>OY728142.1:613152318-614402318 GCA_963277665.1 Viscum album
GATAATCGATGCAAAGCTGCATTGACACATAATTCTTCTTGACGAAGAGGACTGGTGCACCCCATAGTGAAGCACTTGGGCGTATAAACCCTTTATCCAGATTCTCCTATAGTTGTTTCTTCAGATCTTCAAGCTCAATAATAGCCATTCTATATGGAGTTTTGGATATTGGTAGTGCCCCACGTATAAGTTCAATTGAGAACTCAACATATCTTCTAGGAGGAAGACCACACAGTTCATCGAGAAACACTTCCGCGAATTCCATCACAATAGGCATTTCTTAAAGGATGGTTTCTTCTTTGGACTCAATCATCTGAGCCAGATAAGCATGCTCATAGTGCAGTAATATCCATGATTGAGATGATAGAGATAAATGAGATTCATCTTCCTCCTGACACTTGTAAATAATCGGGGTCTATTCTCCATATGGAGTGTGATTTCCCTCTCCCGATAATTTATGTTGGATATATATAAGGAAATCCAATCCATGCCATGAATTGCATCAAATTACACCATAGAGAGTATGACGAGGTTCGCTAGGAAATTCAATCCACAGATTATAATAGGGGAGGACTTATATTCATGGGATACAATGACTGCCCCATTTTCCGTACTCACTGGCATCTTTACTTCCTTGATTTTAGGTGGTGCTGGGAATATTCTACTAATATTTTGAGATATAATAGAATGCGTAGAACCCGAATCAAAAAGTATGTTTTATATTCTTGAATGAATAACTAGCGTATCTATCAACACTTCGTTGTCGGGGTTCACTTCGGCAGAAGTGATGGAAAAAGCTCTTCCTTGCTATCTGGGAGGTTGTTGGTTGCCTCCGAAAACCCTTGGATTAGGGCGTTGATTTTCAAAATGACCTGGTTATTTGCATTTGTAGCATTGACCAACGCGTTGAGGTTCGAATGGAGTGTTCCTCTCCTCTGTCGCAGCCACGGGTCCTTCCTGCTGACAGCTAACAGCTAGGTGCCCTTCTCTTCCACACATGAAGCATTTTTTCGTCCCCTTAAGGCAATTTCCATGGTGCTTTTTTCTTCACTTTTGTCAAGTGGGGTGCTGGATCTTCTTAGCCCCATTGGATTTATCCATCGGACCACCAGCATTGAAGTACACCTTACGCTTCTTGTCCCCATGATACCCTTGTGATTCCCCGATCTCCATTTATACCTTGAGGGCACATCGCACAATTTCCTCATAGCTGTCGAAGACACGGATCACTAATGTTTTCCACAAGGTAGGATTTATCCCACCAAAGAAGCAGTCAACCTTGCATTCGGGGGTAACGACAAATCCAGAAGCATATCGTGAAAGCCTTGTAAAGTTTGACTTTTAAGCTCCATCATATTCTTCATCTTTTTTTCTTGAGGGAAAGGAAGTACCTTTCCATCTTAAACTGGAGAGTGTGCGGAAAATATTTATCGAAAAACATCTTCTGGAAATCCTTCCATTCCAACGACTCGATATCCTCCTCAGGATTCGTATTTTTTATCAACATCCACCATTGATCAGATTCACCATCCATACGATAAGCCGCTAGGAGAAACTTCTCTTGTTCAGAACATTGGAGGATGGAGAATATCTTTTCAATGGAGTCTATCCATTGTTCAGCAATCGTGTGATCGGATGCTCCACTAAAAGTAGGAGGCCTTTGTCTCATGAAGCTTTTGATAGAGACTTGTTCTTTCATAGGGGGGTTGAACATTCCTCTTGACCCGTGTTTCTATTCAAAACTTGTGTTAGCTGAGACAGAAGTGTGACAAAGTTCGTGATTCCCGCTCCCATAAGATTTTCCATCTCATTAGTACAGTCATCACACTGATCTTCACAATGGTTGTTAGCCCGAGTCCTCCTATTACCGGCCATTGGATGGAATAAAAGGAAAGTTAGGGGTAACACATAAAGGTTAATCCAAAGACAAAAGTTGGCGACTTATAAATAAACTTTCATTTCCTTAACTCATGATTCCATAGGCTTCAATCTAGGATTTTCATGATCTACTTTCTAACATATATTCTTAGGGGAATTTTTTTAATTCCCTTAATAAGGGTTCATACTAAGCTTGTGAAATTATCAAAACATACCCCCAGGAGTGTTGTAACCAAGAGTGCAGCAAGGCCCGTTGTCATGCACCAGTTCCCGTTTGAGTCTAGATCAAAACGGTGTTTTCGGGTTTTACCCCTAGGATACATCTATGCCAGAGCCGCCTCTACCTGCTCGTATCCAGACAAGGATATATTTGTCGGATAAACCAATTACTCAGTACTTACCAAAACATAGGGATATTTTTATTATTCTTAGTATTGTCCTTAGGGCTTTACTAGGGTTTCCTAATACCAAAAATAACTAAACCTATCCTCTGATACCAACTATGACAACCCTGCTTTTTATTACAACTTAAACATGATTTATTACATAAAACATCACTTGATACAACAAAGAAGATCGATAGGTTTAGTGTCATTGGGGCTTTGGATCATTACATAAAAACTTAAAACATGAAATACAACATCTTTATTGAAAACATCCTTTACATGACCACTACATTCCCTCGTACTTAGCATTGCATGGGGTAACCTGAGGACATGTATAAGAAAATGGTGAGCTATAAAGACCAGTAAGGGAATACACATGGAATAAAATGAGGAGTACAATACATGTTAGGCAATAGTCATATCCATATATCATAAGAGAAACATGAACATAAAGCCATGATAAATCATTATAATCATAACATGGAAATGTGGCAACAACACGTAACATGGAATTAGCATGAGCCAAGGCTCATTACACATGGAGCATGAGTAAATACTCATTGCACATAAAGCACGAGTAAAACCTCGTTGCACTTGAATAGGAATGAGTCAACACTCATTGCACATGACGTATCATGATACTATACATTAACCAATGCATTGGAGCTCTAAAAGGGTTCACCATTCTTAAACATTTCATTTCATGCATAAGTGTGCCACATGGATCATAAAACATGGATTTATAAAACATAATAATTTATTCCATGATGAAGGAATGTGGAATTCATACATGAAACTTTATAATCAATAATTAAATGTTCATAATGGTGAATACCCTTAATGGATAAATGGGAATGGTATTCACTACACAATGGCATTGGCTTAGAAAATCGGTGTGATTTCGGCAGCGTAACGACGTGACATAAGAATTCATAAAAATGGTTGATGAGAGAGAAAGGGGTTCCTCATAATATTTACATGTAATTGAAATTAAGGAGGTCATATAGATACATTTCCCAACAATATTAATGGAATTAAGATTCATGATAAAAAATTATTGCTTGAATGTAAAAGAAGAGAGAGAAGTTCCTTTCGGAATTTCAGCATAGTAACATGTGTACATGGGAGGCATTTAATGAGAGAGAAAGTGGTCTCCCATCATTAAAACAATAAGAGGGAAGTATGGGGGAGGTTTGAAACCATACCCCCACATTCATAATTTAAATTAAAAGGGTAAAACATCTTAAATAAAATTGGACAAAAATGAGCAAGGAAGAAAAAACCCTTACATGGAAGTGTGATTCAAAAGGCTGGAGAGAGGCTTGTGAGAGGCTTCATGGGAGATTGGGGAACCCTGGGAGGATTATAGAAAGAGTAGGGAAGATGTTGGACGAACTCAAATGGCTTTGAGTGAGGAAGAAGTGGGAGCTTGTGTGGGTTTATATAGGAACAGTGAGGGAATTATTTATTATTTAGGTTTGGGACCCCTTATATTAAATTAATCCAAACCGCAAACCATCCCATGGTTTTTCCCATGTTTTTTGTCAAAGGGAAGAGGAAAAAAATTATTTATAAGGCCAAAGTCCTAACTTCTTAAAATAATAAGGTTGCTTATGTGGAGGTGAGTCACACTCCCATGGAAATTAATTTAAAAAGGAAAAGTGTTGAATATGTCTTGAGGGGGTCCATTAATGCTTTAAAAAGTAAGTCAAACAAACCCAAAATCACATTATTTAAATGGTAAGAAATATATTGTCAGAACATAAAGATTATAGTATTTTATTACATCACTATTGGGTCATTATGATGGCATAAAACACATTATATATTTAAACAGTATTTAATTTTTACCCAAAAATTTGACTGTCTCAGAAAATTATGAAAAATTATCCATTGAATAATTTCGACGTCCTGATTCCAAAAATAACATTTTTTTTCTAAATAATATTATATATATGTGAATTTTTTACTTTTAAAATAAAAACCGACATTTATAGAAAATTCACGGGTTTTGAAAAAAATGGATTTCAAACCTTAATAAAAATTTTAATTGCAATCATAAAATTATAAGATCATTTATATTTAATAAAATTTATTTTAGTAATAATAATATTATTTTATTTAAAAAAAATTTATTAAAAAATCCCTTAATTTAATAAAATATATTTCTTAATTAAATAATAACTAAAAACACCATTTGTACTTTAAAAACTATTTATAATGTATCAAAAATGACTAGAAATTATATTCATTATTATCTAAAAAATAATGTAAATGAAAATAGTACTACTTATTTGTTACATAACCCCTTAAAACAACCTCATAAGACCTAAGGGTAAGGTTTACAGTGGTGAAAGACTCTCGGGGTGGATCAGATAACATCGCTCGAGTGCTAATTTCAATCAACTTCCACTTTTCCCATAGACGGTCACGTTCGAGCTTGACATGATGAAGCTCTGCTTGGTCTTGTTCAAGAGTGAAGCCCAAGGATGCCACCTCTTTTCTAAGCTTCAACAAATGGGCTTCGTATTGGGAAATTCTACTGGACAAGGCCATCACTTCTTTTGTTTGAGTAAATTGGATTTGTTAAAGTCCTATATTTATACTAATCATGTGATCACTGTTCAATGGCTATATTAGCAACGGTCAAAATTCTTAACATAAAACCAATGAGGTTTAAACATTATATAAACATAAAGAGACATTTAATTAGATCAACAAGTATTTCCATTAATGAATCTTCGGGTCGTTACAATGAGAATTGGTACTATATGAGTTTCAAATATCACCATTGAACATGTATTCAATTTATTGGTGACATTCCCAGAATAATAGAGGAATTAATTGTGTAAATGATGGATAATTCTATGTTAGAGTTCCAATCTATACTCATTATCTAGAAAATAACTAAAGGTTATGAATTTAGTTTGGATTTATTATTTAACACGATTGAGTATTAGTCTATGAAAGTGGGTATACATTTCCAGGTAATGATAAATTACATTTCAAAAAGAATTGAGTGGTTATGATGATTTATGGTTTATTTTCAAGATTTTTATTTCAAATAACTTACAAATCAAGGATTTTGGATTAATTAAGACTATAAAATGAATTTTTGAAATATTGGTAGGCCTCTTGGGGTTCTAATGTCCATCATTTTTTCGTGATTATTTAATTAAATTGAAAATATTGAGAGTATTGAAACATGTATTTATTTTCCAATTTTTCCTTAGTAAATCATTTTATATTTATAGTTTGTGAAAAACAAACACAATGATCAAAATATGAGAAGATATATTAAGAACATGTATTGTCATTTTTTTGGGTTACAAGATTTTTATTTTCCTTTGATTATGTTTTCATATTATAATATTTATCTTTGTACTACAAGTTCGGGTCCATTCAATTAATGTTATAAAAAAACCTTTTATAGGACAATTATATTGGATAAATATTTATAAATACTAAATTATAATTTGTTACTTGGTTCTAGTCATGACATAGAATTTTAATATGGTTCAATAGAATTTGATGTCTACCAAATGTCATTCGAAAGCTATTGTGTACTAAAGAAGGGGACTATAGGAGTTTACTATTAGTGATAATATATTATCATATATTTCTCCTCATTATTTTAATAAGAAATTAGATTGGTTTAAAAATATGTCTTCAATGTTTATTTGGACATTTAGGGTGCTATAGTATATTGGGAAGTATTGTGTCAATTAAGAGTTTAATAGTAATTTGAGGTAGATTCCTAGATATTTTATGGGCCACTTCTATAGAAATATCTTGATGATGCATTACCCATTATTGATTAGGGATGATCATATTATTGAATAATATGTAATGTACAAACAACAGTTAGTAAAGAAATATAATTTTAATGAATTTTCATTATGGTGGTGCATTTCTCTGGTAGATATAGTTTTATGATGGAATATAGGGAAAAAACGGTAAATTGTTCGGTGATTAATATTTTAGAGTCTAGTATACCGAGAAATTTTATTTTCTAATGATACAATTTATAAGACTTATAGGAAAATGATATTAAATATTGATTGTGGATATTTTCTTCTTTGATATAGTTATTTATTTTATTCAAGAAATACTTTAAAAGTAGTATATACTAAATAGACCAAAAAATTATTATATTAATATTCACAGAATATATCAAGGGTATTGTGGGAATTTTAAATAATATTTGTGAAATGGTAATTTTTCAGGTGAAAAATTAAATTATATATTCTTCGTTAAACTAGATATGTTATTTTTATCTCTAGGTATTATGTTGTTGAAATTATCGGGTTTTTATAGTTTTATTTTATATTAAAATTTAAAACATTTAATCTCTGATAAATAATTTATTAAATATTTATTTATTAATGGAATTATTTTTATGAATTATTAGGTCATGTTATCGTGGAGGTGACATGCAATGTTTAAAGAAAATGGGAAGGAATGTTGCATTTGAAAATAATGTTGATTTAATAGTTTTATTGAAACTGAAATATGTAATCCAAAGATTGAATTTAATGTTTTTAATAATGCTTAATTGATTGTTACATTAGAGAAAATTTATGATAAATGAGATTTTATGATCCATAAAAGGAATAATTATCCATTTTATTCAATACAAAACATTATCCTTCACATATTTTTCTTAGTTGGTGAATTGTTTTTTGAGTTAATAAATGGTAAACTACATATTAGGGGTAAATAATTATTAATTAGTGGAGTAAGTATCTAATTTAAATAGAATTGAGGTCGATGGCTATGAATATTCATCTTAATTTTTTATTATAGTAGAAATTTTTTAGTCCATGGTGGGTTGAAAATTTATGATAAAAATAGAGATATGATGAGAAATATAATTTTCAATTATATGGTATATTGAAAATAAAATTTTATTATATTATAAGTCTTTTTAGTATTCATTGAATAATGAATGGATGATTTAATAGTGATGAATAAGGGATACAAAATTACCATCTTTAGAATATGATATAAAATATTTATCATTAATTAATTAATGATTAAGATATAAATGTGATAATTGATTATATTAGAATAAAATATTTAATGGTTTACAAATTTGATTTTAATTTAGAAAATTAAATGTTATTTTTTTTAATATTTTCTTTTAATTTTATTGATGAAATTATTTATTAATAATTATTTTATAGAAATAATTTTTAAAATAATGATTTTTATAATCACATATATATGTGGTGGTCTGATTATTCTCCAATTGTGCCATGTTTTTCATTTTTAAGGGAATTATAGAAATTTCATATTTTTGTTGATGATCATTAATTTTTAATAGAAAGCACATGGTCATTATAAACAGGCATGGGGTTTGAACGTCATATTGTTGATAATGAACATCCATCCAATAACATACATAGAAACCATTAAAAAATTGTGTTCTATAATGAAGATGAATGGGGGCTAGGATAAATTCATATGAGAACCACAAAATTAAAACTTTTTCATAGTCCACATTCATCTCATAGAATAAGGGTGGACTACACTATATTTTAATTTTAATATTTTTTGAATCATTTTCAAAATAATGATATGTTAAATATAGTTAGAGAAAATGTTATTTTATTCATGGGAAATAATGTTTAGGTTTTATTCAATGAATTTGATGTAGATGTTATTTCAAATGGTTTACTCAATAGTGTAGTAAAAAATATTATATTATCAAGGATTGTGGTTGAGAGAGTCAAAAATCATAAAGTGTTTCTATAAATTTAATACTCTAAACCATTGATTTTATGAATTTGATTTTGTATCATATATTTTTAGTGCCAAGGATGAATATAAAGTAATTAATATATTAATTTTTATTATGGGTGTTATAGGATATGTCTAGAAAGACTATAGAATATTACATGGTTTATATATATAGTAGATTATGATGCTATGATTAATGGGTGTCACGAAAACAATATATTAACAATTTTTTCTAAGATGTACTTATAAGGGTAAATGATAATTAAAAGTAATATATATTATATTATATTTTTGACAGATGTAGATAATATATTATAAAAATTTCTTTTTCAAAACTACATTTTTTGTTTTATTTATGAATCTACATCCATTTTAATTTGCTTCTATGATCACTCCCGCCTCTCCCTTAGAATATTTTTTTCTTGTCCTGGTGATAAAGTTGTATATTGGGATAAAATATTCTATGAATATGATATTTTATGAGAAAATGAAACATTTTATATTAAATTTATGATATCGTAAAGTCATTTTCCATTGGGACATGTGATATAGAGTTTGTGGGTGTTTATATACATGCGAGATTTTTTATTTAAACACACTTCCCCATAAATGGTTTTTACTGTGGGCTATATTATATATTTTATAGAATGTTATTGATGTGAAATATGGGAGATACATGGTTATAGTGGATTTATTGTTGTTCATCACACATCATGAGATTACTAATGGAATTTTAGACCACCTATAGTGGAGGGTTGAATAATTGGTAACTTAAAATTTTTATTATTTATTTTTTAATTTATCCTCCATGACTTGATCAATCTCGAACCACTCTTACATGGGTCATAAAATGTCACCCGTATAAAGCAGTAAATTATAGAATAAAAACAAGAGGATTTTACAAAGGTTTAGTATTAATTCCTTCTCTTGTATGTGTTATTTATTTTTCCAAACAAATATCACCCACTATAGTAAATATTATTAAATTATAAGTAGAGGGAGAATCAAACACCATAACTAGAACAAAGTATCATTGGTGTTCTATAATATAGAGTCACACGAACCATTTTTTTTCTCATACGACTTATCATTTAGCAACTATGGGTGGTCCTTAATTTTTTCATTCTTCCTCCTTGATATTCTCTTGCATGTATTCCTTAATTGAAGTGAATTAAATTACATAAAATAAAATTATCCACCATAATGGGAATTCCAAGGGTATATTATATGTTCTTGTAATATGATTCATCATGGAATTCCAATTTTTTGTTCTAATCATACATTATGGGATACGTTTACGAACTCAAGGGATTTTCCTATAATACCCTTATTGAATAATTTTTACTTTTGAAATATTTCATAAAAGATCATTAGAATATATTTAATGCTGTGATAGATTCACCTTACTCTTTATATTTCCACTTAGATCCTTAGAAAATACTTTTCATATCAATATAAATTAATAAACTCTTCAAATGTTGTGACGGTGTGGAAAATTTATTCACTATTGGTAACCATTGATAATACTTCCCATTGATCATGTCAATAAAAAATTATTAGATTTCAATATAAATTATTTAAAAAACACTCCATAATCCTTGATTGAAAAGGATATATGCATTTTTGAACAACAAAACAAGGTTTGATGAATCATGAACTAAATTATTCCAAAAAACCCAATAAATTCATTTTATTATTTATAAAATGCATGAAGTGGATCATATTATTTGATACATATCAATAAAATATTGGATCTTGAATTAAGTAATATTTATGTTGGTTATATCTTCAATTATTAATAAAATAATCTGGATCATGAATTAAGTTATATTCATGGTGGTTTTATCTTTAATATTAATGATCTAAATTTGGAAACATTGAAGTATCCCGCTAAAGAAAATTACATTTGTGGATAATTTTACAACATCACTGAAACTTATTATGTACATATTCATGTATGAAAATATTTACATGTGTGGAGACTTTTAAAAAAATTATTTGGATTTATTATAGTTACCTTAAATAGAATATATACTTTTACACTTTTCATGATTTCATTCCATTAGAGATAGGGGTTCATCTTCTACTTCTCTAATTGATCTTATATATTAAAAAACACTTGAATAATAATTTTTTAAATTATTAATCTTTATATAACATATAAAGTCATTTTCAAAGGATAGTAGGAGAATACAAGATACATCCATAAGTGTTTTTCTATGAATATATTTTCGATCTCCTTTGAATCTCTTCTTCAATCAGTCTAAATCCATCCCTGATCACTTGAAATTTAAACCAAGAGTCTATTAACACTGTATGAATAGATGAAAACATTCAATTTTTTCCTCATATGGGTCCTTCTATTTTAGAAAGATCTACACCAAGTTTTGAACATGACTTTTACATGTTCTCCAAAACAAGACATCATTTTCAGTAATTTTTTCAATAGCCAGCCTCTCTCTCTTTATCTATAAATTATAACCTATAGATGAAAATGTTACTTCACATTATTAAATATCCATAGGCATAAATACTAGATCTCTAAATCCTCTAATCCAAGGGAGACCATATTGAATCAATCCATCTAGTTATTAATGGGCATATTTCTTCTTTCTCAATGTTTTTAAAATATTTGGTCAGCTTCTTCTTTAATCACCAATCCTATTTTCTCATCATTGCAGAACCAAATAACCATATCCCCAAAATCATGGGTAGGAAAAAAATTTTAATTATATTTCATTAATCAATTTTTTTCCACAAATAATATTTTAATTTATTATATTTAAAATCATCATTTTAAAAAATCCAATTAAAATAAGTACAAAAAACACCTTTTTGAACTTAAATCACCACCATTTATTTTGTTGACATATACAAATATTAAAAATAGACACATAAATTCTGTTTTATTATCTTCATTTAGTTGAAAATAAGAAAAAAGGAGAGGAAATTCATCTCTCATTAAATGTATTGGAAAATATAATAATTTAGAATATTGGTATATATATGGATTTCATCAAATTTCATCTTTATTTCCCAAACAATGTTTGAAACCATAGAAGAAATGATACAACTTGATGATTTTGAGAGGTTTACCACCAAGTATTTCACCTTTTTATGCTTCAAACTTGGTGGAATGTTTCATTAGATATCATTTCCCGATGATTTATTTTACCCTTTAGAAAAATCCGATTTTCTTTCACTTGATAGAGGTTTATCTATAAGTACAACCACTCCACTATTTCAATTTATTGTAGGAATTATAAAATATATTAACATCATCTAAATTTATAAGAGATCATATCTATACAATCAATATTCTATAAATAGATCATCAATATGTCTATATACGATAATAGTTTTTATAAAGAAGATATATAATTTTTGATAATAAATTTGGAAATATTTATATAAGTGATACAAATTCAGTCTTTCTCCCAATTATGTAGAAAACCCATATATATTCAAAAATCTTTATGAATTTTATCTCAGATGAAAAAATATATCCAAATATTTTAAACTCCATTTCATCCCATTAAGATAGATAAATAATACCCCTTGATAAATATAACATATACATGTTAAAAAATGGTGGAGAATGAAATCAAACCTCGTCCATCTGATTTTGAAGGGGATATATAGATTTCTTGATTTAAGTTTATTTGGTAATTTCAAGAAGATTCCTTCATTTTAGATCACTCACTCAAGGGAACACTCTATAACAATTAGAATCTTACCCACCAATGTTTTTAAAAAATACAAAAAAATTATTGGGTGTTGGGGTGTGACAACCAATTATTTTAGTATAAATATTTTTCATTAAATGATTCGAGTTTCGATATATTTCTTCACACACACTAAAATGAAAGTCCTGATACATTATTAAATTAGATAAATCATCTTTAAAATAAAATTATGATAAAATATACAATATTTTTATTTGATATATAATTTATATATTCATTAAATTAGAAAAATGTTATGAAATAATATTAGAGAAACATAATTTTTGAGAATGTTATTCTGAATTAAAGGTTGGTTATGATTATATATATTTCTTGATAAAATATAAATAAAATATTTTTATAAAAATAGTTTCATATTAATAAATTTATTTTTTAATATGCAATTTTAAAATTTATTTATTATTCATTTTTTAACATTTTAGGAAAATATCTTTTTATTTTAAAAAATGTGGGTTTTATAAAAATCATAATTTTTATGACTTTATCAAAATATAAGAATGACCTTGATGATCACATAGATATTTATGTGATAAGATATAAAATTTAGGACTAATATAATTTGGTTTATAATATTTTTTGAACTTATAATACCCATGGGTTTATTTTTAGAACTAATGTAAAAGGTTACATTAATACAAAAAATTAATTTACTTCTTTTTTTAGTAAAATAATTTTTTCTGTAAAACTAGGTTATAAATTGATTTTAATATCACATAAACATTATTTTATATTTGATACAATTAATTATTTCATAAAAATTATTTACTTTAGTAAAATGAAATCCCAAATAAATTTTATCATTAAAAACACACTTTTCATAAAAATTGTTTTAAGAGTTAATCATGATCATTGTAAAATCAACCTTTCCTAATCATTGTAAGATTAATTTTTCAATCTTGTATAACATATTTGAATATAATATAGAAAATCAGTGTAATTTTTAAAATTAAAATTAAAAAACTTAATTATTTAACATTGCTGAAATGAAAAGTTACCTTTGTAAAAGTGAACTTTGGTAAAGTTAAAAGTAAATATAAAAGACAATAAATCACACATTTATGTATCCAAATATCATGTATGGGAATAATTTAGACCATAACTTGTCCAAAAATCTTAATTCTATAAATAATGAAGTATTTGAAAATGATCAGTGTAATGAAATAATTTAATATGTTAAGGTATTTCCCAAACTACACTTCCCAACAGTTATATAAGGGACCACCTACTCCCATTAATTACAAACAATTTTAATCTTTTTAAATATTTCAATTATGTTATTTTTTTAATTCTATAATAAAATCCTAGGAACTATATCCTTTTCCAATTTTATTTCCTATAATCCATTCATTTTCAAGGGTAATTCCAAGAAAACCCACTATTCCCATCATTTTTATTACTCTTCTCTTAGTATTTATTTATAATATTACTCTTACTAAAATAATATAAATTTTTTTAAAATAATTCATTCACTATCATATATATACTGAAATTTCATTATGTTAATAGAACAACAATCATTCATTCAGTCCATAACATCCACTAAGAAAAATAATTAAATCAATCATTTGTATGTTTAGACCACTGCCTTAATGTTAGAAAGCAGTTTATTACTATCAATACCCCATATTTATGATATAATGGATTAATTTTATGAGAAATTACTGTTTTATATCCTTTATAAAATTTTTAAATGATCACATTTTACATTTATCATCACTATATCAATCCATTGGGAGATTGGTTTGTTAATAGTGTGTATGCACTAACTATGATCTCCATGAATGATGAATTTAACATTTAAACACAAAAAATTTAAGGAGATTTAAGATATATATTAATATTATAATATTTTTAATGTTTAAATTAATATTAAAAAATATCAATTTCTTATTCATTCGATCATCATGATATAATTTTGTTTTGGTCAGTGTACCACCAACATGAGCGATGATTTAATGATTATATAGTGTTTGATTATGGAATGTTATGTAAATTTAATGAAACATAATAATATGGTTTTAAATATTTTTTAGTGGTTATATAATTATAACATTAATATATAACCATGATAATAATATGTCATCTATTTTCACTAAAAGATATCAAAATAAGCCCATCGTCAATGTCATCTTCACAGTTAATAATTAACAATCTCATGGGCTGAACATGGAACATTATAAATATTAATGGGATATAAATTATTGAAAAATATGTAATATAGTGTTGATATAATTAGTATCAATAATTAAGGGTCAAAATTAATGTTATAAATCATTTTCATGAGCATAAAAACTGTTGACATGCGATGATAAAAATGAGCCATAATAATATACCATATTTATAAAAAATAATTTTAAATGAATTATATAATAGTTTTATATAGACTAATATTGTTCCAAAATTTATTATCAAGAAATTTATTACTTTTTTAATTTTATTTTAAATGTGATCAATTAATAAGGGGAACATGGTAATGAATTTTGGTCTGACACTACTCTTATTGAGAGACATTGTAATTTATGCACAAATTTACATTAATATGGAAATGTAGTGAATTTTTTTTATATAATCGTTAAATTTATCGTGGTAATTTTATTTTATGTCCATTTTCATGATATTATTAATTCAATGGTTTGGGTTAAAATATTACTCTTGTATCAAATAATGTTCTTTTTTAATGCATAGTGAATCTTCATCTTGACAATAATCTTGCAAATCTAATTTCACCAAACATTTACATGTAATTTTTTTTTTGTTTTCTATTAATATAACATTGTACTAAAACCTTTAAATAAAATATTTATTTTGTGGTATCATGTTCTCTTTCATAATGCATCACTAAATTGAATGATCCTCATCCAAAGAACACATAACTTTTTTACCATATACATGTCTTACGAAACAAATGTAATTTCCATAATGTTGTAAGTGGACTCCAAACTTCTATTCACCATTTTTTCATGAATGTTTTTATCATATTTTTATTATTTTGGGTTCCTTAAAATGATTTAATAGAAATTAATTTTTTTCTATATGATTAGTTTTAAAAAAAGTTTTTCATTTAAATTAATTTTTACAAATGATCGAAAGTGCTTAATTTTTAAAATTTTATGGTTAAATTTAATTTCTTTTACTATATATAAAAATATTTTTAAAGTAAATTATTTTTATCATTTTATATATGGAAAATTATTTATTGAATAAATCTATTCCGAATGTTTTTATGAGAACATACATTTCCATGCCACATGTTGTTTTCTAAGAGACTTCTTATATAATAATTTGAGTTTTCCATTCACTTGGTGTAATGAAATATTCGTTATAATTTGTATTCAATGGAAATGGGAAATTATTATTTTCAATGAACTTTTGTTAATCCTTCAACGATTATTCTTTATCTATGTAATATGCTTGATCATGTGTATTATAAATATGATATTGTATACCTTATTTAACTTGATTAATTTTAAAATTATATTTCAAACATATTGGATGATCTATTATATTTTTCTTCATTCTTATCAATTCATTTTTATAGGTTTGAATTTCTTAAAATTATATTTCTATATGAATTCAATATGTTCCATTAATTTATTGAAGGGTGTTCACCAAGACGCCCAATTCATTAATTGATTGGGGGAAATGTTTTTTAAACCTTATATCATTTTTATATATAGTGTAAATACTATATACTTAATCATATTAACTGAGTATTATTTACCTATAATTATTCTTATGGTCATTTAATACACATATTTTTCACTAGGCTATCATGTTATGTTTTTAGGGAATTATGAACAATTCTTTAGAAAACTACACAAAACTGGTATAAGACTCATTTTATTTCCTTTGGATATTATGATATATTAATTGAAATCAGGTGGCATTGATATACATGTTTTTTATTATGATGGATGATCTTAGATAAAACTATAATGAATTGGGTAATGTTTAAATATCTTGAGATTTTATGGTGTGTGGGTAGTGAACCTAGTCAACAATGGTGTGTGGGTAGTCACATTAGCCAACTATGTAATGTAAATGCGGTTGAGATCCTTGAATTATTATTAAGATGTAATGGTTATTTTTTCCCATAATATTACGATGACATTATATTATAATATGATCATGTTTATTATAATCCCCTTTGTTATCAATTCTCAGATCATCAAACCATGATCTTTGTGATTTCTTATTACACCTCCAGACTAATATAAGTTGTCTAATTAATATACATTACATTGATTATTCACTTAATGAGAATATAATTTCACTCCTTCTTATGGTTCCATTTCTATAAGTTTTGAATCAATGTATTATATATAAAAAACCTATAATATTATCATGTATGGATGATTTATGGGAAATAATAAAGGATAATTATGGAATAACTAACACCACCATATTGGAGAAATATTCTATTTTTTTGGAAAGACAAAGGATTTATAATTTTATGATTTTTCCTAATAATCTTATATTATAAACAAAAAGTTCATCAAATTAAAAATATGATAAAAATATTTTAATCACATATGTGTATGAAATCCATTTTTGTAATTTATGTTAGTTTAGAACTAGATCTAGGAGCATCGGTTTGGGGGCACTAATATTGTATCAAGGGAGTTTTTTTATGACTATATAGGTTTATATGTTATTAATGCTGATGATTTAAGATTTATGAATAAAATAAGGGGTTGATGAGATAATTTTGATCTTAGTTTCAGTGATATAGATAAACAGTTGGGTCTGAAGTGTTGAATATTTTATGTTATTTGGGATTATAATAAGTTAAATTTTTTTAAAACCCTATCCACATGTATACATATAAGATATCCTCCATAATTTTTTTTTGAATTAGAGATTTTTTGGTTTTTTTTGAAATTGAATTCTTGACTAGATTCTAGAAAGTTGACAGGGTATGGGACTAATTCTTATTGGGGGTAATAAACCTAAATGAATTTAATTAGGTATACATTGGTCCTCATTCTAGGGTGTAATGAATAATACCTAACTATGAACCAAGGTTTAGACACCAAGGGGATCTTCTTAGGTCAATTTATATAATATTTACAAACCACTATGATGGATTTGAACATGTTATTTTCTAAAAGTTAACTAAAACTGCTAACTTAATATAAAAAGTACCACGAATAACCAATATTGAAGCTAAAATCTCATAATATAGTGTATAAAAATAATTTATTATTTATTTATCCTAAACCTATCATTTTCAATTTTAAATTTTACTAATTTAAGTATTATCATATCTAATTTTTTTAATTCCATGGTAGGAGTTAGGAAGAAACATGATAACAATGGTTGCAATAGAAACATAAGTTATTATCCTGATATACCAATTGGGACAAAAAATTAGGATTAAAACATTAAATTTATGAAAAATCAACAATGTTAAATTTTGATTAATAATGTTAGTATAATTGAATTCCATATCACACTGATTTAGAGAGGTATTGAGTCTATTGAAAATTTGAGTGATGAAGATGATAATTGAAGAATGATATTGTTTCATTCATGTAAAAAATATTGGAAGAAAAACCATGGGTATTGCCTCAAAGGATCTATATGATACTTATTTTTTTGAAACACAACACATAAAGAAACTATCTACCCAGAGAAAATGAATATTTATGTTAACATGATATAAGAAGAAGATTTTTATTATTTTTTTACCTAAGATATTAATAAATACTTTTCATTTGAAAATTTTTATCTAGTGTTGTATATATTTTTCACATCCTTCAATAATGAATTTTTATGAAAAGTAATAATATTGAAAATAAGATTTAATTGAGTAGGGGAGAAAATAACAACCTAAGAATTCATAATATATATTTTCCATTAAATGATATTATAATCGATATCTTTCATCACACACACTAAAATAAAGGTTTTGATACATTTTAACATTAATTTCTCATCATGAAGAAATATTTATCATAGAATATAATATATCAATATATGATATGACATAATAAAATTCATTAAATTTGAATATTGTTATGACATAATATTAGAAGCACTCAATGATTAAAAAGACCATTATTAATTAAAGTTTCTTATCATTATATTTTCTATTTTATAAGGAAATTTAAAAATCTAATATTTATAAATATCAATTAAAAAAATTAAATTTATCTTTTAATTTAAAAAATAAAAATTCCTTTTTATTGTTTTTTATGCGTTTTCTAAAAATAAGGATTTTTAGTCGAAATAACAGTTTTTATGAAAATCATAATTTTTATGACATTATCAATATATAAAAATGAACTAGAATTTAAAAAACACATTTAGGTGGTAAAAAATAAAATTATTAAATAAAATTATTCTTATTTAAAATAATTTATGATCTTAAAAGACCCATGACCCACATTTTGAGAGATAAAGTAAAATGTTACATTAATAAGGAAAACTATTTCTATATTTTATTTTAATTTATTACAACTTTTATAAAATTATGTTATGGATTTATTTTAATTTCACATGACCTTTATTTTTATTATAAATCAAATTTGGATAAAAAATTTATTGAAATTAATAATATAAACTCACACATAAATTTTGTCCTTAAAAATAAGATTATCATAAAAACTCTTTTTAAGAGTTAATATTGTGTATTTTAAAATTAAATTATTAATCGTAGTTTTTATTTCTTAAAATTAATATTATATTTAGGATTATAACACTCAAATTTAGTTGTTTTATTAGAATAAAAATATTAAATTTTACTTAATTATCATTGGTGGAATTAAATGATACCTATGTAAAAGTACTGTTGGGTAAATTGAAAAGTAAAATTAAAATCCCTTAAATCCCTCAAGGTTATAAAAAAAATGAGTTTATGGGTTGGATTTAATCCTTAACATGTCCAAAATTCTATATTTTCAAAATATGGGATTCTTTTACCATATATAGTGTTAACAAATTATTTAATAAACCAAGGTAATTCCAGAACCACCCTTCCTTTAATATATAAAACACACCACTTACAACCTTTATTTACACAAAAATTCCATTGAATTAATTTTTGTAACTCTACACATATTCTCATACAAGAATAATATCCCATGAATATATCCTTTTAATACACTTAATTTTTCTAGTTTATTAATTTTTAAGGGTTATTTCCTAGAATACGAATGTTTAAGATATAAGTATTACTCCACTCTTTGTCTATTGATTTTAATTTACATATCTCTAAGCTTCCATTACATAGTTAATATAATTAAATAACTATTATATATATATATATATATATATATAAATTTTATAATATTAATTATACCAAAAATGAATATTCATTCCATCTTATCCTATAAGAAGGCAAACACATTGACCGTGCATATTTGGGGAATACCACGTCTACGTCATGATGCTATTCGTTTTTCTTCATTTCCACTTATGGTTGATATCATGGTTGGGTTTGAGGAATAATGATATTTTTTATGTCGATCATATTATTAAATGACCACCTTTCATAGTTGTTATCACAATGTCCATCCATTTGAAATGTATTCATTAATAGTTTATATGTGAGGATTAACAACTCCACGAATTATGAATTTCATTTTTCAACTCTACCCTTAATTTATGGTTCTAATAATGGAATTTATGTAGATATATAACATATAGAACATGTATAATATTATTTTAATTTTATATTAAGATTATTTAATAGTATTTCCATCTAATTTTCATTATGATACACTTTTTTTTGGTTTACTTCGTACTTGAGCGATGTTATAATATTTATATAGTTACTGATTAATGAATTTTAGATAATATTAATGAAATTTAATAATATTTTATTAAATATATTTTATAAATTTCTGAATTTATAAAATTAATAACTAAATATGTTAATAATATATCGTCACCATTTATTAATATCTACTGAAACTATTTTATCTCTGGTTTCATATTTATGATTTATAATTAATGTTATTATTTCATGAAACAAGAAGATCATAAATAATCATGGGATATATATTACATTACCATTGGTAATTTTTAAATGATTAAATTCGTATCAAATATCATGGATAAAAATAAACATAAAAAAGAATGGGAAAAATAATTTAAAGCGTTAACACCCAATATAAAAAACAATTCATAATGAACCACAATATTCATTGTGAATAATTATAAATAAATTATATAAAATGGGTATACAAATTAATAAGGTTATGAAATATTTGATTATGATATTTATGTTTATTTTAAATCTAGTTATAATGTTATTATATAAGTGAAGAAATCAGGTAAGGGATTTATTCCCAAAACCCGCTTCATTGAAAGGATCCTTACTTCATAAACCAATTTTATTTTATATGGTGAATATAAAAACCAATTTAATTATTATACTGAAATATATCTTATTAATTTTACAGTATGTTCATATTCAATTTTTTTCTCCTTCAATAGAATTGGTTAATAATTCACTCATGTCTCATCTATTGTTTTGTTTACATGGGTCATGATTTCTATTCTTAGAATGGACTTTTCAAGTCTCATTTCTCTTATTATTTAACATTTAATATTTAAAATTTCATTTTTCATTGAATAAATTTATATGTTCCATCAAGACCATTATCTTGGTGGGTATATATTCTCTTTTAAAATTCACCACATAAATAAATAATACCCAAGAAAAGCACAAAAATAATTTTTGTTCACATTGTTGTTCTACCCATTAAATGTATTTTCAAATGATTTTCAAGTGAACTTCATACTTATATTCACATTTTCACAATGAAATGTTTTATCATCATTTTTTTGTTTTGGTTTTCACCAAAGGTATGTAAAGGAATGTAAATATTTTTTCTTGAATTGTTTTGATAGAAATATTTTATTATATAGTAATATTTAAAAATTTCATAATATGCCTATATTCCAAATGTTTTTAGGTTATTTTCAACCTAATGTAATTTTAAAAATAAATAAAAGAAAAATAATATTACCATCTTCCACATGGGTCTTTTTTTATAGAAAAAATAACTTTTACACATTTTTATATAAATATATTTTTCCACTAACTTTTTAATTTTTATTGATACTTCCTCTCTCTGATTTCCGGTTTCCTAAAAAGGAAATTATTTTTATAATTGTTTAAAAATACATTACATTAAATATTTTTCTCAAAATAAATGAAAATTTATTATTTTAAATCCAATATTATTCATGATTCTAAGTGTTTTTTATCTTTATTATATGCTTGATCACATAAAATGCCAATGATTCCATCGACCTTATTTATTTTGGATGGTTTATGAAATTTTCTTTTACATCAATTGTAGGACAAACACATTTTTTATCTTGAATAATAAACCAATTTTATTTGAATGGATTCATTCCATTTTCATTCTTCTTTGAATTCTCTTTGTAATATTACTTGATTGAATTGTTTTTTGCTGGATTCCCAATAAATAAATGGATTGCAAAAATTATTTTCTAAATCATATATCCTTTTTTGATAATGTATAAATAAAATACTATTTTCATCTTTTTTTAGTGGATTTTACCAAGAATGATGCTTAACATCACTGGATAACCAATTAATTTCCATGTATAAACATGGATTTATGGTTGTTCAAACAATAAATGATTCCTTAGGGGACCACATGAAAAGGGTATAAAGCCCAATATGTTTCCTTGAGTTTTTATGATATATTGATTGAAATAATGTGGCATAGATATCTACTACTTTTCATCGTGATGGGTGAACCTATAATGAACAATAATACATTAGTTAATTTTTTCATATCATGAGATATCATGGTTTGTGGGAAATGAGTCCAGCCATCTATGGTGGATGTGTAGTTAGTCTAAAATTATAATTTATGTTAATGAGGTTTGGAGACTTAAATATTTTGGTTTTATGCCATGTTTATATGGTTTCCACATTTTTATGATTCCATGACCTTATAATATGGTCATATTGATACCATTATCATAGGTTATTATTTAACAATTCTTGATTCCATGCTCTTAATGATATCATGTTATTCCAAGTGGAACTTATAAGTAGTTTAATTAATATGTGTTAGGATGATTGTACCCCTATTGAGCATCTGAGTTTACCCCTTCATATATTAAAATTTCAACATGTTTTTAATGAATGTATTACCTATTAAGATAATAGAAGTGTATCTTTTATGGGGGATTTATCAGTGATTTTAAGGACTCATTTTATATTAATTAACTTCATATATTATTGGAATAATGTCTATTTATTGAGAATAATAAAAAATGAGTAGTTTTTTCCTAGTTCTGTAAAGCTATATTATAAAAGTTTATTTTCATGAAAATGTGAGAAATATTTTGTAATCATACATGTTTATGAAATATTTTTTTGTAGGTTATTTGTTTTAGGAATGAGATCCAAGATCATGGGTCTGAAGTATCTATACAATGGAACATTCATTCTCGCACCTTTAGATATCAATGTCTTTTAACCTTATAATATTATAGTATTATTTAATTGATAACTTTTCTTTTTAACTGAAGTAGAATTCTTGGATTATGAAAATTGAAAATGAACCTTTCATCACCTTATGTAGAATAAAATAATATTCAAACTAATGTATCTAAATTTTTATAAATACATTAAGAACATTCTAATATTTTTTTGGTTGTGGATGCCTTATTTTTAGCAATAGTTTTTAAACATGAGATCACTAGTTAATTAAATTTATTTTTTATTAGTTCATTTTTAGTTGGCCATGTCATTCATATGATTGCACTATGATCTTTCTTTATTCACCTTATTCATACCACTTCATCAGTTTTGACCTTCCTTATATAGTAAGCTTCTAAACTACTTTATAAGGAGATTACACAACTAATATAATTCTAGAATCCATTACATGAATATATTCTTTTCTTCTCATCATTTTGAACTAATTTAGTTTCATTAGTGGATATTTTTATTTATTTGATCATTATTACTATCCTTCCCCAATTTAAAAAATTATTTCCTTTAGGTTTGACCTCCTTACATGTTGTCTTTTCTTTCTTCTTAGGAGATAATGATTCAACATTCTTGTTCAAAACATTTCTTCTCAAGGACTACTTTTCTTTAATATTTACCTCATTCCAATAATGTTGTGGTATTTTTTTACTAGTAAGTGGATTATAACTAAAAGGATTTTATTATAGTCGAACATAGTTGTGACCACCATTTTTTTTATAAATAAAAAAATATTTCAATAATATAAAAAATATACATAGAAGATAAATTATGCATAAAATATGGGGTTTTCCATAAAATTAGGTTGTTTTTTTATTTAGATTTACTACACATATTATAAGGCTTTATAGAACTTTTTCATATTTAAATTTTTGACCAAAATCAATATATTTGTTTCCAAATCTCGAGTATCACCAACACAGCCAAATTATTTATGTTTTTTTAAAATCATTTTTAGGATATCTGGCATGATGTGATTGCAATTTTTGGGATCGATTCAGTATATTATGGTCTAATTTTTGGTGAATTTTATTTTAGGAAATACTAACTTCCACATATTAATTTTTTTTTGATTTCTAATAATTTTCTCTCTTCATCATTTGAATAATATTTTTTATTTTCCTAGCACTTCCAAAAATACCAGATTTAGTACAATCCATTTTATCTTCACTATGCGTCACCTTTTTCCAAGCAATAAAGGTGTAGTATTTTCTATATGATATCAAGATTAATGATATGTCATTGCATGTAGCCATTTATTCTTGTATCACTTCAAATATTATTGTGGTAGCATATATTTTATAAAATTTTAGAGTATTTTCATATTTTTCCACTTCCATATACATCATATTGAATTAAAACTCAAGGAACATCTTATTGATGACATACATCTCATTCTACAATAATCGCATCTATCCTTCCAAATAATTCATCATTTTTTATTTTTATCTTCATGCATCTTTGATATCCTTTTGGATTACCTTTCAATCTTCCTGAATCTATATTCTTTCCCTTCTAGTTGTGCATCTTTGACATCCATTGTGACTTTATGTAAAGTCTAAAAATATGGGATTGCTTATATAATATAAATTTTAAAAATATCATTCTCAAAATCAATTATTTTAAAATTTCAAACTAATTGAGAATATCTAACATTGTAAATTGATATATTTTTCTCCTCCACTATCACTATCCTTGTCAAGGTGTAACACATGCCTACACTCTATGAAAATTAACTCATTATGTAATCATATTCTATTTCCAACTATTATGTTTCTTCATATAGTTTAATGATAATACAAAATATATATGGATCGAATATAGCAAGAATATTCTTTAGATATAATACAAAATGAGTGTACAAATAATTCATTATTTTAATATATAATCACAAATTTATATTTGATTACTATAAAAATATGAATCATAATATTTAAAAATTAAATCCTTACCATTTTGATTACCTGTAGCTCATGTTATTTCCTCATGGTAATTCATCATATTTATTTCATACTTTTCCTCTATGTTCAGTCTTATTTTTACTATCTTAGAGGAAACTCCCATATTTTAATTTTATCGGTATAGATACATACTGTAAAGACCCATAAAATTCAAGGGAATTTTTTTTCTTAATTGTCTTTGGGATTTTACGAGTACGCAGTTTCTGACTGCACCTGATTCTGAGGCCCGGTGTGCCCGGAATCAATTTCCGATGTTTTGCTCAGGTACGTTCAGTGAACGAACGACCGGGTTTTCCTAAATTTTGAACCGGTGCTCAGAATCGAAATCCGAGGACACCGATGAAACCGCAGCACCGGTAATTTCTTAGGAACACCTTTTCTAGAGTTACTTTTGCTCCTGTGTGGTTATTAAAAATAATGGGTTAAGTAATGAATAAAATAAAATTTGTGCAACCAATTTTGTTTTTATTTAAGGCAGCTTAAACCTATGCTTGATGGTTGGAGTGGGACCCACTAATACCCTAACTCCTAGGTAGGATATTAGTGAGGTGGGGCCCACATGTTCCCCACCCCCTTTATTTCCTTTTTCACCTCCCATGAGCATTTAATTTGGTAACTCACCCGCACACCCTTTTTAAATGCCAAGTCAACTCTCGCGTTTAATTGGATTATTAAACACCTCATTAATTAGTCAACGTACGTTAAATAAATCTTGTTTTAATTTTGAATTTCAAATAAGGGATGGATTGATTAATAAAATAATGCAACACCTTATTTTATTATTGTTGTTTCGTTGTGCGAGAAGGATTGGAGGGGAATTGCCCAAGCCTTGGAATCTTCATATTCCTCCCTAAAGAACATGAAGAACGCACTGTCACTGACGAAGAATGCCAAACTCCGACGAAGGATGAAGATTAACGCTGATTCCTCAGAGACCGATGAAACAACGCCGTGTACCATGACACCGACAATCCTCTTCTCCACGATGCTGTGTACCGCGACACCGACGATCCTCCTTCTGTGACGCCGTCTTCCGCGACGTCCCTTTCCCGCGAGAAACATCGTTTGACGAATTCATCGAGGTAGGGGGTTTTCCTTTATAGAGTTTATGTGAAATATACCCTCGTGCGTGGGTATTTAATTGCAGGGTGTTAGTATAATTTTATTGAATAAATAATACCCTCACCAATGATTAAAAGCATGTGTTTAAATTATTTCCCTTGATAACACCTTACACGGAGGGCGCGGGCCAAACAACCATGGCCTGAAAACCCTCCATAGATTGTTTATTGATGTGTGGATCGACGAGCGATGACGAAACAGGCCGTAGAGGCGTTTTGAAGGCTTCGTAGTGAAGGGTAGGTCCCGGGAGGACCAGTGGCGAAAACGGCAGGCAAAACAGACCACGAGAGCGCGTCCAGTGGTCCACGGAAGACCCTGTCGGCGCGCCACGCTGGCACGGAGGCACCGGCAGCCGGAGGCGGTGCACTATGCGCCGCCAGGAGGAACCGCCGTGGCTGAAGCCACGGTGGTCGGCTCCTGGATCCCGCGTCCGCGCAGGATCCGGAGGAGGAGGAAGCGGCAGGCGCGCCGCGTCCGTGGGGTGAAGGGGGGGGACAGTTCCCCCATGCTCGGCCGCTAGCCGAGCCAGCGTGCCACTCAATGGGGACGGGCCGGTTGGCACGGCCCAGACTGGGCCGCGCCCAGCCGGGTCGGACCCGGGTTTGGGTCGAAGGGGGGTTGGGCCGGGTCGGACCGGGCCCAGACCCCCCATTTTCGGACCACTTTTGGTCTTTTGCTCATAACCTAGGATACATACCTCCAATCGACGCACCGTCAGTTGTGTGGCGATCATTGGATCGAGACAGTCGTTTCGGTATATTTCACTCATGGTTTCGGACAACATTGTGTATGACCGGGTTGGTTCGAACACAAAAACAACCGGGCCCTCGGAGCAGAAACACTTATAACATGAGTTTCGGAC
This sequence comes from Viscum album, assembly GCA_963277665.1. Taxonomy (NCBI): domain Eukaryota; kingdom Viridiplantae; phylum Streptophyta; class Magnoliopsida; order Santalales; family Viscaceae; genus Viscum; species Viscum album. Next base: position 613,178,502 of record OY728142.1, read on the forward strand.
GTTCGATTGACATGCAGTCGACTTTGTTAGATTACTCATAGTGAGAAGGACCTTTTGGATTACTCCGCTTGAGGTTTGGATGCAGTTGGTGTATGGTCAGGTAGGTTTTGACTTAAAAACCAACCGGGCCCCTGGAACGAAAAAGCCAATAACTCTCAGCCTGGACGTCCGATTGACGCGCTGTCTGTCCCGTTGAGTTCCTATAGACGAGGCGGAACTTTGGGATACATCAACTCCATACTACGTGTCAATTGATGTATCGAACCCCTTGGATTGTGGAGCGGACCCTCGCGGAAACGAGCATGGTGTGTGCGGGAACACTAGAGCTGGCTGCGACTGTGATGATGAAGACTGCACTGAAATCCTCCGTGGGTTCGGCAGCGATGAAGACTACACTGAAATCCTATGTGGGTTTGGCAGCGATGAAGACTGCACTGAAATCCTATGTGGATTCTGCAGTGATGTAGACCGTACTGAAATACTCCGTGGGTTCGACAACGATGAAGACTGCACTGAAATCCTCCGTGGGTTCGGCAGTAATGAAGACTGTACTGAAATCCTCAGTGGGTTCGACGAAGATGACTCTATTCTTGCTATCCTATGTGGAGCAGGCCGAGTAGCTGGTCTATATCCTATGTGGTTTCGACAACTTAGCTGGTTTAGTATCCTACGTGGGTCCCAGCTTAGATGAATCAGTGGCTACATCTGGTCATCTCTATCACCATACAAAGAAGTATACCTATGTGAGATGAGTCTTGACTTTCAATCATTATCTTCGATATGATTGACTTGCTTTCCTATGTGGATTGTGCTGTGCTTTCTTATGTGGAATGGGTTGTGTTATCCTGTGTGGTTTGGGTTGTACTATCCTGTGTGGATGTGATCGAACATGGTCCCGGATGTTGGAGTCGAACTGGAATTGATGACTTAGGTGTATGTACGGGAATATACCTAAGTAGTGGTGCATGTTACTTCGTGATTGTATATTTCCTTTGTGGATTATCCTTTTTGGATTTTGGGAGACCTTCGTGGGTCTCGGGGTCAATACTGAGTAGCGTATACTCACCCCTGCACGGGCTATGCCCGCACTACGCTGTGTTGGATGCAAATGACAGACAGTGCTGATCGTGGTTGAGGATAGTGGAGAAGTCGGTACTTGGAGGTGGACCACTGGGCGGGATGTACACGGAGCGGACAAATGGACCCGAGGAGCTGAGGTGGATATCTTTACCCACCTTTCAGGTGGGAATTCCAGTGGACGGCTCAAATTTTCTACTTTACTTTCAGTTGTTGTACTTTCTTTGCAGTTGTACTTTACTTTATGTTTGGGAATTTATTCTGGCCCATTTACTTTCCGCACTTACTTTTGTACCCAGCTTTACTTATTGTCTACTTCTTATGGCTTACTCTGTGTTGTTTGTTTACTTTATAAAGGCAATTCCTTTCCCATTTTGTTGGGATTTACGCCTTGGTGCTAGTCGCCAGCCCCTGACCTATGAGAGGCGGGCTTGTGGTAGTCATGGCACGAGACCCGAGGATGGGTCGTGAAAAATTGGTATCAGAGGAGTTCGGTTCTACCACAGAACTCAGGACTCTGATATTTCTTCTATGTGATGCAATACTGTTAAGTGTATTGAGTGTGTTTATCAGTCCAGGGAGTCCAGTGTTAGAGCGGCGGCCGACGTATCCATACACTAGGACCCTGACTTCTGATTTCCTACTCAATGCACAAAAACATTGATTTCATGTTTGTTTCAAAAGTTTTCTTTCTGTTTAATTTGTGTGAGCTCACCAGGAATACTGTTTTGACCGTGGAACACCTGTTTCTTTTTAGAATGGCCCCACAACGGTAGCCATCTAGGGTTTCGAGCATTATGTGAGATGACAACCCACCGAGCAATGAGGCCTCAGTGGAGGGCCCTTTTTCCGCGGAGGAACCGGCGGTACCACTACCCGTCGAGCCACCGATGGTACCAGCCCCAGATACTGAGAGTGCACATCATCATAGTGCATTGCACGAGTTTTAGCATCAGAGACTGCCCAGGTTCCGCGGGGAGACAGACCCTCGGGCAGCCGAGGATTGGCTGGAGGCAGCTGTGTGAGTTTTCAGGTTAGTGGGGACACCAGCTGACCTCATGGTCATCCTCGCAGTGAGCCTCCTACACGCGGCAGCAGGCAGATGGTGGAGCTTGATGATCCCGGTGCACGATGAGGCATCTCTCCTCTGGATAGACTTTGAGAGCCTCTTCCTCTCAGAGTTCTTCCCAGCCACCCTCCGTGTGGTGCACATCCAAGTGCTTCTATAGCTGCGGAAGGGCAACATGACAGTCTCCCAGTAATCAGCGAGATTTACCGATCTCTCGCGCTATTCGACGGACATGGAATGTGACCCATTCTTCTGGGCCCGAACCTTCGAGCAGGGACTGAGGCATGAGATCAGGGCATCGGTGATCTCCGTCATCATTCCGACACAGGAAGGAGTACTGGATAGAGACCTTCTCATAGAGAGCTTTCTTGCAGAGCCTACGCCAGCAGCGAGACCTACCGCAGGGCGGCACGTAGCAGTGTCATCTGCAGTAGGCAGTCGACGGATGTCACAAGGGTCTAGGCGGAGCGGACCATCAGGCAGACGACCTCAGGACACTGGCTCAGAGGTGCGGGGAACAGGGCACAGAGCCAGCCTTCTGAAGAGCAGGCAGTGCTACGCATGCGGCAGGCAGGGCCACATGGCTCGTGACTACCCGACCCATCATGTAGAGGAGCAACAGAAGGTTGAGGGGCCACCCGGCAGAGGAAGAGGGTCGACCGTGGCGGTCCGCCGAGAGCAGGCGGATGAGGCAGGGGATCTGGACGAGCATCAGGTTGTGGGTGATGCTTTGAGGCATTACCACCACCACCACCACTAGGAGGTCCACCCCGACCAAAGGGAGCTGGCGGGCAGAGGCATGCTCAACTTCAAGCAGCAGAGGCCTAGGACCACGACACCCCAGAGATGGTTTGAGGTACTATCTGTTTCTACTCCACCCTTGATGCAATTATTATAGACATAGGGGCGAGTCATTCCTTTATTGCCACTACCCTTGTTCGGAGCTCGGAGATTCCGATGGAGCTGTTGGCTCGATCCTTACTCCTAGAGATGCCTATGGGAGAAGACTCTATGATTATGCAATGGTGAAGATAGTGTGAGCTTACTCTAGGAGGCGAGAGCTTTGGCTGTGATCTTCATGTAGTGGTGTCGAGGCCATACGATGTCATCTTGGGCATGGATTGGTTATCTACAGTCCATGCTCAGATCGACTGTATTAGGCGCAAGGTGCGGTGTATACGCACCGACGGGATCAGGTTCACCTTCACCGGTGAGAAGGGAGACTTTGCAGCACAGGATGGACTCATACAGAGGAGAGGATAGGCCATCACTCATCAGTTGGCTAGCCTCATCCTAGGAGAAATTGACGTGCAGAGTCTGAGTTTTCCTGTAGTGGTGGATCAGTATGCGGACGTTTTCTCTGACGACGTTCCAGGACTACCTCCTCGCAGGTAGGTAGACTTTTATATTGAACTGTTCCCCAAGACAGCCCCGATATCCACTTGAGCATATCATATGGATCCCGTTAAGCTTCGAGAGCTACAGGTATAGCTGGAGGACTTGCAGATCAAGGAATTCAGCTGACCCAGTGTTTCACCCTGGGCTTCCCCGATATTGTTCACCAAGAAGGCGGACGAGAGCTTGAGAATGTGTGTTGATTATCGTCACCTGAACCAGGTGACCGTGAGGAATAAGTATCCTCTACCGAGGATTCATGACCTCTTAGATCAGCTCAAGGGATCACGGTGGTTCTTGAAGAGAGACCTCAAGTCAGGATATCATCAGCTCAAGGTTCGGGATGCGGACGTGCAAAAGACAGCCTTCAGATGTCGGTATGGCCACTATGAGTTCTTGGATATGCCCTTCGGCGTAACCAACACTCCAGCAGTGTTCATGCATCTCATGAACAGGATCTTTCAGCCATGCCTCAATCGATTTTTCGTGGACTTCATCTACGACATTTTGATATACTCAAGCACTAAGAAAGAGCATGCCTAACACTTGCGGGTTGTGCTAGACACACTCCAAGATCACCAGATTTATGGAAAGCTCTCGAAGTGTCATTTCTGGACACATGAGGTCCACTTCCTGGGACACGTCTTGTCTGAGGTGGGAGTTGTGGTTGATCCTGCGAAGATCAAGGTAGTGATAGCTTGGGAGCCACCCAGGAGCGTGACAAAGGTGAGGTGTTTCTTGGGGCTAGCTGAGTACTACCAGAGATTTGTGCCAGAAATTTCCATAGTTGCGACACCAATCTAGACTTTGAAGAAGAAGGGGAAACCCTTCATGTGGTTAGACAGATGTTCGCAGAGCTTATAAGAGCTGAGACAGAGATTGACCAGCTCACCTATCTTGAGGCTACTGAAGGAGGGAGTAGGTTACGTAGTCTACTGCGATGCATCAGGGAACAGACTCGGATATGTCCTGATGCAAGAATGGGCAGTGATCGCCTATGGATCACGTCATTTGAGGCAACATGAGCAGAACTACCCTACCCATGACAAGGAGTTAGAAACAATAGTCTTTTCCTTGAATATGTGGCGACACTATCTAATGGGAGAACGCTTTACATTCTACTTCAATCACCAGAGTCTCAGGTACATCTTCTCACAGAAATACCTAAATCTGAGACAGCGTCGATGGCCGAGTTCCTCCAGGACTATGAATTTGTGATAGTCTATACTCCTGGAAAGGGGAACGTAGTAGCCGATGCTCTCAACAAGAGGACGAGTATCCAACTACTCAGGGAGGAAACAGAGTAGCTAGCCTCTTTGCAGATATCCTTCATGGATAGACATGGAGCAGCCTTTCTTCAGTCACTCACAGTCACTTCTCCACTACTGCAGCGAGCCAGAGAGTCACAACATGGGGACAATGAATTTGAGACGCGGCATGCGCAGATATCCTCAGGACAGGCACCTGATGGATTCCTTGTAGGAGGAGAGCACGTCGTCCTTTTTAGAGGACGTACCATGGTACCAGTTGCTTTATAGGAGGAGGTGATGAGAGCGTTTCACACTTCCCATTTAGCGGTACATCCAGGAGTTGCGAAGATGTACCAGGATCTCAAACGACAGTACTGGTGGCTGGGTATGAAGAAGGTTGTGGTTGAGTTCGTTTCTCGATGTCTCACCTGTCAGCAGGTGAAGGCAGAGCACCAGGTACCAGCAAGCTTGGTACAACCCTTAGAGGTCCCGAAGTGGAAGTGGGACGGGATATCTATGGACTTCGTGACTGGACATCCACGCACTTCCAGAGGTCACGACTCCATTTGGGTGATTTTCAACTGACTCACCAAGTAGGCCAACTTCTTACCCATCAGAGAGCATGGCTCAGTGGAGAGATTGGGACGCCTCTACGTTCAAGAGACTGTACGGCTTCATGGTGTGCCATCATCTATCGTCTCCGATCGAGATTCTCACTTTACTTATCGTCTTTGTAAGGGGTTGCAGGAGGCATTCAGGATGCAGCTATGTCTGAGCACCTCCTTTCACCCTCAGATGGATGGTCAGATGGAGAGAACCATTCTGACTCTCAGGGACATGCTCTGTGCATGTGTCCTTGACTTTGGTCGCAGTTGGGAGGACCACCTACACTTAGTGGAGTTCTCGTACAACAACAACTACCACTCCACCATCGGGATGGAACCATACGAGGCATTGTACGACCGGCCTTGTAGATATGATCTATGCTGGACATAACCTAGGGAGTCAGCACTTGTGGGACCAGAGATTGTCTATGCAACGACAGAGAAGGTCCAGGTCATCCAGTAGTGGATGAGGACAGCTTAGAGCCGGTAGAAGTCTTATGCTGATAGAAGGTGGAGACCACTAGAGTTCGAGGATGGGGACCACGTCTTCTTATGGGTCTCATGTCGATGTGGATTACATAAATTTGGCTGAGGAGGTAAGTTGTCTCCATTCTTCATTAGACCTTTTTAGGTACTCAACAGGATAGGTGAGGTGGCTTATCGCCGGGCTCTACCACCTTAGTTGCACTGGGTGAACGACGTCTGCCACGTATCTTAGGTGAGGAGATACATGCACAACCCGACACATATCATTGACCATGGGGAGCTGGACATTGACAATGGGGAGACTTTTGGAGATGTCCCAGTGGAGATCTAGGATCGACAGGAGCGGGTCCTACATGGGTGGTTGATTCCTCTAGTGCGAATCAGATGGTAGCATGGGAACCTCGAGGAGAGCACTTGGGAGTGGGAGGCTCAGATGCATGCTCAGTATCCTCATTTTTCCCCTAGTTTTGTGTTGTAATTTTATGGGGATGTAATGCCCTAAGGTGGGAGCAATGTAAAGACCCGTAAAATAAAAGGAAAATTATTTTCTTAATTTTCTTTTGGATTTTATGAGTACACAGTTTTGGAAGGCACATGATTCCAAGGCCTGGTGTGCCCGTAATAAATTTCCGAAATTTAGCTCGGGTACATTCAGTGAACGAATGAGCGGGTATTCCTAAATTTTTAACCGGTGCTCTAAATAGTAATCTGAGGACACCGATGAAACCACAGCGCTGATAATTGCTTAGGAACACCTTTTTTGGAGTTGTGTTTTCTCGGGTGTGGTTATTAGAAATAGTGGGTTAAGTAATGAATAAAATAAAATTTTTGCAACCAATTTTATTTTTATTTAAGGTAGCTTAAACCTATGCTTGATGGTTGGAGTGGGACCCACTAATACCCTAACTCCTAGGTAGGATATTAGTGAGGTGGGGCCCACACGAGCCCCACACCCTTTATGTTTTTTTCACCTCCCACGAGCATTTAATTTGGTAACTCACCCGCACACCCTTTTTAAATTCCATATCAACTCTCGTGTTTAATTGGATTATTATACGCCTCATTAATTGGTCAACACACGTTAATTAAATCGTGTCTTAATTTTGAATTTCAAATAAGGGATGGCTTATGTAATAAAATTAGGCAACACCTTATTTTATTATTCTTATTTCGTTGTGTGAGAAGGATTGGAGGGGAATTGCTCAAGCCATGGAATCCTCATCTTCCTCCTTGATGAACAAAAAGAACACACCGTCACTGAAGAAGATCACCATCCTCCGACAAAGGACGACGATTAACGCTGATTCCTTGGAGATTGATGACGCGATGCCGTGTACCGCGACACCGACGATCCTCCTTCTGTGATGTCGTTTTTGCAATGTCCCTTTCCTGCGACAAACCTCGTTCGACGACTTCATCAAGGTAGGGGGTTTCTATGTATAGTGTTAATGAGATATATACCATCATGCGTGGGTATTTAATTGAAGGGTGTCAGTATAATTTGATTGAATAAATTATACCCTCACCAATGATTACAAGAATGTTTTTAAATGATTTCCCTTGATAACACCTTATGCGGAGGGCGCGGGCCGATCAAACATGTCCCGACAACCCTCCGTTGATTGTTTATTGATGTGCAGATTGACGGGCGAGGACGGAATGGACCGCAGAGGCGTTTTGAAGGCTTTACAGTGAAGGGCTGGTCCTGGGAGGACCGTTGGAGAAAAAGTCAGGCAAAACGGACCATCGGAGCGTGTCCGGCGGTCCACTAAAGACCCTGTCGGCGCGCCCCGCCGGCACGGTGGCACCGGCGGCCGGCATCGGCCGGCCGCCAGGAGCCGGCGGCGCCCGGCGCACTGCTAGGAAGAACCGCCACGACCTCAGCCGTGGTGGAAGGCAGACGGATCCCATGGCCGCACGGGATCCTGAGGAGGAGGACTCGATAGGCGCGCCACGTCCATGGGGTGAAGGGGGGGGGGACGGTTACCCCATGCTCAACCACTGGCCGAGCCAGCGTGCCACCTGGCCGGGCCGGGCTGCCTTGCGTGGACCAGACTCGGCCGCGCACAGCCAGGCCGGGCCGCACCCAGCCAGGCCAGGCCGCGCCCAACTGGGTCAGACCCGGACCAAGGTCGGGTTGACCCAATTTGGGCTGACCCAGGGGGGTTGGGCATTGTCGGATCGGGCCCAAACCCCCCATTTTTGGACCACTTTCGGTATTTTGCTCATAACATGGGATACCGACATCCGATCGACACAACGTCAGTTGCATGACGATCCTTGGATCGAGACGGTCGTTTCAAAATATTACACTCATGGTTTCAGAGAAATTTGGGTAAGTCGAGGTTGGTGTGAACACGAAACCAACCGGGCCCTCGGAGCGGAAACACTTATAACTTGAGTTTCAGATGTCCGATTGACGTGCTGTCGACTTTGTTGATTCCACTTAGTGAGACAGACCTTTTGGCTTACTCAGATCGAGGTTTGGATGCAGTTGGAGTATGGTCGGGTTGGTTTTGACTTAAAAACCAACCGGGCCACTGGATCGAAAAAGCCAATAACACTCATACTGGGCGTCTGATTGACGCGCCGTCTGTCACGTTGAGTTCTTATCGACGAGGCGGAACTTTGGGATACATCAACTCCGGAATACATGTTAGTTGATTTATCGACCCCTTTGGATAATGGAGTGGACCCTCCCAGAAACGAGCATGTTGTGTGCGGGAACCCTACAGCTGGCTGCGACTGCGACGATGAAGACTGCACTGAAATCCTCTATGGGTTCGACGGTGATGAATACTTCACTGAAATACTCTGTGGGTTCGGAAGCGATGAAGACCGTACTGAAATCCTCAGTGGGTTTGACGGAGATGACTCTGTTCTTGCTATCCTACGTGGGTTTGGCCGAGAAGCTGGCCTATATCCTATGTGTGTCTGACAGCTTAGCTGGTTTAGTATCCTACGTGGGTCGCAGCTTAGATGAATTAGTGACTACATCTGATCATCTCTATCACCTTACGAAGAAGTATACCTATGTGAGCTGAGTATTGACATTCAACCATTATCTTCGATATGATTGAATTGCTTTCCTATGTGGATTGTGTTGTTCTTTATTGTGTGGAATGGGTTGTGTTATCCTATGTGGTTTGGGTTGTACAATCCTATGTGGATGTGATCAAACATGGGCTCAGATGTTGGAGCCGAAATGGAATTGATGACTTAGGTATATGTCTGGGCATATACCTAAGTAGTGGTGAATGTTACATCGGGATTGTATCTTTCATTTGTGGTTTATCCTTTGTGGATTCTGGGAGACCTTAGAGGGTATCTGAGTCCCTATTGAGTAGCGTATACTCACCCCTACACAGGCTATTCCTGCACTACGTTGTGTTGGATGCAGACGACGGACAGCGCTGAATGTGGTTGAGGCTAGTGGAGCAGTCGGAACCTGAAGGTGAACCACTGGGCGGGATATACACGGAGCGGACGGCTGGACCCAAGGAGCTGAGGTGGCTATCTGTACCCACCCTTCAGTTGGTACTTCCTGTGGACAGCTTGACGTTGCTGCTTTAGTTTCAGTTGCTGTACTTTCTTTCCAGTTGTACATTACATTCAGTTTGGGTTTTTATTCTGGCCCATTTACATTCCACACTTACTTTTTTACCCAGTTTTACTTAGTGTTTACTTCTACTGGCTTACTCTGTGGTGTTTGTTTACTTTATAAAAGCAATGCCTTCCCTTTTTTGTTGGGATTTATGCCTTGGTACTAGTCGCCAGTCCCTGGCCTATGGGTGGCGAGCTTGGGGTAGTTACGGCATGGGTCCCGAGGATTGGTCGTGAAACATATCTAATAATATGATTATCCAATTTTTGAATCTTATATCTCCAAAATGTTCATATATTTTTGAAGGGATTCTTGGATCTTAGACAATTTGTGATGCATAGGGGACTGTTGGATGAATAATATGAAGGGTGAATTACAAGACACTTAATTTTTTTATAAACCCTTCAATTTTCTATTGAAACTCCTAGAATTGATAAATTTTGATCTTCTCTTTCTTGTGACACTCCAAATAAATATATAATGGATATGTATATTTATTATTTTATTGGATTAAAAATATTATTCACTAAGGGATGTAATGGATCCTTTATATTCTTCCTCTTTGGGTGCTTCTATTCACATAGATGCTTATTTTGTAGTTACAATATATACTTCTAATTGTTTTATTTCATCCTCATTGATCATATCAAGCACATGTGACATCATTTATGTGCATCAAATTTCTTAAATCGAAATAAATATCCAAAAATGAAATTTTTAGGGCATATTCTCACTTCCAACCATATGGATTAATCATAGAATGACAATTTTGTGTTCCCATGATAATTTATGTGCTTCCTTTTTATCTCATGTGATATTCCCATTGCAGCCTTATTAAATGATTATATGTTCTAAAAGTTGACCAAAAATTTCTTTAGAATATATTTATATTGGGAATTCTATAATCCTTATGAAGATACATTCACTAATATTATTTCGATGGAAAAGAGATGACTGGACACCCTCATTAAGGTGATTTTATTTTGGTCTAATGGTTGATTATGAGGGGTTCAATTTTTATCACAATCATTGACACCAACTCACCAATTTCATATTGATTTTAAAATACCAATGGTTCTCGTATCCATAATTTTGTAGAAACCTTATTCGAAATGGTAGGTGGTTAGTTCAGTTTTCGAACCAAATGCATCTTAGAAACTCACATTGGTCAATTGGATGGGAGGTAAGCATCATTACACCCTTTTGGGAGTAATTGTTTTCTACTGTGGGACTCTATTATTGGTTTATGATATGTTTGTGAATCTATTCGAATCTCGATACGAGACTGGTTACCCTAAAAGAGTTATCATAGGTTATATGATTTTATATGTAGAAGAAGGGGATCCCATTTTTTAATCGATTCAATATGTACATGATGTTCTTCATAAATTATCAAATAATGAGTAGAAAATTATACACAGAAGAAGAAAAACCCATCAAATCATAATTTTATACCTTTTAGGGAGGCAGTTAATATTTTGAATAGGATACTGATCCATTGTATGGATTATTACATATTGTATTTATAGAAGGAATCGAAATCCATGTAGATAATTAAATATTTGGAAGTTTAACACCTTTTGGAAAGGTAATATGTATTGGAATGTAGGAATTGTGTATTAAAGTTTCAGTCTCAAGGATATATCCTACATACCTCAATTATGGTAGGAATAATAGCTATACATGTCCATTATTTCCATTGGGATTAGACCCATGGTTTGTGCCCTTATATGGGGTAATCATATCATGCCTACTCATCAGGGCAGACACATTGAGGTTTCCCTTACTGATGGAGATTCATTATGTGAACGATATGACCATTTGAAATCTAAAAGACCATGTAATCCATGCTCAGTGGTAGAAATAACATATTTGAATCAATTAATCTCACTATATATGGATGTAAGACTTATGTACTCGTCCAACCCCTAAGATTCTTATTTTAGATCTTGGGCCTTACGAAGGCATCCTAGGTTTCTTGGTTATATCTACAACCTATGTAATTAGAGTTTCATTGATTTACCAATCCCCTAGTGGATGAGGAATAATGATCATCCCATGGGAATGATTGGGTCCTGATCATGGAATTCTCGAAGACATGAGGGACTTACACCAATGTGGATGCATATTTGAACTTAGTCCTTAAGAGAGTGTCCAATGAATCTATTTTATTGGGGGAATATAAGTTCCCTAGGATTTTATGTATTCTTAGTCCACTGATGGATGAGTTATAATTATCATCCCATGGGAATTACTGGGCCCTGATGGTTAAAATTTCGAAGACTTGAGGGGCTTACACCGAAGTGGATGCCTATTTGAGATTTATCCTTATAATAAAATCCTACATATACTAGTTATAAATGGAAATGGATTATTTATTGTTTATTTTATCAATGAATACACACATACATTTCTATATTTTAATAATATGATTATTGCAACTCCTTATGACCACATGAGTGAAGCTCAGTGTGAGATACAAGGGATGGTAAAAAACCAGTATCACTACACATGGATGTATAAATTATATACTTGGAATTCCTATTGGATGTTTATTATGGTGATATATCCTTAGGATGTAATATTACATATTCTAATTATAGAAAGAATCAGATTCATCATAGTTCGATTGGTTGGGGCTTACACATTGATGTTTCCATTTTTTGATGCTGGAGGGGGTAAACCTATCATGGGATTCTAGATTGACCAAGCATTCTTGACTACCTAATAGTAATTTTTTTGGTTGAAATGAATTTATTTTATTCATTATATTTTTTAGTATGTATTCTTAATATTTTCTAATACAATACCAAAATCGAGTTGACTTATTTGGGGGCATCACCTAACCAGGACAAAAGTGTTAAAGGTTGTTTCATGAACAAGGTAAAATTGTGTTTATGAAAATGTGTTACCTAGCCAAATTTATCATGGAATATATCACATGATATTGAATGACATGTATAGAGGGAATCACATGATCTAGCTAACGTTTCATGGTTTCATCAAAGAATCTTGATAACACACTTGGATGGAATCATGAGAGCCAATGCGACATATATTGAGGGTGATGCAAAATTAAGGACAACATTTCTATAGTGTGTTTTGAAAGCCAACTTACATGTGTCAAGGGAATTAAATGTTCTAGATGGATTATCCGGAGAATACCATAGGATCCACTTGACATGTCTAGATGATGTTTCATAGTCTATCAAGATTATCCACAAGACATCAGGAGAGACAATTGACTTGTATTGGTGTCACCATATGATCTGGTGACCCATCTAAAGGCATTGTGAGGTCTGAATGGTGAGATCAAATGGTTTTATGAGAGTTGGGTGGCATGCTGCTGTGGATCTATGTTACTCTCTTTTAAAAGTATGGGGGACTTCACATGATCTAAATCTAATACCAAAGAAGCATCACATGGTCTAGGTGAGATTTTCTAATTCTACAACATGACCCGAGTGGTAAATGTAATGTGCATAATGAGCATCATATATTTTCTTCATGTAACTATCCCATATTTTATTAATAATTCCATCATATTCTATATAATACATTATATTTTTTATTTTTTATCCCATTTTAATTCTCATGTGTTTTATAAAATATGCTGGATGTTATTCGCATGATCTATATGTAATCACATTATGTGCATATGCATGTTGCATGATCTCTCTGATTGTTCACAAGATCTTACCTGATGGAATACATTCCCAGTTTTGAGGTAAAATACATTGAGAAATCTACTCTGATGCCTGGGTGCGTTGGTGTGAGGTTCCAGGTATTTTCCATCTATTTAAGGATGAGTTTTTCATGATGGGGTGGAGGATTCGTAAGGATGACCACAACAGTAATTATCTATTATCTGTGGCGCAGATTACACAAATCATGGCTACAGTCAGTGAAGAACTTTTATGTCAAATATTTTCAGGAGGTCTGTCCGTAGTTAATTTTGGGGGCATCACAAGATTTTGATGACGACAAGACCACTCCATAAACAACTCATTTATTGGATTATATCCAATTAATGAGGTCTGGTTTAATCATGGATACATGCCAATTGACCTTCATATAGTTATACCGACATGTCTAAGGACATTCATGAGATAAGGATTCCTATTGAAATGATTTCAAGTGATCTTATGTGACTTTTTGGGGACTTTTTCGAGACACGGATGGATTATCAAGGGGGTTTTCAAGTTCATACTATTGTTTCAAATGAATTTTAGGACCATGGGAGGCTCATGTATTTTTTATCTTATTTCCTTGTTCATTTTTTAAGGACTTTGTGGTTTTATGAGTTTTCTGGAGTGTTGTAGAAGATAATCACTCTCCCCGTTGATGATGCATCACGTGACAAATAAAAAGTCCTTGTGAAGATTTATAATTTTTTATCATGGATACCCCTTCTTTTTATTTTTTTGATCCAAATGGGGAGAAAAATACTATCTATATATGATGAAGGTATTTCACATGACAAAAGAGATATGCCAGCAGACTCTCATGTAGTGATGCAAACATGTATCCCTGAGTTTACGGTGTCTTGAGAACTACCTAGGGAAAATCTCGTAATATTTATGACTTCATGAGGCTCCCATATTCATCCCTCCATTTCCTATTCATTGTTTAAAAATTTTTGTGGTCTTGTGATTTTATATGTGTGTTGTTGAGGATAAGAACTCTACCAATCAATGATGTGTGACATGATATTTATAAAAATAACAGGATCATACCTATTAGATATTTTTATAATATTTTCCAACGATGTTTGTATGGTTTTTCAGGATTCAATCGATTGAATGTTTTCAAGAGCTATGAATTTTTATCTGGCTACCGCTACATGATCATGAACTATGTAATGTTCCATTATAAGAGAAGAAAAAATTATCAAAGGGGATGAAAATGATCTTCTATAGGCTATGTGATCACATATCCCCTATAGGATCACGTGATCTATGTGACTTTGTAAACATTCTTCTTCCCTTGATTTTTCGGAATGATAATACCCATATTTAGATATTTCTATCATTATGAATTTGATGATGCTCATTTGGCCGGTGTCAACAAATATATTTGAAGAAAAATGTTTAAAAATTATATAAAATTCCCAATACATCAAATATTATAATGACATAGATATTTTATTTGTTACTAGTTACAAAAAACAGTTCTTCTCATTTATTATGTATTTAGAATATTTGCATACATCAATATCAATTACTCAAAAAATATAGGAACTACTGTTAATATAAATTTTGTACACTTTGATGACCATAAACTCTTAGTTTTATGTAATATATTCTATATTATTCTAGAAAATATGATACCTTAATTTTTTCATTAAGAAATGAAAGTGGGTTTTATTTTTATTTTATCCTTATAAAAAAGGATTAGGTCATGAATTAATGAATATTCTTCATGTTTATCTAATTATTGTATTGTACATGAATCAACAGATTTTATTTTGTAATCAAAATTAGAAATTAATAATTCTTTGTATTATTCACCATTTACATAAGTGAAAGATGGTTCTATGAAATCCTTTTCTCCTATTCATTTTTTACAATGTAAATAATTCCCTTATTTAATTCTTCAATCATAAGAATTTAGATATTTGGTCCTTTTATGAAAATTTTATTACATGAATCCTCATTCATGTCGGTGCATTGGAATTTAGATATACAATATACTTTTTACATAGTGTTACGATACAACAAAAAATATATACATTTTGGTATCAAAAGAGGTACATAATAATTATATAATACTCATACCTAACTTTAAAACAATTTTTTAGTTCTATATGATCATATAAGACTTGGTATTTAGATATGGTATCTTGGATAGACTGTTAAGATGTTTGTGTTTTGATGATTTTAATTAATTTAAATATTGATGATATTTCCATAATAGTTACTTGGTATTTATATAGTCTCTTAATTTGTGATTATTTAATGAAATTCATACTTTTATTTCAATGAATATAAAGTTTGGACTTTATTTTTTAACATTATGCATGAATGAAAATTTCAAGTCACTTATAGAAAATTCCAACATTATTGTTTGCTGGTAGATACTGTTGTATTAACCAAATAATGGATTTTTAGTATCATTTATTAGGATATATATTGTGTTTTTATTTTATAAAATATCTAATGTAACCTGCATCTTTAAGTGAGTATCACGTTTCTTGGTATTAAAATTATGAAGGGGTTATATTGTCTTATAAAAATTTTGGATTATTTTTTGGATTCAAAATGTTGAGTTTACCTTATAGATTATGTATTATGACAATATAAAATTACAATATACGTTATGAAATGTTTTTACTAGGATTAATGTTGAGCCGCACATGTTTGGAGGGTATAAAAACAAAGTATGTATCTTGGTTTATGAGGATTTTGGCTTCCCATGGACATCATTTTGGGAAGGAGATACTATGAATTTTAATTAAAGGTAATGTTTTTTTCTTGGAAGAAATGTAGTCTTTAAGACCATGAAACCAATCCTTTCAAATTGTTTTAAGTTACATTATTATTTTCCACATTATAAAACACTATTGAACAACTCAATTACTCTCTCAAAACATATTTTTTTGTTTATCCATTCATTGAGTATTTTTATGTTTTTTTCTAATATTTAAAATATTATTAGTCTTCGACAAGTCATAGATTTTGATCATAGGTTTGACATTAAATGCTGTGAATAATCTATAATTCAACCATTCTTACTTCTAGAACTATTATTGGTGATATGAACTCTATAGATCAAGGTCATTAAATATTATTTAATAATTTATTTTTATATTTGTTTGAGGATTCATTCTTTTGGTTTCATCTTTGGGTGATGATTTTATTAATTATATCATAAAAAATGTTTAGTAATGTAGATTTGATGCATTTTATGATATAAGATTATTTTTCTTGTTTATATATGATAAAATTTTAATTTTAATTATATAGTTTTCATAAATTAATTTTTCTTAAGAGAAAAATTAGTACTGACAAGATATTAATTCTCTTAAACTTGGGGGTTTTACATATACTTAAATATTAAAAATAATAATGGTATGTTTTAAAATAATTAATATAATTATTGAAATATTGTATTATAGAACAATTTTTCATTAGTTGGTGTTGATTTTTAAAAAATAATTTTAATTAGAAATTTATTTTTAGAGAAAACCATTTTGAGATGTATTAATATTGATAAATTATTTAATATAATTTATTTTGGAAATTTTATCATTACATGTGTGTGTGTGAAAAATAATGTTGCAATATGATCTATTTTCTAAAAATGTAATATTCATCAATAGTGATGCATAAACCTATAAAGTATGTGTTAAAAAAAAGAAATAGTTAGGGTGGCCCATGCTATATGGAGACACCAAACTCTACATAACTTTTTTGGCGATGATTTGAGATTAAAAATATAAATAGTTAATGAATTGGTTTATACATTGGTGTTCGGAGAGTAATAAGTTGATTCAATCTAAGTGAATCATGATTTATGTTAGGAAGCCAGTTAACATGGGTAGATAGGAATATTAAATATAGCTGACATATCATGAGTATATTTTATAAAAAATAGATAATATATATTTTGAATATATTTTTTAAAATGATTATTTTTAATTTCTTATTTTGGAAAATGAGGAAATTTTTAAATATTTTTTTTATAGAAAAAAAAATTTATTAATTGATTTGTAACAAAGGAATAAATTTATTTTTCGTTGAATGTTATGTTTATAATATAATTACAAATTTTTATATTTGATTATATATGTTATGAATTGGTATGATAAATAATTTTTTTGGGATGAATGAAAATTTTAACATTAATATCATTTACATAATTAAACAATTGTTATTTGTTATGCATGGACATAGGCATAGAAGAAATCCATACAGTTATACTGACCAAATACATGTTTATTTTTGAAGAAACTTATTGATACATACATTGGGGCTTCATCTTCATTTATTTATTTTATCTATGGATCCACATTGGTGTTAGGATGAGAGAATTTGATCAAATGATTTTTGAGATAATTTATTTTATTATAATAAGTAATTTTTCAAGTATTCATTAAATTATATTTTAGAAGTAAAATCTTTTCAACTATATAATTATATTTTAAATGGTATAATATTTTTTTACGTTAACACAAAATAATCATTTTTCTCTATTACTTTGTAAAAAATCACTCTAAAAATATTATATTTTATCCCATAACACTTATTACTAGACTTTATGGACAAAGAGATATTTTGAAGTCACATGGTGATCTTGATGGAGTCTTCAAATTCAAAAATCCATGTTGTATTGATATTAAATATTATTATAGCACTTGGTTTTCTGTATTTTAGTTGATTTATGGGATTTTTTTGTAGGAATCGATATTGGTTTGGAAAAAAGTCATAATATACATATAATAATTTATAAAAAAAAATTTATCTTAAAATTTTTGATGCTGAGAAGTTCAGAATGAATAAAAGGTTGATAATGACCTCATATGATACTATTGTATAATATATGTAAACTCTTTATGGTTTATAATAAATTGGAGTTCATGACTCATATTCAGAATTATAAAATTTTCCCCATATTATCCTGGTTTCAAATTATTTCTTATCATCAATAAAAAAATATTTTTAATGAATCATTGGTTTATAATTTTTTAAAAGATATATTCAAAAGTCATGTTTATTATTTCTTTTCAATAATTATGGAATACTAGTTGAAAATAATATTAAGTAAATTGTAAATTGATTGGAAGTCACATTTGAATAATATAATTCTTATTTTTTTATGATGATCCATTAAAGAGTTATGTGATTTTAATTCATCTCTTTTGTGTGTCATTGAAATATACCACTGATAAGCATTGATTATAGATAATGATATGGGGCTTCAAATATTTCAACAATAAAACCTAATCTTATATGGATAAATTAATATATTATCCAAGAGATTATTAGGGAATCTAATATCCATGGTCGGCCAGATATATATGAAATATTATATTTTTTAATTAAGGTACCACTATAATTTATAAGAGTTATTAGATGGATTTGTTAAATAATAGAGAGAAAAAAATCAACAATATTTATTAATTTAAAGAATATTATTAAACATATAGGAATGATTTTTCTTCTTATTTACCAGATTGATAATACATGATTTTGTTAGAGTTGATGATAAATGAAATTCTGAATAATCCAATTGATTGGAATATATTTGTGAAAATATTTTCTTATTAACATTTAACTAAAGAGTTTATGTGTGGTATATCATGTATATTTTTTAATTTTTAAAAAATTTAAATGACTATAATGATATTGGATTCATGGTTCTCTAAAACTATGTAATATAAAATAGAGTTGGTGGTGAAGTAAAACCTCATGTCATTGACGTTCAAGAAATATATGTTACTTGGGATATCGTCAATGATACAATTTTTTATGTTACATACTAAAATAAAGAGATCAATAGGGTATCTATAATAGTGGTAGATATAGTAGACTCTCTAATAGTGCACAATTATCTTATATACTTGGTTGAAATAGGAAATTAGTTTTTGTTTATATAAATTGAAATAAGATAAGTTTTAATGGAAATAGAAGATGTTAAATTTTTTCTTTTTTTTCTGTGGAAATATACCAATGCAATATTTAAAATGTAAGGGACCATGGATAAAATTTAGGTTTTATATATTTCCGCATCAATACATCTAAATTCAGGCCTAAAAGTGTTTTCGTGACCGATAAATATTAATGATATTTGATTATATGTAAATATTTTTAACGGATCAAGAATATATATTTACAAGAAGAAATAATATAAATTAAGGAATCATAGAAATATATATAGGTCTTATCTTGAAGAGTGGATAGCTTCCCATAAGATTCAGTTTATCCTATTCATATATGACCAAGTATTATGTTTGGGGAAGACTGATTTGGGAACATTAATGGTGCATGGAATCATATTTATTTATTCTATAATAATTTAATAATTATTGGATACTAGGAATATAATTTCATTATATTGGTATGATTTTTTTATCACATGGGATTTTATTTGGATTTAATTTTAATTTAATGAGAATAAACACTTTTGTAGGTTAAAGGATATATAAATAATAAAATTTCATAATCTCCTAAATTATTATTTGAAACAAAGAATACTCATGGTGATTATTTGTTAATGTTAATAAAATATGGGACTTGGTCAGAAAGTTAGATTAGATAATAATATTCCAAACATTAATTGATAGTTTTATATCAAGATTTCAATTTATAGTGTTAGAAATAAATATCATATATTTTAAGGGAGAGTAGGATATCAATTTATTTAGATAAGTAATAATGAAATGTGGTATATATATATATATATTTAGTTTGATGAACTAATTCTTAGATCAGTAAATGGAAAGGGTCAGATTTCACATCCACCGGTTATAGTCCAGTGCCAAGATGTTTTTGTCTGAATAGATTTTCATGATTATCCCCAAGGATGGACATTTAATTATATACTAGAATTGGTTATCTGGATGAACATATATCTCTACTATATTACAAAATGGTAAGTTAATAAATATGTGAGATAAGGGTGTAATGATATATGATTTGACATAAGGACTTCCCTTGATCAATTGTTTCACCCTAGTAGACATCTTATTTTTTTCCATGAGATTTCACTATAAAATGTGATTATGTATTAACAAACAAAATCTAAAAATTGTGGTGGGGAATAAATCCTATAAACAAAATGGAATTTTTTTGATCATTTTAATAAAGAAAAATAATGACGATTATCATTTATATGTTATTCTTATTAATCAAAATTAATGTCGATGTTTAGAAAAAACATCAATTTTATTATTTCTATAGCCGTTGAGAAATTATGATCATAACTTTTAGGTTAACTAATTCTGATATTTTACTCATATAATTAATTTACTAAATATTCTAATATTACTTTGACCTCTATGTGGTTAAATTCTTGGTTCTGGTGGTGAAATCTATTAGACATTCTATTTTAATAAATTTAATATCTATTTATTATTAAAATATGAAAGATAATATTTCTTGAAAAACTGCAATTATATTGTTAAAATATTTAGTGTTTATTGATTGGTTAAATGTCATTAGAGATTACATTAAGAGAATTGAAACTTGGATTGTCCCATGAAAATAGTTATAAATAAAGAATCCATGTTTTGGTAAAAACCCAATAATTTAGGTTAAAATCATAATATTTTGGACAGTATTCTAAACATGTAACACTATTAATTAAGTTAGCAATGATAAAAAATACATATATTATTATTTCATTGTGACAATTATAACACAGTCCATAGATTAGTTGTATGAATACACATAATAACATTTTGTAGAATATTTATAATGTTTTTATATAATTAATATTTATTGATTAAATTATAATAAATAAGATCTTAATTTTTAGAAAATTTATTTTCTTCTATGAAGAAATGTTTTCTCAAAAAATAATTTTTATTGAATATTGTATGATCAAAGTATAATAAAAATATATCAATAAATTGTTTAGTGAAAAATAACTTATTTTTTTAACATTTTTTATCAATATTTCATTACGATAATATCTTGATATTTGAGAAAATATTTTTTTTATGTAAACTGTGTAAAGTTCCCATTTTATAAGAAAATTATTTTTTAATTAAATAAATAAATTTAGAATAAAATTTTTATTTTAGTTAAGTTATTAATAAATTAATATCTCCTTAAATTATAGATAATCCAATTAACCACATTGGGATAATCATTTTACTATATTTCAGTGTATTTTTCTTTTTGGAATAAAAAACAAATTTTTCTAAAAAAATGTTTTTTATTCATTTTGAGCATTGATGTTGATTTCCGAAATTTGAGAATGTTGTAAAAAAAATGTAATAATATTTAAAATATAGGAGTTTAATTTTTTTAAAAAATATTTCTATTTTAT
This sequence comes from Viscum album, assembly GCA_963277665.1. Classification (NCBI taxonomy): domain Eukaryota; kingdom Viridiplantae; phylum Streptophyta; class Magnoliopsida; order Santalales; family Viscaceae; genus Viscum; species Viscum album. The sequence goes on from OY728142.1 coordinate 613,199,982, forward strand.
TTTTGGGTATTATGAATTGTAATGAAGGTAAATATTTTTCTCTACAATAAGGGTAGAATTGGAGAAACTTAGTAAAAACTACTATCTAAGACTTCAAAATTACTCTAAAAAATTAATTTATTCTATTCTGTGAGTGTTATTAATATGTGGACATGATTACTGAGTTAAATAATATATTTTAATGCATTTGTTTTTATTTTTGAGCATCTTCTTTACTTTTATGAACATGAAACAATTTTTTTACAAATTAAGAATTATCATTTGGTATTTCTATTCAATGGTATGGTTGGAAGGATCCATTCAATATTTGTTGGATTCAAAAGTATAAGAACCTTTATTTTTTTATTACTAGTCGAAACAATTCATGGAAATAATATATATTCATTATCTAAAGGTGAAATGAGTTTTACTCTTAAATATGGTATTTTCTTAAAAAACATATTCCACGTGTTATTCTTATTTATATTATTTTAATTTTCATCCACATTGTGATTTTTTAATTTGATAAAATGTATTCCAAATTTTAAGTCTGAAATTAATTTTTAAAATGGACCTTTTATTTTTCTAAAAAAAATTATGTTAATATGGCAAAAATATAATTTATCATACTTAAGGATAAATATGTTTTGATGGGTTATTAATAAGGATATAAGAATTAAAGAATAATCCAATTTTTTTTATTTTGATTGGTTGATCATCCCTTGACCTTATCACATGTTAAATACAGAATTAGAAATATTTGGTTCCGATTGAAATTTTTTTAAATATTGTATTTAAATATGTGATGTAATTCCAAATGTGCCCTTTTTCTCATTTATAAAATTGTAGGTCCTCCCCTCACTTATTGAAAATGTTTTAACCATCTATGTCATCCAATATCTTCCCCAATACCTTCCTAGCCTCCATTTCCTTTTTATTGATCATTTTTTTCTTCTACTAAGACCTTCCTAATAAGCCTCAAAATATAAGCCAAATGAGCTCTCACAAAGGAGAGGTAAGTGTCTTTACAGATTATTTCAAAGTTTATATATTCTTTTACTTAACCTAAATATACTATATCCGTCCTAACTTATTAACACCAGTATCATCAATGCATGATTATTTCATTATAGTTTTGGGAATACCATTTTCAGCCACCTTTCCATAAAATGGGATATGAATGTACCACTAATGTGTACTTGCGGACTACCACATGTAATTAGTGATAGGAGTAATTTTACATCACTAAATCTCATCGATTTTTATAATTACTCATTTAAAAAATATATATGATATTTATGATGGAATATTAAACACACATATATATATATAATATTATCTATTTTATTTTCCTTTTTCTCATTATATAATTGAAGTATAATTCATGCATGTGTAAGAAATAAATTCTCTAGGAGTGATATAATTAATTTTCAATATACTAATTTTATAAAATATGGTAAAATTAAATATTATATATATATATACATTATACATATGAAACAAATAATAATCTAGGAAATCATGAACCAGAAGAATAGAGTAGAATTGCCGAACCAAAACATGCATGAAAAATGATATAGTTAACACGAAAAATAAAGATATTAATAAAAAATTATTAATAATTGGGTGTTGAAATGTAATAAGTAAAAAATATTTTATATTATAATTACTTATAACGTTCATTTATATGATTAAAATATATATTGAATAATTTATTTTCCATTATACTTAATCTATTTTCACAATTTTCTATAGTGTAAAAACTAACATATGAATGTTTTTTTATCATCCATTAAGTGAAATTCAAGTGGTTTAAAAAATAATTTTCATGTTATCACAATAAATGATCATTTCATTTGAATATTAAAAAATTGTGAATGGTTTATTTCACAGTATCATACTTATTTTTCATTTTTTATGATTATTCTTTTTTGGAGTTATTATCTGATATTTATTCCTAAAATCCATCAGTTTTATTCTCCTTTTTTTACATTTCAAAATTAGAAGGTTTAATTTTAGTTTTCCCATATTGAGTAATATAAATTATGAATGAATTTGATTATGTAAAAACAAATTAGTTTTTATATTTGGTTAATAATAATTTTCTTCAATATCATTATTTTCATTAAATTAATATAATGAATGATTTTACTATTCTAAAATGATATATTCATTTCATATTATCCATGTTTTAATTTCCAAACAAAATTAAAAATAATATTCTAGTTTTTTTGAATGTGATAATTTTTACCAATTTTGTGAACACAATCTTTTTTTAATGTTTACCGTTTGAATTGTTTCCTAAAATTAGTAATATTAATTCAATTAAAACTTCTTTACCCAGTTATCATGGTTATTTTAATGGAATTTTTTCCACAATATTCAAGAAATTTTTGGATTTGAAATATGTAATTTTAAAATAAAAGATTATTACAAAAAAATTTCAAATTATATTTTAAAATTATTTTAATTTATATCAATATATATTTGTGAATCATATTATGTTTTAGGGATTATATATAGTGATACCATCCACTATATAAATCTAGATGAATTATTATAATGTATCTTTACTAATTGATTGAGGAAAATTATAACTTTCTAAACGATATAATTTAAATACAATTGTTTATGTCCATTAACTATAGAATATTTATTCATTTTATACATATTATAAATTAAATAAAATTATTAAGTGATTAGAGGTGCCCATTTTATCCTCTCAATGTGACATTAAGTATCATGTGGAAAACTAGGTATGATATTTTGTGTATTATTCTATAAATATTTATTAATTATTCAAGAGGGCTTGAATATTTGATTATAATGTCTTAGTATGAGGCCCTGATGGTATATTTATGATGTCTAGCCACACGACCATGAAGGTATGATTTTGATTTCTAAAATTATGCATTCCATCATTATGGAATCAATTGTTTATTATACATGTGATTATTTATATTGTTATGTCATCCATTGATATATTCCACCTTTTTAATATTATTTATAAATCAAATTTTATTATTTTTATCTCTTTTATATTATTCATGTTTAATTTTTTCCATTAATATTTCTATTTTATTACCTTTGTAACTAAGACTCTCAGCTCACAGTTTGTTATGTTTTAGATTCATTGTGATATCAATATGGGATCTGTAAATTTTTTCAGATATATATTAAAAAAATTAATCTTTCTTGAGAAATTCACGTTTCATTTAATTTAATAATATATAATATGAGAATCATGTATTTATCTCATAACCTAAGACTACTTACCTATATGATCATTTTGAATCTAATATTTTTGTATCATGTGAGTATGTTATAAGATAAAAATTTTCCCTAGTTTACTATTGTTTTGGAGATACATTTTAAATTAGAGAAATTTCTTACAGGCCTTGGGAACTAGATTTGATAATAAATAGATAATATAATTTAACCATTAAAATTTGGATGATAAGTCCTAAATATGATAATATAATTATGTTTTGTTTATGGTATATAATGTGTGTAATCTTAGAAATAAAATCATCGACAAGATAATAGAATGTGGATGTGGCTGTAGCAATGATACACCAAGTGGTAAACACTAAGAAGAAAATGGATTGAGTATTAACTCAATCTTCCCTCGGTGTAGGCTATGTGGGCCTAATACTGTAGACCAAGATTAGATCTACTAGAGGATATGCATTGGTTCATTCACATTCTCATCGCAAACCATTATGAAATACTTAATAATATTATAATTATTTAAATATATTCTCAATGATACTAATATTGTGATTGTAACATTATCTATGCCTAAAGATAAATTTTTTATTATCTATTATGACAAATTTGGAATTTAATCTATGATTCATATTTTTTTTGTTATTTAATCATGTTTATTACATTGTTTATAAATATGTCCTAATGGATTTAATGGAAAATGTGAACACACCTATTGTCAATTTAGATACTTCAATCATGAGTATGTCAATAAAAATGGTATTATCACTAAGTAGATTATGAAGACTAATATTTATTTGACCTAGTTTGTGGCCAATATTGATTCATATAAAGAACTAATTTTTGATTAAAAACAATATCACATGATGTTGGACCACTTCATTATGTACACACCTCTATCCATTAATTGAACCTCTAATCCATTGGTGGATGAATAGTTAGTCAATTCCCTAGAAAATATTTTTCTATCTTCATGAGGTAATGAAAGTGAGAAGGTTATACTAAAAGTGAACTGATTAAATGAAGATGATGATCAATCGTATTTATTTGTTTTAAATAAAAATGAGGAGGAAATAGAGAGAATGTATTGAAATTATTTTTTGACCAAATTCTTTTAAAAATACTTTCCTCTTGAGCAATGAGTAGATATAGAAAAGTTATTCCTCATTTTATGATAGTGGGAAAATAAAATTATTAGTCAGTGTGAGGAAAACCTCAAAAAATTAATATTTTATTCTTTGGAGTATGAATGTAGTGTAGAAAATTTTATTGGTCAGTTCATTGAGGGAATTATATTAACCCTCGGAAGGGAAACAATATCTTAACTATTTTCATCATATAATTATGTATTATCAAGATTATTTAAGAAAGAGAATGAATTATCAAGATCATATATTTTCCATGTAAATGATTAAAAAATTAAAAAGATTTAGAAATATGGAAAAATAAATTATACTAATAAAAATAAGGGAATGATGGGACATAACCATAGTAAAATTATAGAATGAAACAACATGGTAATTTATCTCATGGAATGCTAGTTTTATTCTTGTTTGGAGAGAATGGCCCTTAGGTAGATGAATTTTAGTGAAGTAATGATATCTCTAATGTATTTTGTTTTATGTATTAGTAGATAGTTAAATACACAAATAAATTCCTTGTACATAAAGTTAAATAACATTGTAAAATACTTACGAAGAATTGAGAATCCTGTGAAATTAATAGAACTATTGTTTGAATCTCTTATGACACATAAAAATACCCTATTTGTTATCTTTATTATTATACCAATGTTTCCATTAGACATAATATTATATTTTTATGTTTAATTAGTATTTATTATTTAGTAATTAGTTAATAAATCATAAAATAATCAAAATTGAACTAGTAGTAATATAATATAATGCTAAATTTAAAAATTATTTTTCTTGGGTGTTATTATTAATGTTTTATAAATCAATTTATAGATTATTTACAATGTTTTTAATTAATCTTGAATATTATAATAACATATTAAAACATTTTTTCATATAGGTGAAATAAATTGTATTTATTTTATTGAAATTATAATTAATTAATGGATTATTTTTTTTATTGAACCATCAAAAACCTTCGCAGTCATTTATTGGTAAAATTTTATTTGAAAATAATTAAAACACTCAATCAATAAAATTTAAAATATTGACTGAAAATGAGTATGTTAATTTTCTCATGTTTATTATCATGATAAATGAATAATCCTCAACTTTAGGAAATGATCTCAAAGTAAAAAAAATTATATTATTACTCTAATTTAGGTTAAATTGATATTCTCATTCATCCATTAAAAATTTTGGTTTTGTTATAATTAACATTATAATGATAATGTCATCTATCAGAAAACATTACTCTTTAAGAATTTCATTTATCGTAAATGTCCATATTTTTACTTATAAATAATTTATTTATTTATATTTTATCTTGAATTTGTTTTATTCGAGGTAATTTATATCTTTCATACTTCCCTCGTTAAAATTATGTTTTATTATACATTTGTATGATGTGTATTCTTAAAAAAATTATTTTTTAATATTTTATCCATGAATTTTAGGTTAAAATTAATAATTATCTTAATTTTTTCGGGAAGAACATAACACCCCAAAAATTTAGCTTAAAAGAATAGTAATATTGATATCTTTCTTAACAGTCATTATCAAGCCTTAAAAAAAATTTCATATACAATAAAAATTATATTATTTAACGGTGGCCATTATAACATTTCTATTGTATTGGATGTGTGAATAAGAATAACCAAATTATAATGAATATGTATAATGGTTTAATATAATTCAATTTATTTGTTAGTAAGAAATAAATAAAGACTTAATTTTTGTAATGTCATTTTAAAATTCAATTTTATTCCGAAATGGATTTCATATATTTTTTAAAAGGAATTATCATTAATTTCAATAAGTTATAGAATTTTATTTGAATAAATGAAAATAAATTTAAAAATAATATATTATATATTATCTTTGGGTGTATTGTTTTGGAATAATTCATAACATATCATTTTTTAATTGAATAGTGAAAACACTATTTTTTTAAATCTATAACTTATTTTCATTACAAAAAGAAATTTAAAAATACTACTACGTTTGGATTTTAATATTAATGTAAAATAAGTGACTTTTAAATATTAATAATCTAATTACATAAATAAGAATCAATATTATGCCTAACATTGGTATAAGTTCTTTTATGCATTTAAAATTCATTTCCAAAATCATTATTTTCATTTACACATAAAAATTTATTTCTACCACTTAGAATATTTTAATTTGAAAAAATGGATTCCATTTCTTAATTTAGGAGGTTAAATTTTTTAATTAGTCCCCAGTTTTGGTCATTATGAATAGTGATGACAGAAATGAATTGTCACCTCAACAATGGTAAAATTGGGTTAAAATTATTTGTTATGTCATTAAAATATCAATAAAAGATTCCTTTAGAGTATTAGATGACCATTTGAAGTCCAAATATATGATTATGGGGTTTTAAATTGTATTTTCAAACGTAATTTTTAATTTTTGAAAACATTTGTGTATTTTACGATGATACATTTTATTTAAAAAAAATTAAATACTAATTTAGTGTCCCTGAAATTAATGGCTTGGTTGGAATATTTCTTCAGGTTTTAGATTTATGGGAAATTCTAAAAACTGTTATTTTTTTTATTATTTAAACAAGAAAGACATGTATGTTAACTTTTTAAATTATTTCATTGTGCAATAAATTTAACGCTTAAATTTGGTATTATCCTTAAAATGTTACTCATGTTTTTTTATACTTAAATTAAATTATTTTTTCTACCTTATATAGATTTTTAATATAATAAAATGGATTCAAAATTTTGAATAAAAATGTTAATATTTGGTCATAATTACGATTTCATTTTTTTTCATATATTGATGTTATCATGGTAAAATTTTAATTTAACTCGGTTAATGTATCTAAGAATTTTCTAAATGTTATTTTTTGAGTTTATTTAATATTAATAACAATAATAATGATATTTTGTATTTTATTTCAAGTCTTGTATGTCAGCATTTTTTGATTTTATTTCATACAATGTGATTTTTTTGAGTTTATTTCAAATAATAATGTTAATATTTGGTCATAATTACGATTTCAATTTTTTTCATATATTGATGTTATCATGGTAAAATTTTAATTTAACTCGGTTAATGTATCTAAGAATTGTCTAAATGTTATTTTTTGATTTTATTTAATATTAATAACAATAATAATGATATTTTTTATTTTATTTCAAATCTTGTATGTCAACATTTTTTGATTTTATTTCATACAATGTGATTTTTTTGAGTTTATTTTGAATAATAATGTTAATATTTGGTCATAATTAGGGATTCATTTTTTTAGTTATATTATCATAATGAGTTTCGCATTTAATGTAATTTTTTCTCATATAATTATGGTCTCAATTTTATTTCATAAAGTTAATATTTGGTCATAATTCCGGTTTCATTATTTTTTCATATAATTACGTATATCAATTTTTATTGATTAAATGGGGTTTAAATTATAGATAGTAGTTAACATATATCCCAAACATGTATAAATATGATTATTAGAGTTTATTTTGACACGATCAAATCTTATCGATGAGTTTGGGGTTATTTGGTTCCACTATATAGGAATTTGATATATATTGTGTTTAAAAGGTGGGTCTATGAGTGTGGGGTTAATTCGATGTGTGTACTTTCCCAGACTTATAAAAGGGTACCTCGTATCCTTTATTATTCAAAAATTTAAGGACTCCCTAATGATTTATGATCTCCCCTAAAACATTCCCCAATTATTTTCCTTCAATCATGAGATGATGGACTTCTCTTATAATGATACTAGAAAGGTTTAAGATGTATGACAAAGGAGGTCTCACGGTCAAAAGTTAATATTATTTAACAGCAATTTAATTTTTTTTGTTCTTATAATAACTATAAATATATTATGTTCAACCTAAAATAATTTCTCTTATTATCATAAATATAATGATATATTATTATGATTATATAATAACCAATTTCCAACTCATTTCCACCAAATGGGAAATGAATGTACTGATTATGCATTTGTGTGGACTACTACCTCCAGGTTGCGATGTGATATATTATACATAACATTTACTCATGGATGATTATACTTATTATATATATATATATATATATGACATATTTTATTTAATAATTTTTATTTAATGTTAAAATATTACCTAATTTTATTTACTTCTTCTGTGTAGAAAATTGAAGTATTTTTCACGCATATGTATGGACAACTGTCTCCATAAGTGATATAGTTAATATTTAATATATTATTTTTATGTATGATCCAAGATATATATAATTAATATAAATTAGGATTATTTTATGAATTTGATTACGTAAAATTTATATTTAATATATAACTTCAATTTTTTTTCATCTATTCTTTATAACATTATCTTATTTTTATTAATTTTACCCCATCTTTGAGTGATGTTATATAATTTATAAAATTAATTATTTAGGTATATTTAATATTTATTATATGATATAATAATATGATATCAATTAACTTATTGGCCTTATGGAGTTGATGAAAGAATTACCATGATTTAAGGACTGGAACTGTCAAACTAAAACATGTGTGGAAACAAAATAATTATCACCATGAACATTGATTTCATTAAAGAGTTATTAATATATGTGTGTTTTAATTTAATAAGTGGAACATATATGATTGTAAAATTATAGATTTGGTTCTTTTATATATGTTTAATAAAAATGAGTCTATTATATTGGAGGTTAGATCACTTATGAATCATGTCTGACTTATGGTAAGAGATTTCTTATCTCAATTCCTTTTCTATGAGACATAAACCAATTTTACAACATGTGTTATTTAGTGTGGTGTATAAAAATACGTATTTATGTCATTTATATTTCACTTAAAAAAATTGATTTGATTTAAAATTAATTTTCGGTTTGTCAATATTAGCAATCTTTCTATTTGAATGTTACCAAAGTGGTAAGAGTTTATTTCATTATCTCATCCTCATTTAAGAATGTTATTATTTAAGATTTTTTAGAGGAATTATAGGATGTTTTTTTATAAAACCCATATTTTTTATTAACGAACAGTTATTTCTATAAATTACACATATTCATTTCAATTATCTCACTCTATATACTCAAAAGTATAAATAAATGTATTAAAAGAAACTTACATAGATTTTATTTTTGATTTGGAATATTTTTCTTCCTTGTAAATATTTTCATTAAATTCATTAAAAAACTATCCTTGCTATTACAAAATGAATGATTGAAGTCAATTTTTACCATTTTTTATCTTTCTATAAAATTGTTTAAAAGGACTCTTTATATTATTTAATGAATGATGTAATGTTTACCAAAGCTGTGAACAAATATTTATTTTATTTTTCACGAGAAAGAATTATTTTATCACCATTATAAATATTCTCTTCTCAAAATATTATATTAAACATTTCCATTATTCTCTATAAATAAAACATTTTCCCAAATATTCAAGAATTCATTATATTTTAAATTATTAATTTCAAAATATAATGGGGTTTTTACCTTTAAAAATTCTTCAACGGCCTTTTAAACAAATTATCTTCAATGTCAATATAATTTGATGAATCTAACGATTTGTTAAGGATTTAATGTAAAAAATCCATAAACCATATTACTCGGTATGGATTATTTTCATGTTTCTCTGATAGTTTAATTTGGAAAATATTTTCCTTTTGTATGATAGTTATTTTATAAGTATGTTTATGGTTATTATCTATTTAATTGTTATTCATTTTTTTATATAAAACAATAATTGGACTCATTAACTGACATAAAACCCATGTCACATCCCCTTGATGAATCAATAGGTCTGATAAGACATTGTAGATTAGGTATTTGGTGTATTATGATTGTAATTAATGATTTCCTAAAGCAAGGCCTTGACTAAATATTAATAACATATTAACATGAGTCTTTTATGGTAGTTTCATGAAGTATTGGGACAATGGATTAATGTTATGATTTTCATATCCATTACTATTCAAGCCATCATTTTAAAATCAAATTTGGGAATCTATGTGTTTTTTATGTTTTTATATCATCCTTGGATATTTTTACCTTTTATGATATTAGTTAAATGAAATATATTATTATTTTTTTAACTTAGATATATTATTGATGTTTTAGTTATTCTATGAATAAATTTTTTGTACAATTTCATATAGTGAGATTTCCAAATCTACCATTATTATAATCTACATTTCTATGATACCACAAAGATATCTATAAATTAACTTAGGAATATACATGATTAAATATTAAATTTATCACTATATTTTTTAATTTTATTTCATGTATTGAAATGTAATGTGAGAATCATATTTGTATCTAGTAAACAAAGACACATAAAAAATATGATCCCTTCAAATGTGATCTCTTATATCTTTTTCCAAGATAGTATGATAACAAACCTATTCAGGTTTCTGGAGTGTGGGTGTTACAATTTTAATGAAATATTATGTGGAAGGTTGAACTTGGGGAATTAAAGAAGTGACTTCCTTATACTCTAGTTTTAATTCTATCTTATTCAAGAGTTTGTTATAAATTACATAGTGATTGTCTAGAATATTTTTAGGATGTGTTTATTATATAATCTTGTGGGGTTATAGTTTATGGGTATATGTTTCTTAGAAAAAAAACGATAACAATTACAGCACACAATTCCTATAATTGGTTATAGTCATTCATTCCTTGAAAATTTTTATGCATTACTTCTTTTGATATAAATTGTTTCTATTTATAATTAAAAAGAGTTTCAAATATATCATCTCATAGCTTGATTCTAACATAATACATTTATATTTTGTTTTTGTATCTGTATACATGAGATTATTTAAAAAAATTATACTTATAAAAGTACATTATGACAATTATTCCAATACTATAAATACTCTTAACTCCTGCAAAGAAGGAATCTACACAGGATATTAGTGGATATTCATATATTATTTCAGGATATAATTAATTGTTCATATTTCTTTTCCATTAATGTGATACACATATTTATGGACAATGTAAATGAGAATTAATTTTTTAAATTTTAATTCTTTGGGATTACGTAATCTATAAAATATAGTTAGAACCCATATGGATAGAATATTTCCATAGATTCATACCATTATTTTAGAGGATGATTAGTGGTTCATATAGTTATAATCAATTAAATTTTGAAATATATACATCATCTGATATGGAAGGTAAATCCTAAACCTATAAAGGTGTATCATAATTTGTGAATCCAGTTTTAGTAGTTGAGAAAAAAAGGATCTTCCTCAATTAATTTACTAATGTTTTATTTTTCAACTGTTAAAAGTTGAAATTATATGATATATATATATATTAATTTTTCTAGCATATAATTTGGAATAAATATCAATATATTTTTCAAATGGGGCTCTAAGATCATCATATATGAATGATGTTATACGGTTAATGTTTATTAAACTCACAAATTCAATTTATTTCACTATTATAGGTGAATGAAATTCATTTTATGAAGTTAAAAATATTTATTTAATGTTGGTTTTTGGAATTGATGGGGTTATAAATTCTATCTTTTCATATAAAAATAAAAGTTTATATTATTAAGTTAGAAGGTAAATCATAATATAATATTGACTATACCGATTCAAAGGGAGACACATCAACCCCATATATAATGCTTGATGTAAAATGTAATTAAAATATTAAAATGAATGATATAAGAAAACAAATTAAAATTTGACAAATGTTATGAAGTTATAATATTGTTGATGATGTTCATCTATAGTAATAGTTACCATTCATTAATTCATTTGGCTACATTTGAAGTATTGTATGGTCTATTTTCATCCATCATAATGTTTGACATAGATTAGTGTGTCTTTTTTTAGAAGGATTTTAGATATTACTTGTCACATTAATGAATCAATATTTGGAATTGAGGGATTCAGTAGTAATTGCTTGTTAATATCTAGAACTACATTTTCACTTGTATTATGTTATTTTCCATTATAGATATTGGGATGCTGATTTCACATATATAGATCTAGTAGGATATAAAATTATTTACCTTTAACCATGAAATATACTTTAGGATTCATTTTTGGTGTGATCAAAGATTGAGGATTTGAGAATTATCCACACAATTACATGTATGATTGAAATTTAGACACATTTTATGTTATTAGATAACATATTAGGAATTATTTATTTTTTGGATTTAATATTGAATAGAATTTTTTGATATAAATATATTCAAGGTTTTCTGAAAGTGGGGATTCTTACATGAAATAATTTTCCATAATTATAGAGGCTTATATATATAATGACTATTTAAAATAGAAATTGATAATTTATTGATGTAATTTATTTAAAATATAATACTGTAGATGATTAATTTTTTTATTGATAATATAATATTTTTTTGAAATTTAAATTTTTATAAAAAAATTGATTTTATAATAAAAACATTTTAAATGGGGAATATTTTAATAAATTGTATATTATGATTTTATTTGTAAATAATTATCTGTCTTATATATCTTGTTACACTATTTTAGATACTTTTTTCCATATATTATATTGGTATTAATTAGCATGTGGGAGAATAATATATGATTTAATTTTATAATTATTGAATATTGTTCTCTATGTGATGAAATTTACAATTATTTTAGTTTTTTAATTAAAATAAAATTTCTAGTTATTTTATTATCAAATTTTTTATTATCCATATATTTAAAATACATAATTTCAGAGATTTTTTAGAGATAATTAATTAAAACCATGTTTTTAAATGAATTATATGAAATTCAGAGTTGGAATAGTTTTTGTAAAGTTCCACGAAATTATTTTTAAGTAAAATTATTGGATAATAGTTTAAATTATCACTTTAAATTTTGGAATACATTCATTAATTCATTAATGCTGTTTTAATTTTCATTTCTTCTGAAATTTCATTATTTTACAAGGTTCTATAATTTAAGTGTTATAAATGATGGGTGAAGGTGTGAAACAGACTACCATGGAGGAATGGAATAGTCAATCAACAGACCAAAAATAAAGTTCATATCTTACTATTCCTTGTTCCCAACTTACTCTATCCAACTACAATATAAAAAAGTTGCAACTAATAGTGAGGCCACTATGGTTGATCAAATGACTATCTATGGAGACTACCCTTCAATGAAACCCCAATGAAACTACCTTTGGGATTTTAAAGAGTTAATTAAATTTCTATATAGAACTAACCATGTCTTTCTCAATTTCCTCCCTTAAAGATGAAACATATTTTTGATTCATAAATGAAACTAATATTGATGTGTAAAAAATGTTATGATGAAATTTGTTTAACTGTAGATTTATTTACAGGGAAGACGAGTTTGATTTCTCTTATTGAGGAGGATAACATGAAAATAGGTAATATTTCTAATATAGAAAACCCATGTTATTGAGAAAGTTGATCAACCAGAAAATAAAACATTCTTAATTGTTAAAACACATCACCGATATAGAAAATAAATCCATTACATTAGAAGATATTTTTCAATAAAAATAATTATATACACATGATATCTTGGTTATATTATATGGTTGGTTGGTATGAAATGTTTTTTTCTAGTTGGATTTAAATTATTGACCCCATTCTTAAGGAAAATAAGAGTAGTCTAGTATGAAGATTAAATCTAAGTTGATGATTTATGAATAGAAAAAATAGAAAAGTGGTATATAGTAGAATAATCAATGGGGGAATCCATGATAATGTGGTTCAATAAATTATTAATTTTATAAGAATAAAATAATGAAGAAGTAGTTTTTTAAGTAAATAAAGAATCATGCTGATGAGTCCCACACTGAATGATTGATGAATACGATGACACTATTAAATAATAAATTCACCTTATCAATGATTATATCATGATGATTATGTTTTATGTGGAGGCTTGATCTATAATGAATAATAGTTATTCAGTCCTCGATCATTTTAGATTTAATATCATGACAGAATGAACACCATGTTATTAATATTTCTCTTATAATATTCTTTTATGAATTGATGATGAAGGACCTAAAACTGTTAGGCTCATTTAATCATAAAGGATTAGAGATATATAACCGTAAAATTAACATGTTTGGGTCATAGATGAACTTTTATATGGATATGAATAATGAATTTGATGTTGTCTGGTGCAAGAAAATATAATCAAAATAAGTTATAGTGAAGTAATTATTGGTGCCTATGCCATGTTGTATTAAAAAATGTTTTTAATGCTTACATTAACATAATTGGTCCATATTATTGGGTTTAGATATTTTCCACATGATTAATGAAGATTAAAATTTTAGTTGGAATGGTTAGTAAGGATAAAAAATGTATTTATTTTTATGATGGAAATGGTTTCCCAAATTAATGGTTGAGGGTTTTGGTTTGAGGAATTAAATATTAGGGTTGTGGAAATAATAATTCCATATTTTATGGTAATGCACTGTCTCCTCATAAGAGTGTCTAATTGTACTTTTATTTAAATCAAAATAGGGGTGGATTAATTCAAAAATGTAAAACCAAAGGCATTGATCTTGATCAACTAATGAGATTCTATAATCATCCATTGTTTGCAAGAGAGATAAAATCCGCTACATACTAGGGGATAAATCTCATGTGTGTGGAGTATAATCTCAAGAATAATAATCACTCAAGTGACACAATTGGGAAGAACAAATTGGATAAATTCCATGGAATAGATATTGAGGTGAGGTGTAATGTTGATGTCATTGAGACTAGTTGTGATAAAGTAATTAGAATGAAATTTAAGAAGATGACCTACAAGTTTTCAAAAAAATATTTTTTGTAGAATCATAATTGATGATCAATTTATCTCATGACCATCAACCGTATCTCATGAATCTTTGAGTGTAACCGTTAAATTATAAGGAGGGTACACTAAAGGAAGGGTGTAACATCCCAAGTAAGTAATGAATAATATATATTTTTATCTATTCCTATTAATGAATTAGATAGTGTTTTAGAGGCTTAAAATGAAAATAAATCCAATCTTAAGCATGTAATACACTAATATTTTTTAAAAGATTGTTTTACTGCCTTTTGATGGCAAACCATTTTTTGAAATCTATATTTTGAAAATTTTATAAGCCATTTTTGTCAAAATAATCTTATTATTTATTATTGGGACATCAAAATTTACTTTGTGTGAATTTTTGGTATTTTTCTGACAATGTTCATTTTTTTAATGAATAGTGAAAAATACTTCATTTTACAGCAAAACTGCTTTTTAATCTAAATTATTTGTATGATTAGATTAAATTTTTAATTGTTTTTAATTTTAAATTAGAATATATTTTTACCATTTAATCCAATGGAGGTCATTAGGATTAATTTCACTTTGGAATTTGGAATAAACTAATGCCAAACATTTCATAGATATTGTTTAAAAAAACCCGCTTTTGTTTTGACAACGGGAATTATTTTTAAATCAATTATTACAATTTCTGTGTTTGGAATTTGGTAAAATGGATTAAATATTTATAATCAGAAGGTCGAAATTATGTAATCAAGACTCTTTTGTTTTTGGACATTATGAATAGTAATGACGGTAATTATCTTTAATTATCTTGATTAATGAGTAATCGGGTAGTTAAGGATAATAAAATAATATCATAATAAAACAAAATGACACCAACATGTGTCCTAATTCTACTGGTTATCTCATGGCCGACCAAGGGATGTCTTGTTCCAAACTTGGGGACCCCATGGAATCTCTTTTGTGGAAAGTGACTGGTTATCTTTTTATTTTTTTTAAAGAAAGTTAATATAACAAGAATTTATCACCTGATTAAAATATTTTTAATTTTGTCTACATAGATGATATTTTAGGCTATAAATAATCATTGGAAAGATAAAAAGATTTCCTAAATCATATTATTTTTTTAATAATTTTTAGACTTTAAATAAATTAAATTATTTATGACATCATGATGATGCAGTGATTACCTCATTAATAAAGGATTTAAATAAAATAAAATGATAATGTAAAATCTATGACCTACACATGTCCAAAACCTATTGGATGGGTGTATTTAAAACCCTTATCACCTTACCCTCTAATTATATCAATGTGGGACCTTTTGAATCCGAAAATCATTTTCAAATAAAGTAACATTTCATTACTTTCCAAGAGTGCCCCTCCTATCCTCTTAAAAAAGGCCCCCACCTCTACCTCCTTAACCACACTCCCAAAGCCATTGGCTCAGCCAACCCCAGCCCATTTTTCCTCTACACATCTCTCTCTTACTCCTTAAAGCCTCACTTTGTGCAGAAGTCTTCCCAAGGAAGCCTTTGAGCCCAAACCAAAGGGAGTTACCCGATTTTAAGGTAATGTCTTCACTTGATTCCTTTTGTTTTATTTTGCTTCTCCAACCCCCTAAAAACATTTTATTCGTTTCTTTTGTAACAACTACAGTATCTTAAATATACTAGCATTTTTTTATAAGAAGTATTTGAGCTACACTTACACACACCTACATCTAATGGTTAAAGGACATACTATTTCTGTGGATGGTGAATTTATGCCTCCTGAAACGATGATTGTTCAACATTCTTTTAACACCATCAAAGGTGGACATTAAGATGTCACTATATTTATATATGATATATAATATGTTTATTTTTTCCTTAATCTTTAGTATTTTTCTTTTTGGGAATACCTTTATGGTTTCCATTATGGGTAAACGCAATATCTTCATTTAAGGAAGTGCAGACTACCGCCCCCTCAAAGTGATTTGATTCGTTAAATACCATATGTGGGACGTATAAAGGATGAAACTATGATATTATATATGATATTATACTGGAATTATAATATAACTTTATATCATTATGATTCCATTCTATAAAATACGAAATAGAAATGAAAGTAGCGTTCATGCGTACGTACGGTTTACCGTCTCAATGAACGGTGAATTTCATTTATTACCTCTAAATGATTATGTAATATTATAAATGCATGTATATACTGGATATATATGATATATACATCATGATTAAAATTCTGGATATAATGGATACATGAACAACTTGTAATTATAAAGGGTTTATTTTTGACTCAAGTACCAATGATAGTTAAAACGACCGTTATTAACTTAAATAATTAGATAGTGTTCATGAAATGGAAATAAGTGATATAAAAGGAATAATGAACTTGAAAAAGGTTCTTAAGCAAGTAGAAATTAACTCAAGTTTATTATATAGGACATTAAAGAACGATCGAGTCAAGTCGGACCCGAGGTATGAGACTTCGTCTCAATCTCCTTTCACTGAGGCATATTTTGTTTTATACACATCATTCTTTTATACGGTGTATAAACCCATTTTACTTTTACGTTTATGCAAAAGAAATCTTTTTTATACGAAGCGTTTTACTAAATGACAAAAGGGAATGTTTTTGTCGTACGTATGCAGCGACAACGACTTCTCCGCCGCCATGACCATTATTTGAGTTTCGGCTTCCTCTACAAGCCATACATTCTTTTTAAAAGAAAAATAAATACCATGTTTTACTTTTCTTTTATTTTGGTTTTGAAAATGGTTTTCATAATTTTTTATATCAATGTGTTGTAGTGATATCTTTTGATTGAATGGTGGAAATGTTATGTTTCCTTTATGCATGTTTTATGTGATACGATTATGTTGAGGTTCTTGGGCATTATTATGAAGACGGGTGGTTCCATGATAAACTAAGGGCGGGTGAGCCTGATATATCTCTCCAATGCATTGGGTATCTCGAAGGAGTGAAACGTTAAGGTTTCTCCGAAGAGATTTAGGGAATATACTGTGATGGGTATTCCAAACGTAACCAAGAGGGTTACTCCCTACGTAAGAATGTTATGAATGCCTCAAGTTACCTTTATGTCTTATGATTTCTATGATTTATTCATGATTTGATGAGGTATGTTAAAGTGATTATGTTTTATGGGTAAAGTATGATTTCATTCTTATGTATATATGTACCCATGTTTCTTTTCTATATTTTTATATCCCTTACTGAGCTTTTTATGCTCATCCCAAGTTTTTTGAAATGTTTTTCACAACTCAAGGGATAGGTACATGATATGATGATAGTGTCACGGAAGTGTCAAGAAAGAATCCATGATTTATTTTAAATATTTTTCCATTGATGGGAAAGAAGAATACTATCTTTATGTAACCACTTTGTTTATATATGGAATGTAATTCATGTTTTATGATCTAATTCTCTAAAACTCTAAACCCGAAAAGATCCTCAATGTGTAATCTTGTAATAACTCAAGATTAAGTAAGGTTTATGGTTGGGGCCTTATAGTTGGTATCAGAGGTCAGTTTAGATAACTTTAGGAGTTAGAATTCTATTAAATGATTATCCAAAAATATTTTTTTATGTTCAAATTGAAGTGATATTTTATTTGAAGATAACCATGTTGCTTCATCTAATACATGTTTGTTCATAATGGTTTTCCACAGAGGAAAGAGGGAAACAATGCTAGGAAGGAATCTAGAAGAAAATAACCTTCCTAATCAGCATCCTGAGTTGGTCAGAATTGGAACTGAATAGTTTGTTGCAGTAATGGCGCAATTTACTCAAGCGATAAATGATGGTGGTATCCATACACGAGATCATCCAGATCAACCGCAGAGGAATATGTCAGTAGTGGAACATTTCATGAGGCAACATCCCCCATCATTCAGAGGATCATCTGACCCTGTGCTAGCTGAAGGGTGGATTAAAGCACTGGAGAAGATTTTTGATGTCATGGGGTGTTCAGACAATCAAAAGGTTAGTATTGCTATTTACCGTTTGGAGGGTGAAGTAGATCAGTGGTGGTCGATGGTTAAAACTATCAGGGACGTTGATCAGATTGATGCTCTCGACTGGGATGAATTCAAAGGTATGTTTCTTGAAAAGTATTTTCCTCAGGCTGTTCGACTTAGTATGGAAAAACAATTCTTGGAATTGAGGCAAGAGGAAGACTCAGTGGCTACCTATGAAGAAAGGTTCACTCGATTGGCAAGGTATGGTCCAAATTTTATCCGAGACCTTGATAGTAAAATCAATCGTTTTTACTCAAGATTATACCCTAAATATCGAAAGGCATTAGCTTCTCGTGAGTTTAAAAGTTATGAAAAGCTTGTTCGATGTGCTGAGAAGGTGGAAATAGAGTTTTCCAATGATCAAGTGTTCTATAACATCTAGCAGAAGAAGAGAACAAGGTGGCAGGAGAAAGGGAAGAATTCTTCAAAAAAGTCTGATGTTAAGAAATATAAGTTTCCAGTTTGTGATAAATGTGGAAAAAGGCATGCTGGGGAATGTCTTCTGAATTCTGGAAAGTGATACTAATGTGGTAAGATGGGACATAAGGCTCGTGATTGCACTGATAAAGATCAAGGTGAAGGTAAGACCAAATTTGATTTACAGTTAGTGAAATGTTTTAAGTGCAATGAGATGGGTCACTATGAAAACGAGTGTCCGACAAAGATCTTGAGTGATGGGAAGTCGTTAGACTACAAGCATAAAGGGGTGGTGAAATCATTTGCAACTACTTCAGCAGATGATGGGCCATCAAATGAAGTTGTATCAGGTACTTTGTTTGTTTTTTCAGATTATGCCAGTGTGTTGTTTGATTCGGGGTCTACACATTCATTTATATCTGAAACCTTTTCTAGTAAAATGGGAATACCATCTCAAGAAATGACTCTTGAACTTTTGATAAAAACACCTGGGGGAAATGTTGAGGAAAAAAGAATTTATAAGAATCTTTCTATCCATATCTGTGGAAAGAACCTACTTGCAAACCTTATTATTCTACCTCTAGTAGAGTTTGATGTTATCTTGTGTATCGATTGGCTCTCTATTTACCATGCTAAGATTGACTGTAGAGCTAAAGAAGTTTCTTTTCAGAAATACTTTCAGTTTGTGTACAAGAATGAACCCTTACTATTGATAAATTATCAAGAGGCCAAGAAACTTGTAAAATATGGAAATAAATGTTACCTTTCACACATCGTTTAAAATAAAGGAACTGTTCAGAATAATGATGTTCCAGTGGTAAATGAGTATCCTGATGTTCTTCCTGATGAGTTTCCTGGAATAATACCAGATCAGGAAGTTGAGTTTACTGTTGACTTAGTTCCTAATGCTAAGACAATTTGAAAACCCCCTTATCGAATGGCTGAAATTGAACTTTTAGAGTTGAAGGAGGAATTGCATGATTTATTAGAGAAAGGTTTCATTCGACCTAGCACATCACCAAGGGGTGCTTCTGTTTTATTTGTTAAGAAGAAAGATGGTTCAATGAGACTTTGCATCGATTATAGAGCCTTGAATAACATCACTGTTAAGAACAAATATCCTTTGCCTCATATCGATGATTTGTTTGATCAGCTCCAGGGAGCTCAGTATTTTTCAAAGATTGACTTGAGATCGGGGTACCATCAGTTGAAGTTAAAGGAAGCAGATGTTCATAAGACCGCATTCCATATAAGATATGGCCATTATGAATTTGTAGTAATGCCTTTTGGGCTAACCAATGAACCTTCTGTATTCATGGAATTAATGAATCGAATTTTCCATGAGTTCTTGGATAAGTTTGTGGTGGTTTTCATTGATGATATTTTGGTGTTTTCTAAAAGTAAAGAGGAGCATGAAAGAAATTTAAGGGTTATCTTGAAAACCTTAAAAGAAAATAAACTGTATGGAAAATTCATCAATTGTGAGTTTTTGTTGCAACAAATTTCTTTCCTTGGTCACATTTTTTCTAAAGATGGGATAACTGTTGATCCTGCAAAAAACAAGTTGTGGAAGACTGGCCAAGACCCACAAATGTAACTAAGATTCGTAGCTTCCTTGGTTTGGCAGGCTATTACCGAAGGTTTTATTAGATATTTTTAATGGTTATCTAGTCCAATTAATAAGCTAACTCGGAAGGGTGTTAAGTTTACCTGGACAAAAGAATGTGATGATTATTTTCAGGAAATAAAAAGAAGATTAATGAATGCTCGAGTTTTGGCACTACCTTCCAGGAATGGTGAGTTTGTTATATACAGTGATGCTTCATTGAAAGGACATGGTTGCGTCCTAATGCAGAATGATTAGGTAATTGCTTATGCTTCACGACAGTTGAAAACTCATGAGGTAAATTACCCTACACATGATTTGGAATTAGCTGCTGTTGTTTTCGCTTTAAAAATTTGGAGGCATCATTTGTATGGAGTAAAGTGTGAAATATATACTGATCACAAAAGTTTAAAGTATATATTCACCTAGAAAGAGTTAAACATGATACAGAGGAGATGGATGGAATTAATCAAGGATTATGATTGTACAATTCATTACCATCCGGGAAAAGAAAATAAAGTGGATGGTTCTTTGAATCGAAAAAGTAACACTTCATTAGCAATGTTGAATTTGGAACGTGATCCCTTGGTTAAGGATTTGATGAACTTTGGCATAGAAGTTGTTGGTGCAGGAAGTTCTTCTGTTTTGTTTTAGGTATCAGTGAGATCATCTCTATCAGATAGAATCAAGAAAGCACAGAAGCAAGACAGTGAGTTGCAGAAAAAGGTAGAGCTGGTTCAGAAAGGTAAGTTGCCTGAATTCAACATTGATAATGATTGTGTTTTGAGATTTGGGAAGAGATTGTGTGTGCCTTGTGATTCACAGTTGAAGAGAGAGTTATTATGTGAAGCTATAGTTCTCCATTTTCAGTTCATCTTTGCAGTACTAAGATGTACAGAGATCTGCGGGAGTATTACTGGTGGGATGGAATGAAAAGAGATATTGCTGATTTTACTGTGAAGTGTTTGACATGTCAATAGGTTAAAGAAGAGTGGCAGTTACCTAAAGGGATGTTTCAGCCTTTACCCGTGCTAGAGTGGAAATGGGAGAATATATCCATGGACTTTGTTGTGGGATTATCAAAGACATCTTGAGGTAATAATGCAATCTGGGTTGTTGTTGATCTCTTGACTAAATCTGCTCATTTACTTGCTATATGAGATACTTTTTCCCTAGATCAACTTTTCCGTTTGTATCTTAAAGAGATAGTCAGGTTACATGGAGTTCCCCTCTCCATTGTATCTGATCGTGATCCCAGGTTCACTTCTAACTTTTGGAAAGGCCTTCAGAAGTTGTTGGGTTCTGAATTAAATTTTAGTACAACATTTCATCCTCAATCAGATGGGCAGTCAGAATGAACAATTTAGAACTTGGAGGATATGCTACGAGCTTGTTCGATGGATTATCAGGGAAGTTGGGACCCACATCTTTCTTTGGATGAATTTTCATATAATAACAGTTTTCATTCCAGTATACAGATGGCACCATTTCAAGCTTTATATGGGAATCGGTGTCGAACTCCACCTTTCTGGGATGAAGTGGGTGAAAGGAAGTTGATGGGACCAGAATTGGTAGAAGAGATGGCAGAAAAAGATCAGCTGATTCAGAAACACTTGAGAAGAGCTCAGAGTAGGCAGAAGAGTTATGCAGACAACAAAAGGAAGGATCTAACTTTTGAGGTAGGTGATTATGTTTTTCTCAATGTATCGCCATGGAAAAGTCTGATGAGATTTGGTAAGAAAGGAAAGCTGAGTCCAAGGTTAATTGGACCATATGAAATTCTGGAGAGAGTTGGATCTGTTGCATACCGGGTGGCTTTACCTCCGAGTTTATCTCAGGTACACAATGTTTTCACGTTTCGATGTTGAGAAAATATATGCCAGATCCATCTCATGTTTTGAGTCTAGAGGTAGTTTAGCTGGAAGAGAACCTATATTATGAGGAACAACCAGTCCAGATTCTTGACCACAGGGAGCAAGTGTTACGAAATAAGGTGATTAATCAGGTAAAGTTTTTGTGGAAAAACCACATGATGGAAGAGGAAACATGGGAATCTGAAAATGCAATGAGGTATAAGTACCCCCATTTATTCGATAAGTAAATAAATTGCGGGGAAACAGTTTTCTAAAGGGGGAAGGATGTAACATCCAAAGTAAGTAATGAATAATATATATTTTTATCTATGTATATTAATGAATTAGATAGTGTTTTAGAGTCTTAAAATGAAAATAAATCCAATCTTAAGCAATGAATACAGTAATATTTTTTAAAAGATTGTTTTTCTGCCTTTTGATGGCAAACAATTTTTCTAAATATATCTTTTAGAAATTTTATAAGCTATGTTTGTCAAAATAAACTTATTCTTTATTATTTTGACATCAAAATTTACTTTGTGTGAATTTTTGGTATTTTTCTGACAATGTTCATTTTTTTAATGAATAGTGAAAAATACTGCATTTTACATCAAAACTACTTTTTAATCTAATTTATTTATATGATGAGATTATATTTTGAATTGTTTTTAAAGTTAAATTATAATATATTTTTACCATTTAATCCAATGGTGGTCATTAGGATTAATTTCACTTTGGAATTGGGTATAAACTAATGCCGAACTTTTCAGAAATATTGTTTCAAAAAAACCCGCTATTTGTTTTGACAACGGGAATTATTTTTAAATCAATTATAGCAATTTCTGTGTTTGAAATTTGGTAAAATGGATTAAAAATTTGGAATCAGAAGGTACAAATTATGTAATCAAGACTCTTGTTTTTGGACATTATGAATAGTAACGACGGTAATTATCTTTAATTATCTTGATTAATGAGTAATCGTGTAGTTAAGGATAATAAAATAATATCATAATAACAAAAATGACACCAACATGTGTCCTAATTCTACTGGTTGTCTCATGGACGACCATGGGATGTGTTGTGCCAAACTTGGGGACCCCATGGAATCACTTTTGTGGAAAGTGACTTGTTATCTTTTTATTTTTTTAAAGAAAGTACATATAACAAGAATGTATCACCTGATTAAAACATTTGTAATTTTGTTTACATAGATTATATTTTAGACTATAAATATTCATTGGAAATCTAACATGATTTCGTACATCATAGTATTTTTTTCATAATTTTTAGACTTTAAAAAAATTAATTAATTTATGACATCATGATGATGCAGCGATTTACTCATTAATAAAGGATTTAAATAAAATGAAATGATAATGTACAATATATGAACTACACATGTCCAAAACCTATTGGATGGGAGGATTTAGAACCCTTATCACCTTAACCTTGAATTATATCAATGTGGGACCTTTTGAATCCGAAAATCATTTTCAAAAATGTAGCATTTCTTTACTTTCCAAGAGTGCCCCTCCTCTCCTCTAATAAAAGGCACCCACCTCTACCTCCTTACCCACACTCCCAAAGCCTTTGTCTCGGCCAACCCCTACCCATTTTGCCTCTACACATCCCTCTATTACTCCTTGAAGCCTCAACTTGGGTATAAGTCTTCCCATGGACGCCTTTGAGCTCAATCCAAAGGGAGTTACCCGATTTTAAGGTAATGTCTTCACTTCAGTCCTTTTGTTTTATTTTGCTTCTCCAACACCCTAAACTCTTTTTATTCATTTATTTTGTAACAAATACAGTATCTTAAAAATACTAGGATGTTGTTATAAGAAGGATTCGAGCTTCACTTACACACGCCTACATCTAATGGTTAAAGGACATATTATTTCCGTGGATGGTGAATTTATGCCTCCCGAAACGATGATTGTTCAACATTCTTTTAACACCTTCAAAGGTGGCCATTAAGATGTAAATATATTTATATATGATATATAATATGTTTATGTTTTCCTTAAGCTTCTGTATTTTTCATTTTGGGCATACCTTTATGGTTTCCATTATGGGTAAATGCGATATCTTCTTTTAAGGAAGTGCGGACTACGACCCCCTCAAAGTGATTTGATTCGTTAAATACCATATGTGGGACATATAAAGGATGTAACTATGATATTATATATGATATTATACTTTAATTATAATATATTTTTATATCATTATGATTCCATTCTATAAAATATGAAATAGAAATGAAAGTAGCGTTCATGCGTATGTACGGCTTACCGTCTCCATGAACGGTGCATTTCATTTATTACCTCTAAATGATTATGTAATATTATAAATGCATGTATATATCGGATATATATGATATATAAATCATGACTATAATTCTGGATATAATGTATATATGAATAACTTGTAATTATAAAGGGTTTATTTTTGACTCAAGTACTAATGATCGTTAAAACGACCGTTATTAACTTAAATAATTACATAGTGTTCATGACATGGAAATAAGTGATATAAAAGGAATAATGAACTTGAAAAAGGTTCTTAAGCAAGTATAAATTAACTCATGGTCATTATACAGGACATTAAAGAACGATCGAGTCAAATCCACATACCTCAAAGACAAATGCCCGCCACACTACAAAAAAAAGAAGAAAATGCCTCTAAAACGAGAACACACAGTAGATCTAGAAGAAACCATGAATAATTACCAACTTTAACAAAAAAAACCTAAGGCACTACCATGATCAAATGAAATGAAGAAATGGAAAGGCAACTTACCAAAAGAGACACACTGTGATCGTAGTAGAGATCGAACGTTGAACGGATCGGTCTAGAAGGGGTTGAGTCTCTCAAAACGCACAAGAACTGCCTTAGGTCGAGCCACAAAGAAATGTTGATGGAATTGAAACAAAACAGCCTCACACTGACTTTAAAAACTGGATGCGGGCTGTTACATGATGTGTAACCCAAGTTCACGATGTGTAACTTCCACGTCCCACAAAGACCAAAAAACCCATGACCTCGAATTAAAAATCCATCATTTAATACAGACATGATGTGTAATCACTTTTGAAAACATGTACTAGTTCATAACATGATCTTTCCTTCCACAACTTACATCTAGCACTCATTAGGCAATGTGTAACTGCTCAGTAGCCTCATAAACGAATGGTTATTACTAAAAGTCTAACAAATCTTTGAATTCACCATTGTAGGTATCCTCCCAATCTCTAGGGATGGGAAACCACGATGAGGTTATGGGAGTACCTGATGAATCAGTAATGGGATGTTACACACCCAATATCATATCATATATAATAACTTGTGAAATTGTATCCACAAATTATTTTGGATATTTCCAAAACACTTTTGGAAAGATATCACCATAATAATATGAAATAATATTGAATATCTATCAAAAACTAATTTCGAATAAACTTTATAACACTTTTAGATTACTCTATTAAGTTTTATGAAACTTAATCCTTATTTATTCAACCACAAAGGGTGACCCCATAGGCCTTTTTAGAATTGAAAATAAATATGAATTCATGAATTCATAAATGTAACCATAGAGACATATCCAACAAAGCATTATCGAAACTAAAGCTATAAAGGGATCTATCCCGATCTTCATCAAACATATGTACCTAGATACATGTTTCAACCAACTATATCAAATATAAGAAAAAATAATAATATGATTGTAACATACAAAGTATGTAATGAATAATAGATATTTTTATCTATGTCTATTAATGAATTAGATAGTGTTTTAGAGACTTAAAATGAAAATAAATCCAATCTTAAGCATGGAATACACTATTATTTTTTAAAAGATTGTTTTACTGCCTTTTGATGGAAAACCATTTTTAAATCTATCTTTTGAAAATTTTATAAGCTATGTTTGTAAAAATAAAATTATTCTTTATTACTGTGACATCAAAATTTACTTTGTGTGAATTTTTGGTATTTTTCTGACAATGTTTACTTTTTAATGAATAGTGAAAAATACTGCATTTTACATCAAAACTGCTTTTTAATATAATTTATTTATATGATTAGATTATATTTTGAATTGGTTTTAAAGTTAAATTAGAATATATTTTTACCATATTTTCCAATGGTGGTCATTAGGATTAATTTCACTTTTTAATTGGGCATAATCTAATGCCAAACTTTTCATAGATATTGTTTCAAAAAAACCCGCTATTGGTTTTGACAACGGGAATTATTTTTAAATCAATTATTGCAATTTCTGTGTTTGGAATTTGGTAAAATGGATTACATATTTGTAATCTGAAGGTCCAAATTATGTAATCATGACTCTTTTGTTTTTGGACATTATGAATTGTAACGACGGTAATTATCTTTAATTATCTTGATTAATGAGTAATCAGGTAGTTAAGGATAATAAAATAATATCATAATAAAAAAATGACACCAACATGTGTCATAATTCTACTAATTGTCTCATGTACGACCATGGGATGTCTTGTGACAATCTTGGGGACCACATGGAATCACTTTTGTGGAAAGTGACTTGTTATCTTTTTATTTTGTTTAAAGAAAGTAAATATAACAAGAATATATCACCTGATTAAAACATTTTTAATTTTGTCTAAATAGATGGTATTTTAGACTATAAATATTCATTGGAAATCTTAAAAGATTTACTACATCATAGTATTTTTTTCATAATTTTTAGACTTTATCTAAATTAAATTATTTATGACATCATGATGATGCTGCGATTACCTCATTAATAAAGGATTTAAATTAAATGAAATGATTATATAAAATATATGACCTAAACATGTCCAAAACCTATTTTATGGGTGGATTTCGAACCATTAACACCTTAAACTCGAATGATATCAATTTGAGACCTTTTGAATCTGAAAATCATTTTCAAATAAAGTAACATTTCTTTACTTTCCAAGAGTGCCCCTCCTCTCATCTTATAAAAGGCCCCCACCTCTACCTCCTTACGCACACTCCCAAAGCCTTTAGCTCAGACAACCCCGGCCCATTTTGTCTCTCCACATCCCTCTATTACTCCTTGAAGCCTCACATTGGTCATAAGTCTTCCCAAAGAAGCCTTTGAGCTCAAACCAAAGGGAGTTACCTGATTTTAAGGTAATGTCTTCACTTGAGTCCTTTTGTTTTATTTTGCTTCTCCAACCCCGTATACTATTTTTATTCATTTATTTCGTAACAACTCTAGTATCGTAAATATACTAGGATGTAGTTATAAAAAGGATTAGAGCTAAACTTACACACACCTACATCTAATGGTTAAAGGACATACTATTTCCGTGGATGGTGAATTTATGCCTCCCGAAATGATGATTGTTCAACATTATTTTAACACCTTCAAAGGTGGCCATTAAGATGTCACTATATTTATATATGATATATAATATGTTTATGTTTTCCTTAAGCTTCTGTATTTTTCATTTTGGGCATACCTTTATGTTTTCCATTTTGGGTAAACACGATATCTTCATTTAAAGAAGTGGGGACTACGGCCCCCTCAAAGTGATTTGATTCGTTAAATACCATAAGTGGGATGTATAAAGGATGGAACTATGATATTATATATGATATTATACTGGAATTATAATATACTTGTATATCATTATGATTCCATTCTATAAAATACGAAATAGAAATGAAAGTAGCGTTCATGCGTACGTACGGCTTACCGTCTCCATGAACGGTGCATTTCATTTATTACCTCTAAATGATTATGTAATATTAAAAATTCATGTATATACATGATATATATGATATATACATCATGATTATAATTCTGGATATAATGGATACATGAACAAATTGTAATTATAAAGGGTTTATTTTTGACTCAAGTACCAATGGTCGTTAAAACGACCATTATTAACTTAAATAATTACATAGTGTTCATGAAATGGAAATAAGTGATATAAAAGGAATAATGAACTTGAAAATGGTTCTTAAGAAAGTAGAAATTAACTTAAGTTTATTATTCAGGGCATTAAAGAATGATCGAGTCAAGTCTGACCCGAGGTATGGGACTTAGTCTCAATCTCCTTTCATTGAGGAATATTTTGTTTTATATACAACCTTCTTTTATACGGTGTATAAACCCATTTTACTTTTACGTTTATCCAAAAGGAATCATTTTTATATGAAGCGTTTTACTAAACGACAAAAGGGAATGTTTTTTTAGTACGTATGCGGTGACAACGACTTCTCCGCCGCCGTGACCATTATTTGAGTTTCGGCTTCCTCTACATGCCATACCTTCTTTTTAAAAGAAAAATAAATACCATGTTTTAATTTTCTTTTATTTTGGTTTTGAAAATGGTTTTCATAATGTTTGTATATAAATGTGTTTTATTGATATCTTGTGATTGAAAGGTGGAAATGTTATGTTTCCTTTATGCATGTTTTATGTGATACAATTATGTTGAGGTTCTAGGGCATTATTATGGAGACGGGTGGTTCCGTGATAAACTAAGGGCGGGTGAGCCCGATATAGCTCTCCAATGCATTGGGTAACATGAAGGAGTGAAACGTTAAGGTTTCTTCGAAGAGATTTAGGGAATATATTGTGATGGGTATTCCAAACGTAACCAAGAGGGTTACTGCCTACGTAAGAATGTTATGAATGCCTCAAGTTACCTTTATGTCTTATGATTTCTATGATTTATTCATGATTTGATGAGGTATGTTAAAGTGATTATGTTTTATGGGTAATGTATGATTTCATTCTTATGTATATATGTACCCATGTTTCCTTTCCATATATTTATATCCCTTACTAAGCTTTTTATGCTCATCCCATGTTTTTTGAAATTTTTTTCACAGGTCAAGGGAAAGGTACATGATATGATGATAGTGTCAAGGAAGTGTCAAGAAAGAATCCATGTTTTATTTTAAATACGTTTCCATTGATGGGAAAGAAGAATACTATCTTTATGTAACCACTTTATTTACATGTGGAATGTAATGAATGTTTTATGATCTAATTCTCTAAAACTCTAAACCCGAAAAGATCCTCAATGTGTAATCTTGTAATTACTCAAGATTAAGTAAGGTTTAAGGCTGGGGCTTTATACAGGGGCTTATGTGCGTGGATCTAGTAGAGGTGACAATATTAAGAGATAATTTTCAAGACATATTCTATTAATTCATATTTTTCTATTATGATATGATTAATTTCACTATATTAGTTTTTTATAATAGGATATGTAATTAATTATATTAAGGGGATTTAATTGGATGGATTGAATTATTTTATTGTCTAATATTACTGTGGTTTTAATCAATGTCGTGTATATTAATTTCTTCTAAAGATATCAATTTCTCTTCGATGTTAGCATATTTTTCCTCTATTATATATACCAATAAAAGAATAGTAGGGTCCCTTTTTTATGGAAACTATAAATGAACTACTATGAAGAAATTTTGTTATTATTCTCTTCACCACGAAGAATCAAGTTCATGTCACATTTTTAGGAGTAGTAGTTCCCAAGAGATATATTGGTCAACCTTATATTATCCAATGATAATTAGTTATTATATTCCCATGCACATATATTTGAACCTCTTTGATTGATTTCATATCACATATGTTTTATTTTCAATTAGTTATATCCTATCTAATCTCCCTTCAAAAAATCATATTTATTGTATCCAATTCTTTTTTTTTTCAAATAACACCACAATTTCCTCAAAATTTTCAATAACATCACAATTCCACAATTATTTCATATCTCACTAATTTTTTTGTTTACTTATTTTTTTCTCTTATTTTCCTCTCAAAACTAAATCTTTACCAGTATTTAAAACCTACAAACCACAACAATATTAGTTTGATGTTATATAAATATTAAATTTGTGATTTTAAATGATCATATTCATAAAATTTTATTCACCATTGTTTAGGAATGAATGTGTAATTAATAGAATAAAATTAAAATCAAATATAATTAAAAAACATAAATATTTTAAACATAAAATATTAAAATATTGAAAATATTGGAATATGCTAGTTTGTTATATGGTTTTTTAAATTTGAATATTTTTAACTCAACATTATTGTAAACTGGAGAATTATCTTCTCAATTTAAACCAATAATTTTATAAATTTATAAACATTAACATTCCCTAAAAAATAAATACAAAAAATAAGGGAGCATTTTGGCTTTTTATGGGAACAAACGCGAAGAAAAATAAAAATCCCAATCAACCACAACCTAGAAATACTGACACTAAAATTACTATTTTTAGGGATATTTAATTTCTCATGTTGTTTGTCAATATATCATATATATTTTTTTCTACATTGAGTGGGCACAATAAAATTAATAAACCTTACATTTCCATGATTACCTTATTTAATGGTGATCCCAATAATGGTTCAAAAGAGATCATTAGATATTTATATAGCATTTTAACTATGTATGGGTTGAATTAGGAATAGATTACATTGAGGAGTTCTAATTTTATCTCAAGGTATTGGTTTTTATTTGGTCTCATAATTTGGATCAAAAGATATTCAACACTTGTGAGATACATTTTCAATCGTTTCTCAACAAACTATATCATAGTAACAATGACAATATGGTTAGTAATAAGATCAAACATTTTTCTAGGACGAGAGAGACTATTCTCATGAAATTTTTATATGTTAAAATATTTACATAGACTATTCAAAAACCTCCCACATGATCCACATACTCTAATAGGACCTATTTTCTATAGACACACAACATATAACCAAAATATTATGGATCCATCAATTAAAGGTTATTCAATCTGACTTGACAGATGATAGTGTCAAATAACTCTTTGAAAATAATCGCATAAATTCCTTGCACAATATCACTAGAAAGAGTGATATTCATAAGAGTGAAAAAACCTGATACGATAATATTTTTTCAATGAGAATACACTTAAAGAATAATTGAATCACTGTAGGATGTTCTGTCACATTAAGAACTATTATAACGACTATCACCTTCATGTTAAACATTCTAAGAGTGATCAGTTTTATGACTATTGTGCTAATAAATATAGAAAACATTACGAATTTTTTGAAATTTTTTTACAAGAAACAACCAATAACTTATTTGAAAGATCATAGAGGGATTGAATAACCTGGTACACATTGGTATCCAAATCAGCCTAGAAATTAGTTTCAAAATCAATATCCAAATAAATCTTCAAATTAATAAGGGGATATAGAGGTCAGGATAGTAAAAATGTTCTGTAAAAATATTTATTTAGAAATGAATAATACTTCAATAAATCATATCCTGGATGTTCAAATGGGTCAAATTTTGAGAGATCTATGTTCTATGGTTAAGAATGGGCTTCAAAATATAATTAAACAAAATAAAATAGATAATGCAATAGATGTGACACACTATATGTTTCTTGAAATATCATTATACAGTAATGATGTATACTGTTTGTGGTGATATATAGGATTTTAGAGAATTTGAGAATAAAAATATGGAAAAATGAAAATTGAATTTTTTTTACAGAAATAACTCAAAAAAATAAACTAATGATTCTATAAATAGATAATATTTTGAACTAATGAAAATGAAGTCAGAAATAATCATGGAAGGTAATAATAATGTGTGGTTTGAAGATATTGGGTGAAATCAATATGGTATGAAACATTATCTCCCTCCCATTCTTTTAATAAAAGGTGTTACTAGAATAATGAAGAAACTAACGACATGAATATTATAAAAATTATTAGATCTTTTAATGATATAATTATTTTTTTGATTACTTATATATTATTTCATTATTTATCAAATAAACCATAACCATTTTTGACAAAAAAATTAATTCGAAAGAACTAAACTCTATCATTCATTGTAATGAATGTAGTTAAGTTCTTTTGAAGGGGATTCATAACTAATTAATGGATATTGACAGTTTTTTTATTCAGTGAAAAATAATAGAGAAAATGAAACTGAACTTATTATGTGATTTTGGTTTTTTTATCCATTTGTATTCCCAACTCCATATTTCAAAATATCAGTCCTATGGATTAAAAAAATAATCTATATCACTTTATTTGGTAACCTAACAATTACTCATCCAATCATCAGGGGCGAAAACCTTTTAGTCAAATTTGGGAGGATTATTTTTTAGAATGAATTTCATTCTCTTCACACCATGTGTCTTGAAAGTGTTCCAATTAACATGGGAACTCCTTTATTATTAACCATTTGTGTTTTTATATATTATTCCAAGAAAATAAATACCCTTCTTACCATGTATGATTAGGAGGAAATTATTTTTCCTAGATGCCCAAACATATCGTTGGATAGAATAAAATTTCCATTGCTAATAATGTGTTTAGATATTATTTTTTAAATAATTTACATCACACATATTATAAGGGTTGAAATAATATTTTAATAGTATCATATCATATATACAAGTTTATAAAATTTTAGAATAGTTCAATATTTAGTTTATTTCCACTTGAAGATGAAGTTATTTAAATTCCCTATATTATTGAGTGTGTCATTAATGCACCTATTATTTAGGAATTCTATCACGGGATATGACATATATTTAGTTTCATATCTTTTTAATACCAAATTATGAAAGAATTTTTTGAATTCATTATGTCTAATATTGAAATTTGAAATGTTGTTCTGAATAGGGATAGGTTTGGTATTAAACTTATATAAAATGTGAATGCATTAAACATGAATAAATGTATTTTATTAAGGGTCTTTAACATCATGTAATGAATACTATACCTGGTAATCCATATTATTTTTATAAAAATTTACATCATTTGAGTTATTTGATGAGATTCAATGATATATTTTCTGAGGTGAACCTAATTCTCTTTGGTGGGAGTCTTCTATACTATTTGGGTTTCAAACTATTTTTTATAAAATTTGAGTATCATGCACCACTACCTATATAAATTTTTTTGTATCAAATAGTATCAAATGTTTATGGAACCATTTGTGTTGATTTTTTTTCAAAATGTTGAAATATATTTGTTTTGGTTTTTAATCATGTGTTTTATTTATCAGATCATAGGATTTGAAATAGTAGTGAAAATATAGAAGTCCAGAACCATAGATGATTTAAGGTATATATTTAGAGATATTATAATGCTATAAATCATAGTAAAACATAAAAATATTACCACTATAAAAATATTATTTTAAAAAATTATTAGCATATTTTTTTATTGATAGGTTTTCTAGGTAAGTGTGTCTAAGGACATTAAATTCAGTGTGGGGTGGGATGAAACCCACAAGTTTTTCTTTGTTTAGTAATTTTTTTTAAATTTTTTTATCATAATCACTTCACATATATCTATGAATTAATAATTACTAATGAAAAATTAAAATCTGAGGAATACTTAGATAGTTCATGAGTTAAATCAATCTTTTGGTAGGTTGAGTAACTAAGGGAAATTTGTTGT
Organism: Viscum album; assembly: GCA_963277665.1. Lineage (NCBI taxonomy): Eukaryota > Viridiplantae > Streptophyta > Magnoliopsida > Santalales > Viscaceae > Viscum > Viscum album. The sequence goes on from OY728142.1 coordinate 613,234,528, forward strand.
GTGGTAAGTACACTAATATCACAAAGAATAATTCTTCCGAAAAATAAATAAGCCATGGACTAAACATATGATGGGATACATCAAATATATGATGAAAATAAATTATCATGAAACTAAATGTATTTTGTTTTAGGCCAATTGAATTAATAATGGTCTAATGTGATTGCATGAAGGGTGAATCATTCATGATGGCCGATCAACTAACTATGAGTTGAATCAACTGAAATATGGGTCAATCAACCATGAGATAAAATATACAGTATTACATCCCAATTTTTATTCATGTTAAATCATTATCACAATCTTGTGAGATTCTCAAAATCTATAAAAAAATATTTATTTTTTATTAACTTTTGTGATTTTTTAGTTTATCACTAAGGTTATTCCGCATTAATTTTTTATAGGTTAATAAAATAAACTACCAATGATATTAACAATGTTTACATGATACATATAGATGAAAATAAATGTATATAAATTCATTATCGAGGAGTAATTTTTTTTTACTTATGAAAATTTTATTGGTTACCATAGATAAAAAAATGTTGATTTTTGGTTTTTGATCTAAAATGACTTAAAATTAAATCTGTAATTATGGGTGGAATGTTGTGGTATTTATTAAGACTACTGGTCACTGAAACTACCTTGATTTCCTATGTGCTAGAATGAAAACATAATATTTTCATCTAAACTATCATGTAGGGGATAGTTTTAATTCATTCCAAGATTTTAATATGATACATTATTTTTAATATATAGAAATAAAATTTTTTGAACTTTACCATTACCCAATATACATAACTTCTCCATACAACATTTCCAATTTTTTTACTAGATCTATTTGTTAATATTATCCCAAATTTGCATCCCATACTGGGGTACATTTTTTTTCTTAGAGAAAGGGGAATTTTAAATTTATTGAAATTTTCTAAAAATATATTTTCCACAATTTTTATGGAAATTATATTTTGGAACATTGAAATAGAGTTTGATAAGAATGATTATTATGGAGTTGGAAATTGATAAAAATAAATATTTGGACATGAACCTAGCCACATAAACTTTTTTATTTAAAAAATGATTTGGGGGGACATAAAAGATCATTATATAAGTTCCATATAACTATAGGAATGGATAGAAATTGGATCCCATTATGTATCTTTAATACATTATGCATTACTAGACACATTTATGAATCCAAATATTTTATTAAAAATCAATGGACACCGAAAATTTAAATAAACTATAAAATTATTAAAAATGAATTTATTATTGTGAGTGAAATAATAAAAACATATTAATGAGGGAAAAATTAACTTTTAAGATTTTCATTTGTGATGTATCAATGTAGTGGAAAAAGAATCATTTTTTTGAAGAATTTAGGAGAGAATAAAAATTTAATGTTATTTTGGTTCAAATGTCAATTAAACATGAATCTAATCTTTTTGTACTCTTAAAACATGATATTGGACTTGGATTGATGTACGGTTGTGAGGTATTTTCATATAGTTGGGGTGAAATCTAACATATTTGATGATTATATTTTTTCTTCATAGCTTAAATGTTTAATTGAATATAGGGGAAAAAATTGTCAATTTTTTTAAAAAATGGCCAATATTAAAGTTTTGTTTCCCTTTAAATCAACGTTTCAACACGATATATTAAAACATTATTTTTTGAATCATTTATTCTATTAAAAAATTAATTTTTTTTTTCTTGAGTATAATAAAATTTATATGAGGGGTGGAATTTCAAGTGGACCTAATTTGGAAACATTTATTCATATAATTTATGTGTATTAAATGATAATTTTATGTTAAAAATATTTATTTATTATAGAATTATAGAATTTTTTTATTTTTATGATGAAATATTTAATTTTCATTATTTTATAGTGAAAATCAGTTTTTCATGCTTTAATTATCAAAAGGGATTTTCTTTAATTTCCCAAATATTTAAATAACATTATTTTAGATATTAGTTATTTGACAATTCGTTGAAAATTGGGTTTTTAAATTATTTTGATGAAATTCAGAGTTGGAATGATTTTACCCATATTCTTTGAATTTACTTTTTAAAGTAACAATTGGATTTAAAATTTTAATTTATGCATTAAATTTTGGATTATATTGACTCATACCTTTATAAATAAATAATTAGTATTTAATTAATTAAATTATTTCAATAAATTATGGATACTATGTGTTTTATGAGCTGGTGAAGGTGGACTGAAAGTTAACATAAATGAATTGAATAATTAATCAACTGATCGTTAGTCATGTTCTAAACATTCTATTATATGTACCAAAAATATCATTTCCTGACACAATATAAAGTATGTTCCAACTGATCATGATGATACTATTTTTGATTGGTGGATCATACGTGGAGATTGAGCATCCATGAAAACAAAAAACATTCTACTGGTGGGATATTACATGAAAGGTAAACTTTTCAAAAAGGAATAACTCTTTCATGATTGATTACATCTACGAAATAGAAAACATAATAATGATTAGTTGATAAAACTCTATTTGATAAGAAACATATTTTTTTATGAATCATGGTCAACCCTAGATTGCTTTATAGAAGATAGGAAAATTAGTTCACATATTGGGGATGATGAAATAATGGTATCTGGAGTTACAAAGGTAGGAATACCATGTTCAAGAGAAGTTCCAATGAGCATAAATAGGACATCTGGAGATACCAAAATCCACCACCACTAATGGAAACAATTTATTAATAATGAAAATTCTGATGTTTAGATGGAAAAAAATGACGACTCTATGAATTATTTAAATAATATTGTTATTCCATAATGAGAAATCATAGTTAAGGATTAATTCAGATACAAATTAAAATGGTGGAAGAGTAGTCCATCTTGAATAGTGTATCTAAGAGATAGAGATTCAATCAAAGATTTTAATTATAAGAATCCTATTATGAAAAATTGTTTTTTTATAAATAAGGTACTATAGAAAAATTATAGACACTATCTAATGGATAAATATAATGATGTTTTTGATTATAAGAGGTATGGGGTAGAATGATATTACTTTCCAAGATGGTTGATTATTTATACTTGGTCTATTGAGGATTATGAGGATTCAATACTCCATCATTTTGTATTCAATAGTTGGATGATATACACACCATGTATTCAATGTGACTCCTATAAGAGACATAGAATAATTGATTATGAAGGCAGAAAGACTGAACGTATCATGTTTGGATGAAGAATGAATGGTGTACCATGTTCAATTGAATCATGTGGGGTAAAAAGTGACCTTATATATGATATTTATGAATTTAGTTAATGTTTAATAATTCATGTTTTAATAGTCAATGGAATTTATAGTTATTTGAAGTTCTATGTTGAGGCTGATTCTTGTTGATAATGAATTTTATAAACATATTCACTGATAAAGAGAGGCCAATTGAATGTGTTTACAAGATTCATATTATATGAATGAAGATATAAAATCTTGGTTCGATATTTTGATGACGATATTAAATATATAAATTTTTCAGAATAAAACACGTTACCCATTTTATGGATGAGATTTATTTTCAGATGATGTTAATACTGAAGCTATATAAGGAATAAATCACAAGGTTATAGAAATGTACTGGAACCTCAACTTACTACATTATGGTACATATATGAATTTCCATTCAAATATTTTTTTTACTTTCAATCAATTTTTAAAATCAATTTCCTAAAACTCAATGATTTAATATCATTGTAGGAGTGTCTAGTATTTACTAGAGATATTGTATCTATTATATCATGTGGGAGAAATACCATTTGCGAGAAGAATAAATTATTAGGGGATATTTGGATGAATAAATGGGAAGATGTATAGTGATGGTGTACCATGTGGTAGTTCTTGAGGTGAGTTCTAATGATAATGCCAATTATAAAATCTACAAAATTTACTTGTTTTCAATTTAGGAGGAGTACATGCGCATGTTATTCAAGAAAATGTCACCACAACCCCATTTTTTGACCATTCCATTCGACAAACATCAACCATAGATATAGAAACTTATAGTGGATCTATACTAATGGTAATATAATAAACAAGATATAGTGACTTAAAAGTGTAAATCTATAAAAGTTGAATGATCATAACAATGAAATATCTACAACTCTACTCTCACTTCCTATTATAGAAACAAAAATATTTCATTAATGTAATTTTTCACCTACAAGAGTATATAACTAATTAGATCTAGGGTATTGGATTTGGTGGATTGAATTATTTTATTTCTTGATCTATCTTTGGTTTTATACATTTAGGTATATAGTCCATTCATTTGATGATATTAATTTAGCTTTGTCTTAAAAATATTTTCAATCTACCATAATTTTAGATAAGATGAATGTGATGTTATTTTTTTCCATGGAAATTAATGCTAATTTACTAAATATAAAATTATATAGTCTTCTATTCTCTATAAAAAACTGTCTTCATCATGACTTCTATTAGGAGTAGTCATTATCATAATATTTCTCCTATGTGGTTATTTTAAATAATGATCATTATGTATTGTATTCCACATCACAAAGCCCTCAAGCCTCTAGGATTAATTCCATGAATGGGTAGTTTATTTTTATTTCAATCAATTATTGTCTAATCACCCATTAATTGTTAAACTAGTTATTATACCAATATTGATGCTATTATGACCACTTTTTCCTTACACATTTCATTCACTTCATAATTCAACCATTATTTATCATCTAAAAATATTTTTTTAGTTTTTTGTCTTTTTTCTATTATTTTATTATTTTGGTGACAAAACATAAAAATTCCCTTTGGTATGACAAAAAATATCATACACTAGTAGTTTTAATCCCCCAATAATATTAAATTTAAGTTCACTAATGACCGTTTTAGTTATTGTGAATGTGTATAATATATATATTATATGTGAATTAATTTTTATTCCTATATGTTTTATCTAAAAAAATGTGACGACCTAGAGAGAATAAGAAAACACGAGTAGTAATCAAGATTACATGGGTTTTATGGTGACTGCCAATCCTTGTGATATTGAAGTGGATAGTTTCTATTTTTATGAGTGAATATGTGATGAATTAATCTATACACAGTGAATTGGGTGAGTGAAGAATTGATTCAATATAGGAGACTAGTAAGGTAGTTAACTATAATTTTTTTTAATTATGAAGTTTGTGTGGATAAATATTATATTACTTTTGGGAAAAATATGATTTTTTTGGATAATAATAAAATTTTAGAAATATAGAGTTTCCCCATATTTTTAGGGAAACATATAGTTTTCTAAATTTAATATTTCATAGAGAAAATATGTTTTTTAAATGAAGGATTTTATTTATTTTAATTTTAAGAAAAAAATTAATTTTGATTATAAATTCTTGGATTTAATATATTTTCTTTTAATTTTTTTGATCAATAATGTTTTTTATATTATTTTATATAATTTATTTTATTCATATTATCATAAAAATTTTAATTTTTATCATGCATACAATAATATAGGTGTTTCTGGTAAAATTACATTATGCTTATACAAACACCATATATGTGCATATTAGTAGATATATAGACACAATTTTTAATGATTTATGGAAATGGATGATACTATATTTAATTATTGGAGATACATTAATCAATATTGGTGATATGAAGGGACGATTCACTCGGCTAGAAATTATGTTACATTATTTTTTTTGTGTTAGTATACCATCTTTTTTATTTTCCATTATCCTGCATTTGTAATTATAAAATAGTTTATCTATATAATTATATTATAAATCCTTTCATATAAAGAATTTATTATATTTACAAGAATCAACAAGTTTTATTCTAGGAATAATGAGGGAATATAATTACTTAATTTTTATATTTTATCTTTTTGAATTAGTCTCCTCCGTTTAGTGATCTAATAACAAACCAATGGACAAACCACAATTTTAATTTTTTCATAGTGTTCAAAAATTTGGTTCAATTCATTTGATAAACTCTTAATACAAGATTTAATGTGTTATTTTAATATCATATACATATATGGAGGAAAAACTATAGATATGAGAAATAAAATAATAGGTTACCACTACAATTACTCTATAATGTATGAAATATAATGTTGTGTCAATTTTATATGATTTTTTGAAAAAAATTTATAATTAAATACTAATTAATTTCCACCATTATGGGTTATTTAGGACTATATTTATCCCACTCTATAGAAAAAAATCCAAATTGATTTTTTTTAATATTTAATGAAATATTATGAAATTAAATTGCATGTTGAAAAGTTGATAATAATGGAAATGTAATAGAATTTTAGATTCCATTTTTTCACTAATAATCCATGTTCCATGAAAAGGAACTATATATATTATGTGTTTTGATTTTTAAGAGATAATGAAATTTGAAGTATCAATATAAAAATCTTGTTTTTTGTTATATAATCAATAAAATACATGAGAAATTAATTATGAATATTATTTTTATACTGTGTGGATACAAAAAATTATAATCAGAGAGGGATATAAAATTAAAATGACATTAAAAAATATTTTTTATATATATTAAGACATAGTTATTTTTTTGGGTCAATTGTACCTCTTATTAAATTCATAAATATAATAAATAATATATTCCATCCATTAATTGAGATAAAATTGGATGTTTAGATTGGTGAGATCTTAGTTTATTATAATATAATTCATGGATTTCATAGACATTTAAATAATGTTATTTGGATTCTTTATTGAAATTTATTACGTATAACATTGAAAAATTATACTACTTGACTTAATCAAATAATATTCTATTTTTATTGTATGTGATATGAAAATAAGGCTTAATGAGAATAAATTAAAAAAAGTCATCCGTGAAAACCGCATATTATTATGAATGATATTTATAGAAAATAAAAAAAATTATGTTTTTTTCAAACTAATATGAGATAACATTAAATTATTTCCATATAATTGTATAATTTGGCTAGGAACGTGGGGATTTTCATTGTGGTAAATTCTAAAGAATAAATATTTAGTCTACTCAAGAATATATTTACCAATCATCCTCTCATTATTTTGGATAAAAATATATATGATAGTTTATATTTATTATGATTCACGAATAATAGAGATTAGGGACATCCTATTATAAATATTAAATATTTATACATATAACTAAGGTAAATAATTACTTTAAATTAAACTTCATTGAATATGTAAATTTGTTCTAATGAAATAATTTTTTTTAAAAATTGAAAACATTACCTAAGACTAAGCATATTTTTGAACTTTTTTTGTCTATAAAAGACAATTTTATTATATTTATAAATAATTATGAATAATATTGATAATGTTTTCAATTTTAGAAAATATTTATATATGCCATCAACAAAGGACAATTAGAAAAATATGCATGGCAATAAATTTTACATAGATATATTTTATTATTACTAAATTTTGTCTTAAAATAATTTATTTTAAATGATTTAATGAATGTATGTAAATTATATTGATTTATAAATGAACTGTAAGTTTTGTATTGAGCATGGAAACAATTTTTTTTATACAAAAATAATGATTTTATTTATATTTATATACAATTATCAATTAAATCTAGTTCCATCAAACAATTAATTACAAAAAATTCATTAGGGTGTTTTAATATTTGTTTGTTTAGGAAATTATTTATCCATAGTATACAAATATTTTTATTTATCCTATTTATATTGGATTGACATTTATATTTATGTTAGGAGTAATTGTTTTAAACCTGATAAGTATAATGTTCTTATATCCGTATTTTAATTTTTTAAATAATGTATATCATCATTATATGGATATTTAAATTTTTTTATAGGGATTTATGTATCAAAATTATAGAAGGTTATAAAATTTTAGGTGGGAAAATATTTAGAAAAATAGATCATTTTTATTCCTATTCAAAATAAAACATAATCCCCACATCATTGTTTTATTTTTCCATATATTTATTTAGTTTCATAGATTTCAAATGATTTTTTAGTGATATATATTATTTACAATTCCATTATTATCTTAGAAGGATAACATGAAAAATTGGGTAGCATTATTATTATATCCAATGCTGAACACCCTCTATTATTATAGAATATTGTGGTTATTAAGAAAAATATTGTTTCATTATTGTGTAATATGATTGTAAAAATGTTAAAAATTGGGAAATAAATTTACCACTTATTGACTTTTCCTATAATTGAGAATTTCATTCTATTAAAAATTCTTAACCTATTCATGTTATATATGAATTCGGCCAATTGAATTTTATTAATGGATTTAATTTTTTTAAAAACATTTTTTAATAATTATAATGTAGATAAAATTGAAAATATCATGTGGGATATTTATAAAAATGTGAACATTAATGTTGAGTTAATGAATGAATGTTAATTTAAAATATTCAAATTACAATTTAAAAAATATAATGTTTTAACATACAGAATCCATGTGGATATACTTAATAAAAGAAAAACTTATCATAATTAAAAATGAAATAAAAAACTAATTCAATAAATATATGATCCCTATTTTTTTAGAAACCGATAAATGAAAATTACTACAAGATTACCTAATTAAATTGGCATGGAAATTTTAAAAATTCATATAATGTTGTTGATATATCTCCCCTTTATTTTTCTAACATGATTATTAATAATATCTTGAGGCATAAGATATAATAAACCAGGATATATATATTTCATTATAAGAAGATGGGGGAAATTCAACTAAAGATATGCTTCAAGGAATAAGACACATAAATTTATATAATCCATTGAAATGAATTATAGGAACTGTTAACGGATTAAAGAGAAAGAGATTAGAGGAGTATTTATCTGAATTGATTCTAAATCTCTAAGTTGATGTGAAATTTAATTATTTATCAATGTATATCATATTTATAATATCTCTTATTAAGTCCTAAATGAGATCTGAAATATCTAAATAAATTTATATTATATTTTTCATCCTAAATTATAATCTTGTTTTCCATAATGCGAAAGTAAGTGAGTAAAATTTTATTGGAATAATGTTATCTAGGATACATGTCAACAATGTCATGTTAATTGGGATGTTTTATGTAATTATTTAATAGATTAAATAAATTTAAATGTCCCATAAAAGATATTTACTATACTCAGGATTAAGTAATTTTTTTAAAAATGATTTGATAAATTTGTTCACTTTTATCAAATACAAATTTCAATAATTTTATAGCTGATATGCTGAAATAATCCACCCTCATTGTAATTATAGTATCAAAAAATTAATATTATTACTACCATATTAATAATGAACAATTTTTTTATCTTTTTTTTTTAAATATCAAATCATTAATCAACCTATCTAGAATACGAATAATTGATTTATTAAAGTCATATTTCATTTCTGTTCATCCTTAATAGATTGCGTTTTATCCCATCACTATTTACCAAACTTAAAATGCTATTATTTCTTCATATTATATTCTAATATATGAATATATAACAATTAGAAAAGTCTCATATGAAATTTTTTATTGGATATTTATAATAACATCATGAAGGATAGATTTAATTAAATAAAATTTGAAACCATAAAATTAAAAAAGGGGATATTACAAAGAATGGTTAAAACACTAAGAGGGAGGTGTAATTTAGATGATCCCTTTTATAGTTTTTATTATATGGAAAAAAGTAATTGGTGAATTATTACAGTTATGATCCACACATGTAATACAGGTCACCCTTACATGTATATAAAAATATAAATAAAGTCAATGGATAAAGGACTGTATTGGTATTTTTTCCAAACATGGGTGCCTAATCCTTTATATGTTATGTTTCCAAACATAAAATAGATTTTTAGTAGAATATATCATAATTGCATATTGTATATATAGGGAATATCTTAATCCCAAAATTTTATTACAAAAAATGTTTTCTCAAAAAATATATTATGTTGGTTCCAACTAGTTATAATGTTTCTATAAAAAATGAATAAAGAACATCGTAGAAACATCCATTTTCAAAATTAAAGATATATATTTCTATAATCCATAGTTATTACTAAATTATCTTCTCCACAACAATTTAGATTTTTATAACATACTAGAAGCCATATGAAAATATAGGTGTCTTGAAGGTTGTGGAATTACCAATTATAGGATTATTATTTGGGCATCAAATATCAGACTTGATTTTGTTTAAAAGGGAGGATTCCTATATAGAAAGTTTAAAAAATAGAAAATATGAAATTCCAAAAAGGACAATTATAGATGATTTTAAAATGAACTACAAGTATTTCATGACCCCAATGGGCGATTATGACCCATATTGGATGTTTTTGGGGGATGAAAATTGGCAAGGGAATTGAGCTCTCATAGCCTGATTTTGAATAAAATGAATGTTCATTAAGGGTGAATGTTTTTGAGACCATTTTAATATCGTTTAAAGGCCTATATAAAAAAGGGATGTTCTTTGAATAAAATATATTACACATGCAATGTTATTGAAAAAGAATCATGAAACGGTGTTTGATTAAATATTTGTTGCTCTATGTGAACCAAAAAGAAGAATTGTTATTTTTGGAACAAAGATGGTGATTTAGGGGACTGTAAATAATGTTAGTTTCACTATGTGAACTATAGAGATGGTGTTGTATGTGGTGGAGGATATTTAAAAATATAATATTGGTATTTGTAAATGGCATGTATTTTGGAGTTTTTTTCCAATATTCAGGATCCTTAATTACTTCATTAATAAGAGTATAGTTTATTAGAGGGAATTATCAATTCCTAAATTTAACTAATTTAGAAGGAGATCACAAAGATATATCCATGATGAATGTTTTTCTAAAAATAGGTGGAGATCAGGAAGTATGTTTAGAGAAAAGAATAAAAGATTTTCATGAAGACACCTTACATTATGAAGTTGGAGGAGTCAATGAAGATTAAAGGAATTGTTTTTATGATAATTTTCATAAAGAATAACATGGTTTATAAATATTAGAGTAGTTTATAAATCAAAACTTCCTAACAAATAGTGTACTAAAAAGTATTTATTTGAAAGGAAAATAATAATTCGTAAAGAGGTTTTTTCCAACGAATACAGTACATGTTAATGTTTAAATCTTCTATAAATTAAAAAAATGCTTCATAGAATACTAAAATATGTGCCAAATAATTTTTATGTGATTCAAATAATTTGAAGAATATTTTGAAGGATATTTTAATTTTCTTTAGTTTATAGTTAACAGGACTTTCAAATTGTGAATGATTGTAAACCGGGAGGGACTGTGAGTCTTTATTAAACTTTGTAACACTAGTGTGGTATAGTGAATTGTTGTTTAATAGAAAATTTAGTTTTTATTCTCCTCAAAAAAACCTCGTGAAGGGTAAACAATGAAAAATTGATATGTCTTGTGGATTATTTAAACTTTATATATATATATTTCTACGAGAGGATGATAGAATAGTGTTTTGTTTAACAATTAAAAAATATTCAAGTGGAGTTTTATTTAATATATCATATTCTGATTCACCCCTAATGGTATTTATCCTTGTGGGGCCTATACTTTATTTCATAATTAAAGGTTGATGTTTGTGAGTCCTGTATAATAGAATCAATGGATGTGGTAAATCATAAAGTGATTCTGATATTCAATTGAAGAAATATTAATATTTGGATGAATATGAAAAAGAAATACTGTAAATTTTTATGTAGTGATATTTTTATATTTATGATTCAATTAATTTTAGAAATTTTGGACAGTGGAGGTTTTAAGAATGATAATGAGAAAAAGATACCAACACCATATGAATTAATAATTTACTAGAGAGCATTATTAAAAACTAAATAAATAATGGGCACCTCATGTAAATCCTCACACCTCATGTGAGAAAATATGTTAAATATCTAAAAAGGCAATTCAAAATAAAAATAAGATATATTTCATGTTTTTTTTCTTAATTATGAGGAAATGATAAATAAAACTTATTTCATTTTTTATGCATTCTTTGATCATGTGAATATTTTTATGGATTGAAAAGAGATAAAGGTGATGAACTTTGATAGTGTTAATAATATTATTATCACATATAAAAAGAGAAATGATGATAATGATGTTGTGGAAAATGGAAAATCTATTTTTTGGGGGTTCAAGTCAATAGAAAAAAATCACATTTGAGGATGGAAAGGAAGAAGAACTGGTGGTTGATGTCATATAATCCAGTTCCGAAATTTGTATATGGAAAAAGGAATATTTAAAAGGAAATATCCAATTGTATGATTTCTATATAGTATGGTTCGGAACCATTGGAAAAAGTGTCATAATATTTTTCATGATGATTATGTGGATGAATTTTAAATACCCATTAAGAGGTTTTAAGTTGATGTGAATTGTAGAAAGATAAAAAATTTAAATTTAATCAAGAAGAAGAAGAAATATTCATAATAAAATGATATTTTAGATTAAAATAAGGGGTAATAAATTGAAGACTATAAATACAATAGAGTAAATTATATCTTTAAAGTTGTGGGAAATTCCTAGAAAATGGAAGATATAAAAACCAATGAAGGAGAATCCTAAAAATATTTTATCTCCATGTTATAGTTGAGGTAGGTATTTAGAAGACAAATGATAAGAGATACAAAATGAAGAGATCCAATAGAGTGGTTCTAGATGCAATAAATTATACGTGGCAATTAGAAGAATATAAGTCTAGGTTTATAGAATAAATTGAAATGGACACACCCAAAAGAAATAATAATCTATTTATTTCATTGAGTACAAACTAAATGCTTATTAACCAAAAATAATTATTGAATGTTTGACTAAAATAGCACACCGTTAGTTTAGTTCTATCAGACATATTCAAGAGGATGTTGTAGGCCCATGATGAAAATTTTAAAATATAGATAAACATTTGACTTTATGCATTATATTCCGAATTTTGACCATTTGGGAGATATAAAAGGTAAAAGTTGATCTTGGACATATATTTTAATAGGAGATAGACTATTATCAGAAGAAAAATTAATATTTGAATAAAGAGGGTTTCATGAGTATTAACCATAAAAATAATGTATTAATAGTCAATTAAGGACCAAAATCAACCACTTAGAATATGATAAATAATTTGGGTATGATATATAATATTTAGAGAACCTATAGTACTATCATTATTGTAGTAATTATATAAATGGGTAGACATCAAATTTGGAGTTATTCTTATAGAAATATAGTAAATTTAAATAATGTATGTTCTATGTCCAAAATGATCAAAAATTTTTTTAGGGAAAATAAATTAGATTATAAATATCTAGGAAATCTTTTAATGTTAAATTTTCATTTTGTGTAATAGTAGATTTGGAAAAATGTAAATATATTACTTATTTTCAACTTGAAGTAATGTGATAAAAAAAATGAATTGTTGTAGTTCGTAGTAGATAAATGAACACTTAAATGACATGAAACTGAAAAAAAAATATTTCCTTCAAGATGAAGTTGGCCCATCATACTATGAGTATGATTAATAATTTATGTCACCATTATGAATTAAATAGATGAAATAGATCAGAAATAAAAGGTCAATGGAATTAGTGAATATATACATTCCCCTAAAATAATCAGATCAATTTTTGTGTTCATAATTTATAGTGGATTTATTTCACACATGTTGAGAAATAAGGAAAATTTCACTGAAATCATCAATGATAATGAAGGTTTCATGAAATTTTTACATAATGAAGGACTAATGATTATTTTTAAAGTAAAAGTGATGATTTGAGGAAGAGTTCGGATGTATCATGATGTTTTTTTCATTGAATGTATCTATCACAAATTTCATTGTGTCTGTCAACTATGTGACTCAAGAAATGTGATAACCATTACCAAAAATAATTTTACCATCAATGGAAATATGGTGTTGTTGTTCTCTATGGCATGTGTGTGAAAGTAATCCTTAACTAGTTAGTAGAAAATAAGATATGTGATTTTATCCAGGGAAGAAAAATAATTGTTGGATAAATGACTTAGTCAGCTATGTTAGTAAAGCTAGGATGATCTAGTGAAAGTCAATAGTTTTTTAGATTTCCCTATTCAATTATATGATCATACACACACATGTGATAAATATTAATAATGGAAGATTAATTGAATTAAACACAAGGAAAAAATAGGAAAGATCAATAAGTGTTATTAAAGATGTGTATATTCATGTGTGTGAACCTATTTCACATAGTGAAATCGATGATAATAGATATTATGTTCTTATAATTGATTTCTATAACATGATGGATTTGATTGATTCCATCACCCACAAGTGTGAGGTAGTTTTTTGTGAAAACATAATATCATGTAGATGCTGAAAATATGTTTGTATTGAGAATTATAAAATTCAAAACAGATATTAGTACAATGTTTACTAATAGTAATGAAAAGGATTTTATCAAATAAAATGGTATAAAAGACCATGATTTATTAGTTAGGTATTCTTATAAATTGAGGTGTTTGAGAATATAAAATGGATCATAAAAAAATTACTGAACAATGCTCATTAAAAAGGAATTCCAATTTTATTTTTGAAAGGAAATCATTTTGACAATTATCTATCTATATTTTATATATTTACTTTGTCTAAAATGAGAAACAACCATGTATGAACTATGGTATAGAGTAAATACAATATTTAAATTCATCTTATTGTTTAGAAGTAGGTGCTTAATTTTATAAAGTAGAAACATATGGAGTTTTAATTTGATGGAGATGAACATATATTCCTCGAAAACTCAGGAAAAAAAGAATACAAATCCATCAAAAAGTATATAAGAAAAGTTTTCAATATTAATGATGTCACCACAAATGTTAAATGTGAAGAATATCCGACAACATAGTAAACAATTTCATGGTGATATGGATGAGTATGTGGGAAACATAGGGGAAAAAGTGGGAAATAATAATTTTGAAGAAGTAATAACTAATGAGCAGAATGAAGGTAGTACTTTATCAACATAGAAGATGATGATCCAATATGAAATTGATATGAATAAAATCATTAGTTATCATATAGTGATTGTAGGGATATTAATAGCAAATTAAATATATTAAAACTTTTCTATATCATAGGTAAAGCCTAATTTTTTTATAATGCATGAAAATAAGGGAACTGAGTCCATAAATTCATTGAAAAGCTTTACAAAATTGAATAAAATTCTGTATAAGATTTTTTTTTGAATATCTATAGATTAAAATAACATCATGTCCAATTGGTTCAAGTGAAAAGAAAAAACATAATGGTGAGGAATTATTAATTCCAAATAAATAAATAATGATGTGATAGGTATACTCCAAGATTAAGGGAATTGATGTAGATGATAAATTATAAACTATTTAAATAAAGGAGACTATTAAACTATTCTTATTTATAAATGTTAATATGAAAATCATTGGTCTCAAGATATATGTTGAATATTTATTTTAGAATGAGTATTTTGACGAATGCTTGTATATGAAAAATCCAAATTGTTTTATTATCCAGGAAGATGAGAAAACTGAATTTTTTATGAAGACAGTATTGTATAGATATACCCATAGACAGATAGCATAGTATTCATGACATGATCAATATTTTATGAAGATCAGTTTCATATGTGGTAGGGTAGATTATAATCTCAATGTCAATATTGATATTAATAAAAGTACTTTGGTGCTTGTGTATATATTAAACTATCATTTTATTAATAGAATTATGTGTAATAAAAGTAGTTTAAAGAATTATTGAGATGTGAGTTTTAAATTTCAATTATTGGTGGTCTAACATTTTTCCTTAGATTGATGTTGACACAAGGAAGGGATAGTACATTAATTTCTAAATTTTAGTATATGAAGGTGTTTTTGAGAATATTTGTAATGAATAATTCCTTATAGATCACAATATTGGTTTCTACCTGGATGTAGTTATAAAAGGGTTAATGATTATAGAAACAAGGTTATTGTAACAAACAATAGTCATATAATTTTAATATTTTTGAATATAAAAGTAAAAAATTATTTTTTCCACAATCCAAGTGTCAAATATTCATCCCATGTAAGGACACTTAGTTGTAGTGAAATAATACTTTGATATGGCCAAGACTTTATGGATTTATATAATATCCTTGTACAACCCATTGGTTGGGGCTAGGTCGGAGGTGATATAACTATAGTTGATATCCCAAAATCCAATAAAGGTTTAAAATCAATTCCAAGGGATTACGTAAAAAGTGGGTAATAATTTTTTTTAAAATAACACCACATGTCTAGAGAAAAAAAAATCAAACCAACCGTATGTTATAAGAATATAAATAACACAAAATCAATAGCTATTTCAATTAATAACCAAAAAATAGTAGTGTAAATTAATTATAAAAAAATGGGTGAATAAAACCAATAGAAATTTTACCATTGTAACAATAATGAGGCATTACAGCACCAAAAATAAGAGGAATCCAATATTAGAACTCAATACCAAGGGAGAATAATCATGATTCTCAACTAGAAAAAATTGATACATATCCATTTCTAGTGTAATAAATAATAAAATCTTTATATAGAGAAACGTTCCTATACATAGGGTGAGTAATCATACACAAGAGTCCTTCCTATGAAAAAATAAATACTCACACAACTTCTAAATAAAAACATCACCCTGTGGTTCATTCCAAAAGTTAAAAAAATAGAAACATAAAAACTATTTATCAATAAAATACAATATTATTTGATAGAAGAAATATATAATAATCTAAATCCATTTATTACATTTATCTACAAATTCCAAGAATTCCATTAGTTTTATTTGGTATACAATAACCACATTCAACTAATGACATAAGAATTCAAGCAAGGTTATAGACCCATAATTATGAGCAGTTACTCACTGATCCACCAATATATCACTGGGTGAAAAATCACTAGGTTCTCTAGTTGCACACACCCCTTATTCCAGGTCATTTATAATGAAATTGAACTCATGCCAACCACGTATACAAATTATCACATAAATTAATTCCATATAAATCATTTATTCCCATTAAAACATTTATTGAACATATTTCTTATATTAAAACAAAATAATAATTTTGAAACCATAGTTTTATGTTATAAATCTAAGGGGTGATATAAAATCTATTCAAATACCCATGTAACCTAAAAATAATGAAAAAGGAGTCCTATAATAAATGTATTCAACATTCATATTAAAAATAATAGCATAAATTTAATGAAAACTGCGTCATCAATGTCTAGAATATGTGGGAGAGGGATATTTTCCACCGAACACTCAATGGGTCACAACAATGAAGAACATCCTAACAAAAACCCTAGATCCAATATCGAAGCCTCTTTCTTTGTATAGATCTAATCATGTACTAATAAAAAATAAATCATTATTTAAATATTATTAAGTGATTAGGGTTATTTTTCTAGGTTATAGGAAATGAGATGATCTAAATGTAAGGAAAGGAAATATAGAGTTTAATTTGATTCTTCAGATCCAACTCACTTATATCCATCAAAACTGACCACCAGATCGAATGGAACCTTAAACTACCCTTAATGAAGAAGTTTACCTATATATTCTTAGTTAATAGTAGAAAAATCAGATATTATGATTTAAAATAAAATTCAAAAAATAAAATTTAGAGAAACTAATACATGTTTCATGGTTTAAATAATTGTGTGTTAATCATGGGATTGCTATTAGACATCAACCAAGGAGTTGTATGGTTTTGATGCATAGTTTAGGAAAATGTGTGATGATACTATAAAAAAATATCATTTCAAAATGTTTCTTCTTATATTCCAAATGGTTTTCACAAAGCATTCAATGACTGTGGACCTTCCCTATGACTGAAAAAATATTGTCTATAGTTTCCTAGAGAAGGACACAGTTTTACCTAACTATAGACTCCCATAAATATTCAATAGCACAACAAACCCATCTATAATATCAAAAAACTAAACCCATGTATCATATAACAAAACAATAAATTATTAATTATTAATTTAATTGAAATCAAGAGTATAAAATTTACCCATAACAAGGCTTTTCATCCACGCAAATCGAAAGACTATAGTTGAGAAATCAAAGGTCTGACTACCAGACTATCCATACTAAACATATAAATGGTACAAATTTACTATGAAATATTTTATCACTCCAATCCCATGATACTGATGTGAAAGATATCTAATGGGAAAAAAAGACTGAATAGAAAAAATTCTTACCTCACAAGTAACCAGAATGAAACTCTTCATCCAGACATTAAGAAAAAGGAGGAAAACATTCATTGTACTAGATTAGGAATGATGGGATACACAATGAAAACCCATTTTGATTGAGTCATGAAACTAAAATGTTTTTAGATATTAAATAACAAACCTATAAGACTTACACAGTCGAAGATTAGTTATTCAAAAGGATATTCAAATAGAAATGGTACTTTTCGAAACAACACTGGCTATAATGAAAAATCAACTAGGATAACTTGTAGATTAAACATATGATTGATCAATTCCCAAAATTGGGTTATATGAAGAATATACTTATCAATAGGATATTATGTAAAACCTAAAAAAGCTAGTTAATTTACAATGATATTTGAACAAAAAAGTATTTCATTGGTAAACATGTTAACCACTAATATACAAAGAAGTACTCTACATGAATTACAAAATGCGATTCTTAGTATATAATGAAAGGTTATTACTTCCCAATAATTCCCCACTACCTTAATTCAATAGATATTATTCATTGAACCAAAATAAGAAGAAGTAGATAATTCTATTCCCCAACTTTAAATATACAAATATTATCATAATAACAACACACATCAATGTACATATGGATGGAAAATCTACTTAGGTTTATCCTAAAAAATAGTTCAAATCGACTATGTCCCTGAAACACTTGAAATTGAATGAACTTTCTATTACTAGTGATTACTTCTCCAACCCATAAATTTTATTCTAATGGCATGGTAATGAAAATTTTACCAATTAACTATCTTAGACTTTGTCACGCAACGAAAAAATGAGATCCACTAAATAGACTAATATAACATAATCATTTTCCATTCAACCCAACTTCATGAATGTTATTTACTCCATGAATAGTTCATCGTGTAAAATTTTACTATCCAATATCTCAATTATTGGAGAGATTTTTCACCCTAAATATATTCAATCATGATTTGTGAGACATAGATTGAGAATTCCTTGGTGATATTATAAATGAAAATACAATAAATATGAGTTTCCATTAACCAATAAAACTAAGAGTTTAAGAACCACAAAGGTATCTTGGAATGGAATGTGATCATTTCTAAAGCCAGGAACATAATAGTAAAAATACCCATAATCAGGAAAACTCAAAAGTACATCACATATCCTGACATACTCTGAAAAACTGATGCAAGACCCCAATATTTGACATCAGATAGATGAAAATATATTACCACTTATTAACTCTTTTAAAAGATTAACATTTCTTTATAATATGGGAGTGTAAACCACTAAATAGAAAAATTAATATAAAATTGCTTTTGAGGAACCATTAAATTTACTAGAATAAAAAAATGATATTGGGTTAATAAAAATTTCCACAGATGATATACTATAGTCATGGATAAATTACGTAACCTTTATAACATAGTTAAGTAAAAAAATTTATCAAGTAAAAAATAAAGATAAAAATTTTGATATATGAAAACACCAATATCATAAATGGTGAAAAAATATAAGCAAAAAATCCCATAGGTCCCACATGTATAGTATTTTCATGAAATCATTTAAAGTATGGTATCCCCAAAAATAGTTCAATCAGGGCACATGAAAAACCATTATTATAACCATAATCAATATCCCAACTCCCCCAATGTTATATTAAACAACAAACATATAGACCTTTTACATTCATACACCCCATTCAATTTAGCTATTATAAGGGTTAATGTTTTTAATTTACAATGATATACCAGTTTTTAACACCATATAAAAAGTATTAGGATCACAATTAAATGAATATATTTTTAATGAATAAGATTGTTTTTATAAAAACCCTAATCTATATAAATATTTAATTATTTTGAAAAATATGATCAATAAAATAATAACATCGATTCAATTTAGAAAATATATTCAAAAACATATATGCAAAAATATAATCATTATAAAATGAAAATTTCTAAAAAGTAGGATTTATTATACTTCACAATAAGAAAAGTGTTCCTATTTTTTTGAAACACTTCTTCTAAAATTCCACAACAAAAAGTGAATTTATGTAATTTACCATATAAAAAATTATTAACAATTTTATAAAACTTTCTAGAAAATCCATTTTATGCCATGTTTTATGTCTAAAATATAGCTTTAAAATAAATAATATCTAATGAATTATTTATATTAAGAACCACTTTTTATTCACATCATGGATCAATAATTTATATAACTTGATCATGAGAAATAAAATCATGTAAGCACCAAGAAGAAACACAAAAGAAACGAATTATCTCACATACATGAAAACAAAAACAAATTTATTATTATCAAATTTTTGATAGACCAATTTAATGAATCAACAAATTACATTATGTGTTAAAAATATCAACTATAAGAAATTATAATCAACAAAGTATATTAAAATATAATTGTGTAAATCTTTCATCAGTATTTTTTATCTATAAATTTCAAAGGTTATGAATTTTATTGAAAATGTATATTTAATTATAACATATGATCATTTATCGAAAAAATTAATCTACAATAATAGTTAGTACGATATAAGTTTTCAATTATTTTTTAATAAAAGATATATTCAATGAATGGTTTAATAAAAGTTAATTCATTATAATAAAATATCTGTATTAAATAATCACAATAGTACTTATTATTGTAAATATTATATATATCATTTTTTTATAATTACATACATGAAAAGAAGTAATATTAAATATTTTTTTCATTATTTCATAATGTATTGAAACATTTTTACACATTTAATTTGCTTTCATGACCATTAATTTATTATCATTTGAGTTAACAAACATAAAATTATAATAGGACATTACATTTGACATACAAAAATTTAATGTATTATGGTCTTCATGGTATGACACATTCATTATGAATTATTTTCATAATAGTGAATTCTATGATGATTGAATTTATGAAATGAAAAAAAACATACCCCAGAAAAAAACGTCAATTTTCTTCCATTATATTTGTTTAATTCTAGTATATATTTATGAATTTAACTATAATTAAAAAACATACACATACAAAGTTATGGAGTTAATAAATGGCAAAGCTAATAAAAAATAAATAAAACTTGTGTAAAATAATTTGTATTGAACTAATAAGGAAATTATTACTATGAATTAGAGAATAAACATATAAACATTGCTTTATAAATTTCAAAACTATATCTAAAATGGTTGGAAATATCTCAAAATAGCATGGATTACTCTTACCATTAATCTAATAACTACTAATTAAAGTCATTAATATTTTAGTTTCTGGTTGCAAATGACTATCTTGTTCCTTTAGATGACAAAAAATAGTGGAATAAAACCAATTCAAAGCTACGAAATATCAATAGAAAACACAATGGAAAATAACTCATACAATTTTCTCAAAACCATATCATATAAATTGATTATATTTTCTGAATCATAATCACCCAAGATAATAAATATGCCTATCATGTCAAAATTTACTAAAGTATAAACAAATAAATACCTCATATATTATTTTATCATAGTTGGATGCCTTTTCCTTAAGGACTAATAAATGAAACTCATCAGGTAAACCCACGATGATGAGAGGACAACAGACCTAGATGTGTCTGAGAACACATTATTTTACCCATACCACCATCGTAAACTAAAATTTACCATAAATAGGTCGGTTATATTTTTTATATTATATTCATCAAATTTCATTTTATTCTTCTCTTTTTTATAGCATCTCATGATTATAGACTGGCCAATACTGGTACCATTTGGAATATTCCCATTGAACCAATATAAACTAGATCCTAGTATAAGTGAAAAAGTATAAAAAAATGTCTCCATAAAACCAAAGGGTGTCTTGATGCATCAAAATAAATGTGGAATAAATACAACCATCCTTGATTGGGATACTTAATCCAAACCACACTCCAATGATCTTGAATCATAGTTCTCCACTAGATAAATAAAATTCATTAACATCACATATGTTATGAAGAATAATGTCATAATACACACAAGTTTATATGAATGAAAACATTAATCATATTTAGTAAGATTTCCCCAACAGGCTTTCCAAATCATTACGGTAGGATAAGAAAAAATTATCTCACTTCTTCAAATATATTTTATAAAAAATATAATAACATCGTAATAGTTTATCAATTTTAAAAAAATATAATTAATAGAAGAACAATTTCATTATTTAAGACCATTTATTCCATTAATCCAACGATTAAAATAATTCAACTAATTCATTTCAACATAACCAATCCAAATCTATCTACTCACAAAAAATTTATTTCTAGGTTAAAATCAAATAATAATGAGTGGTTACACACTGATTAACCCAGTAATCATTATGTTACTAATCTCTAGGTGCCTTAATGCACAGAACCCTTATCTAGTTCTATTTCATACATAAATTCTGTAAAATAAAGCATAAAATACAAATTTTTATATCCTTTAAATCATAATAAATTATTTCATCCATTTAAAACATTTTATACAACACCTTTATTACCATATAGAAAACAATAATAATAATAAATGTAGTATAAAATCATTAAACTAGGGGGTTTTACCAAAGTCCATTCAAATTTCCATGATCCCAAATAATAAAATGAATGTTTTTCACTTAAAAATTAATTGAAAATATTACGTAAACATAAAATAAAATATTCAAAAAAATTAATACATCATGTTCTAAAATTAGTGGAAAATATAGAGAACCCACATACCTTTCAATGTCTGATGACAATGAAGAATGAGACAAAAAAACTCTAGATTTTGTCTCAAAACATATTCACATTAATAAATCCAATCAAGATGTCATAAAAAATCATAGTTTATATATATTTAAAAAATTGATTCAATATAATATCCTAGGTTAGAAGAGAAAATAATATATTAAGAAAATGGAAGGAATTAGAGACTTAAAAATGATTCTAGAGATCCAACATAGATAGATCAGTTAAATATAGTAACTTGATCTAAATGAATATACAATAATTCTTAAGGAATGACAATATTTATAGAGATAAGGATAATAGTTTGAAAATTGGATATTTAGTGATAGAACATAAGAAAAAATTAATTTTAAGGTAATTTTATGCACATTGAAAGATTAAGATACATGGCTTAACAAAAAATGCACAAAACATGTAAATGCTACTCGAGATCACCCAAGGATAAGCATAATTATGTTTTATGGATTAAATTTATTTATCAATTTTTTGTAAACTAAAAAAAATTAACATTTATCATGGGTTCTCTTAGGAATCATTATGTTTTATCAAAATTTTGTGGCAAATGTGTGCTCTCCCAATGACTCCCAATAGTTTCATGAATAGTTTATTTGAGAAGGTACACCATTTCACCTAACAATTGGCAAAATATTTACACATATAAATACTTCAAAGAAACTATAATACCATCAAAAACATCTAAAACAAAACCCATGTGTTTTATAACTTCATATTAAATAGTAAAATTGTATCATATCATAAACTAAGAGTGTTGAAAATTTGGTATGTTATAGAATGTATAATCATAACAATAATTATTGGGTTATAATGATTTTGATTATAAAAGTTCATCAGATGGAAGAAAGTCAACATCAAAATACAGGATAGAGACCTTTGGGATTGTTGACAATGTGCGATAAGTTGTGATCACAAAAATAGAGAGAAAATTAGAGGGGGTAGTGAAACAATGTGAGTTTTTCAAATCATAAAATGTTGAATTTGTTTGTTTAATGATGATAAATAATTAAAGTAGTTTTGGATGAACCTTGTTTACAATGTGTAGTACAATAAAGTGGTTTTTTAACATTACAAAAAATGTGTAATAGGTGGCTCATTGATAAATATTCCATGATATTCTTTTTTCTCCCATCAATAATAGATCATACGGTCTTAGAGATTATGATGTATAAATATTTAATCACCAACTAGAGTGGAATAAGTAAAATTTTTTTTGGAGAAGATATATTGTATGTGTTTGTTAAAAAAGGGTTCTAATAAATTTTTAAGTGTTTTCAAAAAACACTATGTTGAATTATTGTGATTAAATATCCCTTGTATTTATTATGGTTGTCTTTTCTGATAAGATTAGTTGAAGAAATTCAAACACATTTGATTCCTTATAAAATTTGAGGACCAAATTAAAAATATACAAAACTACAAATGAGTTTAATATCCAATTAAAAATCATAGATTTGTTATGTGTTGACTAATATTGGAGCACATGATCTATATAATATGTAGTTGCATCATAAAATTGGGAAAAGGAATTGAGACCACATAGCATGTTCTCAAAACAGAAATAATGTGGGCAAAGGGGTCCAATAATTTCCAATCATTTGATTGTGTTTTGAAGTATTTCATGAAGTATGGAATAGATATTTGAACTGCCTAGTAAATATGATAAGTCATGATGAAAAATAAAATAATGGAACTCTAACCGCATAACACCCATTATATGTGAACTATAAAGGATTCTTTTTTATAATAATGATGGTATTCTTGAGAACAACACAAAATGAGGGTTTCTCTATGTTACCCGCATGGTGGATTTAGTACACAGTTTATCTAGTTATCAAGGGTCTTATTTTTAATTGTGATTAGTTTTTTATTTCTTTTCATATATATAGATCCTTTAATCAATTCATTTTATGGAGAAAATTTCAACATAGAGAATCAAAATAGGATACATTTGGCTAATTCTCAAGGAGTTTGTAATGAAAAATATAAAAAGTATGTTTACCCATAAAAAAATTGAGTGTCTGAAGGGGGTTTTCTTAGTTAGGTGTAGTTATTCAATAATGAAAATCAATTTCTAATTAATGTGATGTTCACATAGCATAAATGTGTTTTACAGTGGAACATTCCCATGAATCACTTGGGGAAAAATTGACTAGTCCACATATAATTTTTATATGGTTCACACTTTTTAATGAATAATGATAATGAAGAGAGGAAGAATAGTTCAAAAATTTAGTTCTCTCAAATAAAACAATATTTAGTGAAGTGGATTCTATAACATTTGTGAAATATGAGATCCATGGTATACTAACATATATGTAAAAATAATCCGGGTATTAATATCAACGAAGGATTCATCTTAAGGAGAAGCATGTTCACGTAAGTTGACATAACCACGATCTTTTAACTTGTAATTTGATATAAACATGGAGGGATAGTGAGTCTAATCCAAATAATGTAATATAAGTTTAATACAGTGTACTTTATTTCATAGGTAAATTCAATTTTCATTTTCATTGGGCTATCCCAATTATGGGAGAATAATATAAAAATTTTGTTTCAAATTAATGCATACTTTTTCAATATACAGATTTCTATGATAAGAAGCGGTAATATTGATATGTTTTAAAAAAACACAATCTAATGTATTTTGATTTAATAAGTTATAACCTAATTAATCATTCTCTTAGGGCGTTTTACCTTGTGGGGTTATCAATTACTTATAAAAACCACCAACATAAATTCTCTTCTTTCACCATACAAATTCTCATAATTTAATGATCAATGTCCATTAGTAATGTTTTTTCCTAGGTATTGACAAGACAAATCTGAATGTGTTCAACATTTTTTCTAACCACTCTTACTCTACTGAATTTTTGAAATAGTGATTCAATTATCCATATCTATCACCATAATCAATATCCATTAAACAACCTTAAATGGATAAAAGTTATCCAATTTAATTCATTTATAATCTTATCAATAATTAATTTGTTAGTTATAGAAAAATCATCTGAAATATCATTTCTAGAATCATAAACCAGGTTTCCTGAATTTAGAATCTCGAAAATCCATTATAAAATTACCAAAAAAGTGTTTAAAATCTCATGAATGTAAATTCTACGAGAATATTACAGTTACTATCATTCCGTTATTTTGCATTCAGTTCATCCTTAACACTAAAAGAATCTTGAAAATATAAACTATGACTTATTCAAACTTGATGTGACATAACTCTTTATCCATAAATGTAAACTGTGTGTTTCATAATCACACAACATAATCTTTCTCTTTAAAAACCCTACAGTGACATTAGAATATTTGACCAAGGTATTTTTTTTATCATTTATCTTCTAAAAAAAAAATTTCAATCATTGGACACACACCATAATTTGAAAATACCCACATCTCAATAACTTATCATCATAGATAATTACCATACATTGTACACAAATAAGGTAGAATCATTTTATATTACAACCAATTAACTTATACCTTATCTAAATATGATTTAGATTTTGAAAACATAACTAATTTATGTTACAACTCAATGATCCCTAACCTTTGGCATGAACAACTCTATCAAAATTAATTTTAATAACCATTTCCATGATTAATTATGATGTATTTACCTTTAAGATAGTACAAAATGAAATATATGACTTATCCTCTAGATTATCTTCAAGAATTAGTATAGTACATTAAAAATGGAAATATTGTAGACTCTTATACATGATATGATTACTCAAACATCTCTCATGGATCTCCATTCTTTTACAAAATTATATCATCCATCATCATCAGGACTAAACATATCAATAACAGCAAGACTATGATTTAATCTATGCCAAGTAATCCTAAATATACTCTTTTCATGACTACTACTTATGTTGTAACAGTTATTTCCATAATATCAAACCATGTGAAATATTCCACATCCAAGGGTAAATAGTAAGCCATTGTAATGTTATTATTTCATTTTCAAATGATTAGTTAAACTCAAAATCATACCATGAGATTATCATGTCTAAATAGTAAATCACTAACCCATATGTCTAACTTCAAAATGGAAATTTCGAATTACTGAGAAACTTCACCAACAAAAGATTCTAAAAAACATGCATACATCCAATGTTTGAAAGGTATACTCTTATTCAATGATTATATAAAATCCAACACCTCCATCGATGTAAGGGATACTAAATCTCCAAGATATTATGGCCTCATCAAAACATATTATTATTAACTAAAAAAATCATGCAATAATATAATGTCATAGTGTTTTGAATAATATTTGATCTTTAAAATATATATTTGTCAACAATTTATTTTTAATATGTTAATCCTTTTTTATATTCATTGCTTCAGTAAATTAATCATCTATTCATTTCAAATATGAAATTTGACATATGATATTGTGGTTATTAAGTAGATATTTTTATTAAATTAATTTATGTATGATTATAAAAAATACTTAAATATAGATGTTGAAATCATAACTTATTTATCACGAAAATGAGATCATTTAAAAAATGAACATTTCAATTAAATTATCTATAAAATTATCAAAATCACAAGAAAAAATATTGAAATGAAGCTAGGGGAATTAGATTGGAATGTGTAAATTTTGATGGAAATAAATTATAATATTCATAAATTTTAAGAGATAATTTATATATATTATTTATATAAAATTAGTGTTCCCAAAAAATTTATTTTTGAAATAATGATGATATTGTTTAATGATCAATAATTTTAATAACTATTTTATTTAAATTAATTTTGTTGAATTAAATCATGATTATGAATAAAAATAATAATAATAATTATCCATACACACACAAATATATATAATAAAAATTATATTGACTACTATAAAGATAATTAATCTACAATAACAATTAGAGTTTTCCATATTAAAAAAAATAACGGGTTGATTCTAATAGGTGATCTAGAATGTGAAACCAGATTCACCTAGTTTTAAACCAAGAATTTTCAAAAGATCAAATATTGTACTTTCATTTCTTATAAATGTAGTTTTCCATTAAATGACTCAATTAGTAATGCTAGAATGAATATTAATTATTTAAAATGTTTATTATATCATGCATAAATAAGTTTTAAAATAATATGAAGTATATGTATAAGGGGATAATGCGATCGAGTTAATTATAGAAGTAACATCATGAGGTTTTTTTTTGGACAAAACCAAATTCATTCTCTTATAATTACAACATGAACAAAATAGTTTACATGGAAAATTTTTGTTTTTGGTGATCACTATAGGATATGTGTAAATCAAACTATTATATAAATTTTATAACTTTTCCACCCCACTATATAGTTATATACATTAGTTCATTAAGGATATGGGATTGGAAAGTAAAATAACATATATATCTTGAAGTAGGGAAATTTTATTTTATTAAATATTTATGTTCTCTCAAACTATTTATATTATTTATATATAAATAAATTTATCACAATCAAGATATTAATTATAAAACTTTTATATAAAATTTGGACTAATAATTTCAAAATTCATTAAGAGTAAATTTTTGATTATTTTTGAAATGAAATATGATATTCAAATATGGTATATATTATGAATAAATTATCTATTTAAATAAAATAATTATTGAATTTATGTAATTAAAAAATATAAATTAATTATTTTTAGTAAACAATCATTTTATTGATATTAAATATAAAATTAAAAACATAAAAAGTTTTTTGAAATTTTAAAAACAAATTTTTCTTGAATACCATAATTTATATTCAATATTTCCTTACATTATATTGACAATCAATATTAGATTATGAATTTTATTTTTAGAAAATTTTATACCAATTTTTTTAAAGAAATATTCATAACTATAATAGTTTAATGAAAGTAATATATATTTATGTAGGTAGGAAATACATACACACTAAAGAAAATTCATTTTTTGTGATGGATTTCCATTCTATCACTATTGTTTTCCAAAAAAATGTTTTTTGGTAATAAAATACTACTCTATTGAAAAAACAAATTTCAAGATTGCTACTTATGATGGAATAGAAGCCTATTTAACCTAGTTTTTGTACTAAATAATATGGGTTATGTAAGAAATTTATTTTTAATAGTAAATTAGAAAATAGTGTTTTCATGAAATAATTATATATGATGGAATGTACATATTATTATAAATATATTTGTATGAAGTAATTATTTGTGATGGAATATATATAACTATTGTAATAATATTTTCATAAAATAATTATTTCTGATATAGTAATCATTTTGGTGAAATAATTATATATTTTTGATAAAATTGAAATTACAGCAAAAGTACATTGGATGATGGTTATTTTCTAAGAACTTTTTTCATCATAAATACTTTTATGATATGTAGAAAAGTATTTTCAATGTGCTAAATTTTTGATGGATATACCCTATCTCAGAAATACCCTCATCATAAATAAATATTTCAATAAAAAATAGTTCTATAGATTGATTATTTATGATATAGGTGTTAGGTAATGAAGTTTTTTATCAAAAATTTAACATATAAATATATCATAGACCCTCCCCACTCATTCATAAAATATTTTCAATTTGCTAATCCCCCAAATTCTCTATATTTTATTGGGATGTCTAGTGATATATAATAGATCTATTATTTATGATCCAGAGATCAGTTTGAAGGTATTATTTTCAATTTTTTTTAATAGGTTATAATTTCGTATATCTTTTTATTTTTTAAGATATAGTTTTTTATTTTTTATTTAATTAGTTGTTATTTAATTTAATTTTTTGTGGTTTAGTTATCTTTTTATTTCATCTAATTATTATTTTTTTATTAATTTAATTTAATAATAACTTTTTAATTTATTTTAATTTATAATAAAAATATACGACATAACTATAATTCAAAAATATAGTAGTATTTATTAAAATAATAGTTTATATTAATAACATAAATATATTTATAAATTAAAATTATTTACTTCAAATAAAAATTGAATGAAAAAATGAAATATTTCTATGAAATATAAATTATAAGTTGAAGTATTATGAGATTTTGATTAATAATTGTTTATAATAAATTACTAATATTAATAATCATAACAAAAAATAAATCTAAAAGGATATATTTTATTTATAAATTTTAAAGGTAATAAAAATATAAATTTTATAACATTTATAAGACAAAATAAAATATGTTTATTCACGATTTTTTATAATTTATAACAAATTTTTTACTAATTTAATAAATATAAATTAATTAAACATTAAAATTATAATTATATATAGTAATATATTGAAATAGGAAACTAAAAAGTATAATTAGAAGTTATTATTAAGTTAGTTTACTTAATAAATAGTAACATTATTATAAATCAAGAAAAAATATATTATATCAAATAAAATTATAAAAAATGTTTTGCTTGTATTAAAATATATTTATTTATAAATATTATCTTAAATTAAAATGATATTGTTATATATTAAAAATATGGAAAATTTATTTTAGAACTATAATAATTCATAATTAATAAAAAGTTAATAAAATATAACATAAATAAAAGAATAATATAAAATAATAAATAATAATTACAATTAAAAAATGACAATATAAAGAACATATAAAACACAGTACTAAATATATTTTTTAATTGTATGTTGATAAAAAATATAAAAATTTGTCTTAATTATTAAAATATACAACATTGAACTCTAAAATTAGAAAACTGAAAATGTTATTCAAAAATTAACAAATATCACAATTTTAGTCAATGTAATAATTAATAAAAATTATTAATAATTATTAATAAAAATTATTAAATATTTTTTTAAATTTCGATTTTTCAAAAATTTTAAATACATAAATATACAAATAAGTAAAATATTCCAAAATACTTATCAAATTAGTAAAAATTTATAAGTAGAAAAACAGAAAATTATTTGAAAAATTTAAGTTAAATTAATTCGATTTGTAGTTTTAAAACTTATTATTTATAAAATTATAAAAATTAATCATGATTACAAATTTTTATGGATATTTAGTCCATCGTAAATAGTAACTCAAGGGTCAGACACATTTACAGTGGAAAAATAATATATGTCATAAGTGGTATTATTTTTTAGAGATTTACAAGTCCATTATTATTACGTATTATTATGTATTAACTCAAAAGTATTACGTTACAGGAAGTAGACGTTTGTGATAGAAAATATGTTGAATAAGTATTTAAAAATTAAAACAATATAAATGTAATAATAACATCTATTGGAAAAAGAAACTAAATAAATAGTTAAATAATTAAAAAAAATTATATTTAAGATTTTTTAATAACATAAAAGAATTAATATTTGATATTATATTTAAAATTTTATTATAAATATACAAAAATTATTTAAAAACACTAAAAAAAATTTATTTTAAAAATTAATAAACAATTCATTTATTTAAAATAAATTATTAAATACTTTATGATGATTTTTTATAATTAACTAATTACTATTAATTTTTTTGGAAAACAATGATCCAATAAAATAGATTCAGTTTTTTATTTTGAGTATCTGATGTGATATATTATAATAGAAACCCATAAGGTTCTTATACAAATCACGTGTACCTTGATTGTTTCAAAAAATGTATTTCATTTTCATCATCAAATTTAAAACTTATTTAAAAAAGAAAAATAAAGTGGTCATTAAAGAATTATGATCATGTGAAATTTAAAACATTTTATACTATTAGAGATTGCCTATTTTTATATATTTTTAGAATGATTATGTATTTTGGTACAAACATAGAGAACATAATTCAAAATAAAAGAACAAAACATTTAGTTCCAAATACATCCTTCTTTTAAAATTTATTATTGGAGGTTAAAACACCATTGAAGTTCCCATGAAAAGGATATGCCACTAGGGGTGAATCTATGGTAATATTTGAAAAATTTTAGTTTCTAAAATTAACTATTGTGACTTACTAGAGTCTTGATCCTCTCAAATATTATACGTATAAGGACCCGACCATAAACATTACATAATCCATAGTTTTCAGTCAAAAATGATTATCTTATATTTCAGTTTGGTTTCAGTATTAGATTATTAATTAATCAAATCATAATTCATACATAACTAAAAAAATCATACAATGTCTATCCTCCTAAAACAGTGTTCATTTTTTCCATTATACAATAGTCTTTCAAAACAAAGCATGATTTTTTTGCATAAAAAATCAAAACAATTAGTGTGGAATATTATTTTCTCATACACAACCTTAAACTCTATGATTATCATATTAAAACAAGTAATGAAGAAATAATTTTCATTCGGGTATATAAAATGAAGGAAAGAAACCATTACTCTATGAATACTGATAAATACATAAAAATACAATTCTAACACATAAAAGTAAAATATATTTACTTTCTGAAAACATGAAGTTTCCATAAAACATAAAAATCTTATAGAAAAATATTAGGTAACTTTGGGTGTAATTTTATTACCATAATTTGTATTTAAACCATCATGGCTACTATATGATTTTTAGCCCTCATGGATACCATAAAATGTAAGACTCATGACTAGATGATGATTTAACTATCAAATTTACACTCAGAATAACACTTACAGTCAAATTCCAACATACCTAATGGATTGGATTCATATCATAGACCCACTTATTATTATTTTATAATGTAACTTATCATTATCATAAACTATTCCCATGAACTAGAACATAATCACAATATGTGAATACTTGTATCATATAAACATTCTTTTCATGGAAAATCACTTAATTCATAGGAATACTAATCTCATAAAAATGTAATTTTTCTTATAATAACTGGGTAATATTATAAAGGGATATCCAATACAATAAGGCATGGAAAAAAGTAAGATACAAAAATATTGAATATGTTAATATGAATAATTCTTTTTGAATTTTATAAAAATATATAATGAAGAGGATTTCATAAGGAAAATGACTTACCTCATGTTTTACACCATTCAATTGTGTTCAAACATCATGTATACTTGATTAATGTTTTCTATTAATTTAGTATATAACTATATTCATATTTAATAAACTATATATTATCTTATTATAATATCTTTAATAAAATTTGTTAACAATATTTTATAATTTTAATTACTTCAGGTGAGTTTGTTTCAAGGTTTCATGGTCATTTCATTTTGGATTTTCGAGTAAAATGAGAACAATAATCCAGAATATAAAACGTAAATATATACTTTGTTCATTATAAACATTTATAATTTAATTTAAACATTCCATTAATGAAATAATGATAAAATAAAACTCATCATCAATTATGTTAGTGAATTGACACAACATGGACAACAACATGATATTTAAGAATCAAAGGAGAAAATAAATTATTTTATGATGGATATACCATTAAAAAAATAGCATTATAGTATTTATATGAAACATGATTTATCATGGAACATTTTATTATGGTTGAGGATAATGTATAAGTAATAAATAATTTAAAAGAGAAGAATAGGTAATTTTCTTTCTTGATTATTTCTCCTTGAGAACCTCATTAAGGCACTTAAATTGAACTTTTTGTGAGGCCAAAACACTAAAATATCGAAATGGATAATGGAAAGATAATTATGTAGGGTTTGGTCAGTAAATAATGATCAAGGTATTGTAATTAAGTTAATGAAAGGGTCCCTTTTTATAATTGATGTGAGGGGATATTTATGATTTAAATAAAATATTAAAATATAATTTTCTTTTATAGGGTTAAAAAATTCCAAAAGGCCTAAAAGGATAATGAGATTATATTTTAGTTAAATTTTTACCCCAATTTTCCTTATTTGAAAAAAAGGATTTATGTCTGAAAATTACCCATCAAAAATGATTTATTAAAATTTTTTGGGACATTTAATGGTTCTTATAATATAAATTAAAATCAATTTATTGATTTTTCTTCTCCTTCCACAAACACTACATCAGTGTTTCATAAGAATTAAATATAATTATTTTATATATAAAAAGTAAAAATAAATTTTTATAATATAAATAAATTAATTTGGGTAAATTTAATCTTTTACATTCATTCATTATGTTTATTTACTTATATCCATGTCAAGATAACTTCTTTAAATTTTTAATCTCGATTTTCCTACCCCTCTGAAGCATTTCCCAAGTATTTGGACACAATTCATGTTATATAACTATAAAATTAGAAACTATGATACTAAAAAATTAATTATACATATTAATTAACAAATAATTCTTTAAATTACTTTTTATCACTCAATTATTATCTACAAAGAACCAAATTTTACTTTTCCAATGCTACGCACGCACTACGTCGATACTTATAATATTATTTATACTTGTCATGAAATAAATTATAATTTAAAAGTTTTGAATTATTTTTTTATAATTTATAGCATAATATCATAATTAAGTAATAATATGTTTTTAATAAATTTGATATCGTAATTATGTCGTGATGATGTCAAAAAATACCCTTTCTCAAAAAAACTTATATTTTTTACTCTTAACATAAAATTATATTTTTTCATAAAATTTTAAAATATTCAGACTAATATAATTTATACATGATGAATTTGAAACAGAAATAATTTTTTTTTCAAATCAAAATTTAAAAATTTAAGTTTTTTTATTTTAAATAAAACTATATAAAATAATATAAATTATTTTAATAATTACATGACATAATTAATTTAACTATTTTATTCAATAATACAAAAAAAATTGAAAATGATATTATATTAGTACCTAGGATGTTACATTCTCACACCCCCGTTCAGAAAATGCGTTCTCACAATTTATTCACTTATTAAAAAAATGGGGACGCCTTTTCTCATAGAATTTTTGCATTCCTATTTTTTGTCTTCAATCACATTATTTTTCCACCAATCCTTAACCAAGTGAATTAACTTGTCTTGAAGTACATTATCTCTATGAAAAATAATCTAACTAATATTTTCCTCCAATGAATGAATATCTTATAAAAAAGATTACATAAGGATAAAAACATTAGATGAATATGGAACAAAATTTCTTAACATCAAAACATGAAAAACACTATGTAAATGAGATAATCTTGGAGGAAAGGCTAATCGGCAGGCAACTAGGCCAAAATTCTCCATGATTAAAAAATTACCAATGAACATTGGCCTTATATTTACATTCTTACCAAAACTCATTACAGTTTTATATAGATATATTTTAAAGAAAACATGATCACCTACCTCGAATGAAATGTATTTCCTCCTATTATCTACATAAATTATCTTCCTTTCCTGAACTGTACCCATTTGTTTCTGGATAATATATACTTTATCATCAACTTACAATAATAATTATACTCAAATTAATTTCTTTTCCCTGAATTCTACCTAAAATAATGGACTTCGGCCATGATTTCCATATAATGTCTCAAAAGAATCCATTAGTATACTAGACTTAAATATGTCATTATAAATAAACTTTTCTAAAAAAATATATTCATCCCAACTAACCTGGTAATTCATTTAACATTATGGAAGAAAATTTTATAATGTATGAATCTTTTTCTCTCATTGTCCTTCAAAATGAGAATGAATATTAGATTTGAAATTTAATTTAGTTCTCAAAGGCTTCTAATGGACTTTCTAAATAATGTAAGTGAGATTGAGATCATGATATGATACAATGGAGTGAGGAAATCCTTATAAAGTAACTATCTTTTAAATATAAAAATGTGAAATTTGATCTAGAGTTAGAGTATTTTAAATAAAAAATAAATGTATATATTTTGTAATTTGATCAACAATAATGAAAATTGTATTCTTACCTTGAGAATTCATTGGTAGTCTCAGCCCAAAACTCTATGGATATATTTTTCCCTTACCACTCTCACACTAGAAAAGTATGAGTCACCACATTTAGAATTGTTGACATGATTTAACCTGTTGACAATTCAAATATTTCATGGTAAAATCTGAAATATATATTTTTATTACATCACCCCAGTAATAATACTTAAAGTCATTGTAAAAATTTGTGCTTCCAGGATGAACATAAAACAAAGATATATACTATCCAGATAATAGTTATATATTCACATGAGAATCATAAGGAAGACATAATCTATTCCCAAACCTAAAAAACAATATTTATGAACATTATATTTTGGAAACACACCTTTCTCTACCAATTAAACGTTTTTATAGGACTCTCCATCTTCATTCTGATCATGTGTATTTCCATCTTATATAGATGAGTATACTAAAACTTGAAACAGAACAAACTAATTCCTTACACCCACAACATTAGGGCCCCTAATTCATCAAATCATTAATCAATGGTTCATTTTCTACATAATTACAAGGTTAATTGTGCATGATAATTTTGACTCAAGGTTTTACCACATTTTTATCTTTTTGTGGATGGTAATTGATCTTCATAATAATTTATTAGTTCTTGAAATATTATATTCCTCATGTTTAATTACTTATAAGTAAACATATACTTTAAACTTTTATGATTAGTATATACTTCACACTTGTATCCTTATAAATGATTTCACCAAATTTATATAATAAAAATAGCAGCATCTACTTCCAAATCACATGTAGGACAATTTGAATAATGGTGATTTAGTTTTCTTAATGTAAATGAAAATGAGAGATCATTTTTCATAAGAACATAACCATTTACCTTCAATAAATCTTCACCGTAGGTGACAGAATCACAATTTCTCAAGGGAAAATCCAAAACAATAGCATTCCCTAATCTTATTTTAATTATTGAAAAATTAATCGAAATATTGTTTTTGGAAAAAATTAATTCCTTTTCCCAATTTATTAGTTTGTGGGATAGATATATTTGTATATATTTCAAAAAACCAATATTAATATTTTTCTAATCCAAGAAAACATCAAGTATTAGTAACATTTATGGGTATCATCCATTCAACAACAACTTTTGTTTTGATGAGATCAACTACTATGCTATATTTAATGACAATGTTTCAAAGGATAGAATTTTTTTGTAACCAAAAATATCATTTTATAAATTTCCTATATTATTTCTTTTCAGTTTTATTTGATCAAGAAAGTATTTATATATTTTTCATGATCCTCACAAATTTTTGATACAACCAAAATATCATCAGTACAATCAATAAA
The DNA here is from genome assembly GCA_963277665.1 of Viscum album. Taxonomy (NCBI): domain Eukaryota; kingdom Viridiplantae; phylum Streptophyta; class Magnoliopsida; order Santalales; family Viscaceae; genus Viscum; species Viscum album. The sequence continues at coordinate 613,271,767 of OY728142.1, forward strand.
AAACATATCTAATTATTCAAATAATATTCTATTAATAAGATCTACAAATACATCATGGGTATTTGTCATAGAAAACAGAAAAACAAAAAACCCATAATGAGTATATCTTGTACAAAACCCAATTTTTAGAAAGTCATCATATTTCACCTTCACCTAATTGTACTTAGATATCATGTCAATTTTGGAGAAATATGATACTCTATGATGCTAATTAAAAAGTCATTGATATAATGAAATGGATACTTATTATTAATTTTCATTTTATTTAAGTATTTATAATCACTTCAAATCATTATATAATGATTTTATTTTTAACAAAAAATGATCATCCCATGGTGAAGTGCAAGGAAAAATGAATCCTTAATCAATAAGCTCACATAACTTATTTTTTAAATTGTAGAACAACCACTTGAGTTATCTGACAAGGTGATTTTGAAATTAACATTAAATCAAAAAATATTTTAATAGTGGATTGAAATTCATAATTAGGTATAACAATGGGAAGGATTTATTTTGTAACAAAAAATATCAATTTATAATTTTTCCATATAACTTCTATTATTTGATATTTTGTTGGATAATACTTATATGTATTTCATGATCCTTAAAAAATTTTCAAACCACTAAAATATCATCAATACAAACAAAAAAATTCATATACAAATATTCACATAATATTTTATTCATAAGATCCATAAATACATCAGGGGTATTTTAAATACTGAAGAGAAAATCTAAAAACACATAATTAATTTATCTAGTATAAAGAAAAATATTTAAGAGAGTAACAGTCTAATACCTTCTGCTAATGGTACCCAAATCTCATGTCAACCATTGAAAAAACTAAACTCCTTGGAGCTGATTAAAAAAACCTTTTATATGAGGCAATGGTTACTTATTCTTAATAGTATAGTTATTTAAATCTCTATTATAAATTCAAATTATCATAGAATGAAATTTATTTTTAACTATGCTTTTTTCAACCCATGGTGAAGTGTTAGGAAAAATGAATTGTTGGTCCGAGTAGAGTACTCAAGGGGGGGGGGTGAATTGAGAATCTATAAAAAATTTTGTTTTTAAAAATATTCATAAAAGGGATCCCCAATAAAGTTAAATACATCCCAGTTAATGAAGTTTATACTGTTATGAATGTTTGACTATTTAAATAACTTCTTAAGAAGATTTGTTAATTCTTAGAAATATTAATATTGGTTATTAAATTTTCATTTTACGCTATTATAATATGGAAATAAAATTATAACTTACTTCCAATATTAACTATAAAATTAAATTAAATGAAGGATGAATTAAATAGTAAAATAGAGACAACTAAAATAAGCATCACAACAGATATAAAACAAGTGTTTTAGTCTCAAGGAAAGAGCTATCTACTCCACTTGGTAATCACCTTCCACCAAAATGTTTATATAAATAAACTAGATATAGAGCCTATATTAGGATTTACAACAGTATATAATACTTTCCAGGTCACACGACCTCTTCCATAGTTATTCTTGGGTATGAACAAGAGGTTACACACAACCTATTCTACAATTATCATTTCGTACGCACAACTGTAAAAATATTTTTTAGAAAAGATATATTATATCCTTTAGTTTAATGCGGGAGATAGTGAGTGTTTTTATACAAACACACAGACACTTATCAAAAGCTAAAAATCATACACAATAGAGCAGAATTATAGAGATAAGTATATAAGTCCTCTTAGTTTTATTCTATGCAGATCGGGATCTTCTGAGATTAACTCGATGCAATAATTGAGTCCTATAGTAAAAAATTGAGTATCGTAAGTTAGCTAGATCTGGCTCACGTTCTTCATGATATTGATAATTTGAAGACTTGATCAACGATTCTGATATATGGTTTCCAGCATGTTGATCCAATAATTCTATGTGTGATCTTTAGGAATGTTGAGTTGCATGTGTTGATTCTTTTCTCAGGTAAGCTCATGGGTTCTTTATTGTTAATGTCCATGTGTATATCTTTGTTTCTAGGCTGTAGTTCTCTTTTATTATACGAGTGCATGTGTTGGAGCTGATATGTAGCATGTATTCTGAATGTCATACCTTGTACTGTTAGGTGACATGTCTACGACGAAACATTAGTAATTTTAGTTCATTTAAAAGCATCAAATATGACGGTTAGAAATTAAATTTTTAAACGACAAAACATTTTAAGAAACAATGTCACAGTTTGTTTGTAAGTGGTGTCTCTATGAAATAGTGTCTCCATGAAATGGTGTCTCCTTGAAAACATTTCTAGGTGGTCATGATGTCTGGATGTTCATGATGTCTAGAGAGTCATGGTGTCTCATTACGGTGTCTGGATGGTCATGGTGTCTGGTGACGGTGTCAGGTCACGATGTTTGGTCACGGTGTCTTGTCACTGTGTCTGGTCACAGTGTCTGGGTCCTTTTTCCAAATAAACATAACCAGTGGTAGACTCATGGAGTCATAGACTAAGCAAAATATTTGTATTCAAACATAAGATGTGAAATTCATAGAATTTATGAGGCTTAATCATTAATAAAATAAATCTTTATAATGTAAATCAAATAGAGTGTATAGTAATCAAACATAATGTATAACAATTAATATCTTGGATAAAATTACACAAAGATTAAGGATACTAATCATCAGTACATTATTTAAGAGATATTACATAGGATTAAAAGGTTTTATAGAATATATATGATTTTTGATCATTAAAACATGAGTAATACATGAGGAGTCCAACAATCTTCTTCTTTTTGATGATCATCAATCATGAGAGTGAGAGAATACATATATCTCTTGTGTACATAAAAAACATATTTATATATTCATTCCTTTATTGGCATATTTCATCCCATTTTGGGATTATCAAAAAGTGTGAATTTGAAATCGACAATAAAAGTGCACAATGCATTTGATAAATATGATGTCATTACAAGCAAGAGGTAATAAGAATACAAAAGGAAACCCTATCAAAAGATTGTAGTATATGTTCTTCATCACTGGCTTGTATTGTCTTTTCCCTTAGGAACAACATCGAAAGAAGAATCCATACAATCAGTGGTTGAAGTGGAGGAAGGGGGTGAACTGGTGGACATAGAAGGTAAATGGAGTCATTCATAACCAGTAGGGGCCATGGTAGGCATTGTAGAAGTCTGAGGAAACTATTTTTCAAGGATTATAGACCTGATAAAACTCATTTAATGACTGAAAGAAATAGATGAGGAGGCTAGGGCATAGGTTAAGGTAGGAAAACCAGATCTCATAGATGAAACTATAGGACAGACAATGGTAGTACTATGAAAATCATGATAAGGCCTTAAAAGCATGATAAAATAAGAAATTATTTCACCACTATACTGCATAGATTTTTCAAAGTCAACCTTGTTTTCCATAAAATTTTACAACAATAGAGTGAAATATGTAATCTATTGGACTCGAGTTTTGATAGCTAGAGTAACAGGAGGAATTCTCAGATTATCCACAAGATACATGAAATGGTATGTCATGTCATTCTTAGAGATTATCTGAATGAAGTAGAAGTCCACTTTCTTTTTAATTTCATGTTGAGCATAATTGGTGATCATGGAATGGATTCTTACCAAATCCAGAACTCTGTCCCTATTCTTGATAACATTCGATAGAGGTTGTTTACTAAAGCCACTAAGCATAGCCTGAAGTTCCTCTTTCACAACTGTTCGGAGCTGATTACTATCTAAAGTAGGTTGAGATAATTGTCTAGAGGTGTTTGAAGTAGTGACAACCAAGGTAAGATATTTTAGTTGATTTAGTACATTCTGAAGGCACCCCTTATACTCATCAGTTAACTTGTTAACTCCAATAAGAACTTCACTCATCTGTTGAACAATCTTCTTGTCTATTTCAGCTAATTTGTCAGCAAAAGAGGTTAGACGACGTTGAATAAGTGAGGCTACATCACATGGGGTATACGTAAATTTTTTTTCAATATGATTAGAAGCATGGTCTGGTCTCAAGTTCAACACTGTGTATATCTGTAACCATACCTCTTAGATTATTTACTTCATCACTATATAGTTTATTAAAAACTCTAACTTCTTAAGTCTCATGAATCATTTGGGGTTGAGTCCTCCATATGACATTTTCCAACAAAAATGTAGCATCTCTTTCACTTAGATTTTTTACAAAGGGAGGTTGGGTATTCATAAGTTTCTCAACTCCAATCATTAGGGTATCTCCAAAAGCATTCAGATCATTCAAATTTACCATGTCTGATGGTTCTTATGAAGGATCAGAGATATAAGTTGAGACAAGCTCTGCTTCTTTGGCAGAGATAGCTTCAGGAGAAGATTCCATTTTCAACAGAAACATAGTAGACTTATCAAGACTTTTGACTATGAGTTCTTGTGAATCATTCACATTGAAATAACTATGAAATTTATATCATGTAACCAGTGAATTTGGATGAGCCAGATTAGACACTTCAATAGATTCCAGACCCGAGGGATGATCCCCATAAACAGATGCATCATTCTTAGGACTGAGAGGTTTAGGTACTTGATTTATTTCTATAATTTAACCTATAATTTCGTCATCCATTTCATATCTATAAAAATGAATAGATAGTTCAATTATTTATGTAGCAGAATGAATTACTTCAGGAGAAGTTTGTTCCTATAAATGTTCCTCACCTGCATTTTCTTGCACAAGATATAGATCTTCTTCTATATGCTCTTCTACATCTTATTTTTCTCTTTCAACAGAAACAAAATCTTATTTTGAAGATGGTTGTTATTTCAAGTCAACATCTTTTTCCGGAACATGCACTTCTTTCTCAGCGATGTCCTAAAGAACAAGTTCATTGTCCTCCTCATTTCGGAGAGATTCTATTATAGGTGCAATAAACTCTTATTCTTATTCTTCTTCATGATACTCAATAAATTCATCTGGTTCTAAACTAGGATCATAAATACCATTAGGTATTTCAGAGTGTTCCACTGGATTGAACTTTTCATAAATACTATCATTTTCTTTTACACATGCTTTTCTCTAAGGATTCCAACTGATTTCATTCTCCATATAAAAAAATTTTAAAGAAAGAATTCATAATCCTTGATAACTTCTTAATTTAGTCCAACCAATACTTTGGCATGAATCATGGATGAGATAAGCCTAGAATAAAATAAGAAGTTTGTCTAAGAGGTTTTTTTTTTCAACAGACACATATGGTGTATAATATAATATCAAAGTTTTATCTTATGTCTTTTTTTTATGAAATTAGTTATGAATAAATCCTAATACTTGACTACAGTGGAATCAAATTTTTTGGGGATAAACAAATTTTGAATAAATTTAAATAGGAGTTTGGTTTCTCCATTCATCTCTGCTGCTATAGATATCCTCTTATCATTATTTCCATTTAATCTTCCCAACACATCTTCCAAAACAAAAATCTCACCTGGGGGTGGATGACCGCTCTTATATTCCTAACAAATATCCTCGTAAGGTATGCTAATTCATGGATACCATATCCTCGAGGAAAATGTGCATCTATGGACATTTATCGAACTTCTTACAATATATATATCTTTAAAACAAAATGAAATTTTAAGATACTGGAAAAATTGTGCAACTACCTTTTGGTAGATAGGATAATCCTCCTTTGTAAACAATTCTAACCATCCTTGCTCTGTTAACACTTTCAAAGCTAGAAACTTATGCGATAGAAGCCACTTAGGGAAAATCTTTTTTGAGGTAGCACTACTCTGTTCAATAGGTTCGGATTTAGACGGCCCTCGGGTGCTATATTCAACACAATTTTCCTCTTCTTCATCGAACCACATTTCTTAAGAGTTGATGATAATGTGGGTTTCATCCTAGGCATTCACTAAATTTTCAAGAGATAAGGGTTGAAGGGTTGAAGAAGGGTTATAGTTTGAGAGAAAAGAACAGAGGTCAAGTGAAGAATGAGTGAAACATATTTTATTTTATCATTTAGGAATACAAATTGTAGTCAAAATAATAGTGCAGGAAAGTGAAAGGGTAAAATAAGTAATTACCACAATACATGATATGTTGTATAAATAAAACAATAAGGAATCTTTATGGTGAGATAGAAACAGATTCACACGATGAGATTTTAACAGTGTGATTTATAAACAATGCGACTATATTGTTTGGGACAATAAGTGTTAGACAGTAGTAGAGAAATAGTAACTATCACAATGTAAAAATGAAATAGTAATTTTTAGGGTAGTAAAACTGTAGAACTTTTAGAGTTAAACAATAATCTAAATATTGGGGTTTGTGTAACTGTAATGTGTGAAACAGTAAGATATGAAATAATAAGATATCAAATAGTATGATAACTACTTAATATTTATCATAAACAATTAATGTATGATGAAATTTATTATTTCATAGTTTAGTGGAACGGTGAATATATCAACAAGATTATTTTTAGTTCCAATAAATTCCACGGTGAGGTAACCTTTTTAGTTAATGATCTCTCAAAAAGTGATGTATTATATCAACATGCATTGTCCTAGAGTTTGAAACATGATTTTTTGAGATGTTAATAGCATTTTTATTGTCCTAATTTATGTGTACAAGCATGAATTGATATCCATAATCTAGTAATGTGTGTTTCATCTACAAAACTTGTGCACAAAAACTACCAGCATCTATGTATGAAGCTTCTGTAGTTGATATTGCAATAGAGTTTTGTTTCTTAATACCCAATGATACTAGTGACTTTCCTAAAAAGTTACATGTTCTAGTGGTACTATTTCTATATAACTTACAATGACTGAATTCAGCATCAAAATAGCTAACGAATTCAAATGATTTTCCCCTATGATAGAATAGTTCTAGATTGGGTGTATACTTGAGGTATTTGAAAATTCCTTTAACAACATTTAAATGAGATTCCTTAGGATTTTCATGAAAAAGATCACACATAAACACACTAAACATAATGTCAAGTTGGATATAAGTTAAGTAGATTAAACATCCAATAATTCCTTTGTAAGTGGTTTGGTCAACATATTTTCCATCATTAATAAGATCTAACTTACAAGTGGAACTCATTTGAGTGTTACTAATTTCAGTGATATCAAATCATAAACATTTTATAAGATCACTACTATATTTTCTTTGATTGAAAAAATTACATCTTTATTTTGAAAGATTTGAAATCCAGGAATGAATTTTATTTTACCCATTAAACTCATTTCAAATTCATTTTTCAACATTTTAGAAAAGTAATCTCATAATGATTTTTGGAAGAACCAAAGATAATATCATATATATAAATTTGAACAACAAAAACATCATTAGAAATTATTTTTTAAAAAAGAGTAGGATCAGCTATTCCTTTTGTAAAAACTTTGGAAAAATTAAAGTACTTAATCTATCATACGAAGATCTTGGAGATTTTTTTAAACCATAAAATGTTATTGATAACTTAAAAATATGAGTTGTAAAATGTGGGTCTGTAAAACACGGGGGTTTATCAACAAATACTTAATCAGAAATATAATCAGTTAGAATTGCACTTTTGACATCCATTTGATATATTTTGAAATCTAGATGTGTAGCATATGAAATAAGAATTCTGATGGCTTCAAGTCTGGCTGTCGAGGAAATGGTCTCGTCATAGTCAAATCATTCTTCTTGACTGCAGCCATGTGAAACCAATCTAGCCTTGTTTTTTACTATGCTACCAGCTTCATCTAACTAATTTCTAATGAACAATTTAGTTTTTATGGTAAATGTGTCTTTGGGTCTTTAAAAACGTTTCCAAATATTGTTCCTTCCAAACTAATGAAGTTCTTCTTGTATAGCCATCACAAAAAATTCATCACTGATAGCATCGTTATTATTTTTAGGTTCATGTTGTTTCAATAAGACTTGATGTTCAACCTGATTTCTAAGAGAAGCTCTTGTTTTTGTTAATTGTCTAAGTCTCATACAACAACATCTAAGGGATGGTTTTTAAGTGTTCTAATAGATCTTAAAAAAGAAGGACTAGTGATTTCTGGTTCATATTTAGGTTCAGGCTCATTGTGACTTGAGTCTAAGGAATTTCTAGAACTGGATGTTTTCACATATTCTTTCACATGATGGTTTGAGGATTTTTAATTAATGTAATTATTTGTTACATCATCTTCTAGGTTATCTAGATTGGTTTTAAGCTCATGTAGATATGTTTCATCAAATTTGGCATGGACTGATTCCTCCACAAATTAATTCTTTCATTAAACACACTATAGGCTTTACTAGAAATTGAATATCCTAAGAAGGTTCCTTCATCACTATAGGATGAAAAATTTCCAATATTTTCCTTAGTATTGTGGATATAAACTTTTCAACAAAAACATTGAAGTATCTATCTTTGGGTTTCCTATTCTTCTATAACTCATAAGTTGTCCTTTTAAGAATAGGTCAAATCAACACTCTATTGATTATGTAGCTTGCTGTATTTACAACTTCAGCATAAAAATAAATAGTTAGGTCATACTCACTGAGTGTGGTTACTGTAATCTCTTGTAGTGTTATATTTCTTCTTTCTATAACTCCATTATATTGAGGTGTTATAGGGGAAGTGAAATTATGACTATATTTATTTTCTGGGAAAAAAGATTCAAACTCTTGATTTTCAAACTCACAGCCAAGATCACTTCTTAAGGATTTAATTTCATGTCCACTAAGATTTTATGGAGTTTTGGAATATTTGGTAAAATGATAGTAGTATTCACTTTCGTGAGCTAAAAAAGTCCATGTATTTCTAGAATGGCCATCTACCATAATATAATTATTGTGCATCCCATTTAAACTAGAAACACTAGATGGTCCAAACAGATCCCTGTGAACTAATTATAGAGGTTTAGTAGTATACACTAATTTCATTGGTTTGAATGTAATTTTTTGATGCTTTCCTTTTTGATAAGGATTCCACAATTTACCATTTGGAAACTCATGTTTGGGTACGTCTTTGACTAAGCCTTTTCCAGCCAAATTTTTATGGGAGTGAGTGTTACAGTGTCCTAGTCTCTTAATAAAATGCCATTACTATTTGCGAAACACACATAAACATGAAGAATTTTGGGAAGCTAAATAATATACTTTAACAAAATAAATATTTTCATTTCTTAATACAGAAAACACTAATTTGTCTTTATAATTAGAAACATTGTGAGCATCTTTTTTAAATTTAACATGAAATCCATCATCTCATACCTTTGAGATACTAAGAAAATTATATTTCAATTCATCAACAAACATTACTTTAGAAATCAAAATTGAGTTAGAGAGACTGATTTGGACAAGGGTAGTAATCTTTACTTTAGCATTGTCACCAAAGATGACATGTCCTCTATCATTTTTTATTAAATCATTAATGCTTAAGTAGTCTCTTGTCATATGTCTTGAACACCCACTATTTAAGTACCATATGCTCTTACATGAACTCTTTAAGAATCTTTTCTACAAAATAATCAAATAAAAATAGATTTTGGTACCCAAAATAGTTTTGATCTAGTAATATTAGTGATAAGTTCTTCAGGAACCCATATCAGCCTCATAGGTTTCCAATTAGCATTATATAATGTAATTGAGAAATAAAACTTATTTGGTCTAGAAAATCATGAAACATTAGAGTGTGTATCATAACTTGAACTAGTTTATTTTTTACCAAAACTAGGAGTAAAGTTGTATGTCCAAGATTTATAAACAATGTTTGTTCTTCCAAAAATTATTTTACCAGGTTGATAGACAATGCCAGTACTATATTTTGGAGGAATTATTTTACCTAGAATTTGAGTAAGGTTATTTTTATCAATGGTAATATTTTATATATCATTCTTCAATTTTTCATTATATAGTTTCAGTTCATTATTCTCTTTGAGCAATTGAGCATTTTCTCCCCTTCTACAGTGAGAATAGTTATAACATTTGATGTAAGAGCATGTTGTTTCTTCAAATACTAGAATTTATCATTTGATTTATTGAATGTATCTTCATGAATATTACAGTATTCAATCATTTATTCATTAGACATATTTTCATAGTCACTCTAATATATAGAATAATAAGAATTGTGTATAGGATATTCTAGTGTTACCTCAGATGTGTTTGTCATAAAACACATATTGGATTTGTTATCCAATTCATCATGTGATGATTCTGAGTCACTTGAAATGTCCATAGAAGCACTCTATGTTGCTTTCATTTCCTTTTTAAACATTCTATATTTTTCCTCATGTTCCCTTTTGGAATTGAGCTTTGAACTGCCAGCCTTGAAATGTATTTGTCAATTACATTCATATCATACTATCTCATCAGACTTGTCACTTCTTTTTCAATCATTCTTTAAACTTCCTTTGTGATCATATTTTCCCTTGAAGTTAGGCTTTCTGAAAAACTTCTTCTTCTTATAGAATCTCTTAAATCATCTAGATAGTTGATCCATATCTTCATCATTGTCAGGTGATGATTGTTCATTGCTGAAACATTCAACAAAAACTTCCAATTTCACTTTGTATTTGTGTTTAGAGGTGGTGGTATTGAACGCAACCAATTTTCTTTTTTGGTTCAACCTCCCCTTCCATATTGACTTTCAACTCCTCTTCATACATCATCAGTTTTCCAATGAGATATATTATAGGTATCTTGCTAATGTTTCAAGATTCTCTAATAGAGACAGAGGTTCCTTTCCATCATTCAAGTAGGCATCTGAGAATTCTACTGATTTGTTCTATGGTAGTTATGTCTCTTCCAAGAGAAATCATTGTGTTGAAAATTTCATTGAAACTGAGATACATGTTAAAAATAGGCTCAACAAGTTTCATTTTGAAGTTATCATATTTAATAGTATAAGTCTTAAGTCTTATATCTTTCACACTATATGTTCCTTCATGTTAAATAGATAAGGTATCCCAAATTTTAAGGGAAATTTTACAAGAATAAATTCAAATAACTTTCTCATCCCCTAAGAGTAATATAAAGAATTCATAGCATTGTAAGTGTTATTGTATCCAATTCCAGTAGGTTCATCCTATGTGATTCTATCATTAGCAGGGATCTTACATTCATCTATAATTAAAGACAAGATTTCAAAGATCATACTTTCAGAATGAACTTTCTTTTTTATTTTCCATTGATAAAAATTGGTTCCATTAATGAATGGTGGTATGTTGGTTGTAGAACCTCCCAATATATTGTCCATAAAATACAAATACATTTAAAGTGCTCCAAATTTAGAATTGATAAAAATTTACAGATCCTTAATGTAAAACTAAAATCACAGTTTAATTGGGTTAAAAATAGAGTTTTTAGAAACAATACTTTGATAATAATTGTTGGTTGTAGTTTATTACTCAAGGGGGGGGGGTGAATTGAGTATCTATAAAAACATCTTATTTGTAAAAAATATTATTAAAAGGGTTCCCCAAAATAGTTAAATACATTCTAGTTAATCAAAGTTATACTGTTATGAATTTTTGACTGTTTAAATAACTTCTAAGAAGATTGATTAACTCACAGTAATTTTAATATTGGTTTTTAAAATTACTTTTGAAACTATTCTAATAAATAAATACAATTATAACTAATTACCAAGATTAACTATCAAAGTAAATTTAGTGAATTCGTAATTAAATAGTAAGCCAAAAAAAACTAAAATAAGCAGAAAAAAAGGATATTAAACAAGTGGTTCAGTCTCAAGCCGAGACCAAATCCACTCCGCAAGGTGATCACCTTCCACCAATAAGTTTAAATAAATAAACTATATACACAGCCTATATTGGTCTTTAAAATAGTACACTAGACTATCCAAGTCACACTACCTCTTCCAAAGTTATTCGTGGGAATGAACAAAAGGATAACCACAACCTCTTCCACACAAATCTGTGGGAATACAAAAATGTAAAAAGATGATTGAGAAAGGATAACATGTATCCTTCAGTTTAATGATGAAGTCAATGTGTGTTTTTAATCAGACACACACACACACACTGCTCGAAAGCTGAAAATAGTACACAATAGAGAAAACGTACAAGGATATTGATTGAAATGATCTGAGTATTAGTCAATGTAGCTATGGACTTCTAAGATGAAACAAATTTTGAAATCGAGTCCTCTCATGAAAAAACAACGTATCATAAGTCAGCTTGATCTGGATCGTGTTTTTCGTGGTATTGAAAATATAAATATGTGCTCAAAAATTCTGATCTATGGTGTCTAGCTTATTGATTCAAGATTGGTTCGTGTGTTCTTCAGGAAGTATGAGTTTCATGTGTCAGTTTTTTTCCCAGTACATTTAATCAAGGTTATACTATTTGGAATCATTTACTATTTAAATAACTTATTAAAAGATTGATTAAGTCAAATTAATCTTAATATTCATTAATAACATTAATTTAGAAGCTATTCTAATACGGCAATAAAATTATCACTTCATTCCAATATTAACTATAAAAGTAAATTATTGAATTATGAAATAAATAATAAAAATGGGACAACAAAAATAAATAGCACAGTCGATATAAAACAAGAGTTTCACTCTCAGGCCGAGACCTAATCCACTCAACTTGGTGATCACCTACCACCATGATGTTTATGTAAATAGACTAGATACACAACATGTATCAAACCTCAAAATAGTATACAAGACTATCCAAGACTAACGAACTCTTCCACAGTTATTTGTGGGTGTGAAAAATTGGTTACACACAACCTATTCCACACATATCTACGGGTATACACAAGTGTAAAAAGATGTTTCAGAAAATATAACTTATATCCTTCAGTTTAATGTAGGAGACAATGTGTGTTTTTATACAGACACCCCCACACACTCCTCGATAGCTGAAAATAGTACAAAATAGAGCATAATTATAGAGGAAAGAATAGAAGTCTTCTACGTGTTGTTTTATTCTTCTCTAGACATCAATGATAAAATAGATGCAGAAATAAAGTCCACTCATAGAAAATAGAGTATCGTATGTCATATAAAATCGGCTCATGTTTTTCCCGGTATTTAAATGCGAAGATGTTCTCAACGATTATGATCTATGGTGTCCAGCTTGCTTATTCAAGAATGCTTTGTATGTTCTTCAGGAATATTGAGTTTCATGTTTTTTTCTTTTCTCAGGTAAGCTCTTGTGTTCTTCATTGTTATTCTCTATGGGTGTATCATTGTTTTTCTGCCACATTTCACTGTAATTATTTGAGTACATGTGTTGGAGCTGACATCTTGCATGTATTCTGCTCCTCATACCTCATACTGTCAGGACACATGTCTAAAATTAAACAATAATTATGGATGGTCATTTAAAACCTTTAAATATGACCATTAAGAAATAAATTGAAAAATTCCAAAACAAATTAATAAACAGTGCCCCAGTTTGTCTGTAAGTGGTGTCTCCATGAAACAGTGTCTCACTGAATTGGTGTCTCATTCAAATGGTGTCTGGATGATCAGGGTGTCTGGATGGTTAGAGTGTCTGGAGAGTCATATTGTCTAGTCACAGTGTCTGGATGGTCACAGTGTTTGGATCGTCACAGTGTATGGTCATGGTGTCTGGTCACAGTGTCTGGTCACGGTGTCTGGTCACAGTTTCTGAGTCTGTTTCCCGAAAAACATAACTGCTGGTAGACTCACAGTGTCTCAAACATAGCCAAATATTTGTATTCATACTTATGAAGTAATATACATAGAATGGATTAGACTTAATCATTAATCAAATAAATCATTATAATGTAAATAAAATATAGTGTACAGTAATTATTATTAATGTATATCAATTAAGATCTTCGATAGCTTTACTTAATGCATAAGGATACTAATCATCCGTACATGATTTAAGACATATTAAACATTATTAAAATTTTATATAGAATATGTAAGATTTGTGATTATTAAAATATTATTAATATAGTATTATTCAAACATGAACGATTTATCAATAGAGTAATGGAACTTCTTTTTAAATTCTATAAGTTAGACATGAGTCATCTAATAGAGATATTTTTAAATTACCTTAAAATCAAAGAAAATATTTTAATAGATAATTCAACTTCTTAATTAGGAATAACTCTCAGAAACTGAATATGGAAAATATCAAGGTTTTCATAATCCAATAGAACATCATTAATCTAAATAGTTCCCATATTTTCAACAATATGTTAATGGTAACATTAATTTACTTCTCTAAAAACATTCTAAACTTCCTGATACATTATCAATGGTTTTATTTCATTATTTTATAAAAAATGAAACTCTTTCTGAAAAAAACTTTTTATCTATACATTACATCTTATCATGATAAATAGAAATCTAATCCAGACTCAGAATAACATCAATCTCTACTTGAAAAAACATAGGGTTTTGGGGTGTTTTTATTCCACATACAACAAAAGGAAGATTATTATATTTTTTTGCCTTAATATTTACCGCTTTTGTTTGTACCATATATTTTGGTATTATATCATGATGTTAAATTTTCAATTTACCATAAACATTCTCAGAAATAAAGGAATTTTTAGACCCCATATTAAACAAAACATTAGAAAAGTATGAGTAATAAAACAATATACCTGATACCACTTCATTAGGTGGGCCATGATTTGCTGATTATTCAAAATTTATTTCACTACGCCATTCTTCTTATAGTTTAGGTACTTACTATTATTCAAAATTTCCATTTGGGAAGGTATGTGCATAATCCCCCATCTCACCACATTTAAAAACATTATTTTTTTTCTTATTAGAAATAAACATATGGTCATAATTATAATTTTTCTGGAAATATTGAGCTATATGTCCAATTTTATCATATAGTAAAAACATATTTGATTTGTCAAGGTATTCCCCATCATGATTTTTACCACACTTCCTACAGAATATAAATTGGATTTTCAACCCTTCAGAATTCATTAAATGATTCCTACCCATTTTCACCCAATAAACCTTTTATTTTTCTTCTCGATAAAGTAAATGTGATCATTTGAAAGCTTCATATCATCTATTTCAACACCTCAGACAAGTTTTTCATAACTTTTAAATTAATGGGAATCTAATGAAATTCAACATGATGGCTTCAATCCTGAGTAAGAATACATGATTTTACAATCACAATACCGAATTATATTTGGAGTCTACCATACCAATCAAGTGAAATTTTCTTCATAAACAACCACTAAATATTTATCCATTTTTTTCATTTAATGTAATTTCTTTTCAAATATATATTTATCAACCTTGGGAAAAAAATTCATGGAAATAATTCTTAAATTAAACCCATTCTATGGAATTAATCTATTTAAATTCCATGATATTCCTTACCATTGACCACTATTGGTCAAATTAATGTTCAAAATGATAAATATAAAATCTATCTTTTAGATTATATATACACCCCATTAATTCAAATATTTTTCATGGGATTTAATCCATCCTTCAACTACTACTATGTCAAAATTTCCACTAAAAAGAGGAGGGTGTTGCCCAATAAAATGTTAAAAAATCATCATGTTCCATTATGGATGTTTTGGATGTAGTACCCCCAGTTTGAGACATATAACCATTTTATGCCTTTTTTTGGTGTTTAATGTTGTGGGATAATGTTTGGGTATGTTTTGGAAGGTTTCGAAATTGTTTGGATCCTTTTTAGAGGGTGAATGATTTGATAATAGTTAGGGGAAACCATGTAGAATCCATAGGTAACTATGAAACTTGTGTTAGTGGACATTTTCACAATTTTCTCATGGATTTTATAACCATATGCGGATGTATTTCAAAGTTCCCTTCTAGAGAGTATCATGCGCATGATTAGCGCATGATGTTCCTAACTGTTCAAGCTAACCATGCACAGAAAAAATAGGGTGTTAAAATTCAGGATTGGTTGAGATTTTCCCTAAACCCTCCATTCTTCCTCCCACATGAGATTCACATCGGGTGTTATGTTATAATTGGTTAGACGCGCTCTTCCACACATCTCAAAAGTGTTTCGAAGGGTTTTCAATGGGAGGTGAAGGCGATTCTCATTCGGTAAGTCTCCACTCTTGGTTCGCTCTTGGTTTTCTGTAGATATAATTGTCCCTCTCACACTGTTTTCTTGATCTACACCCATTAAATGTAGATATAGGGTTGTTTTTACCTAAATTGGTATTTTTTGGATTTTTTTGATGATAGGAAGTGAGATTTAAGGTGTAATCATGGTGTTTTCACCCAAATTCAGTTTGTGGTTGTGCAGTGGGTTGATTTCTTAGAACCCTAAGGTAGGTGGATTCTCTTCCACATTGCTATAACTTGATGCCTTTTTTTAATATTATTTTTTTACTTGATATTAATAGAGAATATAATGTGAAAATATTCTTGGAAAATCATTTAGTTATTATTTGGGAATTTTGGGTAAAATGGGATATTTTTGGAAAAAGGGGTTTTGTTATGTGATTTTAAAATATTGATTTCAAAATCGATAATGGTTTGAATTATGGAAAATGTTTTATGAATGATGAATTTCAATAAATATATTGTTTTATTTAAATGTTTTCTTTCATTTAAAATATTTAAAGGGTGTTTTCAATAAATGGGTTATTTATCCAAGTGATTCGTTATGTGTGGGAAATGGATACGTGCTTAATGTGTGGCCTTAGTGTGATTTATTCTTGTTGGTTGTTTAAGTATTATGGGTTGAATATATTGGGTTTGAAGTGGGTGGGAAGTCTCACTATAAATGGTGATGGATAGTGAATGGAAGGGCCACCATTAAGGATAAATGGTTAGGAAGTACCACTTGATTGGGAATGGAGTAAATGTTGTTGGATAGGAAGTTCCACCGTGTTTAATTTCCTTGTGTGTATTATTATCTAATATGGAAATGGTTGTACGAATGTGTGATTGTTAATTGCCTTTTGGAATGGTGGTTTGGAGTTCCCTTTATTTTTGTGGATATGGATAAAGGTTTCTTGGTAATGGTGTGTTTGGATTGTGGAAATTGTTACACTATTAAATGCTCGGTATATAATATTTTATATAAAAGTGTGAATAGTTTTTGCCTAGTGGTGAGTGTGGGGATGTAATTTTGGGAAAACCTACTGAGTATTTGTTTTCACCCCTTAAAATTCATTTTGTTAATTTTGTATATTTCATTTTATAAGACACAGGTTAGTGTAAATAATCTCATTTTTCTAGATGTTTATCATGATTCTTGGATGGTTTCAGGGGGCATAGAGAGTGGAGCTTGGTTTGGAATAATGGAATTGTCTCCTAGGTTTTTGGTTTTTGGTTTTTTAGTCTTCCTCTTGGAACTGTGATTATTTATTCTTCTGGATTGGTTGTATTTTTATTTTAGTTAATTGATTTTTATACTTTATTGACATGAGTCATGTGGTTTTGTTGGTTATGAATAGTTTGGTTGGTTTCTTTAATTCTAAGGGGAAATCATTCCCCACTTGTTATTGAATACATCAATATTAATTTTAGAGCCTATATTACATTGGTAATATCTCTTAATGCCATGTATCATCTCACCACTTTCTCAATATAATGAGGAAGGGCTGTGACATTATAAGTGGTATCAGTTTGTTCACTGCTTGACATTATAGTTTGTTGGTCTTCAAATCAGTATTTGGTTTTGGTGTTGGCATTTTTTCTTAGTCAATTCCTCGAGTAGGGATGGTTGTAAACCATAGGATTGTCAAGACATGAAATTTATAGAATAAAAGGACATAACAACCCCTTTTATTTTGAAAATCATGTTTCCAAGGAGTTGGGTACATGAGTATTTTAGAGACACCTTTAATCATTGAAGGCCTCAATATCGTGGGTGTAGACAATGAGATGATCATGACATGCATGGTAGAAATGAATTATCACTTGGATGAATATTTCATTAGGGATGATGATTTAGGCAGTGTTATGATTATATTCATTTTTGAATAACCTATAAATTATATTAAAATGTGTTTATTTGAATTGTGTCGATTTTTTCTCTTTGAAAATAGGACGATTATCAAAAACATGTTCTATTTTTAAAAATTTGAGAAACATGGGAAATGTGAAATTGTGGGAATCCTGGTTTTGATAGTTGGAATGTAATTGAATTAAAAACTGTAAAACATTTCATTATAAGGGAGTGATACTTATGATTGTTTTTTTATTGATAGAAATGGAACTGGGTAGGTGTCGTAGAGACCAACCAGAGGAGGCTATAAAAAATGTGGTTACACTTGATCCCTAGGTGATCCAATATCTAGTGGAGAGTATTGTGTAAGCATTCCAAGATGCGGAAATTGAGAATAATATAGATCAACCTAGGAATTTGGAAAATGCAGTTTAGATTCAGAAGATGAATCTACCCACCATTAAGAGTGATTCTGGTTTAAAAAGAGAATAAGCATGGTTGAATAAGATGAATTTGATATTTGAATTCTTAGCGACACTAGTGGTGCTAAAAGTGAAGTTAGTCATATATATTCTAGAAGGCCATTCTGTTCAGTTGTGAGATATGGCAGTCTAAGCTAGAACTGACAAAGGTATGACATAGGAGGGGTTTGGGGAATCATTTAATAAAAAATTCCATTCTCAAATGTCTATAATTTAGCACACAATATATTCATTAGGCCAAAGAAAGAGAACCAATCTATAATGGAATATGTAGGAACATAGTGAGTCTTTAACTTGAGGTGGTAGCTAGTAAATATTTGAAGGCACATATATTTTAAAATATGCTGAGGTAGGAAATTAGTTCAATATTAGCAGTGCTATGTATAAGTGATACATAGAAATGGTGAATAGAGATATAGAATAGAAAAGGGATATTTTTGGATTTATAGGTGGGGAAAGTATGTTGGTACCCCTAGTGAATAATGGGAACTCTAATGTTGGATTTAACTGAAAGAGGTACACTTATTAGTTGGGTGGGATTGAAACTCCAAAGTCGGTGGAAGGATTATTTATTCTTTGTCTAAATCCTTGATGAATGTTGGGATGTTTTCAGTGTGGCTCTAAGGGATATATGAAGAGTAATTGTACAAAACAACTTCCAGCATGCCATAATTGTATGAATATGGGGAATCTTAAATAGTATTTCCATAATTCTATGAGTTCAAGTGTTTCTGACACTCCTCTGGGATTGTAGTAATTCTATGAGTTGATAGCGTGGGGATAAGAATTCACCCCTCGTGAGAAGAACAAAAATAGACAATGTGATTCATGGAATACCACTAATCCATGAAAGGAGAATAATGGGGAAAGTGTGGAATGTAAGAAGTTTTTAGGAGCTGAATAGGTTGTGATAAATGACCAATCAGGACCATTCAATGTGTGAGGTATGGTTTCTTTAAATTCCATATTGATGAAAGCTTTTTTTATATGGGTTTTCCTATTATTTTGTTACTTTATATACAGTTAGTTTGTAGGGTATTACATGTGAAAATGAATCCTTCGATTTTGAAAAATCAAAATTCTATTGGTTTAAGAGATTTTCTAGACATCATGTGTAGATCATGCTATTTAGTTGTGGATGGTTTTGAGTTATTGTGACATTTCTCAGTGTTTGAGATAGATTCTTATGAAATCCAGGAATGGATTGGTTGGAAATGTTTAAGGCTATATCAAATTTTATTCAAGAATGGTTAGTTTTACGTTGGAGGATGGAATCACACATCTATTTATAGGGGTGGAGAATTAAAATATGGGTGCAATGGATTTTTTCCCCCAACAGTTGGTGCGATCTTATATCAGTGAGTAGCATTTTCATTTTTATCAATGGAAGAAATGCCATAGAGAATCTTTCCAGTGGTGGTTGATCAGTTTCTAGATGTCTTCTCCAAATAATTCTCAAGGTTCCCACCCATGAGAGTAGTAGAGTTTACCATTAATATCTTTCCATGGAATATTTCTATCTCATTTTAGTCTAACCGGATGGAACTAGAAGAATTTTTATAGTTGAAGGTGATGTTGGATGAGTTAGAGAACAAAGGGTACATCAAACTAAGAATGTATCTTTGTTAAGAAACAATTTTGTTTGTTGAAAAGGAGGATGGAACCTTTTGGTAGCATGTTTATTATTTTAGGCAAAATTCGGTTACTATAATGTACTTATACCCACTTCTACACATTGATTATTTTTTTATAGTAGAGGAGATCTCAGTGGTTATCCACGGTTGACTTGATGGTAAGATATCATTAATTTCTAGTGAGGAAGGAGGATATTACCAAAATAGCTTTTAGATATAGATATGACCATTATGAGTATGTGGTTATTCTCTTTGTTCTCATTAATGCAACCATAGTGTTCATGGAACTGATGAATCAGATATTTTAGAGATATTAGGATTATTTTGTGGTAGTATTTTTGGAAGATATACTGGTGTATTCAAGGAAGAGGGTGGATCATGAGTATCAGTTGGAAATAGTGATTGGGATCCTAGGATATCATTAGTAGTATTCCAAATTTTCAATGAGCGATTTTTGGATATAGGAGGTTCATTTCATTTTCCATGTTATTTATGAGAATGGTGTTTTAGTTGATCTAGAAATGATAGTGGTTGTTATTTCATGGAAACAACCCAAGAACATCTTCGAGATATAGAGCTTCCATTATCAATCTGGATATTATCAATGTTTTATTTTTTATTTCTCATGATTGGCCTCACAAGTTATTTCTCTAATGTAGTAGAACATTCCATTTCAATGGAAGAGGGTGTATTCAAGGAAGAGGGTTGATCATTATTAGCACATGGAAATAATGCTAGGGAACCTGAGTGATTATTAGTAGTATTCCAAATTGTCATTGTGTGATTTTTGTATATAAGAGGTTAATTTAAATATCCATGTAATTTCTGAGAATGGTGTTTTAGTTTTCTAGAAATGATAGAGTTTGGTATCTCATGGAAATCACCAAAGAACATATTTGAGATATAGAGCTTCCATACACAATCTGGATATTATTGAAGTTTTATTTATGATTTCTCATGATTAGCCTCACTAGTGATAGCTCTAACAACGAATATTGTTCCATTTCAATGAGATGAGTATTATGAAAAATGTTTTTAAGAGCTAAAAGGTTGCCTAACATCATCACCACTATTGGTTTTTCCAAAAACATGAAAATGGTATGGGGTGTATTGTTATGTATCAGGGTCAGGGTTGTGGTGTTTTATTATGTAGTGGGATCATGTGGTCTCAAGTGGCTCATGACAGTTGAGGTTTCATGATAAGAACTACCCAACACATGATATGGAGTTGGCGGTAGTGGTTCATGCCCAAAAAATGTGTCTTTATTATCGCTTTGGTGGGAAATTTCGTGTGTTTACCGATTATAAGAGTTCAAGGAATATTTTCTCTTAAATATATTAGAACATGAGGCAAAAGAGATGGATGAAGTATCTGCAGATGATTAATTTTGACTTAATGTACCCATTGGGTAAGGGAAATTCAGTAGCAGATTCATAAAACAAGAAATCATATGCTCAAATAGTGAAACTTTTATGAGATCTGTGTCACATGATGTTGGTTATAGCGACATGTGGCCGGATTGAGAGGATCAGGGTGATAGAGCAGTCTTCATTCTAGTATTGTTGGTTCCTGACTTGTTGGTTTGGTTATATAGGTACATGTATCTGATTCCAAGTGCATGTCGTTGAGGTCGAAACACAGTTTTGGGGAGACTATTGAGGGCTAGGAGTTGAATGGGACTTTAATTTTGTGTTTTCAGAATTCGGTGGTTTAACCAGTGGCTTTTCAGGAAGAAATTCCCAGGGCATATCATCATTCAAGGTGAGCATTCCATCCTAGAATTTTGAAAATGTATATGGAATTAATATAATAGTTATGGTGGGTTGGTTTGAAAAATAAATTGGATGAGTTTATTTCAAGATGCTTGACTTGTAATTATGTAAATGTAGAGCATCAATGGACAACCATAATGATGCAAAATTTATGTACCCCATTATTGAAGTTGGAATAGATGGTGATGGGTTTTGATACATATATCCCAAAAATGGTCCTAATGCATGACGTGATATAGGTGAGAGGGGATCAGCACCTAAAGTCATCCCATTTCATCCAGATTCATGAATCTATTATAGTGGAGGATCTATCCAAAATCTACACCCGGGTGGTGGTAAAGAGGCATGTCATTCTAGTTTCAATTGTATCAGTTAGATATCTAATATTCACATATCATCTATGTAAATCCATGCATCAATCCCTTGGTATATTGTTGAAAATAAGTATAACATATCAACTATAGATGGATGGGAAATATGAGAGTATGATACAAACATTAGAAGATATGTTTTGGGATTTTTTTCGTGAATTTTGGTGGATAATGGGAGGAGAAATTTCCGTTAGTGGAATTCTCCTATAACAACAGTTATGAAGCCTTGATACATATGGCTTTTTTTAAGAATTGTATGGGTTTCCATGTTATTCACCACTTTGTAGGGTGTAAACTCGTGAAATTTCATTGGTTGGGTCATTCATTTTCTTGGAGAATATGGTGAAAATTAATTAGATCAATAATAGAATGGGGATGGCACCGAGTTGTTAGAAATCATTTTTTGACCGTCATCTGTGGCTCTTGTGGTTTGAGGTAAGTGATCATGTTTTTTGAGAATCTATGCTAGGATAGAAAATTATTAGTTTGGATGGAGGGGATGTTTTCTCAAAGGTATATTGGACCTTTTGAGATACTTTATAGAGTTGGTGAAGTGGAATTTAGGTTTTATTTTCCACTATGGTTTAGTGCGATTTATAATGTCTTCCATGTTTTTCAATTGAAGATGTATCATCCAAATCGTGACCTTGTGATTTGATGGGATCATGTTGAGCAAGAGACAAATGCTTCTTTGGTGCACATACAAGTGTGGATTATTGATAGGTAAGAGAATTTATTTAATGGTAAAATTATTGTTCTAGTTCATCTTTTGTGGAAGCATGATCAGATTCAGGAGGAGACATGGGAGAAGAAAAAAGATATGGTCGAGCAATGGACCAAGCTCCTTCCATAAAGCAACAGTTCTCTACATTATGAATATGGAAAGTCCAATGGTGGGGAGAATTCAAAAACCTCATTTTGAGGTTTGTAGAACATTTTTTTTAATTTTTATGTGTTTAATTTTATGGGGAAATGTTAGGGAGATTTGTAGATGGTTTTGGAAATGATTGGAATCTTATAAAAGGGCCCATGGATTGAGCACAGTTAGGGTCAAAAAACACAGAATCCCTATGTTACTTTTCAGCATGAGGAAGTTGGCCTTAACACAGTTTGCACATGGTTTTTCTAACCATGAGAGGTTTTCATGAAAAGTAGCCTTAGACATAGTATCATGTGCATGTTTAGCGCATGATTTTAATAACTCTACAAGCTAACCGTGAACGATAATAAAAATAGGGGGTTTTAATTCTAGGATTGGTCTGGATTTTTCCAATACACTCAATTATTCCTCCCAGTCGATAAAAAATTGGTATTTTAGGTTCTCAAAGGTTATATGAGATTTTCCAATCACTCTAGAAGCATTTTGAGGGGTTTTCAAGGTGTGGGGAAGTTGATTCTCTTCCAGTATGTCTCAACTCTTGGTTCTTTCTTAGGTTTCCATAAATATAGTTCTCCCTCTACCCCAATTTTCTAGATCTACACCTGTTGCATGTTGATCTATGGTTTTCTGTGTAATGTTGTAATATTTGGACTTCTTGATGACAGGGAACAGAATCAAGCGTTGTTTTGTAGAGTTTTCACATTGATTCGGTGTGTGGTTGTATAGTGGGATGATTGCACTATAAACCTAAATTAGGTGTCTTCTCTATTAAATCCACCTTTTTATAACATGAGTCCTTGATTTTAATTAATTTTTGTTTTCCTAAAATTAATTGTGAATATGCTGTGTGAATCACAGTGGAAACCCATTTGGTGATGATTTGGGGATTTTGGGTAAAATGGGATATTTTATAAATGGGGTTTTACTATGTGATTTAAAAATGTTGACATTAAAATTGATATTGTTTTGAATTATGAAAAAAAATTTATGATAGAAAGTTTTTAAATAATGATATAGTTTTATTGAAATGTGGTTTTCCAAGAAAAATGTTTAATGTGTTTTTTAAATAAATCGGTGATTTTTTGATGTGATATGGCATGTGTTGGAAATGTTTATCTTCATAATCTGCAGCCTTGGTGTGCTTAATGCGTGTTGGTTGGTTATGTATAGTGACTTGTGTTGATTATGTGTGAAGTGGGAGAGAATTATCACTATAAAAGTTGATGGATAGTGGATGAAAGGGCCACTATTAAGGATAATTGGTATGGAAGTACCAGCAGATTGGAAATGTAGTAAACAACATTGGATGGGAAGTTCCACCATGTTTAGATGCCTTGTGCTTGTTATTATGTAAGATGGAAATGGTTGTTCTAATGTGTGATGGCGAAATGATTTATGTCATGGTGGTTTGGTTTTCCCTTTTATTGTGTGGATATGGGTAAAGGTGTCTTGATAAAGGTGTGTTTTCCTTGTGCTGATCATTTCTCTATTAAATGCTTTTTATAAACTATTTTGTTTAAAATTTCTAATAGTTTCATCCAAGTTGAATGTGAATATAAGTCATTTGGGAAAAACTTTTATGTATTCGTACTCCCCCCTTCATCGGCCCTTCGGTGCTTTTGAAAATACTATTTTCGGGGGAACATGTAGGGATAAATAATCCAATTTTACAAGTGGTTAATCATGATGCTTTCATTGTTTCATGGTGCTTTGATCATGGAACATTTCTTTAAATTGTGTATTTGTGTCATAGTTTTTTGGGTATTTGTTTAATTGTCTTCCAACTGGTACTCTGATTATGAATTCTAGTGTCTTGATTGTATTGGTCTTTTTGTTTGTTGAGTTGCAAACTTTTTTGACACACATCATATAGTTTGGTTGGAAATAAATATTTTTGTTTCTTTCTTCCATTATAAGGTAAAATCATTACCCATTTGTTTATAAATCCCTTGACATTAATTGGTGCCTTTGTCACCATGGAAATGTTGCCTAACGCTAGATAGAATCTGACCACCTTCTCAATTCAATGAGGAAGGGGTGGGGAGTTACATTGGATATTCACATTCATAGATTCCACCACCATTTATGTCCTATTTAAATTAATACATTATTGTATCAAACTACTTCATTACAATTCGCACTATTCCTTGTTGGAGATTGTGAGTTAGATCATCCTCTCACTTCCCTGCATCTTTAGATTCCCTTTTTAATCTATGGAAAACAATTACGAACTAAAACAATTTAGGTTAAGAAACATAAAAATATTAAAATTATATATAATATAAAATTAACCATATGGTAAAAATAATTTATGGTATTCTATTCAAATCATGAAAAAATATAAATTTATCTAATTCATCCTTTGATAGAACTATAAGGAGATGACCTCAAACATTATATTATATTGTGTTCTTAGGTAAAGTAATTATTCTACTAAATTTGGGCATGTTTTTAGATTTAGAGTCTTAGATAATTAGGTCATATTTAATAAATAAAATCAAAAATAATAAAAATTGTACTATACCAAAATAGTTTCCATTTTGTTCAATAATAAAACAGTCATTAAAAATAAAAAAATGATTTATTTTCATGAAAAATCTTCACAACATTCATCCTGGCTCCTACATTTGTCATAATCAACCTTAAACCCAATGTATTTTTTTAAAAACATGGGATGAACACAAAAATAACTTTTAAGGACCTAAAAAAATAAAAGAAATCATTTTTTGATGAATACTTTTAAACACCTGAAATATAAAATTATCACCCTTAAAAGTAATAAATACATAATTTTTTAAAATAAGAGGATTCCATAAAACACATCAATTATAAACTATCCATTTAGGTAACCTAGGAATAATTAAATTACCATTCTCTATTATTTTTGTAACACTTGTGGAATCCATATTATCTTTAACCCATACAACTACCTTATAATCTAGCCCTCGCTGATATCTTATGATGTAACTATCATAGCTACACTTGGGATAACCATTTTATTCATCCTCCAAAATTACCAATGCATTTGAGGGATATCATGGACACATATATCTTCAGTTTATTACATTAACACCTATATTTATAAACTATTCTGATGAAAAATAACATTATCAAAAAATTCGAACACTTTCATCATAAGAAAATTACTGGTGGAAAGTCACTTAATTCAACGTAATACATTGATCATACAAAAGAATTTTTATTTTGAAAATACCCCAATAAAAATTTAAATTAAACGTAAAAACTATTAGGAATCATGGAAATTGGAAAATCCACTCATTATGTATAAGTTAATAAGAAAAATTCTTTTTTATTTTTGTAAAAAGATGTATTAAAGAGGATTTAATTTAAAATGTCCCTTACCTTGGGTTCGAATTCCATTAAATCTATGAAAAACTCTTTTATAATGATATAAATAATATTTTTAATTTATTAAAAAACTACATTAATATTTATAATACCTTATATTATCTTCTAATAACATCTTTCCACACATTTATTAATAATATTCTGTTATTTCCATTACTTCTGGTGCATTTATTTTAGGGTTTCTTGGTCGGTTCACTATGGATTTTCATATAAAAGGGAATCAATAATCCAAAGGTGAGAAAATATATATATACATACATACATAATTTTAGACAATTATCGGTAAATTAATTCTTTCCATGATTATGGTAATGACAAAAAAAAAACTCATTGTCTAAAAAGACGGTGAATTGACACAATATAGAAAACAATTTAATTTTCTAGAATAAAATGAGAAAATTAGATAGTTAAGGATAAATATAAAATTTAAAAAATAAAATTACAATATATATGGTCCTAGAGTTATCCTGAAACTTTGGATAGGGATGAGGATATGGTAGATGTGAAAATGAATTTAAAAGAGGATAAGGGTGAAGTTATCTCTTGAATATTTCTCCTTGAGAACCTTTTAAGGCACATTAAATTGGTCTTTTGTGTGGCAAAAAAAATTATAATGTTTAATGGAATAAGGAGAAGAAATTTTTTATTAATATGGTCATGAAATAAGGATGATGGTGATAAGAAAAAGGAGGTGAAGATCCCTTTTTAAAAATTGGGGTGAGGGGTAATTTATGAATTACATAAAATATGAAATTATAGTATGACTATTAATAGGGAAATGTCATCAAAAAGGCATAAAAGGATCAGGGGATTACATTTTTGAAATAATATTATACAAATTTTCTATATTCAATTTTTTATTTTTATATAATTTAAAAAATATTATATTTATGAAATATAAATTTTGTCAAATTTAACACTATTAATTACTATTAAATTAAGAATATTAGAAAAAAATTTAAAATTAAAATAATATATTTTAGAATATATTATAAATTTCATCGTTATTGATATAATTCATGGATTAGATAAATTATCTCAAATGATATTTATTTTAATATTTATAATATCATTTATTTTATTTTTTTCCATTAAATTTATAATTATTGAATCATTTTTGTTAAATATTTAAAGATAATTAGTTGTTGTGTAATAATTAGAAATAAATTATTATTATTAATATAATTTTTTATATTTCATAAAGCAATGTATGATAAATTATTTTTTCAGGAACCCAATATATTATAATGTTATACCAATAAGAAACAATAGTGTGAACAACATGACTTTATTTTAAATAAAATATAATATATGGATTAAAGTTGTCCCAGTGCATCCAAAAGGTCACAAATTATAATCATAAATTATTGTTGGCAAATAATTACTCATCCGAAAATATTTATTGAGTTTTTTTTCTATTTAATGGTTTTTATAATTTTAAATAAAATAAATTTATTGATTTTTCTTCTCCTTACAGAATCACTGAATCAACATTTGATAAGAATTAAAGTAAATTGTTTTACATATAATAATTTATAATAAATTTATATCATGAATAAAGTTAATTAGGTTAATGAAAATTTTTTATATTCAATCATTATGTATATTTGTTCATATCCATGACTAGAAAGCTTCTTAAATTTGTTAATTTTTCTTTTCATGCCTTGTAGAAGAATTTTAGATACATTTGGATAAGTTTCATGTTATATTACTAGCATATTTGAATGTTTAAGAAACAAATATACATACCAATTTATATAAATTCATTTAAAAAATTTTAAGCACTCAGTTATTAGGTATAATAAAGAAGTTTTACTTTTCCAATGATGCAGAGGTACTGTGTGGGTACTGACAAGGATTTTTATACTTATCAGGAAATAAATTATAACATACAATTTATGAATTTTTTGTACAAAAATTTATATGATAATATCATAATTTAGTAATTATATAAATTTATTTAATTTAATATCACAATATTTTCTTGACTATACCCCAAAAATAAAATATTTAGAAAAACTTTAATTTTATACTATTTACCAAAACATACCATTTTTAGAAATTTTAATAAAATAATACTAAGATAATTTCAACATGATCGTTTAAAAATTGAAATTAGTTCTTTAAAATTCAAATTATATAATTTTAAAAATAATTATATAAAATCTTTTTTTGGAATTACATTACATGATGAATTTAACTATATTATTCAAGAATATTAATAAATATGAAAAATATATTCCCTTAGTACCTCAATCATCAAAATACTTACACATAATTAAATGAGAAAATATAATAATCAAAATGAAAAATATTTCAACCATAATCCATAATGTTGGGGATTATATCATTGTTGTGTTATAGTCATGTTTGAGACACATATTTTCTACTAATATCTATAATGATTAGAAGCGTTTTAGGAAGGTATAATCCAATGAAAAATAGAGTTTCCTAGCACCAATATCTCCCAATAGTTCTCCATAAAATTTTATTTTTTTGAAGATACTACCCAAAATAATTAATAATTTCTTAATGTTATTCTTGTTGCTTCAACAACGAATGATATTCCATTAATGATATAGAATAATTTTAGTAATAACATGTTAAAAAACATCCAGAACATAACAATTAAGAATATCTATTTATGGATCACATATGTATGGATTATTTACTGCTTATCTTATGGAACATCTCTATGTGGATTTCTATGAAACTAAAACTTCTATAATTGGTATACTCTTCTAAGAAGACTATAATTTCATATATAAAAAATTTACTTCATTTTTTTAACAACTATATATTCATGTAAATCTATTATTGTAATTTTTTCATAGATTATATTCTTTTGTTTTTTTCTCAAAAATTCTTGATGCAAATGTTGTTTATGATAATTTCATTGTATAAGCAATAATATTTTCTATGATTTACGTTGAAATAGTGATCATAGCTATCCTAAAAATTATTATCAATTTCATATTGATGAAGTTAGTCATTATTTAATGGAAAAAAACACATCCTGAAATTTTTTACAACTATCATAATTATGGAATCTCTTTTTTGTAATCATTACTGGCATCATATAACGTAATGTTTAAAATTACCTATCATTCATTTAACATTATAAAAAAACATGACAATAATTCATTTTCGAAAAAATAAAATTTTAACTCTATATTGGCTGATTCTATACTTTTGAAACTATTTATAATTAACTCATGTTTTTTTACCACAATATTATATTTTTATCATCTATTTTTCATAGAAAAATCTAATAATTTGAATCTTTCTGTACCAAATGTTCTTCTTTTGTTACACCAACAAATTTATAAAACTTCAGAAAACCAAATATATGATTCTTCTACACAAATAATCTTTAGAAACTCTAATATTTTTAAAATTGAATGAAATTAATAGATAATAATCTTCATCTTCTGGGATTATTTTTCATAGACTTCATATCATTAAACTATTACATAAAACATATTTAATTATACTTAGCATGTATTATAGTTGATTCAAAAACAATGATCATGATTGTTTCAATGGGAGATTAGTATATCTTCATATGAAATAAAATTAAAACCCTACTGTTTCATTTCACTTTTTAGATAACTCAACTATTATATCTTTCAAAATCACTACAACTAATCACCCACATTACATTATTTCAGTTACACTCATTAACATATATAAATTTTTAGGTTTTATTAAAATCACATAAACAACCATTAAAACTATTTAAAAATTTAATGTTATTCCTTTATTGAATGATCATTCGAAAAATTATGGATCCTTTATAACTTATGGATGATTATTAATGACCACTAAGTTCATAAAAATTATGATACCTTTGTAACATCCAAATGTAGTAAAAAATACATATACCAAATATGTAGGATTCATTATCAGTACTTGTATCAACCAAAAATCATCATTTCATATTATACATAGAGATCTCATATAAATTCAATAATATAGAACATAATCAGTTTGTATGGTTCATCTTCCATAAATGTAAATTTTGGAATAGTTATTCTCATTTTTAATAAATGATCATAAAAAATGCTCAACTTATACTTTATTTTAATAACATTCACTATTCATATCATACAATTGAAAAAATACAACATATCTTCATGTAATACAATAATTATATTGTGTTCATCAATCTCCCACATTGTATATTTCACAAGAAATAAAATCTCTCAATACTATTATTTTTATCTTTCCACAAAACCACAACCATTATCAAAGGGATGTTTCATCAAATCAATGTCACGACCTGTCCTCCGGGCCCTTTCCGTGACTTCCCCAAGCCCACCTTCCATAGGCCAGTGGTTGGTCACTAGTACCAAATGTGTAATCCCGATAAAAGGGAAGGAATTTACTTTTTAACCTATAACACACACACAGTATGAACACAACTGGTAGAGGCAACAACTGAAAATATACACTAAGAAAAACTGAAATCAAAAGTAAGTGCTGAAAGGAAAGGGGCCAAAAATACTAGCCCAGTAGTAAAGTGCAAATGCGGAAAAGTAAACCGCAACTACTGAGTCGTCCTCTCGGAATCCCACCTGAAGGGTGGGTACAGATGGCCTCCTTAGCACCTCAGGTCCATTCATCCACTCCGTGTACGTATCACCAAGTGGTCCACCTCTGGGTACCGTCCAGCTCCTCAACACTCTCCCTCGATCAGTGTTGTTCGTCCTCTATAACCAACACAACTAAGTATGGGCATTTCCTGTGTAGCAGTGAGTATAACGATACTCCGTAGGGACCCCGAGACCCCCAAAGGCCTCCTAGAATCCACGAATTATGAACCATAGAAGAAAGATACAACCACGATGTATCAACCAACCCTACTTAGGTAAATGACCATACATATACCGGTGTTATCAATCTCAGTTCGGCTCCAACTCTTGAGCCCAAGCACAACCCAGTCCACACAGGAAGTAAAGTCAATCACATCGATGCCAATGATTGAATTTAAAGACTTATCTCACACA
Source organism: Viscum album (assembly GCA_963277665.1). Classification (NCBI taxonomy): domain Eukaryota; kingdom Viridiplantae; phylum Streptophyta; class Magnoliopsida; order Santalales; family Viscaceae; genus Viscum; species Viscum album. The sequence goes on from OY728142.1 coordinate 613,303,187, forward strand.
GGTATTCATCTTTTGTATTGCGATAGATCTGATCTGATGTTGTCACTGATTCATCTAAGCTGTCAAACCCACATAGGATACAAGAACAGAAGTCAAAACATTCGAACCCACACAGGATACAAGAATAGTAGTCATCGCTGTCGAACCCACGTAGGATCCTAGTATAGAAGTCATCACTATTGAACCCACATAGGATTCTAGTACAAAATTCATCACTGCTGAACCCACGGAGGATCCCAGTACAGTATTTGTCACTGTCGAACCCACGTTGGATCCCAGTACAGTAGTTGTCGTAGTTGCAGCCAGCTCTAGGGTTCCCGCACAATCATAGTATATTCGGGGATGAAACTCTCCTTGAGAAAAGGGGTCGATACATCAACTATCATGAAGTCCAGAGTTGATGTATCTCGAAGATCCATCTCATCAAAAGGAACCCAATGCGATATACAGTGCGTCAATTGGACGCCTGATCTGAGAGTTATTGGCTTTTCGGTTCCAGGGGCCCAGTTGGAATTATTCTCCTTCTAGGCCAGACCGTTTTCAAAAGTCTTCTAAAACTCACTTAGATTATTGAAAAAGGACCGCCTCGTTGCGAGAATCCTAGTGTCGTAGATGACACGTCAACCAGACGCGTGGTCTAGAAGATATTTTCTTTTATGTGAAATGGGTCAGGCCTGTCAAGCCCAGTGGGCTGGTGGGTCGGCTCGCCCCGGTTTGGCGGGTCCAACCCGGTTGGGGGTCTGCCCGACTTGGTGGAGTGCGGCCCACACATGGACCCGACTTCTCGGGGCCGACCCGGTTAGGGGGTCGTCCCAGCCCGGTGGGGCGCAACCCAACCGCGGACCAGGCCGGTTTTGTCCTGCGCGAGAGGCCCACACAGCGGACTACAGTTCCTTCGCATCGCGGCGCCAAGAGGCACTACAATCTTCCCAGCCAGGCTAAAAGGCTGCTGGCTGGTTCGCCCTGCAAAGTGTCCCAGACAGCGGGCCGCGCTCTTCCCACAGTGCGGCGCCAAGCAGGCGCTGCAGTCTACCTGCCCGACCGGTTCGCTTCATCCTAGCAGCCCACACTGTGGGCCACAGTTTCCTCCATGCGGCTGGCGCGATGACGATGGTCCTCCACTCCCGAGGCCCATCTTGGCCGCGACCTTCGGTTTCCACCATCTTCATTCACCGCTGCCTCATTGTCGTGGCCACTTCCTCCGACACAGTGCGACGGCACCGCTCCCTACCGGCTCCACCTCCATCGCCAAATAAACCCACAAGCAATGGAGGAACTCCAGGCCATGTTGGTTCGACCCGTACACTCCGATTAAATGATTAAATTTGGCCATTGACGAACCAATGTATTCAATGAACAATGAGGTAAAAATTTATGAAATTAAAAATTATCATATCCCCCTACCTCGTATTTGATGTTGCATGTCAACGAGCCACGGAAGATGAGTGTCACGATAGTCAGGTGTTGCAGAAGATGGCGTTGCATAATTCGGACATCGTTCCATCAACATCGGAAGAAAAAAGTCATCAGTCATTGGTGATGATCTTCGCTGGAGGCGTCTTGTCCCATGACACGGTGCAAGAGAAAAGAAGATGGACGTTCTTCATGGGCGTCATTGTTCTTCGTCGAGAGAGGACGTCGTTCGTCATTGGATGAAGACTCCCCATATTCCCCTTCTTCTCCTTCGCTCTCCACCATGATGTTAAGAAAAAAATAATAGAGATTGTTCTGTATTATTTTTATGTCACAAAACTCAATAGTTATCTCTCATAAAAAGAGAAAACACATTAGATTAAATGTAGAGAGATGGATTCAAAAAATTTGAATTAAAATTTAATTAATTCTCTTCATTAATGGTTGAGTGTTGGAAAAAATTAAAACATGGAATTCCATGATTTCAAGGGAGTTTAAAGGGTTAGTGTTCGTGTGGGCCCCATCACACCATATCCTCCTATGGGAAGTTATGTGGGGCATGGGCCCCACCTCCACATTCCATTTGGGGGAAATAACCCCCACTTAAAAATAAAATTGTGTAACACATTAATTTTATTTATTTAATTATAAATCCCCAAAATTAACTTCTGCTTGGTATAAAACGCAACTGCGGTAAAGGTCCTCTTAAGTGTATTCTGGCACTGTGAGTTCATCGGTGTCATCAGATTTCAATTCCGAGCATTGGTTCAAAACATATAAAAACCTGCCCACAAGTTTACTAAACGTACCCGAACAAAACTTCAGAAATTGATTCTGGGCACACTGGGCTTTGGAATCAGGCGCTGTAAAGAAACTGCGGGCTCATAAAATTCCAAAGAATTTACGAAATAAATTTCCAAGAAATTTTCGGGTCTTTACACTACCCCCACCATAAGGATTTAAGTCCCCATAAAGCTACAATACACACTAGGGAAACAAAAGTGGGTACTTAGTACACATCTGAGCCTCCCACTCCCATGTGCTCTCTTGGAGGTTCCCGTGCTGCCAGCGAACGCACACTAGAGGAATCGACCGTCCATACAGAACCAGCTCCTATCGATCCTCAATCTCCACTGAGGACTCTATGAATGTCACACCATCATCAATGTCCATCTCACCGTGTTCGATGATGTGGGACGGGTCATGCACATATCTCCTCAGTTGAGATACGTGGAAGACGTCGTGCACTCGATGAAACTGAGGTGAAAGGGCCAGGCAGTAGCCACCTCAGCTACTCTACTGAGGACCTAGAAAGGTCTGACGAATCGTGGAGATAACTTTCCACCTCGTCCAAATCTCTGTAGACCCCATCAAGGTGAGACCCATAGGAAGACGTGGTCTCCACCCTCGAACTCCAATGGTCTCCGTCTCCTATTAGTGTAGGACTTCTGTCTGCTCTATACAGTCTTCATCTTCTCCTGGATTATCTTCCTCTTCTCCATCGTAGCCTGAAACATCTCTAGTCCTACAAGGGCTGACTCCCCTGTGTCAGTCCAATATAGAGGTGATCTACAAGGTCGGACGTACAGTGCCTCGTAAGGGTCCATCCCAATGGTGGAGTGGTAGCTGTTGTTGTATGCAAACTCCACCAAGGGTGTGTGATCCTCCCAACTATGACCAAAGTAAACAACACATGCACAATTCCTTTCCTCTAGAGTCTGAATGGTTCTCTCAGCCTGACCATCCATTTGAGGGTGGACGACGATGCTCAAGCGAAGCTATGTTCGAAAACCCTCCTATAACTCCTTCCATAGCATGGAAGTGAAATGAGAATCTCAATCAGAGATGATAGTCAATGGCACACCATGAGGCCGTAGGATTTCCAGAACTTAGAGACACCCCTAGATCTCTACTGAGCCCTACTCTTTGATCGGTAGGAAGTGGAATGACATGGTGAGTCGGTCTACGATCACTCATATAGAGTTGTGTCCTCTGGATGTATGTGGAAGCCCCGTCACGAAATCAATGGATATCCCGCCCCACTTCCACTCTGGGACCTCTAAGGGCTGAACTAACCCTACTGAAACCTCATACTCTGCCTTCACTTGCAGAAAAGTGAGGCATTGAGAGACAAACTCTGCTACTTCTTTCTTCATACCCAGCCACCAATGCTGTCGTCTGAGGTCCTGATACATCTTCGCCACTCCTGGATGTACCACTAGAGGGGAAGTGTGTAACTCCCTCAACACTTCCTCATGTAATGAAACTGGTACCATGGTACATCCTATGAAGAATATGATGTGCTCCCCACATGATGGCATGGTTCGGTTTGACCTCTGCGTCAACTGTCTACTTCCGGCTGCAGAAGACTCCGCTACGTGTCGTCCTGCGGAGGGTCTCACCACTGGTGACTGCTCAGCGAGGAAACTCTCCACTAGAAGGGCTCACACCAGTACCCCCGATGATGTCGGGATACTGAGGGAAATCATTGAAGCCATGATCTCGTGTCTGAGTCCCTGCTCGAAGGTCCGGGCCCTGAAGAACACGTCTCGTACCCTATTCGTGGAGTAGCATGAGAGATCAGTGAACCTCACTGAGTACTAAGCTACTATAGTACTGCCTTGTTGTAGATGTAATAACTCGGGAATCCGCACCGTATGAAGGGTGACTGGAAAAAACTCTGAGAGGAAGAGACTATCGAAGTCTTTATAGAGTAAAGATTCTTTATCATGCACCTAGAACATTAGGAGAAACCATCTACCTGGTGCTGCGTGAAGGAGACTCGCGGCAAGGATCACCATAAGGTCCAATTGTGTCCCTACAAATCTGAAATCACTCAGGACATCCTTTATCCAATCCATAGCTACTTGTGGGTCCGTATCTCCCCAAAACCAAGGCGGCCTTTGTCGCTGGAACTCTTGTAACACAATCAGGTGGCGTGCACTCTCTCCTGATGGTGCTGGTGGTATCGGTGGCCTAGTGGGTAGTGGTACTATTGGAACCTCAGCTGTGATGGGGCCCTGCACCAAGGCCTCGTCACTCGGTGGGCTACCATCTTGTAAGAAACTCAGAACCCTAGCTGTCTTCCTTTGTGGGGCTATCCTAAAAAGAAATAGGTGCCCCACGGTTAGAATGTTATACCTGGTGAGCTGACACAAAGTAATCATGATGAAATTTTTTTTAAAGGAAACACACAAGAAATTAGTGTTTTCGTGCACTAAGTCGAAAATCAGAGGTCAGGGTCTTGGTGTATGGATACGTCGGCCATCGCAACAACATTGGACTCCATGGACTAAAAACCACACTCAATAATTTTAACACTATTGATTCACCGAAAAAAATGATCAGAGTCTTGAGTTTTGCGATAGAACTGACTCCTCTAATACCAATTTTTAACAACCCGTCCTCGGGGCCCGTGCCGGGACTACCTCAAGCCCACCTTCCATAGGCCAGGTGATGGCGACTACCACCAAAGGTGTAATCCAAATAAAAAGGGAGGCATTTCCTTTTTAACCTGTAACACAAAAATAGTCTAAACACAAGTTGTATAGGCAACAACTGAAAATATACACAATGTAAAACTGAATTCAAAAGTAATTACTGAAAGGAAAGAGGTTGGAAATACAAGACCAACAGTAAATTACAACTACAGAAAAGTAAATAGAAAATACTGAGTCATCCTCCGAGAATCCCACATTAAGGGTGGGTACAGATGACCTCCTCAGCACCTCAGGTATGTCCGTCCGATCCGTGTAGGTCTCGTCAAGTGGTCCACCTCTGGGTACCATCCAACTCCACAACAGTCTTCCTCGATCAGTGATGCCCGTCATCTGCAACCAACAGAACGAAGTGCGGGCATTTGCCATGCAGGGGTGAGTATAACGATACTCAGTAGGGATATCGAGACCCCCTATGGTCTCCCAGAACCCACGAAGGATAAACCACAGAAGAAAGATACAACCAAGAAGTATCATCCAAACCTACATAGGTATATGCCCATAAATATACCTACGTTATCAATCTCAGTTCAGCTCCAAACCTCGAGCCCAAGAACAACCCAGTCCACACTGGAAGTAAAGTCAATCATATCGATGATAATGATTGAAAGTCAAGAATCACCTCACATAGGTATAAGTCTTTCATATAGCGATAGAGATGATCAGATGTAGTCACTAATTCATCTAAGATGTCGGACCCACATAGGATACAAGAACATGAGTCCAAACTATCGAACCCACATAGGATTCAAGAATAGTAGTCATCGTTGTGATCTACCACATAGGATTCTAGTACAGAAGTCATCACTGTCGAACCCACGTAGGATCCCAGTACAAAAGTCGTCACTTCCGAACCCATGTAGGATCCCATTACAGTATTCGTTACTATCCAACCCACGTAGTATCCCAGTATAGTAGTCGTCGCTTCGCAGCCATCTCTACGGTTCCCGCACAAAACACGCTCAATTCCAGGAGGGACCAATCCTCATGCAAAGGAGTTGATACATCAACTATCATGAAGTCCAGAATTGATGTATCCCAAAATTCAGTCTCATCTAAAATAACCCAACGTGACAGACGACACGTCAATCAGATGCCCAGTCTGAGAGTTATTGGCCTTTTCGTTTTAGGGGCCCGGTTGGAATTACGCTCATTCCAAACCCAGATGTTTTCATATTTATCCAAAAATCACTTAAAGTATCACAAAAGGACCACCTCGTCGCTATAATACCATTTCCACAGACGGCGTGTCAACCAAACGTGCGGTCTAGATGACATTCATGTTTAAGAGAAATGGGCCCGGCCCGTCAAGCCCAGTAGGCTGGCGGGTCAGCCCGACATGGTTTTGCATGTCCGAACCGGTTGGGGGTCGGCCCAGCCCGGTGGAGCGCGACCCACCCATTGACCCGGCCTGCTAGCTCTCTACTGAGCCCTACTCTCTGATCAGTAGGAAGTGGGCCGACTTGGTGTGTCGGTCTACGATCACCTAGATATGGTAGTGTCCTCTGGATGTACGTGGAAGCCCCGTCACAAAATCCTTGGATATCTCATCCCACTTCCACTATGGGACCTCTAAGGGCTGAAATAATCCTACTGGAACCTGGTTCTCCACCTTCACTTGCGGAAAAGTGACGATTTGAGAGACAAACTATGCTAATGCTTTCTTCACACCCGGCCCCCAATGTTGTCATCTGAGATCCTGATACATCTTCACCACTCCTGGATGTACCACTAGAGGGGAAGTGTGGAACTCCCTCAACAACTCCTAATGTAATGAAGCTGGTACCATGGTATGTCCTCTGAAGAGTATGACGTATTCCCCCCTGATGTCCTGGTCCGGTTGGACCTCTGCGTCAATTGTCTACTACCGGCTGCACAAGACTATGCTACTTGTCGTCCTACGGAGGGTCTTACCGGAGGAGACTGCTTAGTGAGGAAACTCTCCACTAGAATGGCTCACTCCAGCACCCCCTCCTATGTCGGAATGTTGAGGGAAATCATTGAAGCCCTGATCTCATGCCTGAGTCCCTGCTTGAAGGTCCGGGCCCGGAAGAATGAGTCTTGAACCCTATCCATTGAGTAGCGTGAGAGGCCGGTGAACCTCGCTGAGTACTGAGTTACTATCATACTGCCTTGCTATAGATGTAGTAACTCCAGAATCTGCACCGCACAAAGGGTGGCTGGAACAAACTCGTAGCAGAAGGGACTCTCGATGTCTATCCAGAGTAAAGATGATTTATCATGAACCTAGAGCATTAGGGTCCACCATCTACCTGCTGCTATGTGTAGGAAACTCGCAACAAGGATCACCATAAGGTCGGATGATGTCCCTACTAATCTGAAAACTCTCACAACAGCCTCCTTCCAATCCTCATCTGCCTATGGGTCCGTCTCTCCCCAAGAACATAGGTGGCCTCTATTGCTGGAACTTGTACAACCCACTCAGGCGGCGTGCACTCTCTGCTTCTGGTGCTGGTGGTATCAGTGGCCCAGCGGGTAGTGGTACCACTGGAACCTCCGCTGTGATGATGCCCTGCACCTAGGCCTCATCGCTCGGTGGGCTACCATCTCGTACGAATCTCAGAACCCAAGCTGGATGCCTTCGTGGGGCCATCCTAAAAATAAACTGTTGCACCACGGTTAGAATAGTATACCTAGTGAGATAAAAAAAAGTAATCACGAATAAACCTTTTTCGAAGGAAACACACAAGCAATTAGTGTTTTCTTGCATTGAGTCAGAAATCAGAGGTCAGGGTCCCCGTGTATGGATACGTTGGCCACTGCACCAATACTGTACTCCCTGGATTGAAAACCACACTACATACTCTTAACATTATTGCTTCATCGAAAAAAATGATCAAAGTCTTGAGTTTTGCGATAGAACCGACTCCTCTGATACTAATTTTTCATGTCCCTTCATCGGGGCCTGCTCCGTGACTACCCCAAGCCCGCCTACAATAGGCCAGGGGCTGGCGACTAGAACCAAAGGCGTAATCCAGATAAAAGGTAAGGCATTGACTTTTTAACCTTAAACACACACAATGTATGAACACAAGCGGTAGAGGAAACAACTGAAAATATACACTATGTATAACTGAATTCAAAAGTAATTGCTGAAAGGAAAGGTTTAGGAAATACAAGCCCAACAGTGAAGTACAACTATAGAATAGTAAACAGTAACTACTGAGTCATCCTTCAGGAATCCCACATGAAGGGTGGGTGCAGATGGCCTCCTCTGCACCTTAGGTTTGTCCGCCCGCTCCGTGTATGTCTCGCCAAGTGGTCCACCTTTGGGTAACATCTAGCTCCACAACACTCTTCCTCAATCAGTGAGGTTCGTCATCTGTAACCAACACAACGAAGTGCGGGCATTTCCTGTGCAGGGATGAGTATAACGATACTCAGAAGGGACCCCGATACCCTGAAGGTCTCCCAGAATCCATGAAGGATAAACCATAGAAGAAAGATACCACCACGAAGTATCAACCAACCCTACATAGGTATATGCTCATAAATATACCTATGTTATCAATCTCAGTTCTACACCAACTCTCGAGCCTAAGCACAACCCTGTCCATAGAAGAAGTAAAGTCAATCACATCGATGATAATGATTGAAAGTCAAGACTCATCTCACAGAGATATACATATTTTATATAGCAATATAGATGATCAGATATAGTCACTAATTCATCCAAGTTGTCGAAACCACATAGGATACAAGAACAGAAGGCAAAACTGTTGGAACCACACAAGATACAAGAACAATAGTCATCGTGGTCGAACCCACATTGGATCCTAGTACAGAAGTAATCACTGTCAAACCCACGTAGGATCCCAGAATATAAGTCTTCGCTACCGAACCCACAGAGGATCCCAGTACAATAGTCATCACTGTCGAACCCACGTAGGATCCCAATACAGTAGTCGTCGTAGTCGCAACCGGCTCTAGGGTTCCCGCAAACAGCACACTCAATTCCGGGAGGGTCCACTCCTCAAGCAAAGGTTTCGATAAATCAACTATCATGAAGTACATATTATATATATCTCGAAGTTCCATCTCATCAAAAGGAACCCAATGAGATAGACATCGCATCAATCAGACGCCCGGTCTCAGAGTTATTGGCTTTTTCATTGCAGGGGCCCGGTTGGAATTATGCTCACTCAAAACCCATCCATTTTCAAAATTTTTCCAAAACTCACTTAGAGTATCAAAAAAGGACAACATCGTCGTGAGAATCCCAGTGCCGCAGACGGTGCGACAACCGGACGCGTGGTCTAGAAGATATTCACGTTTAAGAGAAACAAGCCCAGCATGTCCGATCCGTTTAGGGGGTCGGCCCGACCCAGTGGGGCGCAACCCACCTATGGACCCAACCCTTGGTTTCGGGTCAGTTCGGCTCACCTGACAGTGCCAAGCGGCATTGCCCCTCCATGCTAACCGGCCTGCGGAATCCGGATGGTTTTTTCCGGCGTGATCCGCCCGCACAACAGGTCGCAGTTCCTTCATAGCATGGCGCCAAGAGGCGCCGCTGTCTTCCCAACCCGGAAGACAGGCGGCCGACAGGTTTTCCATGCCAAGCGACCCGCATAGAGGGCCATGGTCTTCCCACAATGCGGTTCCAAGGAGGCGCTGAGGTCCTCCGGCCCAGCTGGCATTGTCTGGCTGGTTCGCATCATCCATGTGGCCCGAACCGCGGGCCTCGTTTTCCTCCACGTGGCCGGTGCGACGACACCTGTCCTCCAGTAACTCTTCCCGGCCTGGCCGCGGCCTTCGAGTGCCACCTCCTTCATTTTCCGCCACCTCATTTCCATGGCCTCTTCCTCTAGCGCAGTGCAACGACACCCCACCATTTTGAATCCACCTTCATCGCCAAATAAACCAACAAGGAATGGAGGAACGCCAGGGCGTGTTGGTTCAGCCCACACCCTCCATATGAGAAGGATTTTATTTACACATACACACACCTCCATCTAATGGTTAAAGAACATACTGTTTCTGTGGATGGCAAATTGTTGCCTCACGAAATGAGGACTGTTCAATCTTCTTTTAACACCTATCATGGTGAACATTAAGATGTCATTGTATTTATAAATGATATATATTATGTTTATGTTTTCTTTATTCTTCTGTATTATATATATATATATATCAAACCTTTATCGTTTCCATTATGTGTAAACACAATAATTTAATTTACGGAAGTGCGGACTACCAACCCCTCAATGTGATATGACTCGTTCATACCATATGTTGTAAGTATAAAGGATAGGTTTAATGATATTATATATGATAAAATACTGGAATTATAATACTACTATGTATCATTATGTTTTAATTCCATTAAATATGAAATAGAAATAGAAGTAGCGTTCAAGCGTATGTACGACTTACAGTCTCCATGAATGGTGCAATTCATTTATTACCTCTAAATGTTATGAACTATTATAAATACATGTATATACTGGATATATATGATATCTAAATCATGAATATAATTCTTTATATTATAAACCTCTGACCACATGAACAACATGTAATTATAAGAAGTCCATTCTTGACTTAAGTACCAAATGTCGACAAAAAGAACATTATTAACTTAAATAATTACATAGTGTTCATAACATGGAAATAAGTGATAAAAAATGAATAATAAACTTTAAAAAGGTTATTAAGAAAATATAAATTAACATTAGTTTATTATTCCGGAGATTAAAGAACGATCGATTCAAGTCGGACCCGAGGTAAGAGATCCTACCTCTCTCTTTCTTTTTAAGTACTCTCTTTTATGTCATTTTTTAATCTCCTATTTATTATGTTTAGGGATGTTATTTTATATTCCTAATACTTTAAATTTTATGTTCTTATGATGAGAGACCCTATTTGATCTCATCAATCCATTTTAGATGTTTTAAGTGGTACCGTTAGGTTTCCGAATTTTGGTAAGGGACTTCTTATATCTCTCTTTATTCCGTGATATTTCCATTGTTCGCCACTTATTTATTGCATGTGGTGTATTGTGTACTGATATTTCATATATATTATCATGATTATATTTATATTCATGGTATTATGTGATTAATTTGGTGTTTATTATCATTTGGTCATACGACTCGATTGATTACAACGAGGTAAGGGGGTTTTTTCTCACTTTTTATTCCCATGAGATTCATGCTAGATTTTCCACCATTTCCTTTTGTGTGGTTTATGTAATTCCCATGATTGTATTATTTGTGTAACATATTTTAATTTAGGGGTATTTACATCTTCATTGTATGACCCTTCTTTCATGGGGTGTACTTTTCGAAAGTTACCCAAATCGATAAGGGAAACATTCACCCTCCTCTTTTTAAAAGACTTCTTTTTGTTAGGTATTTTAATTTTCACCTTATTATGTTGGAATATGTTATTATATATACTTATTTCTGTATATTTTATGTCCAAGTGATAAGATACCCTTTTTATCTCTCATCAAATAATTTTATGAATTTTAAAGTGACGTCGTTATGCTATCGAATTGCTTAACGCAATTTCATTTCTTTTGGATAAACCTCTACTTCTTGATTACGTTGTGCTATGAATATGTGCGGATGAACTCTGTTTATTTTACACTTAATATCCACTTATGTTGGATGTATTTATAGTTGTCACACATCGTTATGTAATTGATTTATCCTTCATATAAGGATACCGTCTTTTGTAAGGGACATCGTCTCAATCTCATTTCATTGAGGAATATACTTTTTTAATACAAGATATTATTTTATATGCTATATAAACACCTTTTACTTTTACTTTTATTCAAAAGGAATATTTTCTCTACAAATCATTTCACTAAATGACAAAAATTATGTTTCTTTTTAACGCACATGGTGACAATGAGCTTTCTGCCACCGCGAGTGTTATTTGATCTTTGGCATCCTTAACAAGCCTTAATGTTTTTAAAAGGAAAAGAAATACCATATACTCTTTTATGTATTTTTGGTATTGAAAATAGTTTGGATAATGGATTTTTTATGTCAGTATATTGTGATTTAAATGAGTAAATGTTTTCTTTCCTTTTTATTTGTTGTATGTGTTATTATTTTATAATGGTACTTGGACATTTGATGGGTTGTTATGTGATAAACCAAATGATGGGTGGTGATGTGATAAACCAGGACAGGTGGTTACGTTATAACCTCCAATTCATTGGGTTTGTAAGTCGGTCGTATGGCTATTCCATTTAGTGACATGTGTGGATGTCGACTGTATGGTTATTCCATTTAAGTATGTTTATGATACAATTTACATTTATATGTTATGTGTTATTTATATGGGTAATATTTTGGTTACAAAAGGGTAAGTAGTGATCTTTTATTCAGTGAAGAGTATTTATTACTTCATAAAGGTAAAAATTATTACTTATGTTTAAGTATTCATGGTTTACTTGTTGTTTTGAAAAACTAATAGTTTCCTTCATTGTGTATTCCTTACTGAGCTTTTTATGCTCATCCCATGTTTTTGAAATATTTTTCACAGGACATAAAGTAGAATAGGGTCAAGGATGGGATCAAGGAAAGTCATGTCGTCTAAAACATGGAACTAGACATAAATATATTGTTCAAGAGTTTTTATTTTTGGAAAAAATGGAAACTGAGTAGATGTGTCTATATTGTAATTATTGAGATGTAATAGTTATGTCCTAATTCTCTAAAACTATAAACCTGAAAAGATTCTCAATTTTAATTATTCATTTAATTCAATATTATTTAATGTTTTAAGACCAGTTCCTTATATGTTTAATTATTATATTATGCACTCCCTTATAATATGTATATATTTAAAAAATATAAAATCATGTATAAAAATTAAAGTGATATATTTATTAGTAAAAACCATAAATATAACCATAAAAATATCAATATTATTATAATATTAACCCATATTATTTATAGGAATACATTACCAATAAATCTGGGTTTTCATATCATATTATATTAATGCGAAATTATTGATTAATTTTCTCGCCAAAATTAATTTAAATAATTATTATGTTTCTTATAATTACGATTCTAATTTTTAAACCAAAATCATATAGAATATATATTACAATATGAAAATTAATAAATATATCAAAATTTTATTATGATATTGGGGGATGTTGTTTTTCAAAAAATATGGAAAATAGTTGATTATAAAAAGTAATAAATATAAGAAAAAAAGTATACATAAATTCATTCATAAAATATTCACCTAGATTTCTCTTATTTTATCCTTAACAAAAATGGAAGGTGGTTTTAAAAAAATAATTTGGTCTAATGTTGTAATGTGAACTTTGAGTTATTTATAATATCCTTTAGAAAAATAAACCCACATTATTGTTGGATGTAATTAAAATATTCTTAATATATTATTTTTATAATTTTTTGGTAAACACTACGGATGGAATGTTTCTATACTGAAAATGTTAGTTGGATAATTATAACCACCACTAGTAATTCTTTTTTGTATCTAAGAGTTTTTTATACTTTATAAATTTATAAAATATTAGGTTTTCTGATAGGTGAAATAATGTGGGAATGTAACAAAATGTGAGAGATTGCATTTTGAACCATTATAGAAAAATTTCATTGAATATAGTTCTCTTCCCAAAATTTTAAAATTGTATTATTTTTACGGTTATTAAGGAATATTTAGTATTTTTTTGAAAAAAAAATATTGGTGAATATATTATTAACGTATTTAATTGTAATTAGGGGATTAATCTAGAATAGAAGTAATATGAAGAAAAATTTATTCAGTAAAATTGAATGATTAGAAATGAATTTACACTACTAATAAATATAAGAATTATTATTATTATTTATATTTATTCATAAATTATGGTATTAAGGTGTCTTTTTTATGAAATGATAAATTGAAAAACATATGCACCCTAAGGTATAAAATATAACAATTATTTCCAAATCCATTATTTAGAGCTACCTAAAAAGTTATTATGCAGGATAATGTTCATAAAATTGTTTTAATGAGTGTTCTGACATATATATAACAATTATATTAACATATATATTTTATCAAATGTAATTATATGTTAGACAATGGATATTATTGAATATACTTAAATATTTAAATAAAAAAAATTCTATTATCGATGGATAAAAAAAAGAAAATTATATTATATGATCGAATGATTATTTAAATGACATATCCTCATTGGTTCATTTTCTTTTATCTAATAATTTTGAATTTACTTCCCTTATTCGTCCTCCAATAAACTAGGGTTTGACAAATAGCACCGTGTTTATATGTCTAACTATTTATCTTTTTCAAAATAATAATTCTTAAACCATGTTCATTGAAGATGAAAAACACAAAAATAAGATATTTGATAATGTAAATAGTATATAATCAATACTGACCAAAATGTGAATTTAGCGATATAAATGGGAAAAAAATATGGAAGGGTAAAATACCTCTATAAAAATGTTAATATAATGTTGAAAAATGTAATCTCTGTATAATAAAAATATAAATCAATTTATCCTTAATATAATGAAACAATTATAAAGTAACCATATTTGATCCACTAAATAAACAACATCAGCAATCTTCATGAATACATGAAAAAATATAGAACTTTTTATTTAGAAGTTAAAATTTCTTCTTATTATGGTTTCCCAAAAAAAAATTAATATGTAAATCTTGAAAAATATTATAGAGTGAGTGATATATGATTATTTTAGTACATATATATATTGACAAATTAACATAGTCATTTTGTGATCCATGAGTTTTTGAGATACACATAACTCAACACATATATACTCTTTGTAAATATATGTATACACAAACTCATATACAATTTATATATCACTTACCAAAAAAATTATTTATGAGGTTAATCTAAAAAAATAGTTTGAACATAAAAAAGATCTAAGAGAATATATTTACTTCATTAATCATCTAAATTTATATGATTCAATGCTGGGTAGGGATATAAGGATAACATGGAACTAGGTATCTATATTACCCCACTAAACTCTATCTAACCATATAGTTGTCAGGAATCAATTGTAATATTTTATCACTTGTTTTTTCATATAGATATATAAACATAATGGTGGATTTAGGATAAATTTTTTTATGACTCACAAATAAAATATCACCAAATTAAGAAATTATAAAATTGTATATATGAATCTATATTACAATTCCAGGTAATAACATTAGTCCAGAATACCTCAATAATTAAACAACACATCAATAAACGCACTATACATTTTAAAACAACATAGTTATAGAGATAACATCAAGATAATCCCTATATCATAATTATTTAAAAAAATAACACAACATAATTAATTGAATAAACAATATATTTAACTCATATGCCACTAAAATAAAAATATTTATTATTTAGATGTTGTATTATCATAAAAACCGATATGTTAATTTTTTATTAAATATATTCCTAATTATTTAAAACAATTTACTATATGTGAGCAAAAATTTATGAACCAATAATTTAAAAAGACAACATTATTTATTTTATACGTATTTTTATATATGTGAAACCAGTAAATGTTATGGTTTGTAAATTCCAATCCATGATGAAAAAATTTAAATAATATATAAAATATAATAATCTAAAAATAATTAGATGTATCACTTATGACAGACCACATTATTTTATAAGTCTCTAAAAATGAAATTGATATTAGAGGTCCTCAAAATTAATTTTCATCATCTCATAATAATTTCATGATATTAGACTCAGAAATATTATTATAGTTTTTTTTTGAAATAAGATTATATAAAAAATTATTGAAATTACATGTTTCATTTTTAACCACATTAATTTCCGTTACATGATATTATTAGGCCAACTATCATTATGTATTTCATTTAAAAACAAGTAATTACACTTCAACTACCTGATAATATAACATATAAACATTTACAAACAAAATTATATTTTATGTGGTAAAATATTAATTTTTTTAAAAAAATTATATTGATTATTATTTTAAAATATATAGGGATTATATTTATTTATAACTATTTCTAGTTTTATAATAACAATAAACACCTATGTTTCCCTATATAAATATTCATATATAATTTACCACAAAATAATATTATTTTAGCAATTCATTAATGATTGTTATGAAAGTTTATAGATTATAATATATGTACGACTTTAGTAATGGGAATTTGTTCCAAATTAAAATTCAACTATATTTTTTTAATAATTAGAAACTAATATAAAATTATATATATCAATTATTTCATTAACAATTATTTCATTTTATATTCCCTTTTACAATCATTAGGATTTAATCCTTTTATTAAGGAAACTAATATTAAAAATATTTATTAGTTTTTAAACTCACAACATCACATATACCATCCATTTATAATACATTAAAAGATATAGAAAACCATTGTTAATTTTTTTAGATTATAATTCTTATTTAAAAAAACTATTTTTAACCAAAATTACATTATTTAGTTCATTATATTAAATATAACAAGAATTAAGCTTTCTATGTATCGTAGGTCATTTTTTAATTTGAAATATTTGTTTGAGCCCTCATTATTTAATTTATCTAGAAACTATTGAAATGTTGATTTTCAGATATATATTAGTGTGATTTTGTTAGTTTTTTTAGGTGAATCCACTAATATTAAGAAGAAAACCCCTATAATGTATTAATATAGGGTCATTTAAAATATAACATAAAATTAATTTAAAAATAAAGAAACACATTAGTTTGGGATTCATTTTTTTATTAATTTTTTGAACATGAAATTGCATCATCATTATGTTTAGGGATATAAGGAAGAATCCATGTACTATTATTCACATTATTTTTACACTTTATAATTATTTATATTATAGTTAAACTATTAATTATTTTTAATAATTTTATCATTATCCCATATATTCATTTTTTTATTTAAGTGTATGGATTAAAATAATTTTAATTTTTTAAAAAACGAAATTTATGATGAATACAAGTGAAGACCCTACACATAACGATGTGACATTAGAAGGATGGTTCTGGACAAAATCCAAGTATAAAAATAATAATAAAAAAACTAGTGGGAATCTATTGGATCCCAGTTTATAACTATAATCTATTTAGATCCATTATAGAATTTGGGGTTCCTATATTGATCTCTAATTTAGTTTGTGTGTTTCTTGAAAATTGTTATGGTAAGTGGTTTATTTGGTTTTCTTTATTTTAGAAATTTATGTTATACATATTCTTGACATAGAAATCATGATTGGGGTCCTCTCTTGATTCCTATGTTACTGAGTTTAGGATGGATTTTGGTTTCTAGATAGGTGTATATTTTGAGAGTGGTTTGTATTGGGAAGCTTCTTGAATTGTGTTTTTTTATGAAACATTATTGATAGATCCAATAAATTTGATTTATTAAATAGTTTAGAACATGGTTGACATATGTATCCTGATTTTTTTTAAATTGTATTAATTTCATGATTGATTCAATATGGATTATTTTATGTTTATAAAAATGTATTCCCCCAATTTTTATTGCTAATAAAAATAGTTTCAAAATCCAATTTTTTTTTCAAATATTATATTCCCTTTTAATGATTATAATATAGTAGGAACACAGGTGATTAATTATGTGGTTGGGATCCATCCTCTGTGATGAACTCTTAACCCCTAGGTCTATTCTACTAAGGTAATTTGTGCACCAATAAATTTTTTTTGGGAAGAGCCCACCTTGGGAGTAAACTCGTTTCCCCTAGATATGTTTAACCATTGTAATTATTGCACCGTGTAGCTCACTAATCAAATTAATTGTATGTGGATTGTTACTAACCGTGAATTAATGTGACCAGAGGGAAAGTGTTAAATATTTTTATAACTAAAATTTATATTTTGAATGTTTATAGAAATTATTCAAAACCTATCCTTTTGCTATATTTTACGAAACATTGAAATGGGAGATATTACATGTTATGCATTAAACAATGTAAAATTTTTTCCCATACATATTATTTTATTACATAAGAATAATTTTCATAGTTTAATAATGTATACTAATAGTATAGTTAATGGGATCCTACATGGATTTTGGTCTTGTACCATGTTTATGCTTATAGTTAAATGTATATCTTTATTTATATATTGGAGGAATTGAAAATTAATCATAAGGCGTGGGTGGGTTTTTCTATTAACAGGTTGGGGGATTTTGGTTGTGATGACATGTCATATGGAGTTGGGCCTTTTTGTGTTTTTGTGAAATTTGTTTAGTTTATGGTAACTGGTAACTATTTCATCATAATTATGTCCATTTTAAACTATTAACATGAACCAGAAGGTAAAAATTATATTATTTATGGTTATCCTATTTTATGTTCTTTTGTGGATATTTTTTGAAAAATGTATTTATTCATGACCAATCACTTTTTTCCAGCCTGTAGTGATTATGAGTGACCCTTGGGCTATGTGGGGACCTACTCAGGCTCTTAGATGTCAGGTAATATGTATTCATTCATTAAAAAATGTTATTACAGGGTGGGTACAATTTTTTAAATTAGACATATGCATATTATTCTGTATCGGTACGTAAGAGAAAGGAATGTATAAACTTATGGGGTAGGTTATTTGTGAGTGTCTTGAAAACCATAATCCTAAAAAGGTTTTAGTTATAATGGGTGGATGTGAAATTTGTCTACATGGGTTTGGAATGATTATGTAACAATAATTCTATCTAAATTTCTATTCATATTTTTGGCTAACTTATCCTATTTTAAATCATAATTGATTTTTGGATTTCATGTATCTTGTGTCTTTTTTTTTTGATGGGTTCTATAGTGGAACCAAGAAGACTTCCAATGATTCATTATAAAGGTATTGTTTAGGATCCATAACATAGAAACCCTAAATTTTATCATAATTTTATTGAAATTTTTCTATACATAGTCTAATCTATGGACAATGTTGGGTCACAATCCATTGTACATGCTAGAGAGGATGAACATAAAAACGATTAGGATATGAACAATACATTATAGTTTCTTCATCAAAAACAAAATAAATCTAAGAGAAGAAATATCCCCATGAGGTGGAGTATAGGACATGAATGATTAAAAGACTCTTTTAAATCCTTGAGAATGCAAATTCAATCATGGTTTGGTGTGTTGTATTCAATTGTGAAGGATGAAGTATAATATGGCAGGGCATGGTTTTTTTTAAAAATATAATGGATTAGAGTCGAATAAAATTAAGGCCACCATCATTTAAAAATTATACCCAATGTATATGAAAATGGAGAAACCTATGTAGATACTCACCCCTAAAAAAATTAAGACACTAATGGAGTATGTTAATCTCTCAACCAAGATCAATTTATTTTTACCTGAGGTTATTTCTAAAGTGACGATGAAGGATCAAATTTTTCAGATGGTCCTTATACCTAATATATAATCTCAAGTATTTAGGATAATGATTAATACCTATTTTTAAGTTATGGATAAAGTGTTAATGGAAGTGATTTACTTGATAGGTATGTCAAAGCTAACTAGAGTTCCTCATATCTCTGATAGTAGCAATAGTGTCTCCTTCAATGGGAAGAAGAAGTAGAGAATATTTTTTAGAGAAAATTATTGTGGAATTTATTATAGTTCTTTTCCTTCACAATAATTTATTATTAGTGGAATTAACAACTACCAATATTTCCATGTGGGGTGCGAAAAGGGTTTTTATTTTTTTCCAAAAATGATCTGCAACTTATGTGCATAAAGTAATCAGTTGAAAAAAATAAATATTAATTTTCTCCTCATTCATGGATAAGATCAATAAAACCTAGAGTATTTTTGGTACATGTGTATTTAAATTCTTCATGGGTAATATTATTTTTACCATAACCCTTTATAATGAAGAAGTCTCATTCAGTGGATGAGTTTCCAAGGGACGTTGAAGTGGGTGCTACAATTGTGCATGTACTATTTCTATATCATCAATATTATTGACTAATTTATTTAATATAGTTGACTCATAGACCTATTTTTTTACACATTTATAGGATCTTTTAAGGAATCCAATATATCGCATTCTATTAATTATTTATTTGGTGACACATATATGGAAAATGGAGCAGGGTTTTTGATATCCATTGTTCCCTTTCTTTTTGTGTGAAATTGAGATGGTTTTATATTTTCTAGGACTCGAATTGGACCACTTAAATTATCTTATTAATATTTATTAGTTAATTATTTATAAAAAATGAATAAATTATTACAATTGGTGTTTTAAATTGACTAATACTGATGATAACAACAATATTTTTTCTAGAGAGTGGGACTTGTTGGCCAGTTGTGCGAGACCTTATATTCCAGAACATGGTATGTTGATATCATTGTCCGAATCTAATTCGAGTTGCTAATAATTTATTTATCCACTATGTAATTTCATTCCATGTATTTTTTATTTTAATTATAAGAATTTTTTGTTTTACATATACAGATATAGGTTAATTTATTTATTGACTTAATATTGAATACTCAAAAAATATCAATGAAAACATACTATATTTCCCTAGTTGAGTTGATGGAGTTACTTTTTTTGAATAGTTTGATATCTGATGAATTTATATTCCTAGGTGAGTTACATTTAACATCCCTTATACTATTTTTAATAATATCAATGGAACAAATCACTTACACATTGATTATCAAAAACTCAATGGAGTACCTATAAAAAATAAACTTACCTCTCCCCACATTGATTTTTTTGATCAGTTGAATGGGGAAATGTGGTTCTGAATGACTGATATTCAGTTTTGATACATCTTAAGGATAACCAAGGGGTATCATATTCTAAATAATTATTCTAAGAAGAGGAATGACCATTTTGAGTACAATATGATTCTGTTACATCTATCTAATGATTCAATTATATTCATGATAATGATGAATATGATTTTACAACAGTATCTTGAAACAATTAATTTTGTTTTATTATATAATTATGGTGTTCTCAATGATCAAATAATTTCATGTGCATCTCTTGATATGTGATTCTTGGAAACATAAAGTAACGCTACATGCATGAAAAAAATCAAAATACAAATTTTGGATCTATGATTTTTTATTCTTATGACCTGTAATCGTGGAACCTGATATCATAGTCGACCCTAAAAATGTGTTGAATATTTTTTCATGGGAAATATAATGAAATATACTTGAGATTATAGTCATAATAGGTTTATTGGTATATTATTTAAATTTCATAATGGATTTATCAAAAGATGTATTCCCATAAACTTCTCTTATCTAGGAGGAAGTTATGTTCTAGTGGGATTCTATGTTTTATGCATCTTTTGTGAACTAAAGTTGTGTTTGACCTCGACAATGATTATGACTATAATAGAAGTTATTTATGTCTATATAGGATATTGGGACACTCTTTTTATAGTTTAGGATTTCCTACATATGTAAGGTGATAATGTGGTGGCTTATATCTCAAATTACCTTCAAACTTATGATAATAAGTATCCAATCACGATTTAGAGCATAAAGATTTTATGTGTGACCTTAAAATTTTGAGTCACCACCATTTCGAGGAGAATTTAATCATTTAATCTTACTATAAAATTTTATGTTACATATATTCATAAAAATAATTTTACCTTCAGAAGATAATATAGTGGAATACCAATATTTTTTAAACATTAACATGTATTACACTCTTGATGAAGGTATTGTTGTTTCTTTCACTCTTAATAAGAATATATCTTATCAAGATTTCAAGGTATAAAATGATTAACAGAACATGATTGATATTATCTCTCGTATTCACTTTGTAGTCAGAGAGTTCGGGTCTTGTATTGGTTTGGAATGTTTTCATGTGAAATAATATCTTATTGATATGATTCTATAAGAAAATAGAAATATAAAAAGGTCTAGAATATCATATATTCTATCTATAGTGTAGAGATAATTGGTGAGTTGTCTATCACTGATGATGTTGTTTTTTTCATTGGGAACTAATATGATTTTTTTATTGGCTATGAAGAAGCTATGTTGGGATGTTTCCATCATTGTTTTTGGTATTTCTATATTTGCACAATAAAGACGTTTTTTAAAAGAAGAATATGCTTTGGGGGCCAGTTTAAAAAAGGATAGAAAATAGTTTTTATCTTTTTTTTGCACATACCAACATGTTTAATGATGGCAACAATATAATTATTATTTTTTACACTTATACATTTTAAAACATGTATATCGATAGAGATTTATATAGATTTCAATTTTAGTTTTCCCCAAACCTCCTTAGATAAAATTTCTAATTAGGTGAAGAATAACATGTTGAATACGATCTCATATTTATTTCCAATTAGTTACACCACTAAAGTGGATGATATTGGGATCTTCTTTGTGAAATTGATCAAATGGTTATTGGGATTATTAAAGACATTGTTCCAAATAAAGAAAATTTTATTACATATCAATATTATAAGGGGATACAAAAAGAGATTAAGAATAAAGTTATTCTGAGTAGGATATATAATCCTCACATGAATTGTTAGATGAAAATGTCCATTAAAATTATGGAATATGAGATTTTTTTCATTTTTCATGAAATTCATTAGTTCATGGGAAAACCAGTTGTGGATGGTGTATTTAACATTTCAAAATTTGTACGAATCATCCATTAAAAATGGA
This sequence comes from Viscum album, assembly GCA_963277665.1. NCBI lineage: Eukaryota > Viridiplantae > Streptophyta > Magnoliopsida > Santalales > Viscaceae > Viscum > Viscum album. The sequence goes on from OY728142.1 coordinate 613,325,789, forward strand.
ATATTATGAGCATCATGTTATTGACCTAGTAACTAAATACCTTTGTGGATAGTGATTAGAAATTCTTTATTGAAAGAAAGTATATTTTTAGGAAAAAACTATATGGTTTAGATAAATCATTAGTTTTTAGTTATGGATAAATGTAGGTAAAAGTATTATATGGATCACCAACATCATCCTGTGGATTTTTCAATTAGTGACTAGGTATTTTTTAAAGTCTCACCACTATTAGGTTATCAGCCACAAAAAAACAAAAGGAATATCACTTTTAGATATTCGGGACAATTTGAATTTGATGAATAACAAAAAAAAATTCCTAGAAAATTGTTTTACCACTTATGATGGCCTTAGTCTAGAAGGAAATATATGTTTCCCACTCAATAATTATCCCTCAAGCAAGTATGAGGTTCCGATTTTGAAATAACTTGACATAGTACCAGATATTTCTATGATCAAACAACAACTTATAGTTTTTGATTATATGGTAATTATTATATATAGATATTATTTACTATTGGTTTGGGTTGTGTTGTGTTTGAATTAGACTAACATGGTATGTTGGAGTTAGAGTCTATGATAATGGATTAGTGGGATCATCTCTTTTTATACATATCATATTCATCATAGATTTCTTATAGAAGATGAAAATATGTTTGGGAAAATTTTAATATACAGAAATTGTTTTAGTTAATACCATCCCATCATTTTGATTCCTTTTTTATATTATTTATCCATTCCTGATCATGGTGGATGTAGTTTGTAAGAGTGGTCAGGGGTGTTTTATGAAGATTCTGTCGAGGTTAAACCAAATACATGAACAAGTAAAGATATTGGTGGAATGCCTGCTATTTGGTGTGGGAAAATAAACTACCTTTGGTTTTGTAAGTAGATAAATATGTATACTAAATCCAATAGAATATTTTTTGGTTGGATAATTTTATCTCCCATATCTGGAGAGAAATCGACTGGTGTCAAAGGCTGGTCCCCCAAAAGAAATTAGGCCATCCTCCCAAAACAAAAAAAAACGTTTCTTGATATTTGATATAGAATAAGAAGATACTGAGTGTAATATTTACCAAATATATTAGAGTGAATTATAATGAATTAAAAAAATGTATCAGACAATACCATTGTGAATCACAATTTGTAGGAGAAATAGAACATTCCAACAAATAATAACATTCTATGTTGATACAGTACAATAATCTAATAAAAACCTACCACTAAGATGATTATACAATATAATATAGTCCAAATAAAATAATAAGATAATGTACATGAGGAAAAACCACATCTATATGCCTCACATAAAATCTCAATCCCCAATCCCACTAAATATACTCATTTTGATCATCAACGTTAAATTAGGCCTATTCCAATCCAATTTCTCCTTCCAAGTGAGAGTTTGATTGATTACCCAATTGAAATTCATCCAGAATAAGGAGTGACTACTTAACTCTGTTAGTAACCACCAATACATAACATTTATATTCATTTTTTCCATTTGACATGCATGGATGGAATAAATAAATAAACAAACTGTTGAAAATAAATAACCAAGATACTAAAATTGTAAGAAATTGTTAGGGTGTCTTTGAACAGATAATGATGTCCATGTTAAATATAAACACTAAGGGAGACAAATTCCTATACTGGTAAAAGTATCTGGTATTAATAATCATACTCATGACCCTGATCAACAACACCTTCATTGTTCTATATTTAAGTTTCTCTAATAATATCTCAATATGATACCAACTATTTAATAAGGTTCCTAGTGTTTATCCCACCAATCCATAAATATTAAGATTAAATGGCCCAACATCTCATCATTAATGGCTCAAAACAAGACCCCATTTATATTGGGGATCTCTTATTGCCTTATAATATTTAGAGATCAACGCCAATTTCTTTGTATCCTAGATATCCATTGACCCTATGGTCATAATCCATGTAAACATGAAAACTGGATAGATTTGAGGCATCTTGGGTATCCCCATAAAGTATTTTTAATGTAATTAGGCTTGACTGGATGGATGATAGGGGATGATTTAGGCATCCTATCATAATAATAGTGAAAATTAAAAAAACCCCATTCTAAAATTACTAGATGTTATATATACTCAGAATCATGTGGACCTAATGTATCCATGGAATCCCCCATTTACATGAGTTCAAATATTGTCATCATAATCATTCTTCATGTAGCTTAGTAGCTGAATCCCAAGACACACCATGAGAATCCACAGAGATTCGATCACATCCAAGTCATAATCATTAGGATCACATAAGTCAGAATACTAAAATCCTAGGAAGTAACTCTAGACATCCACAAAAGTATTATCATGTCTTGTAAGGTTTATTAATTGGGTCTCAGTAATCACATATAGGAATTTGTAGCTGCATGTAGTGAAAATAAGTTAATGTGTTTAAATATGGTTGATGTTGGAAAAATTCCAAAAATTCACAACACTATCTATATCTCCTTGGGATCACATCATCTCTATGGATTGTAGTTTCCTTGCTTGCAACCAAGTGGTAATTACAGAACACTAACTACTACCCATTTTGGGCTTATAGAAATTTTATCCTCATAACCAAAAAAAATATCTAGAATATGGGTCACACCTTCAGTGGCCTATGGTGGGATCCCCTCTATATGGATCACCATATACCCATCCTTGATTATAAATCCAAATATTTCCATCTGAATCCAATTGAAGTTTCTCCTCCCATGCCACCTTATTTTAATGTTAGAAAATTGTTTCCTTTATCCACATCATGGATTGACCATGTCACAAACACTTGATCTATCTCTTATATCATAATCCCACATCTTATATTTCATCAATTCAAGGATTCAATATCTTTATGAAACTAATGTCACATTCCACTAGAAGCTCCTTTAGGGAACATATTCTCAATCACACAACCTACCAGTGCTATGTTTACTCACATGGCCACCCACGTCATTGTGTTTTTCTAGAACCACATATTCCCATTCTCATTAGAGGTTTTTCAGTATCATCCACCCACATAACCACTTATTAGAAGAATATGAATCCAAAGAATCCACCTGTGATCACCTCACACTTCAAAAGCACACCAAAAGGAAATAGGGTTGGGTAACCTAATAGTCCCACCAAATGAAATCAGTATTGATACCAAAGCACTAAAGGTTCATCCTCAAAAAGAAACTAAAGAATTAATATTCCTATATTGAAAATTATCAAAGAAACTTCAATAAATAAATCCCAAACATAACACATTTACCAAAATTATTACACAATTTATTCATAAAGTCTACATCATCTTGAAAATTATTGAGGATTTAATAATAGATTCACATGAACTTCCAAAAAAAGTAACATATACACAAGTCATCACAATTTAGTAGATTGGAACCATGAATATATACATGAAAATGAAATTTGTGTCGCTATTGAATTATTAAAAAACCCAGACCCATCCATGAATCAGATCAAACTCTAGTTGGAATACATGCCTTGTTAATCCTATATAACTAATATGGTGAATGATATTCCTCTTACCACAATAGGAAAAGAGTCTAATAAAAACAACATACCTATTAACAATGGGAAAAGATAAAAAAACATGATAAATAAAGAACAAAAAATTCCCATAATATTCACTCAGGTTTAAAATATTATAAAATCATAATTAAGAAAAATTTAAACATTAATCCCATGTCTTTTGTAACATTGGATTTTTTATAATAGGTTTTCATGAGGCACTAGCCTCATATCCATAATAGATATGATACATTCCTAATTATCATATTTTTCATATAAAAAATAATAATAAAAAATGAATCCATTAATACAAATTTGTACCACCCTAGTATAGGGGAAACATGAATGGTTCCCCTAAATATCATTCCACAAGACCTGAAGAGTACCTTGCTAAATTCCAAAGGATTCTTACTAGTGGTGGATGTCTAAAAAAGAACCATTTAGAGGATATACCCCCAAAATTAGAGTTCACAATAACAAAAAAAAAGAACAACCATGTATCAGATAACAACAATAATAAATAGTGTGTATTAGAAAAATAAAACATCCAAACAAAAATTGACATTCCATATAGAATTAGTATAATTATAAAATGGTCACTGCCCAGTAGTATGATCACACATACAAATAAAGATAGAATAAAATAATAAAATAAAGTTATATGTAGTTCAACCTCATCTATGATCCTTACCTAAAATATTGATGGGCAATAACATTCAATCTATTAAACATCATCATCAAATTCTTATATGTCCTCAACCGAACCCAAGTCTACATCAATGTGAGAGTCCACATGGGTAACCAAATACAATGGAGGCTAATGTTGGTTGTGAGAAAAAAATAATATGTGAGCCACCAACATGATCTACTACATAACCATAATATTTATATGTATGTTAATATGGAATGAATATCTAGAATAAGTTATTAAATAAACAAAAGGAAATAATTGAAAAATTAAACAACCTAATACAGCCAATGTTGAGTTTTTTGAGTACATCATGATGACCATTCCAAATATATCAAATTTGTGTGTGTGTGTGTGGGGGGGAGTATAATCATGTACTAGTAACAAGTTTTGATCCTAAAACCCATAAACATGACTTTCCATTATGTTTTCATCATGTTCTGAGTTGTGTCTTACACCTCATGATAACATTACAAACAAGAAAAAAAATATAAAAACTAGATCATAAGCTGAATCCCTGGAATATAAATATATCATGGTCAAATTGATAAAAAATCTCTTAAAAATGGCTTAGAAGAAAGATCTAGCGTATATTGGGAATCTATCCAAACTATGATATCACATACAACCTGAATCATATTCCCAAGAATATTAGTTATTCACTACCCCAAATTCCATTTTCTATGTCACCATTCTAATAGTTTGGATAATAGGCTTCTTGGGAATCCTCATTAAGTATTTTCAATGTTATTTTCTTAGCTAGATAAATCCTATGGGTGACCTAGGCACCATATCATAATAATAGTGATAAAAAGCTTGAATATTGAATGAATATGTCCAAGATATACTAGGAATCATAGGGAACTAATTCATTAGGGAATACCATATAGACCTATGGTCAATTACTGATGTCCTGGTAATTTATCATTTGGCTCAACAACCATATCCTAGTAGAAAAACATATGATCTATAATGATTTCATCAAATACATGATGCACCTCACCAGTATCACATAAGGCTAAAGTGTTTCATCCTAATAAGAACCTTTGTAAATATCTAATATTACAATTATGTCTCATTGGGCCCATATCCTGAGTCCCAGGGATCACATTTAAAAATTATTAGTTTCTTCCAACATCACAAGGATTTTTTTAAAAATAATGTATGGTTTGGTTGAATCCATAAAACCTTCAACCTTATCTATATACCATTAGGTTCATGTAATTGGTACATTTTCTATAGTGACACAAGGTACCATATCCACATAATTTCATTTCCACCATATCAAAAGTTCTGTATGTCAAATGGGAACATACGTGGTTTCTCTTATGTCACATTGTGGTCTCTCAGGAATCCCAAAAAATTATGTATAGGGATATGAAGATAAGTCCAATCCCTTTTCTAATAATCCTAGAATGGCTTAAAAACATGAGCAACGTGCCAGAATTCATTGGGTCAAATGACCCAAATTGGCATCTCATAGAGGGGGAGGTATAATCACCCAATAGATCTATTAATGACCCATAAGGCTCAATGGTAACAACGTTGTCCAACCCCTTTCCAGGCAGCTGTATTAATCCCCTCTTTATTTATGGTTCATTTTGTCACTTATCACTAGGGTCAATACACACTATCCATTATAGTATAAATATTCCTGGCCATCAGTGGGCGAGTTGTCCAATTATTGTAAGAGTTTCCATCGATGGAATCAACACCTTGTGTAATTTAATCATAGGCTATAAATATTATTACTCAACTTAAAAAATTATAAAGGGGATTATTGTGTAGCATCCCATACCCGGATGTCGATCAATATTTCCCTAATTTGGGTTGGCTGCATGGCCTCGTTTACGTCTACCTAAACTCTTGTAGATACTGACTAGTAGTGAGGGCCTAGGGTGTATCCTTGGGGATATTGTGACCTTGTTACAAAAGTGTAACAAAATGGTTGCAATTACCACTAAAAGAAAATAGTGTTTTAGCAGCAGTTTTTCATCGAGGTATTGAAAACCTCCGTAAAATAACCACACCAAAATGATTTTAAAATAGATTTTAAAATGTTTTAAAATTTCTTCAATAAATTTTTTTTGTGGGGTATTTTTCAAAAGATACACAAAATTGAAAGATTTTTGTAAATTTTTCTATTTGTTAATTATTATTATTTTAAATATTATTTAGAATAAAATGTACTATATTATTTATAATTTTAAATATATATAATGTATCAGTTCTTAAATATTTATAATTATTTGTTAAGAATATTTTTAATATGAAAACAATTATTTTATAAGTTGAAAAATAGACTTCGACATAAAACAGTCATAACATATTAAATGAGATAAAACCAAGTGAGGTTTTAATCCTATGATAATGGAAGGAAGAAAATATATTCAAATTTCAAATGTCAATAATTGAACTCGAATTTCAAACGGTCAATTCTTTTATTCCAGGTGATCGTTTGGGATCTACCACAAATGAAATCGAAGCATGTGATGATCTCTATTCCATTTAGGTATATTTTCAACCCTTTGACTATTATATGCCTCTCAAAAAAATGCATAGATGTCCTCCGAAATAGGGGTTTTTGTTGAAGACCACGATTTCTTAAAAATTCATATGGTTACAACCTTCGATCCAAGTGTCCATTCATCATGTACCAAATATCTTATTGATGATCATTTTATGATCTTCGATTGAACTGGTTGTGCGTAGAAAAAGTTTTTCCAGATAAGAATTTATGGTCATTTTAGAATTTTTAGTGGTTTCAGAGGTTAGTAACATTTTTATGACTTATATAAATAATTATTTTTTAATTTTTTAATTTTTTATCTGTTATTTATTTATTTATTTAATATTAATTAAATAATTTTTATTTCTTTATTTATTTATTATCCATTATTTATTTATTTAGGAATTTACTAATTGATAAATTTATTTATTTATTTAATATTTAATAGCTATTTATTTATTTATTTATGATTTTGTTATTATGAACACATTAATTATTAATTTATTAGTTAATTTATTTATTAATTATTAAATAATTATTGTTAGATTATTATTATTTCATTTATTATTTATTACTTCTTTATTCTTTATTCATTCATTATTTATTTATTATTATTCATTTACTTATTTATCAATTTTTTTATTATTAAATATTGAATTATAAATATTAAATACAAAATTTTAATTATTAATTAATAATTATTAAATATTAATTATTGATTATGTATTATAAAATGTTAGTTATTATTAATTATTAATTATTGATTACAGATTAACTAATTAATTAATTAATTAATTAATCTTTAATATTTAATCTTTATTAATTATTATTTATTAATTATTAATTAATATTTATTAATTATTAATTATCATTAATTAATTCATTTTTAATTTACAAAATATTAGTTTATTATAAGTTTATTATTTATTTATTATTCAATCATTTATTTATTTATTCAATATTCAATATTCATTAATTATTAATTAATTAATTGATAATAATTTTTTAATAATTTCTTAAACATTTATTAATTTTAATATATTAATTATTAATGATGATTTATATATTTTTAACGATCAATTATGAATGATTAGTTGTTAGTTATTATTAATTATTAATGAATAATGACTAATGATTAATTTCCTATTATTTTTTATTTATTATATACTATTTAATGAAGACTGTTTATTATTTATTATTTATTATTTATTATTTATTATTTATTATTTATTATTTATTTATCTATTATTAATAAATTTGTTATTTATTTATCAGTTATTATATTATTTTTAATTAATTTATTATTTATAAATTACTTATATATTATATATTATATATTATGTATTATGTATTATATATAATATATAATATATTTTGTATTATGTATGATATGTTATATATTATATATTATATATTATATAATATATAATATATAATATATATTATATATAATATATAATATATAATATATTATGTATTATGTATTATGCATTATATATTATATATTATATATTATATATTACATATTATATATTATATAATATATATTATTTATTATTTATTATGTATTATATTTTATATATTATATATTATATCATATATATTATATATTATATATTATACACTCGGATCCCAAATCTTTCTAGTATAATATTTATTATATATTATGTGTTTTATAATATTTATTATTTATATTATACATTTAGTATTTAGTATTTTTTATTTACAAATTACTATTTACTATTTACTATTTACTATTTGTTATTTTTAATTTAAAATTTAAAATTTATTATTTTTTAATTTTAATTTTTTATTTACCATATAATTCTATATTTAATATTTCTATATTCATTATTAATTTATATTCTATTTATTAATTAGTAATTAGAAATTATTAATTTGTAATTATTAATTATTAATTATTAATTATTAATTATTAATTAGTGATAATTGATTAATTTTTATTTATTAATAATTACTGATTAATCATTATCGATTAATAATTATTTAATGTGTATCTATTTGTTATTTACTATTTGTTTTTTCAAATTTATATATAAATATATGTATATTAAATACTATTTATTGACCACACGAAGTGCCTGCATGAGTGGTAATGTCTATAGAGAATGAGAAATAGGTATGGGTTGTAATCATATCCAACACACAATTTCTAAATATTGCATTGGCTTGTGCTTGTATATGGGCATAGACATGGTAAAATATGAATAAATTAATTAGTAAAATAGAAATACATACATACATACATTACTAAATAAATTACGATAATAAATAAATTACAAAAAAAGAAAAAACAAAATATAAATAAATAATAATAATAAATAAAATAATGAAAAATAAATGATAACATAAATAAATAATAATATTAAAAATATGTTATGAATATATAAACAATAGGGTAGGAATATATAAACAAATACGAGAAAGAGTCTCTTATACAAATGATGTTGATACATATCTCTAAAAATGAGACTAAATAGGTACACTACGTGCAGTACAATACATGAATAAAAATACCAAAAAGAATGAAATTTATATCTACAGATAGAATCTTGATAATTATTTTGGTTGTGTGCTCCCCTACTCTTGAGCATGGAAAAAAGACAAGCATCAAACTTTCGTCACATTCACTGGTCATGACCTACATCAATATAATTTATATGTGAACCCAATGACCACCTAAATATGGTGTGAGGTATAATCTTAGTAGGACACCACCCAAAGTGTCTATAAAAAGTTCTATTTTATTTTCAATAGATTCTAAAGGAGAGTATTTCATATATAAGGTATGTATGCAATCAATGTAAAGCTCTAATAGAAAATGAAATAAAACATGTGACCATGTATAACCAAAGATGATTCCCTACAAAAAATCTCTTAAGATCCTATCAGAAGGTAGCTGATAATCAAAAGAAATTAAACACCACAACCATACAGTACACCAAATATCTCATATATCTCATAGACTTTCCATATAACCTATATATCAAATCAAACATGACCATGCTGTATAACCAAAAGTGTCACTTCAACCACCATTGCATCGTACAGTTGGACAAAAATCCCTCAAGGTAACATTGCAGCATTTTTGGGTTTTTTTGTCTTTGTTGACAATGCAGGTGTCCATGGTGAATTTTCGTGTTCTGGAGATATTGTTGAAAATCCATGTTGACAAATAACCACAACAAAAGAAATGATGATTTTAAAGTGGTACAAAAGAACATATACAAGGTGGTGAGCATCAAGAAAAGTGGATTTCCATGATGATCTAATCAAAATATGAAAAAGGAACGAATTTTGTGAAGATCCGATCCTTGATGTGGCTTTTACAAAGACAAGAAGGATATTGATGGAGATCTTTGTGATTACGATGAGCTTCATGAATGGAAGAGGAGAAGAGAATTGCAAGAGATAATTGTGGAGTATAAGAGCTTTCAAATAGAGCATTATAGAGACGATGTGCATTGTGAGTGGAGAAACACGCTGGCACAAAGTATTTTATGGAAGGGTTCCTGATTATGATGTGCGTGGTGAATATGAAAATTGGCCTCCGTGCTTTGCAAAACAGAGTGAATTTCTGTGGATGTTTTTTAGCCTATGATTTGGTGTTGACATGCTGCTGAGGTGGCAGGAAGGTTCTAGAGTCGATGGAAATTGACTATAAATAGACCTCGACCCCCTAAAAAGAATGAGAGAGTTTTCCAAGAAATATTTGTAGCTCTCGAATCTCAATGGATGTTCGTAGAGGTAGTGTGCTTCAAGAAAGATAAGATCTTTGTGATGGCTTATCTAGCTCTACAAAAGTGGTATGTTCCACATTAGCCTAGTGAGATTCATGAAATACTTCCCTTCATGACGCCTTGAGCTCTTAGAGATCCTATGTTTTGTTAGGGCTTGAGCTTTGCGAATGCTTGAGCACTATGAAGTAGTGTGATCTGTTAAGAAGTGATATCTACGAAGGTGTGTGCTTTGGAAATACGTTGGGACTTCGCAAAGGTTTTTTTGAGCTTTGAAAAATTTGGAGCTATGCAAAATAGGGAGCTTTGCGAAGTTATTTCCAAAGGTTGTTTCCCAGTGAACAATGGAAAAGGGGTATTCATTAGTAGATGAAATTTTTATTTCAATAGAGAATCAAAATATAGTAAAGGTTTCACTTATTAGTGTAATGAAAGGACCCCCCCCCCCAAGTCATTAAACTATGATTGGATCTTCTAAAAAACCAGTGAGATCACTTCATTTGAGAGAGCAGCGAGTTATCAAATTGTGAGTGGGTGTAAACCAAGAGGGACAGTGAGTCCACTTCAAACTCGTATGAAATAGTGCACTTATAGTGGATTTGGTACATTAGCACATTTCCTATGTATTCTCCTTATATGTAGCCTAGTGAAGGTGAACAATGTAAAATTGATATTTCAAATGTATGGTTAAAGATTCATTCATACTCTACAATGGGTAGGAGAAAGAGAAGTGTGTTTTGTTTGACAAAAAAAGATCTTAAGGGGTAGTTATTTTAATTTTTCATAGCCAGAATCAACTGCCCTCATGGTATCTATACTAGTGGGCCAAAAATATCGTATCAGAGTGAAAGGTTGATATCAGTGTTTCTCTCTCAAATAAAGGTCACCAATCATAAAGGGATTCATATATTTGATGAAATCAATTTTTATCCATGGATGAATTTGATGCAACATTACATCTGATCTTTTGGAATGGATGTGATTATAGTAGAAATGCATGGTATAACAGCTGATATAAATAGTGGTGCATTATCATATGCTAAATAAAGATAATTGGATGATAAGGCCAATGGAATCAATTCTTTAGTGGTATAGCTATACAATGATATCTATACAATGGAGATTTCATGAAAAACATCACATGCAAGGTGGGAGAAACTTCTGAACATATATGAAGGATATTCAAAGGTTATAGAAGGAAAGTTGCAAATGTTTTGGAATATGAATGAATATCATAGAATGAACCCAAATGAGTCTATTGATTCATTATAGGACAAGGTAAATTATGTAGTGGAAGACATGTGAGGACATGGTGAACTAATTGAAGACATAATGATTGTGAATCATATCTTGAGTTAACATCCCCCTCATTTCAATCTAAAGGGTTATGTATTGGAAGATGAGGACCCGAAAGAGGTGTCACTAGATAACATTCATAGTACCCTTGTAGCATATAAAATGCGAAAGGAAGATAATGACACTATGGAAAAGGGGAAATCCAAATAAGTGGCTTTCAAATCCATGAAAAAGCTCAGTATTGAAGATTCTTAAGAAGAATAAGAGACAGATGAGGTGATGTCATTCATTTCATCAAATCTCTATAGAGGAAAATGAAAGTTTAAAGGGAAACATCCACTTGTCTGCTTTAGATGTGTGAAGGTTCGTTATTTCCCAACAAGCTATCCAAAAACGTTCCATGATTATGATGATAATAGTGAATTTTAAATTCAAAAGAAGATGCCTTCAGCCTATTGGAAAATTGTGAAATAGTTCCGAAGAAATTTTCTTAAGATGAAAAATCTATTTTCACAAGAATTTGACAGTTCAGATTAGTATAAAGTTGATTTGATTTAATAGATAGAGAACTGGAAAGATCGTGGAGAAAATTCTAGGGTGGTAGTCATCAGTAGTACTCAGAAAAAGGAAGAAACTGACATTAATGAAGGAGAAGAATTTAATGGAATTGTTGATATACAAGCTGAGTTAGAGGCTTCTCTTGAAAAGATATATATTTGGATAGCCAAAACAAATAATACCAACAATGTAGTTTATAATGCCAAATTATATGTGAATTAGAAGGAAGAAGTAAAGTATGAGTTAAAGGAAGAAATTGAGTATCTCAAGCCATAAACAATAGAGGACTCCAATTCGGTTAGTGATTATAAAATCAAGATTTATAAATAGAAAAGAGAGATCAATGGATTTAATAACACAATGAAAGATAAAATAATTCATATCGATGACCTTGAAGGATCTCAAGTCATAATTTCCCAGCATGTTTTCTTGAAAGAAGATCTTTCTGAGACTGAAAATATGAATAATGAGCCATGTATTTTAGTTGGAAGGATTTATAAATTGATCTAAGATATTAAGGCTGATTTGGGGCTCAATAAAAAATATAAATCATTTAGGGTTGAAGTCAGACTACAAGAACTCATTTCGAGAAAGAAAATTTATTTTGGTTAAAAGAAGAATCGAAAAATTCAATGAACCCATAGGAAAACTGGATGTACAGAAGTGACACAAAGAAATGTGCCTTTCATCTGGTTCTATTTTTGTGGAAAGATAGGACACACACAAAATTTGTGTTCTATAGACATAATATACCGAAGGGCTCAAGATGAGAGGAAACAACTAAACAGATAATGGTTCTATAGAACATATTCCAAAGGGTAGAATTTTTGGAGATGAGGATTTGGGCACATGGCTAGATACTGTACATAGACCATAAATATAAATGTGCCAACAAAAAATCAAAATGTTCACAAGTAGGAGATCAATGAACCAACATGAGAGTTGAAAATGAAAAAAGAGTTATGGCTTTGCAAGATAAAGCCCATCTATCATACTTTGAGAAAGATCAAAAGTTTCGATCTAATTCAAGTGTGAAGAAAATAATATGGACCAAGAATAAGAGAGAAGAGAAGCTAGTTGTTGCTAAAATTTACCTTAATGCATCATGCCATTCTGATTTATGGACTAGTGATTGTTTTTTAACATCTCACATGACATGAAAAAGGATCTGGTTACAGAAATAAAATATAACAAAGAAAGAGTTTTAAATTTTCGAAATGATGAAGGACTTAATATAATTTCATCGGGAAATTCTAGGTTTGGGGAAAAAGAAATAAGTCGTGATGATGTCCTGGTTGTATAAGGTCTTATTCATAATTTTCTCTCTACCAGTAAACAGTGTGACTAAGGGAATTCAATATGGTTTTGCAAGAAGATGTGTGTCATCAAGGGAAGAGATGGTACAATGAACATATTGGGAGAAAGGGAAAACGGTAATCTCTACATAGTATGTGGAGAAAAAGATATGAGCTTTTTATCTAGAGAGGGGGGAAACAAGTTATGGAATAAACGAATTGGTTATATATTTCAGCCTCTCGGGAAGATTTAGTAAAACGTGTTACATCTAGAGAAATACCAATGCAATCACAGGATCATTCTCACACATGTGATATATGCCAAAAGTGGAAATATAATTATATTGACATATAAGGAAAAGAAAAAGAAGTCAACAAGAGTTCTCGAATTGGTGGATGATGATGTTGGTGGGATTATCACACCAAGAAAAATTGATAGAAAGTGGTACTACATTCATTTCATTGATAAATATAGAAGAATGGAATGGTTATTTGTTATTTATCATTAGTCCGATGTGTTCATCTATATAAAATAATATAAGAGGGAGTGTGAATGAATTCTTGTATAGAAAATTTGGATTTTTCATACTTACAATTGTACAAAATTCAGAAATATCTATGTGGAAGGCTATCTCAAGAAACATGGCATAATGCATCATGTTTCCTCATTGAAAACTCCCCAATTGAATGGAGTTTTTGAAATGAGAAATCTGATCATCATCAACATGGGTAGAATAATGCTTATAGAAAAAGGACCACTAGAGAGGTTCTGGAAGAAACCCATGATGACATCATTCTACATTTCTAACAAAGCTCTGTTGTGTACGAAGGAAGGAAAGACTCCATAGGAGATATGGTATGAAAATAGGAAAACAATGAAATACTTTTGAGTCTTTGGAAGTAAGGGTCTATTTTCTTAGTATTGAAAAATGTAAGAAATTTGATTCACATGGAGATGAGGGGATATTCTTTGGCTACTCTGAAGAAATAAATACATCCAAATGCTTCAATGAAAGGCTAAGAAAAGGTGTTAGGTGTAATGATGTTGCTATAGTGTAGAATAAAGAGAGAATTCAACAACACAGTGAACAAATTCTTAATGAATTAGACGAGGAGGAAATAAATATCCGGGGCGAATAAGTAGCTGCTGTTGATTCAGAAGAAGATACTGATGATGAGAATGATAAAGTAAAATCTGTATATGCACCGAAGCCAAGGAGTGGAGATGAAATTCATAGGTAGAATATCATTGGTGATCATCCAGCTATAGTTCATACAAGAATAATGAAATCATGGCAGCATAAAACATTCCTATCTCAGGTAGATCCTAAATTCCTTACTGATACAGCTGATGATGAATACTATCTTCAGTATTTGAATGTGAAGATAGATCAGATTAAGAAGAATTAAGAATGGGAGATTGTTTCGAAGCCACTAGGGAAGAATGTTATCAGAACTATATGGGTTTATTGAAACAAAATAAATGACGAGGGAATAGTTATTCAAAAAAAACATGACTAGTGTGAATAATATACTCACAGATAGAGGGAATAGATGTTTATGAGACATTTTCACTGGTCTCAAGGCTCGAGACAATCAGATTATTCCAAGCCATTGTAGTGAAATGGATGTTCTAAGTGTTCTTGATGGATATCAAAAAAGAATTATTGAATAGGATTCTGGGGGGAAGAAGTGTATATTGTGAAACCTAATGTTTTTTCACATTCATGAGGATGAGAACATGGTTTCTTGAATAAAGAATGCATTATATGGGGGTTAAACAGGAACCAAGACCATGGTAGTGAAGGCTTGATTAGTATTTGGAGAATCTTAGTTTCCATCCAAGTGGAGTTGATTATAATCACTATTTCAGTAGGAACAATAATCAAAAGAAGATGGTTCTAGTTTTAATCGATGGAATAATATTTGGCTGATCAGATGAAGCTTATTACAGATAGTTTTACAAATTCCTGAAAAGGGAGTTCAAAGTGTCAATGATTAGAGATCTAGCAATTTAACTTGGTTTATATGTGTCACATGGAAAGAATTTCACTGTCATTTCACAATGAAAATACGACAAGGAGTTTCTGAGAAGATTTAGAATTGAAAATTACAAGGAGATGAAGACTCCATTTGCTATCCGGATGAGATTATTGAATGATGATAATGGAAATACATTTAATATCACAAAATATAGGCTTATTATTGAGATTTTACTATACCTGACAATGACAAGACCTAATATTGTTTTCTCCACATGCCAAGCAACACAATATGAGAGAAATCCCATGGAAAAAAATGATTTTAGTGAAAATAATACTTTTTTATATCCATGGAAATGTGGATTTTGGTTTGATGTATAATGAAAACTCTCACCAAATGTTATTGGGATATATAGATTCAAATTTTCAAGGTTTTGTGTATGATAGGAAATAACCGTCAGGTTTTGATTTCTATCTCTTTCGGTTGTTCATTTCATGGGTATGAAATAAAAAAATATTGTATTTCATTGAGAACTACAAAAGTGGAGTATATTTCAACCACTCAATCATGCACACATTTTTTAAGGATGAATCAACATTTTGATGACATGTGTGTTGAAGATATGTCACCAAACAAAATCCAGGGCGATAACTCAGGTGCTATAAATCTCAGTAAAAATATCATCTATCACTAAAGGGAAACGAAAATTGAGATATTGTATCATTTCTTCTAGGAGAAAATTGAGCAAGGAATCATGAAGTTGAAGTATGTGCCCACAAAACTACAAGTTGCATAAATTTTGAGGAAGGCCATACCCATGAATGCTTTTGAGAGGCATCGACTAAATCTAGGAGTTGAGTCGGCTCCCCACACATGAGAATGTATGGATTTAGAACCCCCCTCAGGACTAGACCAAGGTATATGAGTCCATATAATACTCATATATTCCCATGAGCATCTTGATAGAAACTCAATTACAACACTGGTGTAGTCTAAGGATCACATTAATAGATAATGTCCAATGTGACTCCAGCAAGCCACATCCAATGGGTAGAAATTCCCTTATCTACTTAGAGAATCAATATCTAAGGAGTATATAGGACCAAGTTATCTACAAACATAAATCACAACCAGTGGTTGAAATTTCAATTGCATCTAAGTGGAATCAAGATCCTTGGTATACTGACCAAGGCATCCACTTCCATTTTAATTCACATCTTATTAAATTCCACAATTCATAATCATTCAATTTACATAAGTATTCCAACTCATATAAAAATCAGATTCAATTTCATTCAATTAGATTTCCCACTCATATATAAATTCCAAAAAAAATATGTAAACAAATAATGTACATGTAAAGGAGGCAATATCAGTCTCTTATTAATCAATTTAATTAAAATTAAATTATTATGAGCATCAGATAACTACAAAGAAACACAAATCACCCCATGGGTCATATAATAATGGGAAAATATCAAAGTAACTCCCCATGGGTGACCTTGGTTGGAATAACACAAACAATAGTTCTCAAGTAACTAGTGGGAATCCCAAATAGGTTTCATTATATAAAAAAAATATTCAATTAATTATTTTTGGACACGATATAATATTTGGGGTAGGAACACCCCATGGTCCCGCACCGGTGTAAGAACCCGGTTCTTATTCTTGAGGTACGGGTTTGTTCTTTTCTCCTTCACTTAAGTGTTTTTGAGAAAATAATGAAAATGTGGGAAAATACTAATTTTTGGGACTACACGCAGTGTACTTTAGGCCGTGTGGGATGAGTACACAGGGCGTGTAGCCATGTTAGAGATGAAAGGTGGAAACACCCACTACATGTCGTGTAGTAGGTATTTACACGCCATGTAGTCAGTCATCAGGAAAATATTAAGGCGGTGGCCAGTAGTGTGACAGAACATTCCGTTTAGTCATGAAGACACACCGTGTAGTCATGTCAGCAGATGAACAGTTCCACGCTGGCGGGACACCTCTAAAAGAACATTTAATAAATAGAAAGTACACACCGTGTACTTGGAAAGTACCCGTAGTTTACTTTATTTTTTAACAAAAAATGGGTATTACCCTTTTCTGTTCACATGGAAGGCTTAGAATAGGAAGAAGGAACTAAAGAGGGTGGCAGGAGCTTTGGAGATCCGCTGAGCGCACGTCGGGAATCAGTTTTCTGCACTGTTGATCTCCCTAGAACCGCTCAGGTGAGCTCTCCCTTCTCCTGGAGTATTTCTTACCAATTATTTCCCATAGGGAAGTTATTTATGTTCTAATGAGGTTTTCTTTCACCTCATATCTACGTTGTTCTAGGACGAATCGAGGGTTTTCATTCGCGTATATTTTTCGTGGTCGTTCCAACTGATGTGTGTTTTGTGTTTTTGAGCTACGGACCCATATTTGGGGTGTCGGGTGGCTAAGGCCATGGCGATTTTAAATACCTGGAATTATATAGGTAATTAAATAAAAATTTTATAACTGTTGATTGGGATCAGTGCTTGGATCCAGAACCTCCCCGGGGGGTGTGTTCCTCTTTTTAGATATTTGGCGAGGATACCCGAGGGTATGCCATTTTTAATTATGAATTACTTTTTACTTGAGATGAATTATATGTAAATTGAATTTTAATATGTTGGGAATGGGCCGGTTACTTATGCCTATGGAAGGGTTTTACTATAGCCGGAGGGAACCTTTTTATTTCGCCCGAGGGCAACCTTTCGTGCCTGAGGGCTGTGAATTCTGTGCCTGAGGGAGGCATTTCGTACGCTTGAAGGAAATTTCTGTTACTCCTGAGGGCAATGCCTGAGGGAAAGATTCTGATTACCTGAGGGTAAGCCTAAGGGCGTGGTTATATTAGCCTGAGGGCAAGGTTCTGATTAGCCCGAGGGATTTCTTCTGAGGAACATTGAATGTTATTAAATTGAACTGCTAAAATAATATTTAAATGGAAATGAAACCAGTAATGTCAGGTACTTTAGAGTACTTATTAGTTTATTGCATTTACTTTTGCACACTGTTGTTCCATGTTTACACATAGTTGAGAACATGCCTTTGGTGGAAACCTACTGAGATTATTTCTCACACCCTGTTTGGGTCATGATTTTCATCCCAAAAAGATCACTTTTCGGCAGGTATGGATAAGTGCAAGGGTCCCTATACAAGTACTTGATTGCTGGTGAGGAGTGCGAGAACATGGGACAGGGCTTAGGCTTGTGATGTTACGTACTATTTTGTTTCATTTTACTGTACTCTGTGACGTATTTTACTTCTTTGTAACATGTTCTTTCTGTTTTCATAGAACTTGAGACATGTTGCATCATTATCTATATAATTGTTGCTTATCTTTTACTGCAGTTGTTATATTAAATATGTATGGTTTACTGCTTCCGCTGTTGTTGTATGTTTTATTTCATTCCACCATGCAACAATTTGAAAAATTAGGGCATAGTTTCCCCACTATCAGACCTAGGCCCTCGCTACTAGTCGGCAGCCTCTGGCGATTGGGTAAATGTGCTTGAGGTCACGTGGCGAACCAGGTTCGGGGGACCCGTTGAGTGGCACCTAGAACCGGGACGTTACAAAGTGGTATTAGAGGAGTTTTTTCTTTTACTTACTATTTAGAGCCTTAGTCAGTGATAGGATGAGAATGGTAGTTGGTAATAAGCTATTCCTGGGTGTATCTATCCCTTGTATAGGGAAAATCCAATTTACCTCATGTTGCAATTTTTCTAATTTTGCAATTTTAAAGTTGAATTGATTTTCACCGAAGGGTGACACACTCGTGATTGTGCTGTTTATATTTTATCCATGGGTTCTATTTAGTTGCAACACGATGAGGGGAGGTTATACCATCTCATGCATCATTAGGCACAAGCTATAAATCACATGCCATGTAGGTGCATTAGAAATTTCATGCTGTTGTGATATTTGTTGTTCTAGAGAAGTATGCTGTTGTGATAGCTGCTTAAAAAATACCTTCTACGTGATAGGGAATTTTCGTGTGAGTCTGTTTATAGAATGGATGCCAAACTTTGGTTTTTGGGAATTATGGGCCCCCATTGACCGGAATTTGGTGGATCATTGACTGTTTATTTTGTTATAACACAGATAAGATGTCTAAATATGATTCGCGGGGAGTATGGGCCCTCACGGATCAGAATTTGACAATTCGGTGTTGTTTTTTATGTATTATCTGGGTTCTGGGGATGTTTATGAGGAATAATGTCTGGAAACCCAGTATACACACCGTGTAGTACATTAAACACGCCATGTATGATCTTCTATTTGGGGTAAAAATAAAACTTCTTGAGTACACGCTGTGTAGTATCTTCCCGTGTCAGAGAACGTGTGGGCGGCGACACAGGAAAGGGAAGAGCATGTGGAGAACAAGTTGTGTACGAGTAGTACAGGCTGTGTAGGGTTGACCCGCTATCCACAGTGTGACTAACAACACGGGCGAAGTAAACCTTAATACATACATGTCGTGTCCACTATGGAACACGCTTTGTAGTCTGACCTGGGATTCGGCTGTGTAAGTAACAAACACGGGTCAGTGTAATCCCGTCATGTACATGCATGTGTGTATGGAACACGCTGTGTAGTGTGAGCCATGTGTCCAGTTGTGTGACTAACAACACGGGTCGGCGAAGCTCATCCAGTACACGCCGTGTACCCGTAGGGCATGCCGTGTAGTCTTGTCCGAGGATAGACCGTGTGGACTTAGCTGTGTTATTTTGTTCAAACGGGAGCCGTGTGGCTTAGCCATGTAGAAGGACCTAGTCAGGGGAAGAGAAGTGAGGTACATGCCGTGTAGTCCTGTTTTTCAAATCTGAATGCCTGCTTCCTCATGTTCCCTTTGTGGTTCCTTCGCTTTCAATATTGATAATTTTGATCTAAGGTGTGTGTTTGACCTTGTAGAGTCATGCCACCAAGACGACCATGCATTGTTTTCCAGAAGAGCGGTAATGATTATACTCCAGAGATGGTGGACCATGGGCTACTAGTGGATCCTCCTGTAGAGCCAGATGCGGCGCCAGCTATTATACCGGACATAGGCGCAGAGTTGTTGTGCCGTGAAGCCTTTATGTGGTTCATGCAGACCTTTCAGGTAGCACCGTCGGCTGCCACATCTATGGCTGAACTAACTCGTATATTCCAGTAGTAGCATCCACCTATGTTCTCAGGGGATGGCAGACCACATGCTTCAGAGTCTTGGCTGGGGTCAATGTAGACTATTTTCGAGTATCTCGAGACGCCTCCAGGGCGGAGGGTCAAGCTCATGACTTATATACTGTGTGATTACACCAAGAGGTGGTGGGATGTTACCACCTAGTCAGAGCATCACATGGACATGGTGTGGGATGATTTTCAGGTAGTCTTCTATGACTTCTTCTTTCTAGAGACGCTGAGGGTAGATAGAGCTTGAGAGTCATTAATCTGCGGTAGGGCGCTATGTCGGTGATGGACTATTCTGCTTGTTTTACTGTGCATCAGCATTTTGCACCCATACTGGTGGGTGATGAGACGTTGAGAGCTAGATGTTTTTAGGATGGTCCTAGTTATGACATCCGAGCGCTAGTGAATGTTTTCAGGTTGCCTTCAGTACATGCTATTATGAACCAAACACTGATTATAGAGAGGAACATGCAGGAATGTAGTGGTGTGGACCAGGGTGGTTCAACCCCATTTTCTAGTACTATTTAGACTAGTAAGAGGAAGAGAATGATGGACTTCTCTTAGGGTGGAAGTACCAGCCATGAAGTTTCTTCAGGTGGCCTGATCTGGTGCTACCAGTGTGGTAAGGAGGGGAACAAGAGACCATAGTGACCACGAGACCCAGTGGAGTTCCGAGCATGTGGAAAGATGGGTCATCTGCACCGCTTCTGCAGGGAGTTACCACCAGTGGCTAGTGAGAGTGGTTATGTGCAGACTCCGCGTGCGGGAGATGGACCAGCAGCTTCTTACCAGTCGGGAAACTGGAATACGTCAGGGCTTGCAGGCATAGATGGTGGTTATGGCCGTGGTATCCAGACACCAGGATCTCGGAGGCAGCAGGGCGGGACAGCTAAG
Organism: Viscum album; assembly: GCA_963277665.1. Taxonomy (NCBI): domain Eukaryota; kingdom Viridiplantae; phylum Streptophyta; class Magnoliopsida; order Santalales; family Viscaceae; genus Viscum; species Viscum album. The sequence goes on from OY728142.1 coordinate 613,347,487, forward strand.
GGTAGCTAGGCTGTGTCTCAGGGCCATGGCACTGGTCAAGCATATGGAGTGAAACAGACCCAACAAGAGCAGGATACCAGACCTTCTATAGTCAGAGGTAATTTTCTAGTAGCTTCTGTCTTATCTTCAGTACTTTTTGATACGGGTGCTACGCATAGTTTCATATCTATACCCATTGTGGAGAGCCTTGGGATTAGTGTTTCTTCTTCTTCTAATATCATGACGCTAGACACAACGTTGGGGACTAGAACGGCTAGTGTGCGTCAGTGCATAGAGTTCCCCTTTGAGTTTGATGGGTGTCACTTTCTATGGGACCTCTATGTCTTAGAGATGACTAGATATGATGTAATTCATGGGATGGACTGTTTGGTTCCCTTTCAAGCCTTTGTTGACTTCTATCGTCACAGTGTATGTTTCACATCACCCGAGGGAAGATAGTTTCTATACAAGGGCGAGTGGGATGTTCAGGCGAGTCGAACTGGACCAGAGCATTATGGGTGAGGTGGTATCACAGCCCAGATTGCGAGCTTATATCTGGATGACCAGGGGAATTTTCATAAGGATTTCCCTCCAGTGGTTAGTCGTTTTAGGGATGTCTTCCCGGATGATTTTTAGGACTTCCTCTGGAGCGTGAGGTGGATTTCATTATTGAGCTTGTGCCAGGAGCAGCATAGGTGTCCATTCCTTCTAATAGGATGACTACACTAGAGTTGCAAGAGCTCAAGAGGTAGTTAGAGGAGTTACAGGAAAAAGGTTTCATCCAACCCAGTACTTCTCCTTGGGGTTCTCCGGTCCTTTTTGCGAATAAGGTGGATGGTACCCTCAGAATCTGTGTGGATTATCAGAAATTGAACCAGTTGATGGTTAAGAACCAATATCCCTTTCCAATGATTGATGATCTATTCGATCAACTTCGTGGAGCACGAGTGTTCTCGATAATTGACTTGAGATCAGGATATCATCAGCTGCACATTAGACCATCTGATATACCTCTCACAGCTTTTAGGAGTAGGTATGGTCTATACGAGTATACTGTTATGCCGTTCGGACTCACGAACGTTCCAGGAGTTTTCATGGCTCTGATGAATCGTGTTTTCCGCCCTTATCTGGATTATTTTTTGGTAGTATTTGTAGATGACATCTTGGTGTACTCTCACACTCGACACGACCATGACACGCATCATGAGATTGTATTGAGTACACTGAGAGAGCATCTACTATATGCTAAGCTATCAAAGTGACACTTTTGGATGGACCAGATTCACTTCCTAGGTCATATCATCTCAAAGGTAGGAGTTTTAGTAGACCCATAGAAGGTGAGGATAGTGGTTTCCTGGAGGCATCCTAAGAACATGTTTGAGATATAGAGTTTCTTAGGGCTGGATGGTTACTACAAACGCTTCATCCAGGACATCTCCTACTTAGCATCACTGTTGATGGGGTTGACTAAGAAGGGTGTAAAGTTCGTTTGGTCAGAACCATGCGAGGCAACCTTTCAGGACCTTAAGGGAAGGTTTACATCAACACCAATCCTGATACCCCCAGAGTAGGGGAAGATCTATACAGTCTACTATGATGTATCTGGTATTGGGCTTGGAGCAGTGCTGATTCCGGGCGATTGAGTTATTGCATATGGGTCTCGACATTTGAGACCACATGAGAGGAAATACCTGACGCATGACCTCGAGTTGGCTGTAGTTGTTCATGCGTTACACTGTTGGAAACATTATCTATTGGGAGAGAATTTTGTGGTTTTCACCAACCACAAAAGCCACTAGTATATCATTACTCACCGTGAAATGAATCTGAGACATAGTAGGTGGGTCGAGTACCTACAGTCATTTAATTTTGAGTTTTCCTATACACCTGGTAGAGTTAATGCAGTAGCCGATGCACTAAGCCGGAAGACTCAGATACAAGAAGTGCAGGAGGCTGGTGGGGAGTGGAAGCTTATGGATTTGTTCTCTGAGATGCATTTGGAGGTGCACGTTAGTCAGGGGCAGACCTATCTTTCTTCTTTATCTGTGACTTCTACCCTCCGGGATAGAGTGACTATGAGACAACTATCTGAATCAGAAGGCCTAGTTCTATTGGAGTCGGTGGAAACTGAGGACCCTCCACCTGGATGGACGATATGCGATGATGAGGTACTGCGTTTCCATGGATGAGTATGGGTTCCACGGAATATACATGAGGATTTGATGCGGGGGTTTCATGTGTCAGCTTGGGCAGTTCATCCTGGGGTTACAAAGATGTACTACGACTTGAGACGTCAGTACTGGTGGCCGGGTATAAAGAGATATGTAGCTGGTTTTGTTAGGAGATGTTCCACCTGTCAGCAGGTGAAGTCGGAGCACCAGAGACTAGCTGGGTTGTTACAGTAGTTACTCATTCTGGAGTGGAAATGGGATGATTTAGTGATGGACTTCGTGACTGGGTTGTCGAGATCACCTCGAGGCAATGATGCCATGTGGGTTGTTGTGGACAAACTCATGAAGGTAGCTCACTTTTTTCAGATGAAGGAGACCTTTGGTGTTGACGAGCTCATAAGGTTGTATATCTGAGAGATTCTACGTCTTCATGGGGTCCCTCGTTCTATAGTTTCCGATAGGGACACCCTCTTTACGTCTTGTTTCTTGCAGAGTTTTCATAGGGCATTGGTTATAGAAGTGATTTTGAGCACAACTTACCACCCTCAGACCGATGGTCAGTCAGAGCGTATGATACAGGTGCATTAGGACATGATGCGTGCAAGCATCATAGACTTTGGGGGATCTTGGAAGAAGCATATACCCCTAGTATAGTTTTCCTATAATAATAGTTTTCAGGAAACTATCGAGATGAAACCTTATGAGGATTTATATGGTAGGCCATGCCGATCACCCTTGTGCTGGATGGAGGAAGGTGAGGATGCTTTACTGGGACCATGGCTCGTATAGGAGACATCTGAGTAGGTCTAGCTGATTCAGAAGCAGATTGCTACGACACAATCTCATCAGAAATCTTATGCTGATCACCTCAGACGACCCTTGGAGTTCGTGGGCAGGGATCAGGTTTTCTTGCGTGTTTCTCCGAGGCTGGGACACATGCGGATCAGGAGATAGGGTAAACATTCACCAAGGTATGTGGGTCCATTTGACATTTTGGAGAGAGTCAGGCCGATTACCTATCGGTTGCAGTTAACACAGAGTTAATGATCCCTGCATGACGCCTTCCACATATCTCAGTTGTGCCATTATCATTCAGATCCATCTCACGTCTTTCAGTCTGAGGAGGTTGAGCTTGAGATGGATGCATTTTTTAAGAAGCATCTGATTCGTATTGTTGATAGGAGCATCAAGGTTCTTTGAGGCCAGTCAATTCCTCTTGTACGGGTGCTATGGCAGCATGGCCGAGTGCAGTACGAAACCTAGAAGTGGGAGACCGATGTACGTGATCAGTGGCCAGAGTTTTTCATGACTATATCTTCACTACCCTTGGAAGGGAAATTCTGAGACGAATTTCTTTAAGTGGGGAAGGTTGTAAGAACCTGGTTCTTATTATTGAGGTACGACTTTCTTCTTTTCTCCTTTCCTTAAGGGTTTTTGATAAAATAATTAAAATGGGGGAAAATCTTAATTTTTGGGACTACATGTCGTGTACTTTTCCACACGCCGTGTACTTTTGGCTGTGTGGGATGAGTACACAGGGCCTGTAGCCATGTCGGCGATGAAAGGTGTAAAAACCGACTACACTCAGTGTAGTAGGTATTTACATGCCGTTTAGTCAGTCTGCAGGAAAATAGTATGGTGGTGGCCAGCTGTGCGACATAACACGCCATGTACTCATGAAGACATGTCGTGTAGTCATGTCGGCAGATGAACTGTGCCACGCTAGCAGGAAACCGCCAGAGGAACATTTAAAAAATGGGAAGTACATGTCGTGTACTTGGAAATACACACCGTGTAATTTGTTTTCTCGATTAAATTGGGAAGTAGCCTCCTCTGTTCACAGTTAAGGCTTAGAACGGGTAGAAGGAATAGAATAGGGAGGCCGGAGCTTTGGAGATCCGCCGAGCACAGGTCGGGAATCTGTTTTTTGCACTGTCGATCTCCCTGGAACCACACGGGTGAGCTCTCCCTTCTCATAGAGTAGTTCATACCAATTATTTCCCATAGGGATGTTATTCAATTTTGAACAAGGTGTTCTTTCACCTTAGATCTACGTTGTTCTAGGACAAATCGAGAGATTTGAGTTGTGTATATCATTCGTGGGCGTATAAGGTAGTTGGATTGGTTTTCTTTTCTAACTGTTGTGCATTTTGTGTTTTTGAGCTACGAACACATATTTTGAGTGTCTTGTGGCTGAGGTTGTGGCTATTTTAAAAACCTATAATTTTATAGGTAATTAAATAAAAATTGTAAAACTATTGTATGGGATCAGTGCTTGGATCCAGGACCACCCCAGGGATGCGTTCCTCTGTTTAGCCGTTTGGCCAGAATACCCGAGGGTATGCCATGTTTAATTATCCATTACTTTTTCCATGAGAGGAATTATATGTAAATTGAATGTTTATATATTGGGAATGGCCTAATTACTTAAGCACGAGGCAGGTGTTTCTTTATAGCCTGAGGGTAACATTCTATTTCGCCTGAGGGAAACCTTTCGTGCCTGGGTGCTGTGACATCTGTGACTGAGGGCAACAGTTCGTACGCTTGAGGAAAATTACTATTACGCATAAGGAAAATTCATGAGGGAAAGATTCTGATAACCTGAGTTTAAGCCTGAGGGAGTGGTTATGTTATCCTGAGGGAAAGGTTCTAATTATCCTGAGGGATTAGTTCTGAGGAACATTGAATGTTATTAAATTGAACTATTAAAATAATATTTAAATGGAAATGAAACTAGTAATGTTAGTTACTTTTGAGTACTTCTTAGTTTAATTCATTTACTTTTGCACACTGTTGTTTCATACTGAAACACATTTGATCACGGGCCTTTAGTGGGTGCCTACTGAGATTATTTCTCACACCCTATTTGGGTCATTCTTTTCGGCCAAAAAAAATCACGTTTCTACATGTGTGGATAAGGTAAAGTGTCCCTATATAGGTACCTGATTGCTGCTGAGGAGTGCGGGAGCATGGGACCGGGCTTAGTCTCATGATTCTACCGGCTATTTTATTCTGTTTTACTATACTCTATGACGTATTGTACTGATTTGTAACATGTTCAGGCTGTTTTATTAGAACTTGAGACATGTTGCGTCATTATCTATATAACTGCTGGTTATCTTTTACTTCATTTGTTATATTAAATATGTATGTCTTACTACTTCTGATGTTGTTGTATGTTTTATTTCATTCCACTTCACTACACTTTGACAAATGAGGGCATAGTTTCTCCACAATCAGACCTGGGCCCTCGCTGCTAGTCAGCAACTTCTAGAGTTTGGGGAAATTCCCTTGAGGTCACATGGCAAACTGGGTTCGGGGCACCCATTCAGTGGAATCTGGAACTGAGACGTTACAACTGGCATGCCAAACCCATGCCGGCTGGCCTGAGCCACGTCGACATGCTGAACCCTCATCGGCATGCCGAATTTGATCTAGTAGGCTAGATCCACGCCCTTTGAGTCGGGCCAGACTAGACTGGGTCACCGTGCGACCTGACGGGAAAGACCATTGGCCAAACAGGGTTGGGACCAGTGAGGTCCGTTCGGCATGGCCCACTAGCTAGGATAGATTGGACCAACCCAGACCTGATCCTAGCCAGGTTGAGTCAGTCAAATTTTAATTTGGGGTATGTGGGACCGCATGGATGGGTTAGTCAGTTCGGCCCGATCAGGTCAGACCGAACCCAGACGCAACCAACCCCTATTTATTAAAATTCTAATATAATGCAGACCATGAATTAGATTGATGAGGTGTTTAGAGTGTTGGGACTCGCTCGATAAGGTTGATGTTTTTATATGCTTTGGGGTGGCTTTGAAGGATGTTGAGATGTGACTATTGGATTGATGAGCGGTTCTCCCTTGCGTGATATGTACAGAACCCTATGTCTGGTTATGTCCTAAAGACCGTTGACGTTTGACACAATATGTATTGACTATGGCCCAGTGGGAGTCACTTATTTGTGACATTATATGCATACAATATAGGATTATGAGGAGGGACATAGTTGTGCGATATTAGTGGGAAGCACTTATGGGTAACTTTGCAGGCCCACGATATGCGATGAGGAGGTGTACCTAAGCAGTCCTAGGTTTTCAGGAGTCACTTTTGTTTGATATGGTGTTTCCTCTTTACTCAATAGAGGGGGAGTTCTCTAGTAGACAAGGTGTTCGATTATGTTATTAATTTTTCTTGTATCACTACCATAAATTTATACCAAGTGTTAAATGACTTGTGCTTTGTGATTATCTGGGAGGATTCCGGCGTGGTCATTCCATTTGTTTTGGGGTCTCTATAGTGTATCACATTTCTCACCCCTACATGGGCTCCACCCAATTGTGTCACGTCTCATGAAAGAGATCATCATTTTGGAAGAGTCTTTGGTGGAATGGGTCCTAGAGGTTCTTAGGGATACGAGACTAAAGGGCGCTTCAACAGTGGACTTGGTGGCATAGGATTAGATGGGGAGCAGTAGGATTAGGTGGTCAAGATGTTCTTCTTCAGATTCCAGTAGCTACACTACCCTCATGATTAGGTGGGGTTTTCCATAGATGGACATCAGAGTTACCTTTCAGTACATTTCTATTTTTAGTTCTTTTGTTGGGTTTGTATTTTTCCCCACTTGTATTAGTAGTACTTGTACCCAACTTTGATTTAGTGATATTTTTCTTCTTTTCAATGTTTCGGACATGGTTGGTTGTGTGTGTGTGTGTGTGTATAGGTACTCAGGAAAATGCCTTCCACTTGTAGGTTGATGCCTTCAGTGACAGTCACTAGCCCCTGGCTATCAAGAGATGGGATTGGGGTAGTCACAACACATGCCCTATTAGAGGGTTCATGATAGGTAGGGGATCTTAAAAATGTTTTTGTGGATGGAATGAAATTTGAATCTCCTAATACATATAGATAATGAATATTTGTGTTAAATTATTGTGAATATTAAGAATATCTTATTATGTATTAAAAGAAATTATAATTCTTCTTCCCTAACAAAAAAATGTTTTGTATTTATTTGATTTTATATCAATAGTCATGATTATATACTTATAACATTCATAATTTTTATTCATAACTAATTATTATAATTATTAGGACAAAATTAATTTGTTGTGGGGGAGAAATTAATTCCCTATTTTTTTGGATTTATATTCATTCTATCATCTATATGTTCAAAATTCTAATGCATTTGCTTCTATTTTTCCAAGGAATTGATAAATAATAAGTAAAAATTCATGAACAGAAGAATTAAAATTACCACACACTATTCATTCTTCACCAAACTTTAACATAGATGAACATGAAACTAAGTATTACAGAACTTTTATTATTACTCATCATAGATTATTACATCATTTAAAAGTGCATAAATTAAAATGGGTTAATAATTATAAAGAATAAAATATTCTACATTTTGAGATATCTTGGATCATCGTCAACATTATAGATACACAAAATATAATGAAACCCTATAATGAGAATCAACATCATGAAATGAGAAGTCATATTGTGATGTATAAAATATAAATTATGGAAATGAGATTTCTAAAATAAGTAGTGTCAGTGGAACTTATGTGTTTAGTAAGGGTATATATATGAATGGAATCTGAATATTATAAATAAGGTCATTAAAAATATGGTCATTAAATATATTGTTTTTGGATTCATATACATCTAATAAGCATACAAAAGAATTGTATTGTTAATATTATTTTTAAAAATAGCGTAATTCTAAAATAATAAATAATTAAATTGTAATATAATATTAAAATATTTTAAATATATATTTGTATGCCTGTTATGTATTAATATTATTATTATTAATGTATGATATGATGTAATTAAAAAATTGAAACAAGTATATTAATATCAATAGATTAGTAAAATTATATTTATAGATTAATTTAAAATTAATTCTATTTTGTATTGATTCTCTCTTATGAAAGTATTATTTCTCAAAAATTATTTGTTAACTTATAATATATTTAATCCTTGTAAAGTTAATTGACCAATTTTAAGATATTATTTTACAAATGAACTAGTATATTAGAATTATTTTAGTTTTAAATTGATATTAAATGATATTAACAACTAATAACATTTAAAAACTTCAATTATTAATAAAATAGGGTGTTTATTATATTATTAATATTCATATAAAAGATAAACTTATAAAAGATAAAATTTTAATTTTAATAAATGTACTACATTATTTAATATGTCATGTCCAAAATATTTTATTATTTTTCTTTTATAATTTTTCTGCAATAGATGATTTTTATGGAATACAAGAATTTTTTTTACTAAAACCATTACTTTCTATGAGTCCATCAAGAAGTAGGTATAACATAAAAACATATAATATAACAATTTATAATAAAATATTTATCTATGGAGTAAAAATAAACATTTTTGAATACCATTCTATGTTTAAAAAACCCATGTTTAATCATTTATGAAATTAATTAATATTTCATAATAAAAATATACAATTTCTTATTATTTTTAATTATATATGTTTTTATAAAAATTAGAAATTTTATATATTTTAAATCCACCTAAACATTATATGTGTTTTAATAATCAAATTTATATAATTAATATAAAATATATTGATAATTTTATTCAATAAATAAATTTTTAGCATAAAAAGGAAATTTATATAATAAAATTTTTAGGTGATTCATGCACTAATGGTAAATTTTAATTTTCCAACACATTGATATTTTATTTTATAAAAAAGATTTCATTTTTTAATCATTATTTAGAAATTATTTTATAAGGGTCATTTTATGTATGTACCTAAAAATGAATTACATAGGTAAAAACTAATTACCATGATAAAACCAATTTTTTTAAATAGATTAACAAAAGGATTAAAATGCATAAGAAGTTATAAAGCTATTTATAAATGAGTTTTTAAGGAATTTATTCACCAATATAATTTCGAAGCCATTATTTTCTTTTTTTAGATTCATCATTACATTTGAAAAATTTACTCTCTTTATAGAAAAACGAAATATTAATAAATTCCATTCTCACTATTTATAAAAGGTATTTTCATACACCCCTTAAATATCACTATAAATTATTATTTCATCTCTATAATATTCCATTTTATCTTTCCACTATAATAATTTATAATATCCATATGTTTTTATAAATATGAGTTTGGATTGTGTCATCTGTTTTTAAAGAATCATTTAAATGATGCACAATTTTCTCAATGTACATAATGAATTTTCTTTAAGGTTATTTAATTTGAAAAAATTTAATTCAAATATATTTATCCAATATTATATAATGATATTATTATTTATATAATACCATTTTTTTTTTAAATTATAATAACTAAAATTAGCAACCTTACCCATTTTTCATTAAGAAATGTGAAAATTTCATTCGTGTGTTTGTATAGCCTATTGACCTAACAAATTAATATAGCTAATTTTTCATATAGTTTCATTATTATTTGTAAAAAACACTAAATATATTTTTATATTAAAGAAATTTTTTAAAATAATATCAATATACTTATGTAGTAATGATTTTATTCCAAAATTAACTACTTTGATTACTACACTCGTCAATTAATTTTTGATTGTTCTTGCTTGGGTAGGTCTAACCACCTACTTAATGAATGGAATAATATAATATCATGGATTAATTTGAGATAATAATTAATGGATATATATTATATAAATAAGTAAATATTAATTTCATATATTTTTTTTAATGGTAACAGTAATGTTAATCTCATCAATAAACACACTATATTTTTTTCATTAAAAATCACCAAAAGAAGCTCTCTGACGATTTTATCTATACGGATAAAAACAAAAAATATCAAAGAATTAAATTATAATTTTATTAAAAAATAAATAACAAATTTTGTACATTTTGTCATACTTTATTGTTGATCATTGGGAGAGGAATGATTAACAACACCACAATTTTTAATCTATATCAAAACAATCAATATTACTCACACCTAATATTGAAAATTGATAATAACATACATATATACATGTTTTAAATAATTATAAATTAATTTAATGAAAGGATATAGGGTATTAATGTTTACGATAGAAACCTAGATCTAGTGTCTTACTTTATAACATTATCACAATATACAAGGAATCATATCTAGAAGGGCTGAAGAGTTTTGTAGTCTTGGTAAACTAGAGATATAAATGATTCTCGTATTACATTTGAAAACAAATTGTTTTTCTTCATAATGTCATTATTCTCTATAAAATAAAATTATATTTCATACATAGTATACTTAATGAATTCCATAGAAATGAAACAAAATAAATTTTATATCAAATGATGAGGAAGGCTTATGTATATGGGAATATATAATGAATAAACAAGTATAATACATATAGAGAGGTAAATAATTGAACAAACATATTATTGAATTACTTTGAATATGATGCTTATATTAGGAATAGAAAATATTGATAAAAAATAATAATTAATAAAACATTCAATTTAATCAATAACATGATAATAATAACAAGATAAGACCAAATCATTGTAGAAATTTAATTAACTGAAAACATGTTCCATTTAATCAATAACATGACTATAATAACGAGATAAGGAAAAATTAATATGTGAAGGTAAATAACTAAAAACTCATTACATTTAATCTATAACATGACTACCATAACTACATTGGGAATAATAGATATATTAAGGAAAATAAAATAAATTATATTCCAATTAATCAAAAAATATGAATAAAATGCAACTAGAGATAATATCAATGAAAAATATCATCGGTAATAATAACTGAATCCAGGATTAAGGAAATAATTAATTTTAGGATATTATGATCCTATTCATCATGATACCTATAATATATGACCTTTATCAAAAGTGGTTAAAATGGATGTGAAGGCATGTCGCCGAATACAATTTAACTATGGCTACCGAGATGAATCATCTCATAAGACTGCCTATGCATCGAGGGGATATTTATAACCAAAAACCACCTATATCTTCATGTCAAAGAAATATTCATATATTTAGTAATTAATTTAATTATTTAACAATATTCCTTATCATCAAATATCCTTATTGAGTAATGAATGTTGATTAATAAATATTTCCCTAGTCAATCGAATAACTTTCAATATAAAACACCATGTGTGAAAATGATATACAGTTTATTCAATAAGAACATCAATGATAAATAAAATTTACATTTAGGGAAAATTTAAATTTTAATGATCACAATAAAGTAAATATTCATGGAGATGTTAATGAAATAAATCAATCCATAATATGAATTACATTACATTATATAGTCAAAATGATCATAAACCACCTAAAAAATGAAGAATCAAGGCATTAATAAAAAATATTCCTAGTCAAATACATATAAAATTAAAGGTACTTTTCATTGAAAAAATTTAGTTTCAAAAAAAGGTCTCTATAAACATTATTCAGAAATATATCCTATTAACAATTTAAATAATTTTTTGAAACAAAAAACACTTATAGAAAATTTGTAAAAAAATTCATTTAAATTTTTTTAATTTTTTTTTAAAGTTTGGTTGAGTTAAATTAGTGGACCTGATGGATCAAAACTCGATACATGTTGTATAAGTTAAAATATTTATCCATTTACAATGTTGTAAAAATGGTAGAATGATCATCATTAGGAAAATGGAAAGAAAATTCCATTCATCCCATTTTTAAAAAATGTAAACATAGGTAAATATATCATTAAATAATCATTTGGAGGATTTCAAAACACTTTTGAAATGATTTTAGGAAAAAAAATCATTTTAATAAAAAATAAATTTTGACTGAAGAGTGAAATATAGTAGAAGTTTATGACGATCTTCTTATCAAAACATTAAATACCAAAGAGTCCGGAAATTTTTATACTACATGAAAAAATATTGAATGACTATAGAAAAATAATATTATAGGGTATTATTTTCCAATTATTAAAAAATATCATTTAATGAAAATTATGAATAATCAATAATAATTAAATTGATATTGCGTAATAAAAAATTACAAAAACAATAACATTGATCTAAGAATTAATCAATCAATCGATTATATGTATCAAATTTAAATAAAAATTAAAAAAATTTAAATATAACATAATATATTATAATGTAATTATAAAACTAATCTAACAATATCAAATAAATTTAAGTAGTAATATATCCCAATCAAATTAAATTAATATTTAAAATCCTTTAACACTTAGTAATTTAGAAGTTAAACAACATTTTAAGAAAAAATTCAAATTGAAACTTATACTACCATTAATTAGTAATTATACATGCTATAAAATTTTGAATGGGTCATATATAATATATATAAAATAAATTAGTTTTAAAACAATATAATATTCATTAATGAAATGGAATTGAGACGAAATACCTTACCTCATAATTTATTTTGGTAGAATGTGAATTAACCTCTTGTATAATGGTTTTATAGATGATATTAATTTAATAAATAACCATTTTATGATTTATAATATCATTTAATGTCCTATTATACCATTTTACAACAAGTAAACTAATAATATATCATTATTTTCACTGTTTTTCAAATTAATTGCATGGTATTATCATTTGTTTGTTTTAATAAATCCTCTTGTTCATTGGTATATGATCTAAATACATCATATAAATAATTATATTAATGATAGAAATATAATATTTATTCATTATATAAATTTTTATAATCATAATGTAATGTTGGATAGGGAAAATGAAACACCTCCCATTATCGAGATGGTAGGTCGTACATTCGCACAAGGGATAATATTAGTGCCTAAATGAGTGAATGTTTCAAAAATTTAGGGATATAATAATGTTAAAAATTAAATATCATCTCATATATATATAATATATTATTTAAATTTATCCTTATAAAAATCAATGTAAAGATTAACTGATAAATGAATCACATCACTTCATGAGGAAGTAGTCTTCCAAACACATGAGATCCATTATTGTATTTTAATCAATATGGAAATTAAGAAGGAATATGTTATATTGTAATTAAATAATAAAATAACATCATAGATATCATATATATATATATATATATATATTAAATCCATCAGTATATTTATCCTTTAATTGTGATTATGAAAAAAAATTATATCAATTTGCATGGAGGTAGTCCGTCTTACACATGATTGATAGTCTCATTTCCCATTGGATGGAATATGGGACTAATATTGGTTTTGAAATTAACATAATTAGAAATAAATATATATTATATTATTATTTTCTTATATAATATTGTTTTAATAATATTTTAAATAAGCGGAATAAGGAACTAAATAAAACATATATTTCCAGAATGTTACCTCTTTTTCCGACAACATCATTTGGTTTTCAACAAAATAATTGTTTTGAAGGATTTTTGAACAAATAGGTCTCAAGTATGTTGTGATTGGATTAAATAAGTGATTGAATTATTTAATTTATGATAAAAATTTCATTGGAATTGTGTGGATGGGTAGATATCAGGTGGCATTTTATAAATGTAGGGGGGACACACTTGGAATTCCAGAAAAGATTCAATTATGCCAATGTTTTTATGAAACTAAAGACCCAATTTTTTTCATTATACACATTATAGGATACAATGTTGAAATATGGCAGGCCAAAGGGTATTGGGAAATGTGGTATTTCATTTTTAACTATCTACTTTTTAGTGTAAGATATTGTAAATAAGTTTTTACATTAACATTAGTAATTAATTGTTACTAATTTCACTAATTTATATTGGTAAAAAATTAATTTGAACTTATTAGATAATATAAAATATCTTGATTCCAAATATTGAATAATTATTTCTAAATTAAATTAAAATAATGTCTAGAATACAATTTAAAATTGTATCCACTAATGAGATGAAAGAGTGGGTTTTCAAAGAGAAATTATGATAAGTAAATAATATGTTAACATCACTATTAAATATGAATATTTTTAAAATGAATAAAAATATTTGAATTTTAATATATTTTAACTAATTTTATTTTAAAACCAATTTAATATTTAATTTCACCTTGTGATTTATTAAAATGGAAATGCAGTTTTTGTTAAAAATTGGAATTTTTTCTAATCCTAGAAAAATGAATCAATTCAAAAAAATCCCAAAAAATCCCTATTAGATAATTTTTATATGATAACATTAAAAAATTTAAGTTTATCAAATTATTTTTTCTAAAATATAGGAATATTTATATTAATTTATATTGGAATATCATAACTAAACTATCTTCTAGAAAAATAATACTATTTTTAGAAATAAATGTCTTTTCTTTTAAAATGAATCTTATTTTATTTTAATTAAATAGAGAAAAATATATTTATAATGTAGTTACTAATATTAATAATGTAACACCCTGAGATTTTATGATTTTTTTTTTTAATTTTATTGATGTCTTGTGTTGTACGCTACACCAAAAGGAGCTTTCACTACATGCATCCCCGACTTGGCTTGCATTGCACGCAATCACGATCTTCCATGATAGCGTGTGTTGTATTCGATACTGAGTTTCACTAAACAATGATATGTTATATAAACTAGGCGTTATGTATAGTAATACCCATTTTTTAAAATTTTATAAATTTTAGCTTTTGAAATGGACTTCATTTTTTGATTCGGAATATCGAAATTAGCCTAGGGTGAATTTTTCGTATTTTTCTGAAAACATTCAATTTTTGATGAATAGTGAAAACACTGGGTTACTACTTAAAAACCAAATATTTATTTAAATAATTATTTATTTTATTTAAATTTATTTTAGGTCAATATTGATACATAATAACTATATATGTTCAATGTAATTCATTGGAGTCAATATATAATAATTTTAGATATATAAAAATTTTATTGAACTTTTCACCATCTCTTACACTCCTCTTAGGAGAATTTGGAAATTCAAATTAAACTTAATTTTACCACTTCTGTGAGTGGAATTTCGAAAATATGAGAAACACAATTAATATCGAGGACTAAAATGTGGTTGAATGAGATGAAAATAATTTTTGGTGAATAGTAACTTTTTACTTTTTTACCACTGTTAAAAATAAATAGGGTAATTAAGGGTAAATATGATATTATTATTACCCTAAAACATGTCCTAATTCTATGGGATAAGTTTAATTCGACCAATAACAACCTTAGGAATAATATATGACCATTTAGGCCCACTTGGATTAGATTAGGACATTTTTTATTAATTTATTTAAAGAAGGGTTAAAATAGTTAAAATCGAAGTTTAATAACTAAAACAATTTTAATATAGGGTTATACATAAGGTAAAATCGACTATAAATGTTAATTATAAAGATAAAATGATTTCCTACATAATTTTATTTTATTTATTATTTTTAGTCATTAAATAATTTAATCTATTTATGACACAATGATGATGGAGTAATTATCTTATTAATGAAATATTGACATAATTAATGTTATAAATACCCAAATAAATGTAATTTGAAACTTTTTATGAACTCCACTAATTTTCTAGGTTAATAAGACATGTTAGTATTTATTTAATTAACATTTTTAGAACTAATAATTCTGTTTTGATTTTCACAAAAATCAATTACCAAATAGTGTCAATGTTGACATAAAGTAGTTTTTAAAACAAATAATATATTATTAATTGTTATTTTTTTCATAAAAATATATGGCTCAGACAAATGTCTTAGATAAGGTTATATATATTAATAATAAACAAATTGGGGTTATTTTGGCTTGTTATAGTATGTTTATTAACCTTATAATGTAAGAAAACAAGAAGACACTGTAAAAGTAAAATTATTTAACTTAAAGTTAAATCTAAATGATAAGGTTAAAATAGAAACTTAAACTTGTATAAATTATATTTTATAAGAGTTTTTAGACCCATCCCCACCTTATCTTCAAAATAAATCAATTTGGAGCTATTAAAAACTGAATATGACTTTATTATAAAATAATATTTTAAGTTTTTCTAAAGGTGCCCCTCTCTTACCTTATAAAAAGGGCACCAATTCCCTCTTCTCTTCACACACTATTGAGCCTTTAATATCAGACAAACCCTCCCCATTTCTATTCTCCACTAACATAGAAATATTCTGGAGGTTCTGGTCTTTTAAATAGACCAACTCTACTTCCATAAGAGAAGGCATAAAGGTGGTGCTTCGAAGAAGAGGTAATATCTTCTTCCGATTCTCTCAAGTTTATTTCTTATTAAACTTCTTCTTCTTTAGTTGTATCATAATAAAATAATAAAATCAGTATTACTTATATACTGATATGTTTTTATAAATATGAAAAAACCTAATTTCACCTTCTATCCATCCTACGGAAAACCAAATCACTGCGAGTGCGTACGTACAGAATATCGTCTCCACGCCGTGGTGTAATCTATTTTAGACAACAACCTTACTTGGATGGGTATAATGGAGTAAATATATAACTATATATTATTATTTTAATGTGATATTTTTTCTAAAATATTATACATACACTTCAATACAACTCCACAATCATGGGAATGGTATCATCACTCGTTCGTACGTACGGACTACCGTCTCCAGGATGCGATGAGATTCATTCTCCATGTTAACCATTCATTAATGATTATAAAGTATATATAATAAGTAATCATGAAATATCTGACATAATAATACAGAATTTATGTGTATATATATGTATTTCATCTACTTAATTCCATTCAATTCAATAAGGAAATGAAAACAGCGTTCATGCGTACGTACGACCTACCGTCTCCATGATGGGTGTATTTCATTCCATTTATCGATATATCATATTTATATATATGTATATATATTATATATAAATCATTTTTTACATTCTGGAATTAATTAAATCAGGATATAAGTAATAATATCAAGAACAACAAGTTCAAATACACACGATAAATAAAATGTTTTTACCCAAAATGCTGCTTTAACATGGAATTTAATAAAGAATGGGTAATATAAAGTCATAAGTGTACCATTTATGACATCATAACAATGAATATGATTCTATAATAAGTCAATGACATTATTTAAATCATTATATAGGAGGTTCGGATACATACGAAGCATATCAGACCTAAGGTAAGGGATAACTTTTCCAATCTCATTTTTATCTGAGATTGTTTATTCGTAAGTATTTACTGGGGTTATATTTATCATCCATGTACTTGTTTTCTAGAATTTTTTTATGTATGTTTAAAGTCATTTTTACCCATTTTTGGCTTTTACTACATGGTATGTATGGAATATTTCTTGTTTTCTTACCTTACGAGGTACTTTTTGACTTTTCTGGAAAAAGTATGAGAAGAATGTTTTGTTAACGTATAAGGCATGAAAGGATTTTTATGGTTTTATAATGACTTATTTTCATGAAGCTTCATCTAAAATATTTCATGAATATTTTCAACAAAAATTTTTTCTTTTAAAATTTCATGTCATTTTGTGAAAATAAATTTATTTTGAAGAAGAAAGGATATTTTCCTCAAGAATTAATTTCAAGTGTTTTATCAAAACCATTTTCCATATAAGATGACATTATTTCATATGTGTGTGTTTCAAGTATAATGTCTTATTATTTACATGGTTTCACTTTTCTTATTATGAAATGATATCCATTTATTTTATATGGATTATGTGATGATGGGATGATGTTTATGAAACCCATTTTATTCGTTGGGTTTTTATGAATTATGTATGTTTATTTTGTGGCAAAAGTATGAATAATTTCATTATGAGATGGGTGGGAAATATTTCTCCCTCCAATGCATTGGGTAAAGATTTATATCTCATGAGATAGACATGGTTTGAACGGTATGTTAATCCGGTTCAGTTATACAGGACTGGAACAAGGGGTGAACTCGATTCAGAAAGGGACGTTGTCCGCTAAGATGGTCTTGGCAGAAATGCCTTGGCTACTATGGAAATCGTAACAAGTGCTTAATGGTTGCCACAATTACATGATTTATTCCCATGCTATTTTATCATGATTGATGTTCCTTTAGGATATATGCCTTATGTACTTCCAAAATTTATGTCTTTTCTCAAGATTTAGATTTTTAGATTTTATGTTCAATATATTTCATTAAAATGTTTATGGATTGTTTTATGTTCTCTATACTTACCCTTACTGAGCATTTGAGCTCACCCATTATATGTTTTCTTTTCCCCAGGATTTAAATAATGGTTTTAGGTAAGAAAACATAAAGGGGAAGTTCTTTATGCGAGATGTTGAAGATCTTTCACCACGATTAGATGATTATGTTCCGAGTTTTCAAAGACACTAAAATATTACGGTCCTTTGGTGTCTGGTTTTGTTATGTATCATGTATTCCACAAAAGTAATGTAATGTCTATGTATGTCAAGCTTTGGTTCTCTACAGTTGGTATGAGAGGAAAGGTTTAGTTAACCTTTGGAAACTAGGATGCGAAAGCTTTAGTGAGATCCCTAGAGATATTTCTAAGGTATGTCTAGGGATGTCCCTAAGGTTAAGTATAAGTATAGGTTATAGTCCTAGAATTATGATAAAGATCATGAATAACCTAGGATTAAACCTATGATGTTAGTGATTGAATGTACTCCCCTTGATTATGTTGTTTTGCTAGAATGATTTATGCCTCTCACACAATTCGTTTTGGGTTTTAGAAAATGGCTGGAAACCATAAGATTCATGTTAATGAAGAATATGATGGACAATGGGATTATATTCTTCATGATCAAGAAAATGAAATGGGATTTGGAAGGTGAAACATCATAATTATTCCTAATCAGAAATCTCATAATATGATCAATAATCTCAACTTTGGTAAGTTTCCTGACTCAGCTAATAAGAGAAAGATGGAGATTAATGATGGTCATAGAGGAAAAAAAGTTCAATTTCCCCCATGTAAATCATGTGGGATGAGGCATCAAGGAGAATGTTTCAAAGGAACTGGGAGATGCTTTGGGTGGAGAAAAGAAGGACACAAATCTAGTAAGTGCAAAGATAAAGGTTCAGTTAACACCATAGACAAGGATAATGGTATTGCTAAGACATCAACAACGGTTAAGTGTTTTAAATGTGGAATTTATGGGCATTATGAAAACCAATGCCCTAAGGGAAAATATCACAAAGAGAATAAGCATGGTCGTATGGGTAGTATTTATGTGGATGATGATGAGGAGACTATAAATGATATATGAGATGAATGAAGTGTTGAAGTATGGTCAATGGTTTAAGAAGGTAGACGAATGATTGTATTTTTATCAAGAATTATGTTTTAAATGTAATTTAATGGTACTATGGAATAAAGAAACATCTAAGGATTGTTACACTATTGTTTTTCCTAAATTATTTGAATGTATATGTTGAATGGTACTAGTAACCATGAAAGGTTATTCAGATATTTTTGGAAAGAAGATGATATGAACATAATGAATGGATAAGGAGGAAATAATATGTTTGATAGTATTCATGAGCTCATGATTGATATAAAGACTAAGTGATATCATTGTTTGAGTATATATAATTTTTAGGATTTTTGTATGTGGAAAGTGTTAACTTTTAACTGCACTCATGTTTTCACCAAGGTTCAATGGTTATTAATTTTTCAAGAGAATAAATGATTAAGGCATTTGAATGTTTGGAATATGACTAACAAGACATATCTTATGATATATGGGGATCAACGATGGTATTAACATGTTTGTTATATGAACTCTCTGGTAATAGTTTTCTCTATAATATGAGATTGGACATCAGTATTTTGGATAAGACTAAAGATTAGAATGGATTAAGTTGGACATAAGTTATTATTGTTTAAGGCTAGAACTTTTTCGATATTATTAATGGAAAGTTATAATAATATATTTTTACAAAAAAGGCCAACCTGCAGGACGGGCGACAACCCGTCATGTCAGACAAGGCTGTGGGAATGAAACCCATAACCGAAGTGCAATAGGCCTTTATTTCTTACCACTAGCCAACAGGAAGTCCCTGGTTAGTAGAAACTAGTTTTATTTTATTATACAGGATGATAGATGAAGTATAAGTCCATTTTGGAACCATATTTGATTAATATCACTATAAATGGACTTATGTATATAACTTTTGCAAACTTATGTTTGAAACAGATGGAATGACCTATCATTCTATCGTGTGATATGCTAAAACTTCACGAAAGACAAATTCATCTTCAATTGTTGAAGAGATGAAGTGGAAATTGTTCATGGCATGAACAACCGCAAGATTTTACCAAAAATAAAGTAAGTAATTCTTCTAATTCAAATTCTTTAACTTTAGGGAAATGATCTTGAAAACCAAAAATGTTGTCCTAGTGCCCTTATATCTGATGAATCAGATAGTACCCTAGATCATCACATATTTATGGATTTGTGATTTTTGGATTTTTCATCTCCATGTTCTCTACCACTCTCCATCAAAACATGACGGTTAGATTTCTCTTCTATATCCATATTTTCACCTATGTTCTCCTACATGGAATCCCAGTCATTAGTTACTTTGGATAACCGTTACGTTTCATACTATAGTTTTTAAAGATAAATTTTGGAATTCCTTTTTACGATGTGGTTTTCTATTGAAGAAACTTTCAAATAGTAATCCATTTTAATCTCGACGAATTTTTAGGGCGAAATTCATTTTAAGGGGGGTAGAATGTAACACCCCAAGATTTTATGAAAAATATTCTTTTTAATTTTATTGATGTCTTGTGGTTTACACTACACCAAAAGGATCTTGCACTACACGCATCCCTGACTTGGCTTACATTACACGCAATCGCGACCTTCCACGTTAGCGTGTGTTGTATATAATACCGAGTTTCACTAAACAACGATATGTTATATAAACTAGATGTTATGTATAGTAATACCCATTTTTTAAAATTTTATAAATTTTATCTTTCAAAATGGACTTCTTTTTTGGATTCGTAATATCGAAATTAGCCTAGGTTGATTTTTTGGTATTTTTCTAAAAACTTTCAATTTTTGATGAAAAGTGAAAACACTGGGTTACTATTTAAAAACCGACTTTTTATTTAAATAGTTATATATTTTATTTAAATTTATTTTAGGTAAAAATTGATACATAATACCTATATATGTTCAATGTAATTAATTAGAGTCATTTTATAATAATTTTAGATATATAAAAATTTTATTGAACTTTTCACCGTCTTTTACCCACCTTCTAGGAGAATTTGGAAATTCACATAAAACATAATTTTACCACATATGTGAGTAAAATTTCGAAAATCCAAGAGACATGGTTAATATAAAAGACTTAAATGTGGTTCAATGAGAAGAAAATAATTTTTCGTGAAAATTAACTTTGTACTTTTATTTACCACGGTTAAAATAAAATAGGGTAATTAAGTGTAAAAATGATATTATTATTACACATACACATGTCCTAATTCTATTGGATAAATGTAATTCGACCAAAAACAACCTTAGGAATAAAATATGACCATTTAGGTCCACTTGGATTAGATTAAGACATTTATTATTAATTTATTTAAAGAAGGCTTAAAAGAGTTAAAATCAATGTTTAATAACTAAAACATTTTTAATATAGGGTTATACAAAAGATAAATTCGACTATAAATGTTCATTAGAAATATAAAACAATTTACTACATAATGGTATTTTATTTATGATTTTTAGACATTAAATAATTTAATTTATTTATGACACAATGATGATGAAGTAATTATCTTATTAATGAAATATTGATATAATTAATGTTATAAATACCCAAATAAATGTAATTTGATACTTTTTATGAATTACAATAATTTTATAGGTTATTATGACATGTTAGTATTTATTTAATTAACTTTTTCGAACTAATCATTCTGTTATGATTTTCACAAAAATCAATTACAAATAGTCTCGTTGTTGACATAAAATAGTTTTTAGAACAAATATTATATTATTAATTGTTATTTTATTCTTAAAAATCTAAGGATCAGAAAAATGACTTAGATAAGGTTATATATATTAATAATAAAAATCTTGGTGTTCGTTTGGCTTGTTATAGTATGTTTATTAACCTTATAGTGTAAGAAATCAAGAAGACACAGTAAAAGTAATATTATTTAACTTAATGCTAAATCTAAATGATAAAGTAAGAATAGAAAACTAAACTTGTCTAAATTATATTGGATTATAGTATTTAGACACATACCCAAATTAGTTTCTAAATAAATCAATTTGGAGCTATTAAAAACCTAATTTTACTTTATTATAAAATAATATTTTAAGTTTTTCCAATGGAGCCCCTCTTCTCCCTTATAAAAAGGGAACCCCTTCCATCTTCTCTTCACACCCTTTTGAGCCTTGAAGATTGGCCAAACCCTGCCCATTTATCTTCTCCACTTCCTTTGAAACATTTTGGATGTTTTGGTCTTCTCAAAAGACAATCTATACTTCCTTATGAGAAGGCTTAAAGGAGGTGCGTAAAAGAAGAGGTAATCTCTTCTTCTGATTCTCTCAAGTTTATTTCTTCTTAAACCTCTTCTTCCATAGTTGTCTCATTATTAAGTAATAACATTAGCATTAATTATATACTGATATGTTTTTATAAATATTAGACAACCCTATTTCACCTTCTATCCATCCAACAGAAAATGAAATCACCGCGAGTGCGTACGTATGGAATACCGTCTCCACACCGTGGTGTAATCTGTTTTCGACCACCACCTTACTTGGATGTGTATAATGGTGTAAATAGATAACTATATATGATTATTTTAATGTGATATTGATTCTGAAATATTATACAAACACTTCAATACAACTCCATGATCATGGGAATGGTATAATCGCTCGTGCGTATGTACGGACTACCGTCTCCATGACGCGATGAGATTCATTATCCATGTTAAAAGTTAATGAATGATTAGAAAGTATATATAATAAGTAATAATGAAATATATGACATAATAATAAGGAATTTATGTGTATATACATTTATGTCATCTACTTAATTCCATTCAATTCTATTAGGAAATGAAAACAACGTTCGTGCGTACATACAACCTACCGTCTCCATAAACGGTGCATTTCATTCCATTTACCGATATATCACACACATATATATATATATATTATATATATAAATCATGTTTTACATTCAATAATTAATTAAATCCGGATATAAGTAATAATATCTAGAACAACAAGTCCAAATAGGTACGATAAATAAAACGATTTTACCCAAAACGCTACTTTAACATGGAATTTACAAAAGAACGGGTAATATAAAGTCATAACTGAACCATTTATGACATCACAAAAATGAATATGAATCTTTAATAAGTCAATGACATTATTTAAATCATTATACAGGAGGTTAGGATACGTATGAAGCATATCAGACCTAAGGTATGAGATAACTTTTCCAATCTCGTTTTTATCTGAGATTGTTTATTCGTAAGTATTTACTGGGGTTATATTTATCATCCATGTCCTTGTTTTCTAAAAATTGTTTCATGTATGTTTAATGTCCTTTTTACACATTATTGGCTTTTACTACAAGGTATGTATGGAATCCTTCTTGTTTTTTTCCATACGAGGTACTTGTTGACTTTTCTGGAAAAAGTACGAGAAGATTGTTTTTTTAACGTATATGACATGAAATGATTTTTACAGTTTTATAAAGCCTTATTTTCATGAATCTTACTCTAAAATATTTCATGAATATTTTCAATAAAATCTTTTTCGTTTAAAATTTCATGACTTTCTGTGAAAAGAAATTTATTTTGAAGAAGAAAGGATATTTTTCTCAAGAATTCATTTCAAGTGTTTTATCAAAACCATTTTCCATCTAAGATGACATTATTTCATATGGTTGTGTTTCAAGTATAATGTATCTATTATTTACATGGTTTCACTTTTCTAATTAATAAATGATTTCCATTTCTTTTATATGGATTATGTGATGATGGGATGATGTTTATGGAACCCATTTTATTTGTTGGGTTATTATGAATGATGTATGTTTATTTTGTGGCACAAGTAAGAATGATTTCATTATGAGATGGGTGGGACCTATATCTCACTCCATTTCATTGGGTAAAGATTTATATCTCATGAGATAGACATGGCTAGAATGTTAAGTTAATCCAGTTCAGTGATACATGACTGGAACAAGGAGTGAACTCGATTCAGAAAGGGACTTTGTCTGCTAAGATGGTCTTGGTAGCAATGCCTTGGCTACTATGGAAATCATAACAAGTGCTCAATGGTTTCCACAATTACATGATATATTCCCATGCTATTTTATCAAAATTTATGTTCCTTTATGATATATTCTTTACGTACTTCCATGATTTATGTCTTTGCTCAAGATTTCGATGTTGAGATTTTATGTTCAAGCTTTTTTATTCAAATGTTTATGGATTGTTTTATGTTCTATATTCTTACCCTTACTGAGCATTTGAGCTCACCCATTATATGTTTTCTTTTCCCCAGGATTTAAATTAAGGATTTAGGTAAGAAAACAAAAAGGGGAAGATCTGTATGGGAGATGTTGAAGATCATTCACCAAGATTAGAAGATTATGTTCCGATTTTCCAAAGAAACTAAACTATTACGTTCCTTTAGTGTCTGGTTTTGTTATATATTAAGTATTCCGGAAAATTAAAGTAATGGCCATGTACGTCGAGCTTTGGGTGTCTAAAAATAACCTCATATTTAACTACTATGTTTTGATGTTATACTATTACAATTTACGTATAAGAATTATTCGGTATTCCATAAGCTATTGAATAGATTAAATTTAAAAAATATATATATTTCATGGGTTATTTAAATCAGTGTTGTGTGTCACATAAGATATGAAATAAAATATCTATATTTCATAATATTATAATTTTACACATATATTTTAGTAAATTTAGGAAATAGGTGATTATGTTAGTTATTTCATATATATAAGATTCAATCACTTTAGTGGAATTCATGAATTATATATAGGGTTTCTTTTAAAAATATTTAATTTTTTGAAGGATTTTAATTTTTATACACAATTAAATATTTTAATTTATATGATTACTACCTAATGAAATAATTTGACCATAATTGATTTTTTTTAAGATTCACATCAAGATCTTTATTTAAAGGAATATTGTTTCAAATTATACTAAGGTTTTATGATTTATTTGTCCCAATTTTTAATTCTACGAGAGATGATTGATATTGTACATAATGATTTATTTTATGTGTAGTTTTAAATACATTATTTCAATCAATTACTATGAAACAATTCATTTTATTCTAATGGAATTTTCATTTCATGGTATCCCTATTACATTATTTTTATATTTACAAAACCATTGTAGTAAGTGTTTTTTTTTCAAACTAAATTTTGAATCAGGATTATTTTTGAAAAAGAAGAGATGTAGATAATTTTTATCCTATTTCATTATAAAACCACATAATTTTATTCATATATATATTTTTTTTACAGGTATTCTCATTATTTAGTTTACCCCTTATCTCATAGTTAATCTATTGTAAGATAAATAGAACACATCTTGTATTTTGGTCGAGTTCCACTCCCTTCAAAGCCATTATTTATTTCATTATTCTATATATTGTCTTATTTATGCCTTAATTATTTTTCATGATAATTTTAAACTATAATAAATCCATAAAAACTATTTTAAAGTAATTTTTATTATTATTTATGGTTTTTTTTCGATAAGTATTAGAAGAATATCTTTTAATCATTTTTGTGCAAACAAATAATTCCATTATTTTATATTTATCTATGAAAAATTATCTCTAAATTTTCTTGGTTAATAATGTGATTCCATATAATTATATTAATATACAAACACATATATATTTATATTTTAATAAGTATTCTGAAATTATCAATGTTAATTCTTTTATTCAAAACAATTTTTTCAAATTATCTGAAAAAGTATTCTTAATCTAAGATTACATCTTTTTCATATTTTACCATTGATAAAGAGAATAATTAAAGAAAATACTATTCATATTATTTCATAGGATAGATAATTCAGTGTTCTTCACTATCATATTAAGGATCTATCATTTCCATTTTCTTTCCTTATAATCCACTTTGTATAAATATGAATTTTCTTCTAATGGATTTATATTGTGAATGCTTTATTTTTTATTATTTTGATTCAAAACTTATCACCGAGGATCTAAAAATTTTTTGTTTCTCTTCAAATTATGGACATAAAAATATAACATTACTCCGTACATTTTTTGTTTTATGGATTCCTATATAAATATCAATTAAATTTATTGATTAGTTAAATATTGACAATATATATACATGTTAATTTAAAAAAGAATGTATTGTGATTAATAGGACATATTGGATATGCATTTCAATGTTTTATTATTTCGAAATATAATGAATTAATTATTCATAATCAGAGATTTTTTGAGTCTCATAATAGCACATTGATGCACCTAATAGACTAATGATACAAACCAGATAGGGTATATTGTGTTTGTTTTCCAATTTATTTAGATATCTTTGCTATTGACTTGATAAAAATGTATATATATTGAAAAAATGGATTAAATTTTAAATCCTAGGTAATAATAGAAATTAATCCATTATATTATTTATAAGTATTTATTTATTTATTTATATACTTTAGAATTTTGAGAATAAATTTATTAATGTTTTTAGATGAAGAAGGAAGATATTAATTTAACAAGATTGTTTTTATGTGGATTACATTTATTTATTTAAAAGATCTTTTTATTTATCTTATAGTTTTAATTTACCTAAATAGAGTTAATTTATTTTGTGAATACAGAAACCAAATATATCTCAAGGTGGTATTTTTAACATGATGAGAAGTTTGATTTTTGACTAAATACTAAAAAATTGTGGCTTTTGAACGAATTTCAGTTATATATTTAAATAAATTAAATTATAAGTTAAATTGTGATGATTATTTATTATTATTGTTAAATAAGATCTATTTAATAAAAAATTTATTTCAAATTCTAATGGAATCATATTTATATTTTGTTTTGGTATGTATTCACATTTCACCTTAAAAAATGAATTTTCTAAAAATTATTTTTGTTATGTTTAAAAAACAAAGGATAAATGTAATTTCCAAAAACTCAAAAAATAGATTTTATAAAACCTGATTCAATTTTTTTAATTAGTATGTTAAAATTTAGTATAGAGGTTTATTTTTTATAAATTCTAACTATGTTAATGATTTATCACTATAGTAAAATGAGAATTCAGTTTAATTATGTTAAGACAAATGTGATATGGAAAAAAATTATTTTCACAATTATTATTGGATAATAGTATTTTTACCAATATCAAATCATATTCAAAAATTAATTTTTTTAAGTTCCACTTGACCGTGAGGATGACATAATTTTTTATTTAAAATAATGAATAATTACATGTTTGTCATAACCCTCACTTATAAATGGCCAAAATATTTTATCTATTCCTCAAACATTTTGATCACTATATTTGATAAAATCCCTAAAACAATATCTAAAAAATAACTCCCCATGTTTTATTGGTTTTATTCTCACTAAAATATGTGACATATAATGAATAAAGAGTGGTTTCTCAAAAAAGTGGAATAACTCTTAACTAAGTGTTTGATGACTGTTTATTCATTTAACTCATTCAAATCATAATTAATGGTAATAAAATAAGAAAAAAATTATATTAAATATAAAAATATTTTTGTATGACTATGGTATAATATTTTTTCATCCTATTTTTCATCATATGAGAAATACAAACATCACTCATGTGTATGTGTGGACTACTACCAACACTGAGCGATGTGTTTCATTTTTCATCATCAGATTATATTTATGGTTGAATGAATTGAGAAAATGAATATATATTATATTTATTACATAATTGTTATTATCTACAGATTATATATTACTCACATTAGTATCCTTTTCTTCAATCAAAAATTGATATCATCACTCATTCCTGTGTGTGAAATACCACCTTCATGTTGCGATGTGGTTAATATTTAATCAATATCTCACAAGGATAGTCATAATGATTGATGAAAAAAATATATTACACATATAATATATTTATTATTATAAATAATTAAATTAATTTTCACTTAATTTCTCTTAATATCATAAAAAAATGAAAACATATTTTATACATACGCACAGACTACCATCTCTATGAAATGATGTGGATTATTTTTTATGACCCCCTAAAATGGATTGTTTTAAAGGATTATATAATTTATAAATATAATAAGTATAATATTTTAAATATTTGATATATAATTTACCAATAACCCCTTTGACCATGGTGAATGCACTAATGTTGGTTTGAGGTTTTAAAATATCATCGTAGATTCATCCAAAATGAACATAGATATTTTAGTAACTAAATAAGAAATTGTAAAAATGGATTAAAAGGAATAATATAATGGAAGGAACGTGAAGTATTTTCTTGATCAAGTAATAAAAATAAATAATTTTATTACTCTGGAGGGTATATATAAGAACAATACTAATCAGAACACAAGTTAAGAGATTTTTCTTTTAAACTTAATTTTAATATACTCCATTAAACTATATCCCCTAAATATCTATGTTATAAAAAATTTACTAAGATTGTACTTTTTTATAGGAAAATATTTACAACGGTCAGTTTTAACCTGAATTTCATTAAAAATATTAAATAGTTATACTCTAAACATTTACCATACATTCCATTTTTATTCTCTAAAAATTTGAAATTTTTTTTAAAACATATCGTGAATGACTAAATTAATCCACCTATTTGAGATTTTAAATTATCATGATTAACTAAAATTAAATATGGTTTTTCAAATAATAGCATATTCCCTATCTTAATTTAATAGTTCATTACTATTATTTCTTAGAGAAAAATTATATTTCTCATTATTTTTATGTGAAAAAAGATTGTATTTTACATATGGGTTAAAATGATTTAGTGATGATTTATTCAATTAAAAGTGAGTTACTGCATTTTTTATTAATTTTATAATACATTAGAATTATATAATATGATAGGTGGGATCAATATAGATCATGATGATAGTTGTTACTAAAATATAACTCTAATTAATTTGGCCATTATTTAGTTATCAATGATGGAAAATTAGAGAGAGAACCATGTAGTTTACACCAATAAAAATAATTGAGCATTGGTTATTATTACATGGGTAAACAATAGTGAACATGATTTATTAATGTTAAACTATGACAAAACAATATTATTTTATTGAATAATGTTTTAAATATAAATCATTTTTCTTAATAAGGTAAGGAATGTTTTAATGGGAAAATGTATATTTTCGTAGGAATATTTTCATGATCCCCCATATTCCTTAAAAATCCCTCATGCATTTTACA
This sequence comes from Viscum album, assembly GCA_963277665.1. Taxonomy (NCBI): domain Eukaryota; kingdom Viridiplantae; phylum Streptophyta; class Magnoliopsida; order Santalales; family Viscaceae; genus Viscum; species Viscum album. Next base: position 613,377,063 of record OY728142.1, read on the forward strand.
ATGTATTATAATTTTATTAAATTTATTTATTTATAAAAGTTATAATTTTATATATGGAAACATATTATTTAGGTTTTAAACATTTTATTGTTAAAAAGGTAAATGTATTAATGGGTTTCCATGCATTTCACTAAGAAAACATGTTTTTTTATATCCCTCACTATGAAATTTTTACCATATAATGTTTTATTTTTTTAAGATTATCTACATATGAATATAAAATATTGAATCTCCATTAATAACACTATGTTGACTCAGCTAAAATAAAGAAAAATTGTTTTTAAATTCACATGGGTGTTTTCTTAATGATATATTTTTTTGATTGAAATGTATTCTATCTATATTTTTCCACCTTGATATACTATTTTACTTAATTATATAAACTAGAAATTTTTAAGATACTTGAAATGTAAAGAAGTTAAAACCTTGATATAAATCATCAAATTGTTGTGTTTTTATGTTTTGGGTAGTAATAGTAAAATAAATTTATTAAGTTCTTTTATATGTACCGGGAAAGTTAAAATAATTGTTATAGAGACTCTAAGTTATCATTATATTTACACAAGACAATTTTCATGATTTCCTTGATTCTTCATCAAATCAACATCTTTTAATAATGGTTTACCACAATGGAAAAATGAAATATGCATTGAGAAGTTATCAGGGGATAAATAACCTTCCAAATAAACAAACGAGAATGTTTGTAAATAGGAGGATTATGGTAGTATTAATTCAGTTGAAGTAGGATATTAATAGTGAGATCCATTTAAGGGATAAACTGAATTGTCTATGGAGGTAAATGTTTATAGTGGGGAATTTCATGTAACATTACCCTTCAGTATTTGTTGGATTATCCAAACACATGAAATATGGCAGATACATCAATTCATAGTAAAATAACTTTTATATTTTTGGATGTAAATAACATACAAAGGTAAATATGTATATCTTTTATTTTTTAAAGGAAGCCAATAGATTTTTTTATCTATATAGAACTACTATTTCAAAAATTTTAAATTTAAGTCATAGAGTGGATTGATATAATTGATATTTTAATTAAGAAGATATTTCCTATTGTTTGAAATGATAGAATATAAAATTATTTTTAAAGAGTTTAAGGAAAATTAAGAAGACTTCATGGACACCTATAAAGAAAATGTTTACTATATTTTCATGATATTAACCATATTTAATTATGCACTATTATATTAAAATTGACAGATTTTAAAAATCTTTAAAACCATGTATATGAAGTGAGTTGGCTGCTCATGACATTTGAAATTATATGGATGTTTTTTGTCCTGTTGGTAATTTTAAGATTATGTTATAAAACACATATTTACTGCATGAAAATAAAATTAATAATAGATCATGGGGGAATGAAATCGATAATCAGTCAACAAAAAAATCTAGAGGTATGCGCAACAAATATTCCAAATGTGGTAAACAATGTATTATGGAATGTTTAAGTGGAAAAGTAATTTGTCACTGACATGGAGCAAGGAGTCATTTTGAATATAATTGTTCGGAAAATAGTAATATTCTAATAAATAATGGGATACTAGAAAGTCCAAAAATTGTGAGATTTTTAATTTTCAATTATTTGGGTTATTACACTGATTCATGTCTGAAGTTAGTTTCTCATGATGGGAATCATTAAGGAATAATGAAAATTGGTGAGGAGATGTATTTTTTTATAGTAAGATAGATATTTGACTATCATGTTAAGGGTAGAAAAGGTGTGGTATCAGACAAAGATGATCCCATTATTTATTAATGAACATAAAAGTAAAGTAAAAAGCATTAAAAAGGAGGCTTGCATATCCTAGTGTGGATCGTCCCCTTTAGGACTGAGTCAACTGGAGAAAAACAGAAGTCTAGATTCCTGAAAGACCATACTGAAGTCCCTTCATTAATCTATCTCTTGGAAAGAGCATCTGCAACCCAGTTTTCCTCCCTATATGCATGTAAGATGCCCAGGGTTAGAGTCTATGCAGCATCGAGGCACTCGAACCAGTGTTGGAGAAGTCGCCATGGTACAAGTCATGACTGATTCCTGAAGGCCTCCACTGCCAATGATGAATCAGATTCAATCCAGAGTTTATTCTATTTGAAATGGGTTGCATATTGAATTGATTTTATAATGGCCCAAATTTCTACCTCATATGTGGTACCGCTCCCAAGGAAGTGGTAAAAGCATCCTTTGACAAAGCCCCGAGAGGTACAAAAAAACCCGCCACATTCTGATGGACCTGGTGCACCCATGGCAGCACCATCAACATTGACCTTGATAAAGCCCGCTATTGTAGGAATCCACCTAATAAATTTCAGCATACTCGGTCGTTTGCATCTTCCTGGAATTCCAATTCTACGCAGGACTAGGAAGTCATTCATATCATTATTCATCTCCCCATTCGGGATACCTTCCACCGCATGGATATCCCTGTGAATGCTCACCACCCCTTCATGGAAAGAACCTATATTATTCCAATGTTCCACCGCATTACTGGTAATCAAAACGTAGGAGAGCAATGACGCCACCGCTGCTAGGAGATGATTGTGAAGCTGTGAGCTTAGGCTAACATCAGTCACCAAACCGAGAAGAATCACCATCTCCCGTTGCCTACTCAAATTAAGATGAATTCCAAAGACATCCTGAATATAGAGCCATAACTCAGAACCCATACTGCAGTGTATGAAAAGATGATTACTAGTTTTCTCCGCCCTCAAGTAAATGTTACTGCCTGAAGCAATCTGCCATCCAGCCAGTTTTAGCACCCCATATAGAGGCAGTCTTCCTTTACATATGTTCAATTGGAAAATATGACTTAAAGGATGAATAATCGGCTTCCTAAATTTGTAAAGCCATGCTGGAACAGAGGATCTATGCTCACATTTGTGCCGATATAACCCTTTGGTATCATGAAGACTGCACCGATCATGTTTCCACAGAAAATCATCAACATTGAAAAATTTATACCTCTTTATTTTCATGGCGATCATGCTCGGATGCTTTCCAGCCATGTCGTCAAAATTCTGCAAAAACTCAGAAATTTGCATATTTTGCATGCTATCCGGTAGCTGAAGTATTGTATTTAGCAGAGTGTCCAACAAAGTAATTGTCTAGAAGTTCACGCTGGATTGATTCAAGAAAATCCACCTTGAATTTGAGATAATATCATGGTAAGTTGTCTTGATGGGGGGCCAAACTGAATTGAGAGAATAACCAGAGGATTCATTCATCAGCCTGCAAACAAACCGATCATTGAAGAAATCCAGACCCTCATTTCTAGAATTGATTAGATTCCAGAAAATGATACCTAGGAGTGACTCATTGAACTTCCTTATGTAATTGATACCAAGGCCGCCCATGTCAGTTGGTTCATTACACTTTTTCTAGGCCACTGTGACAAGCTTCCTTTCATTGATGCAACATGTCCACATGATGTTTCTGATTTACTCTTCCATTTTCTTAAGCAAACTAACCGGCCACCTGTAAATCGAGAAGTCATGCACCAGAATGGGAATTAATACCGAATTGATTATACAAACCCTTCCTACCTGTGACGGAGATTTCCCTTTCCATCGGGCAAGTTGGATGATGGCTCTTGCCGCAATCGATTCAATGTGAGAACATCTCGGCTTACCCCAAAATAGAGGAACCCCGAAGTACGTAAATGGAAATGAACTCATCTTCACACCCATAAGATGGGAATATCGTATCTTCCTAGAATTGGAGATTCCTTTTCCAAAGATGATGAATGATTTTCTCCAGCTAATACATTGTCCTGCTACCTCCTCATAATGCTGGAAGAGCTTCTTTATTCAAATAAGTGTTGTACGATTTTCCTCCCCAAAAAGAATGATATCATAAGCATAGAGTAGGTGAGATGGTACATGAAGATCCATACTTTCTTTAAGATGTGTGAAAAATATTTAGTTAACCAATCCAATAAGACAACGGCTTAAATAATCCTTAGCAATGGAAAAAAGAAGTCTTGATAGGGGATCCCCCTGCCGGACTCCACGAGAGCAGCGAAAGAAACCTTTTGGGGATCCAATTATCATGACAGACATTCTTGAACTCTACATGATAGAATTTAGAATCATGATGAAATTTTCAGAGAAACCATATTTTCTAAGGATATCAAAGATGAAACTTTATCTAATTGTGTCAAAATCTTTGGAGATGTCAAGCTTTAGAGAAAAGCTTCCATGTCTGTTTTTCCTACGGATAACATTAAATCCCTTCGAGGAAATGTATAAACAACTTTTAATATTTCTTCCTCAAACAAATCCGAACTGATTTGGAGTAATAATATCACTGAGGATATTTGACACCCTGATATTAATGATTTTACTGATGACCTTCAGGATAGTATTCCCAAGTGCAATTGGGCGAAAATACTTGATGTCAATCATATTCTCCAAGTTCTAATATAAGGAAATAAAAATAGAGTTAGCCCCATGTGGTATAGATGTAGTCCTGAAGAAGTCCTTTATCGCAGAGGATACATCAACATGCACAATATCCCAGAAAAAAATAAAGAACATATTGCTGAAGCCACCAGGACCCACTACGCTGTTCAAGTACATTAGCTATTTTTTAGAAAATAATAATTTCTTATTTGTTTCAAGATCCAAGAGGACTTTTATTTTGTATAAATTTTCATGTAAAATGTAATTACCAAATTTTTTAATGAAGTATAAAATATTACTAAAAAATATTAGGGTAGCTTAAAGAAAACAATAATTTATTAAATTTATATTTTTATCATATGTGGAATGGTTTTTCCAAAAAAAAATTGTATTTATCCCATTGTAGAGTTTAATTTTATTGTTAAAAATGAATCAATTTTATTTTATCAACTTATCCTTGATTTCATAGATAATGATGTAATGTTAAATTTCTATAGTGACTTTGAATTTGAATACAACAAGGAATTCATACATTTGATAACATATCATTAATTTTAGAAATTTATTAATGATTGGATTAAAATTAATATTTCAAATATTTTGGAAAAGAAAGAAACTATTCAAATTAATGATGTTCCATTAGTGAATGAATATATTAATGTATTTAGTGATGATTTTTCATCTGGTATTCCATATAAAGAGACAAGTTTACCATTGAATCAATGCTTTTTTCTAATCAAATTTGATGTCTTCCTTATCCAACGTATTCCTTCATGTTGTAGAAATTCATAAAGTAATAAGAATGTTTTCTTGAATATTTTTTGAACTACCCCAGTACTTTACCATAGGGTTATATAGTATTATTTATCAAATATAATGGTGGTTTTATGTGACTTTTTCTTTATTATAGAGGACTCAATATCATCAATGTTATGAATATGTATCTTTTTATTCTTATTATTATTATTTTTTATTATCTTCAAGGAACTCAGTATTTTTTGAAGTTTGAATGATGGTTTTGGTATCAATAACTGATGGAAAAAGAGTATGAAATTCAAATGATAGTGTTATATACAAGGTAATAAAATTATAAGTTTTTAGATATATCTTCCACATTAAAAAACAAACCAGATTTAATTAGGAATCTTATGAACAGAGTGTTAATTTATAATTTAAAAATATTTTTTCTTATTTTAATTGATTAAAACGATGCTTATTTTAAATTTTAGGATATACATTAAAAACCCAAAAGTAATGTTTAGAATATGTTAAAATAAAATGTCACACTAATAATTTTTAAAACTATTTAATTATATTATTTTGTGGCTTCAGTTATTATTGTTGATATCCAGGTTGAGAGACGATTTAAAATTTTTGAGATGTGACATTTTGGTCGGTTTCAGGCTTGTACATGGGCACTGTTCGATTAGCGGCTACCGTTCGGTTGGCCAAGGGGATCATGAAGATTCCAATTGATTTTAAATAAATATATATTTATTAACAATATGATTTATATAGACTGCTATTTATTAATGATTTATTATTATTAAGAATAATAATGGTTTGTCAATAAGAATGTTTAAATAATTTTTTATTATAATATGAATGCTTTAATAATATATTATTATTATTATAAATGTTTCAATTTTTTAAAATTTATTTTAGTTTTTTGGGGGTGAGAAACCGTAATGGGTGACAACTCTCACCTTTAGTTCCTTGTTATGCAGCACACTGACCCCCGCAACCCGCTTCTCCTGTACGTGAGAAGGTTATTTTGAGTTTTAAACCATTTTTAGTGACCTTGATGTTTCAATTATTATTTTATTGGTTTGATGGAAATTTATATTCCTATAAATTATTTCTAAAATTTTTATTGGTCACCCGAGTGTGCCATCAGATGTGGCACATCTCTGGGTTAAAAAGGTGCACACATAGATGTGATTTAAAATGAGGATGCCATTGTAAAATGATTATCTCTGTTATAAAATTTTCAAATATTTTCATTCGCCCTTTTTTCATAAATGGATCTTGTTTTCTAAATGATATTGGTTACATTATGCAGTTTCTAAAAATGGTTAAAGATGTAATCTTAGTTGGTATTACCATTTTCCACTTCGAATGAGTTTTATTAAATGTTTAGCTTAAGGCCTCTTTCGTCCATGAAAAATGAATCTGGTATCTAGTTGTTTTGCAATTAATTTTGAAAAATTTTATGATGTTTTGGGATTGAAATTACTTGAAGGCATGATTGGAACCTTAGGTTGTACGGGAAAATGAATTTGGTTTTCTAAGTATAATGCCTAATTTTCACATTGAAATGCCTTTCAAAATTGATTTATAAGAATGTGTGGAGTGATATCCCAGTTGGAACTATTGATAAAATGATTTATATTTATTTTCATGGATATAGTGGGAACACCTATCTAAGATTTACCTTTATGTGTTATCGTATAGGTGGCATCCATGTTTGGGGTACACAAGTGTGGTGATGAAAGGTAAGGTGATTCATGCATTCGAGGGACTCCTACTAACATAGTATTACTGCCTCCATGGGATCCTGCATGTCATTTAGATGAATGAGGGAAAGTTTCTTACAATCCCCAATTAGATCAGTTGGTACCCTCCTGGAGTTGTAGACAGGCTAGGAGGGTTGTTCCACCGGGTGAGTCTAGGATCAACTAGGCAGTTGGTTAATCACATAGAGGTTTCATCATATGATTGTATGTGGTTATGAACAAAGTATGTCCAGGGGTCTTCTAGGAATTTTTATGATTACCCATGGTTATTATTTATACTGAATGGTTATATTCATTATTTTCTTGTTAGTGTTTTCCTGCAATTAGTTTTTTGTTTACCATGTTTCTTTATTTTCAGCACATCCATACTATATATTTGATTAGATTTTATTTAAAAAATGTTAGTTTGTTTTGGAAGGTAAGGTGGTGCGTATTGCAATTCAAAAAGGGAATGATGTGGGTGTTTAAAAACAATTCTTGAAACACATATTTTTATTACTATTTTTCTAACATGTGTTAGTGTACTATGTTAGGAAAGGAAATAAAAATATTATGTGGTGATTTACACCACGAAATTTGCTGCCCACCCATACATTATCTTCTTTAGTTTCAGGTCCATGTTTTGGGTCCCTCTTGTAGCGATCATGGTTCTGTGTTAGGTGGTGACCAATGAGATCTCTTATTACTATGTTAGGCTGAGTGACGTTGTAATATTTTCGATGTTAGTGATTATCTATATTGGTGAATTTAAATAATTTTTTTGGATTTAATTTATCGTTTAAATCATTAGAATTTTTTTTGATAGACGACACTAGTTTCTAGGCTCTGGAGATCAAGAATGCCCATCATGCCCTTTTGTTAGTTAGATCGGGTGACCAGTTCAGGGGTCGACCCAAGATCGTTTATGAAATAATGGTATCAGAGAAGGCCCTTACTATTTGTTTTTTTGGTAGTTAGAGATTAGGATTGTATATACATAGGATATAGATATGGGAAGGGCATCATGAACCATTGCTCGTTCCCAACCACGATTTTCTAGCAAAATCCTTGTGTTGAGTGTTTTGTCTTGGTTATGGATTAAGTAATAATAAAGGCGGCGATCAAGTTTTATTTCATGATCCCACCTGAATTTTTGAACCATGTTGGTTTTGAGTACATGTTTTAGGAACATCAAAATTATTTATGCTTACATGGTCTATTATCTACTACCATGCCACTATGTTAAGCGTAATTGTTATTTTCACATTCTAGTGGTTCGTTGTGTGGTGTGATTCATTTGATTCTAGTTCGTGTAAGAATTATTCTGAAATTGAAGGTGGAATTTGAAATTAAAATGTTTTTTCTAAAGTGGTATTAAATTGGTAATGTGTGTTGTAAAATTGGAAGTGTTTTGGGTTGAAACGTTGGTAAAATCTTGGGTTTTGAAGAGGAAATAAAAAATGTGACCCTTGATATTCTGTATGGTGGATCAAATGTGTGTGGGTTTGTACAGAAAGTGTGTGAGGAAAATTTTTATTGAATAAGATGATGGAAATGGATGGAAACACATGTGATGATTAATAGGATTCCATAGGTGGGTTTTTGAGATAGAAATGGTTCTCGGAATTGGTTCAATTGAGGAGTGGTTTTTTGACTTATGAAATATTACTTTTGTATTTTAAAATGGATTTAAAATAAATCAATTTTTGAATTTTAATGAAAAATGATGATTTTGAAAATGTATATTTTGTTTGTGTATGTTTTTTTATAGTAGGCCAGTTTTTTTAGATCAGGCTGTTCTTTTAGATTGTGTTTTGGTGTGAAGCAGGTTTCAGTTTTTTGTTGCACATGTTGTTCAAAATATGCCACCCAAAAAGGTCCATTCTATTCCCAATAACTCATGCCTAGTTTTTGCATCATTTCTGGTGTCTCATGTTTTTGGAAGTGATAGAGGACCGTTAAAGTCAGTCATGTGGTTCTATGGAAGTAGAACGTATCATTGGGTTGTTGGGAGATCCTGAGATTGTAATTGTTCATGACGTCTTGGGTTTGTTTGAGGGTCTAAATGTGGTTCAATTGAAGTTAAAAATATCATCATTATTGGAATTTCGGGTGACATTGGAAATGTAAGAGGATACCTTCCTCTAAAGGATATACCTAATGAGGTGTATATAAGGAAGTTAGTAGAGTTGTGGGGTGTTAGGTAGGGCCAACAGGCTGCAAAAGACTATATTGACCACATTGAAGAGCTGGTTACTCTTTTCATTTGGACATCTAACCCATATATTATGGGAATAGTTCTCCCATACAATGAAACCTATTTTAATATGTTAGTAAATGGGGTATTTTTAGAAGGTTCAGTTCATAGTGTGCATTAAATGGTAGTCGGCTTTTGTGAGGGATCCCCATCTAGAGAGGAGAACATGGTAGATGAATCTGTCTATAAGAAGGTATGCTTGTTGGTTTTGACATCTAGTTCATCATAACACTTTCCAGTGTGCCATCAGTATGGATGGTTCTGACATTCCAATATGTCTTGTCGTGTCCCTCTAATGTATTTCCTTATTTGTTTTCATTCAGGACACATGGGGATGTTTTTGGGAAGCATCGTTTGATGAAAGTGTTATGATGAGGGGATTATAGTGATTGAATGTGAGGTAAAAGGTTATTCAGACATCAGATCCCCATCCATTGGTCTTAGGGTGAAACTCACGCTGAGTCTGGAGTTTACGAGGATGTGTGAAACCATGGTCTGGGTTATGTTTCCCACTTTTGGGTGGAAATATCTAAAATTATCTTATTTTTGTTTTGTTTCCACTCTATGTTTTTCCCTTTTTGTAATGGTGTGATGAAATATCCATTTCTCAATCCAAACAGTTGTGTCTATTCTATATGTGACATCTATGAATAGTTCATTTTCTATAAGGGGTGTTTGGATATTGATGAGAGAGTCTATTTTTATTTTGGTTTCAGCTACACTCGTTTGTATAAGTTTGGGTAATGTTCATTCTAGTCCTTTTTAAATAGTGTTGGGGGGGGGGGGGGTTTGGATTGTTTTAAGAGTTCCAAGATTCATTAGGGGTGTTTCCTCACTCTTACTATATAATTTGGATTGGATTGGTTTGGAGTTCCCACGTTGGTTCTCCCCCCACCCATGTTGGTATATTTGGGTTTTAAACATTATGTTCTAGATGAGTCCTTGTGATTGGTGGAACCTTTTTGTGTTCTACCGTTATCTTTTGTGTGGTTTCTTCTTGGTTGTCTTGGTGAGAATTCTGGTGTGAATGGTTAACCCAATGTTCTTGGTTTTTCTCTGTTTGGATGGGTATTCATTTGGGTTTTGGCTATCTTTGTGCTTGGTGAATTTTATGGGAAAAAAGTGTTTGTCGTTGGGAGGATTGTCACACCCCAATTTTTAAAATTTATTTGATCTATTATTTCTTTGTTTGGTTAATATCATCGAGGATTGGGTTGAGTTCCAGTTTTGTCTATCCTATGGAGAGATATGGGGTAAATATTTTATTACCATTTATATCTTATAAAATATAATCATTCCTTAGGATTTTCTGGGAACACAAGGTATTACATGGAATGGTGATCTATGGGATCTGAGTCATCCTACTCTAGTAGAAGCAGGGTAGTTTTGTCTTATGTGGTCCATTATAACATTATTATAGAGATGATTTTAATTAATTTATTTAATAAAATTATTTAATTTTCACTGTAATTTTTTTCATAATGACGAGTACATTACATGTGCATGATGTTTCATTTGAAAACATGTTATATGTACACCATTAACAGTGGACATATTGGAATTTATTTATCACCAATTATATTGGAACATTGATATTAGTGGAGACCCTTATATCTAATTTGAGGTTGGTAATAGGGTCAATATTTTATTGGTTAAGGACCAATTTTACATGATCAAGTGGGACAACTCAAGTAGACTCTAAGGATTAATCTTGGGAAACTCAAAAAAATTTGAAGAATGGGTTTGGGGTATATTTTTTGGGTGATACTAAATTTTTTTTATATTTTAAATATTTTTTTTATTTGATATGTGTGTCTGACTTGGGGGGTATATCAATTTTTAATTTATATCATATCATGAGTCGGTATGAATGATTTTAACTAGTAATTTAATATATATTTTTTCAATTAACATGTTATTTTTTTATGGATGTATTCGAGCTCTGTTATTTTCCATTATTATTAAAGACTGATATAAGGTTATAATCTCTCCACAATATCACAATGGACCATCACCACTTGTCATAATCCATTAGGATATAGTGAGAAGTGCATGAGGCCTTATCAGATGACATATCGGGGCACACATAATGTTGAAATGGTTTGGATCATTATTGTGTTGTTCATGCACTAATTTGATCAATTGTTTTGTAGATATTTTGAAACACATAAAAGAAACAATGGGTTACTTATATGGAATATCCTTTTTTTCTTTTTCATTGTTCTAATGAGGATTTTAGTATTGTCAAATGATATTTAAACGGAGAAGATAATCAATAAAGGACATTGGTAAAGAAAAAATATCTAAAGGATGAGGTTGGGGAAATGGAGTGGGAATTTAATATGATGTTATTTGTAAAAATTATATCCCATGAACTCATTCTTCCAAGATAGGGAGTATATTTCAAGATCTTATGGAAATAGAGAAAGAACATTTCAAGACATACGTGGAAAATTTTATATAGATGAAACCTTTTCTTTGGGATTTATTATCTATATTTATTAAAAAATGGATAGAATTATTAGTTGTTCAGAACAATATCTTAAAAAATTGATCTATATCCACAAACATAGTTGTTAGAAAATAATTATTTCTTGCTTTCAAAATGGAAAATTGGTTTTGGATAAGCATCCCAGAAAAATACAGATAAGAAGAAAGGGATTTAGTTTCTAGTAAGAAGACCAAATGATAGTTGAGGAAAGAATATACAACCCCCCACATTTCAAAGCTACAGAAATAAGGAAAATAGTTATTTACCAAATGGAATGAAGGAATTTTTAATATGTGGATGTTAACGGAATTAGGCAACTCTTAGAGTTCTTAAAATAAAATATTATATTTGGTAGTATATGCAATACACAACACATAACACAAATAAACAATGATTATTTATGTGCGACCATTTTAACCATTCCATTTAATTTAGGAATATGAGAAAAATTAATTACTTATGAAATATATATATATTTTAGAATTATATTGAAAAATTATTAGTAAATAATCAGTCTATTTTTATGATGATGTCCTATTGTTTGTCAAAATACATTTTCTTAAAAAATAATTTTTATATTTTATTTTAATGAAATATTATTATAACTTTATCTTAAATTTAGAAAATGTATTTGAAAAAAATACATTTGTTATATCAGCATATCAAACAAACTTAGGGTAAAAATATTTCATTTAAAAAAAAGATAGATTTTTCATTGAATAATGAAAATAAAAATTTTGATGTAAAATTTTCATTTTTATTGGTATATTTTAAAATTTTAAAATCTAATAATTATTTTTCATTTCATTTCATTGTAAATTAATTATTAATTAATTATATTTAAAATAATTAATTATATTTTAATTCATTTACCCTTAAAAAAAGAATTTTTTTTTGAAAATTGATTTCCATCATGGTTTTTTGTTTTATACGAAATTAATTTCATCCTCCTATATGAATATTTTTGATAAAATTATTCAATTTTTGGAATAATCATAAATACTATTAGGTAATATTCTCTACATAATTTTTAAAAAATATGAATAATAAATGTAGTAAATATTAATTACCAATTTAAAAGGTAAATAGGTTTATCAGGGTCAAAAATAATATAAAAAGGATTTGAAAAAATTTAACCATAATAATATAAATATAAATATTTTTATTTTTATATCAATGATTATTATTTTTATTATTTTTACTTTATAAATTATTAATTAATTTGTTTAATAAAAAGAATATTTTGATTTTATAAAATAGAAATTGTATTTTTATGTATTATACAATTTCAATATTAAAATTAATTTAGATAAATTGATTTAATTTTGATATAAATTTTATTTTAATAAAATATTATTAATAAATTTTTATTGATAAATTAAATTAATAATATAATTTTAATGATTTCAAATGCAATTTCAACAATATTTCGAAAGCTACTATTGACAAAGAACCTTGCATTTACAACAAATAATTGTTATTAGTTTAAAAGTGGAAATTAAAATATATATAAAATTTCCTAGATAAAATAAATATTATTGTTTGAATCATAATTTTGAAATTATCCAATGATATTTTTTCATTATTTTCTGAGATATAGAAATATTCAGCTAAACAAATATATACGGTATAAATATACGGTGTGAATTATGACATCATAATGCCCCAAAAGTGATGTATTAAATTCTATAAAGGTTATCCATGAAAAAATTTATATTTCCATTTAAAAATAATTTTTTATATTTATTTGATTATTTTATAAAGCCTTTTATGAATCCTATAATACAATTAACATATTTTTGGTTTTGAACATCTGTTCACTATAAGTATGACACACTTTCACCTAAAAAAGGGTCTTTTTTTATGTTATCCCATTTTCCAGATTATAAAATTTAAACCACTATAATTTGGTTGAAACTACAGGAAAAAACACGGTAATATTTTTGGTTATGGTTATTTTATTATATAGTGTAACAAAACCAATGTTTGGGAAATTTTAATGAAATCCCACTCATTTCCTATTTAATGCAACTGATGATCCCATTTAGCTTCACTATTAATGATTAGAGAAAAAATTACTCTGCCCTCAAGAGTCCAACCAAGGTGTCCCAAGCTCCAATGAATCCCTAACCATGCATTTGGATTCACATACTCAAGTATGGGATCTTCCTTTGTCACTTTTATAAGAAAAATGATTTTATGTTAAGAATCTTAATTTTAATTTTACATTTTAGGCTAAATTTTATAATATACCCATTAATATAAATATTATGTGTAAATCATGATATATCCAATTCTATCCCATTTACCCCTCTCATGAACCTTTATACACACCTGTGACCATGTAGAAATTTAGTAATGGATCCTCCCGTTCTCATCTTTATATATGTTTCTTTATTTATCTCTTGCATTATATTTTCTAATTATTAATTCCAGGTTATGTATTTACATGTCCCTTTTATATCCATTTCTATCCTATTAACCCTTTTTATTTATTTTTATGTGACATTTTTATGCTGCCAAAAATTTCACCATGATTTCCCATGCTAAGACAATTGTGCAGTGAATATGAATTCAATTCCCTATAAAGTGTGTTAGTCATTATACACTTATATTTAATTGTGTTGGGGATTACTTGAATGTATTCTAAACAACTTAATTATAAAATAAAATATGACGAAAAATATATCAAAGATCTATAATATATGTGGAACAGTTAAACATGAGAATGAAATGAATGTGATGGGTGCACCAGGAATTCTATAGTACTCTAATGAATTGGCTAATGATTAGTGTCATGAGATGTAATTTTGGGATATGGAGTTCAACCTGATTAATTTATGGGACTTTTTTCATCAATACATATTGTATTTTATCTTTTACCCATGTTTGTGATGATGTTTTTAAGTTGTTTCCACGTTTCCCATGTTAACATTATAATTCTATAACATGCCTTATTATTCAGGTTTATAATTTTAACACATTTTATTCCCCATTGATATGAAATACTCTATAATGTGTCACATTATTCCTTTTTTATTATCTTATTGTTAATTATATATGACCCATTTCTTTTGTATGTCCAATGGATATCCCATTTCCCTTTAAAAGACATAGAATTTTAGATTCTTGTTAAGGAAGTTTTCAATATTTTTTTATATCTCATGTTAATGAGGTTATTTTATGTAGCTAATTACCAAATAAACTAGAATTATAGATCATTTGTGTTGTATTATTTTTAATTTTATGTACTATATCATGAATTAATGTGTAATAATGAACAATATTTTTATAGTTGTTATCAAAGGAAAAGTTAATTTTTTTTGAGATTAGGATTAGAAAACTATAGCAAAAGCCATATGGATAATACCCGGTATAATAAAACTTCCTTAAACTATGATAAGTATAGAGTATGTGTTTTATCATGAAAATACATTTATTTATTGATACTACAAGTGGATGTGGCTCGGGCATAGATTTAATTAGGTATAAACCCCGAAAACACCATGTTGAGATAAACTCAACCAGGAACTAGTGCATGATAATAGGGATTATTTCATACCTAATTGGACACTCTTGGGGGGATATTATTTGATAAATTAAAAAGATCATTATGATCTATTATTAAGGGAACAAAAAACCATAACAATAAATGTTAGGAAATTGATCATGGAAAACATAGATTGAACCCTAGAAATTCATAAAGTAAATAATAAATTTCATTTATAAGTTATCCTTTTAATATTAATTTTCTACTAATTTTTGTGTTTAATAGTTTAAAATTACTCATCAATTAGATAAAATATGATATTATAGTATAAATTTATTAAATTGTAAAATTATTATTGTCAAGAATGTATATTTTTTTAAATCAATAATCTAAATGTTAAAGGAAATTTCCCTAACTCTTGTAAAAGAATCTTCATCCAAAAGGTTTTCTTATTACTATGATTTTTGATGAATTGAGTGTCTTTTTACACATCACCAATTAATATTTTTTAGGTTATTGAATTTATTATTACAATTTTATATATCACACTAAATTGGTTATTTTTCCTTAGTTTTCTCTTTAATTTGAATACTTTCACTTCCCACTAATGTTCTTCTATATTGAATCCTTATTATGTGATAACCTTTGTACTTCCCTTATTCCATTTTCAAGAGGGTGTTTTATTTTAAAAAATTCTAGGTGGGTTTTCAATGAAGATATTTTCTGGTGTCAAATCATCACTTAATGATATCATGTTTAAATTGAGAGAGCATAATTTATTAAGGTATAAAGAATATAATTCCCAGAGTGTTTAAAAAGAAAATTATATTTGATAGAATATGATATACACAACACCAATACCAAAAAAAATTATTATTTCAAAATGACCATTTTTACCATTCCCTAGAATTTAAGTATATGAGTACAATTAACTATTTATAATAAATAAATATATATATCCTAAATTATTTGATAAATGATTAGTGAAGGATCAATAATTTATTTTTGTGAGTTTTTTTTATTTATCAAAATATGTTTCTTCAAAAATATTTTTTATTTATTTTTATGAATAATTATTATAATTATTTTTATATGATTTAAAAAAATTGAAAAATGAAAATCCATTTTTGATATCATCAAATACAAATTATCATAGGGTGAATATATGGGTTTTTGTAGAAACTATAAATTTTTCATTGAATAGTGGAAAATACTATCTTTATGTAAAATTACAATTTCATTTAAAATATATATTTATTTAAAAATCTCAGTAGTATTTTAATTTCATTTAAAGGTATCATATGTTTTATTTATTTATATTTAATCAAATTAATTACATTCAAAACCATATTTCCCTTAAAAATGTAATTATTGGAAAAATATTATCCATCATGCTTATTGGTTTTATAGTAAATTAAATTCCTCATGTTGTATGAATTTGTTTTTATAAAAAGTATTATGTATTGGTAATAATCATAATAAATATTAGGTAATAGGGTCATCTTAATTTTTAAACAATGTGAAGAGTAACTATTTTAAATATTAATTAGCAAGGTAAAAGGAAAATAGATTAATGAAGGGTAAAAATTATTTAACTAATACTAGAATCATAGTAATCCTAAAAGTATAATTTTTTTAATTTGTTTCATTTAAATAATTATTATATTTATTTTTCCTAATTTATAAATTATTAAGTAATTAGTTTAATAATAATTACATTTTGATACAATAAAACAAAAATATTATTTTCAAACAATTTTCAATTTAAATAAATAAATTTATTTTGATGATTTTTCTTGAAGTAAATTATATTGTAATAAAATATTAATTTTAAATTTTTATTAATAAACATAATTGATACTATAATTTTTATAATTTCAAATATAATTTCTATAATTCTATATAAACTATTATCGACAAAAAACATAGAATTTTCAATAAATGCAGTTTATTAATATAAAAGTGAAAATTTACTTATTAAGAAAATTAATAGGATAAAATTAATATTATATTTTGAATCAAAATTTCAAAATTATCCAGTTTTGATTTTTCATAATTTTCCACGATAGTATAATTTTCAATTAAAAAATTAAGTATGGTATAAATATATGCTATGAATTATGACATCATACAAACCAAATAGTTAGTTTGTAAATAACATAATTGGTACCCATGGCCGTATATAATTTCTTCCTTTAAAAATGTGATTTTATATTTATTTGATTAATTTCACTATTCTTGTAAGAATCTTAGAAAAGCATTAATATACTTTATGATTTTAAAATAATTTCATTTAGAGTATGACTCACATTCACAAAAGAATGGGTATTATTTTACTATTTCATACCTTTGAATATAAAATAATGGAAACCACTCCCATTTGGTAGAAAACATGGGAAAACCCATGTGGAGGTTTGTGGTTTTTTTGTTATATTATATATAGTACAAAATCTATGTTTTATAAATGATAAATAAATCCCCACTCATTTCATATATAAACCCACTCATTATCCAATTTCTCATTAATAAATATATTTTTAACACATCCTTACTCTTCCCTCCCCTCTCAAAAGTCCTCTCAAGGAACCCCTATTCTTGTAAGAAGCCCCTCTAATGAATTTTGAGTCTCTCACTCAAGTTAGAGATATTCCTCTCACTATTTTTTAATAAATACCATATTTTATGTTAGGCCACTTAATTTTAATTTTTATGTTAGGATACATTCTACCATGCCCCCTTACATTCCATTTTATTTCAAAATTCTGATGTACCCCTATCAATCTAATTAATTCATGAAATGAACCATTATTTAAACCTGTTACCATGTCAACATATAGTAAAGGATAATCCCATTCTCCTATTTATTAATGTTTATTAATTATATTATTTGTTATATTTTCGAATTAATAATTTTTGGATATGTATTTACATGTCCCTATTACTTCACATTTGATTTAAAAATGTATAGGTACCCATTTCTATCTCATAAACCAATCTTAGGAATGTTTACGTGACATCGTTATACTAATAAAATTTCACCACTATTTTCCATGGAATTTTTGTTGTTGTCAACACGATAAAGATTTCTCATCTTGGGTGTTAAAATTCGAACATTTATACTTCATTAAATTATGACTATTATGTATTCCAAACTCATCGATCATGTAATAAAATATGATGATGAATGGATTCATGTTCTACGATCAACATTGCACACATAAGTATGAGAATGAAAGAAATGTGACAGGTGCTCTAGGAATTATATGGTGCTCCAATGCATCGGGAAAATATTATTCTTGTGAGATGTCAAGTCCAGATCGGGATTGATCCTTATTACATTATGGTACTTTTTTCATCATGATGGATATTAATTGAACATTGAAATATTTTTAGGATGCAATGTTTTTTGTTGTTTCTATATTTTCCATGTAATAATTATCATGCTATCTGATGACTTATTATTCATGTTTATGATTATCTCACCTTTTATTCTGCATTTATTTGAATATTTTCTATCATGTATCACCTTATTCTATGTTTATTCCATTACTAGGCTTTATATCTCACCCCGTTATTATATATGTCTCCATGTTATCCCATGTAGTTTTAAAATCCACAAAATATTTGAAGCATGGTATGTTGGTTTTCAATAATTTTGTTGTGCCACATGTTCAAGATGTTATGAAATGTAAATAACATGAAAGTTAACTATAATTCTCAATATTATATGTTTTATTATGAGTACCATTATATAATTAATCATTAATTACAATGTAATAAATAATTGGGTGGATATACATCAAGAATATAAATTTCGAAGATACCAAAAGAAGATAGTCAATATAATTAAGGAAAGGGTTGAACATTCTAATAGACTACTTATTCCCAAATGATTTAGTTGTAAGAAACACTACCATCTTGAAATATTGTGTCAAAAACATTGGGTCTTTGAGGGTTATAAATGTAATAAACCATGTAATCTAATGGATCTAGGGAAATCGTTTATGATCGCCCCCATCAAGGTGGAGAACTAAAATGATTTTGTAACATACAGAAATAAAATTTAATCAATAATGGTGATATATTTATTTGATTCAGGATAAAAACATTTATCTTTATCATAATAGTATTCTAGTACAATTTAATCTCCTTCCAAGTAACTTTATGTATAAATATTATTGAAATAATCTAGTAGTGAAATAATTGCAACAAATGTGATATAATCTTCCCTGATATCATCTAAGAGAGGTTTCTTTTATTAAATCATCTAATCATAAATATAGTATAATTTTGATTCATTATGAGACCTGTATTGTCACATAGAATACATATCTCGCATTAATTTCTGGTAAATGGAAGTCACTTTCAATATCCCAAATTATTCAACACTCATATAAAAATACATAAATGATTATGAATCTCTTTTATAACATCCTTTAATGGTATGGGTGTTGATACATAATTATGTAGTATTTATTGATATATTTTTTATGATTATGTAATGAATGAACCTTGAGTGTATTCTCATTTTGGTGGAATAAAGAAATATTTTCCAATTTTCATATCCTGCCTTCCCTAAAATATTGAGTTAGATTTATAGATAAAAATCATACCCATAGAAATAGCTAAATCATTGATCTTATATTTGACCGACCAAATTAAAAATCTCATGTTAAATAAGAATCTACAAAATAATTTGGTAACATGGTTTATAAGACATAAGGCATTACCTTTGAGTGCACCACTACTCATTATAATGATTAATATAATATAAACATGGTTGTGCATTGATTTCAGAGATCTTAACATGATCACTATAGATAACATGTATCGACTTCAATATATTCAATATATGATCAAATAATTTTCAGGATATAGAGCTTCTCAAGAGTTAATCTTTTTTCATGATTTCATCAGTTAAAGGTGAAGATAAAATATATCAAATAATATCATTATGAGGAATTCATGAAAACTATGAGTCCATATTTATTCTATTTATACATTAAAATTCCCACAAAATCTTATTAAACTTGATAAATAGTGCCTTTAGGGGCTACATAGTTAAATTTTTGATTTTTTTATTGACAATATTCTTATATAATCAGTATTAATTTATGAACCTTATTAGAATTAAAGGAATGTGTTTGTTACATGATGTATAAATATTTTTTATTATATGTTCACAAAGATTGAATTTTGAGATATAAATTAACTTGTTTTTTATTTGGGATAATGGGTGGTAAAATATCCATTGTCCATTCAGTGATAGTAAGAAATTGATGAGCAACATATGTCAACAAGTATCATAGAGATATATTTTTTTCATTGATTAGAATAGTAATATAGTTGTTTTATGATAAAATTATAATTTTTTTAAATCCCACTAAAAAATATAACTTGAATACGTATAATGCATGTATGGATTATGGAATGTGAGAAAATAAATAGAGATCACTAAAATGATGATCACTCCACACGTACTCACATTTTACCCATTTGAGAAGGGTTTGTTATATACCTAGATGATTCAATGTATGGAATGTTTTATATAAACATGTAAAATGATTAGGTGATACCCTATTTCTATTGACAATTAACAGTTCATGAGAAGAACTACTAGAATCTTGAATTGAACAAAAAAGTTATGATATTCTAATTAATAATTAATAGATACTGTCTATAAGAAGTGAATTGTGACTTATATATTGATAAAAATAACTCAATGTTTATATTGACCATGTAAAATATGAACATGAATAAATAGAGATGATTAGAGTTAAATAAGGAATATGATTTCTCAATTAACTATCATCCTATAAAATTAAATAAGGTATTTAATGAACATAGTAGAAAGGAGCATGGTACTGTATCAGGGATGAGGATTCAGAAATAACTTATCTTTATAGATATTAAATGGGTTGATTTGAAAATTATAATAGTATGGAATACATATAACCTTTAATAAATGATTCCCAAATAATAAATCTGAGAGAAATTACAAGATTCATAAAGGTATTTTATAAATATAAAAAAATAGGTTTCAGATACAATAGAAGGGAAGCTTCATGAAATTTACATTCAAAATATTGACTCATTAAACATGGATGTAGACATGGTGTTTTATCATCATTAGAGATAATGAATGATCTGTTAAAATTTTATCATTATTAAAAATTCTCCCCACATCCTTGAACTACCAAGATGTATTGTGGTATTTGAAAACAATAATAGTCAGATAACTTGAAAAAATAATTTAGTAGTACACATCAAACTTCATTGTATGTATGGAAGTTAATTTAAATCATTAGAATAATGAAGGTTTGATACAACCATTATCCATAACACCATTCAAATATACAATACTCCATATAAATTATCACTAATAATATTTATAAAACTAAATAAAACAAATATGTTTAATTTTTAGTGGACCAGATCTCTATGAGTACCTACAATATAAATATTCATGAATATTAATCTTTTGAACAGTATTCCATGGAATATGTAAAGGAATTCGATAGGATGCATGGGGAACCACTTTTTATTATATCTGAATTTAATCAAAGGTTCATATTTATATTCTGTTGGATTCATAATCATTTATAGAATACTATATTGAACATTAATATATCCTATCATCCCACAACTAATAGATAAAATGAAAAGAGAATTTATAAAAATTAATAAAGTATGAGATCTTGATTATTGAACATTAATTTAGGGTTGTATAATCATCTTCTTTGAGTTGAGTGGTTATATTACATTATTTGACACAAATGTATTCATATGGACCAATATGAAGTTCAATATGGGAATGGATATAAAACACGTGTATGTGTTATAAAATTATGGTAATAGAATATGGTTGAAAATAAAATTATACAAGAGCTGAATGATAATGCTCATTCTATTTTACAACACCCAAAATATACTTAGAGAAAAAATAGGATATTCTCACAACCAAAAAAGGTATTTGTAGATTTAAGTGAGATAACATATGCTCCTTAAATTGTACCCTTGAAATATAGCCCGGAGTTATAAAAATATTATAATGATTATCCAACTTTACATCAATGCCTTTTAGAACTTGGATCACATATAATCTTTATCTTATCGTTTGAAACTTTTTCCCATACTTGATAAATTTAATCATGCCATTCTATATTTGTCTAATAAGGATATTTATATATGATCCCACACATATATTGAGTCAAGAATATATACAACTAAAACATGACCTCTATTTGAAAAATATATCGATGATGATCATGGAAAATACTTGAAATATTATATCTCATAATAATACTGACATTGTCATTTGGAACCTGGGGAAATAAAAAATAAATGTTCCCTCACATATTCTCAATGAAGGATTATACTTGAAATTTCAATGATGATATTTGTCAACGGGGAGGAATGTAATGAGCTTGAATTTTTAATAAGTAATTTAGATATTGAATAATATTATCTATCAAATTTAGAAATATAATATGATTTAAAACACACAAACCACATAATAAAAACAAATAATACTATATTTAATTAATTCAAATCATTATATTTACATAATAAATATTCCCAATTAAATAAAATATAATTTAATGGGAAAATAATCCATTAAAATAAAATATTTAGAATATAATAAATTATAAATGTTAGACTTTATATATTTATCATATCTATAAAGATTTTTTTTAAAATAAATAAAACACTTGTAATGAAAATAATATTTGTAAAATAAATAATATATAACCTTAAGAGGAAGTGATGTTAATAATAAATTAAGTAAATAAACATTTTTTTGAAAAATATAAGAATAATATGAATATCATAATATTAATGTAGGTCCTTAAGAACAACATCATTACCATCAGGAATCATAACCTCCCCATTGTAAATATTTACAAGAATTTAAAAATTTTAACATGACCAAGAGAATTGTAAGTTGACCACATGAATAGTAAAATTAATTGATGAAAATATTGAACAATAATATATTAATTAAATTTAAATTTTAGTTTTTTATTGAATTAAATTACAAATTAAAAACACTAGGTATAAGAAAGGGATTTTTTTATAAAAAGTTATTCTAGTATATATCGTAAAATAAAAGATAATTATTTTTTTATATAAAAAATAATTTATATTTAAATATTATTATGATAAATTATATGTTATTTTTAAAAAAAAATCAAAATTATCTAAGTGTCATTTTTTTAGATTTTTTTATTAAATATCAATTTTTAGGTGAATAGTGAGCATATTTAATTTTAGATAATTGATAGGTTTTAATTAAATTACTAATGATAATTTAATAATTTAACAAATTGTTTAATTTTTGTATTTTTTATATTCATATATAATATGATAAATAATTTGTATAGAAATAATTCATTTAAATTAAAAAATAAAAAATTAATTTCAAAATTCTAAATATTAAATTTATTATATTAAAAAAATTAAACCCTATACATTCCATTTATAAATACAACTAAATTCCATTTTACAATAGTTTAAAATTACAAAAATAATATAATTTTATTCAAATATTATGCTTAATATAAAAAATAAATCTATTACATTTCTTACTTTTTTATAATCATTTATTGATTATTTTAACCCAAAATATTACACTCCTCATATATTAAAACCCCCATATCACTTCCACTTATAGTTGCATTATAATCCACTACCCTAAAACAAAGATCAAATCAAATATATCTTTCACCTTAAATCATTAGATATTTTATTTTTTATATAATCCCATGACACCAAGGCTTTATAAATTTTGTAAATCATCAATGAATTGGTAACCCCATAATCCTTTTATTTGTATTATTTATTTTACTACGCTCTTTATATCATTAATTTTAAAAATATGTGTACTATTTAAATAATATTAATACAAATATATTTTGTTTTTTTATTTGTTATAAATATTTTAATCTAATTAATGTATATATACTCTCTCCCCCTATGTTAAAATATCATGTTAATGTTCGGTTTCAACCACCTATGAGGATGTTGTCAATTATTTACATGTAATTTCCTACATGTATGGTCAGACATGATTATGTAACATATTTATAGATTTACTTTAATTTATTCTAATTTTAATAGTTATGTTTATTAAATGATAAAATATAATAAATAAAATTTGTATAGCTAAAATGAAATAGAGGAAATTCAATGGAATCAGGTCATTCAACCATTTAATATTTAACTAAAAGATTTAATAATAAAATTTTATTTTTTATAATTTTCCCTTAATAACATTTATGAATACAATAATCAGTTTGACTTGAATTTAAATAAACATATGTGTATTATATAAGAGACAGAAAAAAAATGGGACAAAAGGTAAGGGGAATATAAAAGCCAACTCTTTCCTTTTCTGTTAATCATAATTTTCTCTTTATTGTCAACATTGATAAATATATAATTCCTTTTTAATTTAAGATCATTCTTTGTTTCTTTTTTACTTCCTTTTGTATATGCATTTTTATAATTCTTTGAGATATTTCTTAGCCTTCTATAGTGAATTTGGGTAATACATTAGTTTCCAAAACACATCCTTGATTACTCATGAGGTATTTCTCATTCTACCAATGAATTCCTTCTTTTTATTCCAATATTTAAGGTATTAATATTCATTTAACCTCAATTATAATTTATTGAAACATGATTTAAAATATCATAATGAAACAAATACTTTCTCCAAGTCATTAATTTATGATTATTTCTATTGGGAGTTTCTATTCCTTATGGAACAAATAATTATAATAATTTAATGTATTTATTGGTGTGACTAAAAACTATATCCCACAAATATTTTTGGTAATGTTTTATATCTAAATATATTACATGTATTGTACATAAATATGGAATTATGTTTGTTAAAATTTTATTATATAAAGATTATTGTATATGTGTTGAGCATGAATGTGTGTAAAAATTACATTTCTCTATAATATGTTTCCCTTGTAATTATGATGATTTAGAATTACTTATGATATACTATTAATTATTATTATCACCCATCTACTATATTGAATAATTTGTCTAGTTACATCCATTTGATTCTTCCCCTCTTTGGGAATTCAACTCACCCATTTCATGATGTGTATCCCTAGGTCATTTTTGTATTAGAAATTGATATTAATAGAAAATAAGTTTTCTAAAGTAGAATAATTAAATAAGGATTTACTTTTTATTGATTATTGTTATATACAAACTCATTTTCACCATAAAACTATAATATTAAATTTTGGCCTATAATATTTTCCTAACATTTATCATAAAAAATATTTAATAATAATGAATAGAAAAGAAGTTTCATTTTAGATTGATCATTATGGGTTCATTCATGACACCTCCCATGAAGAGGGTCTACCCCTAGCGAAAACTGAAGAAGAATGACCACTTCTACTTCATGGTCTAACTACCCTAGTGTAGTGCTTGACACTGGGGAAAGAAGATTAGTAATGTGATATCCCTATGTATATAGTAAGACTAGATTCTTAAAAATTATTTCCAATGTAATATATAAGAGTATACTCTAATTTATGATTATTATGTGGAATGATTCCATCACCCACAATATGAATATCCTATACTCAAACATCCTCACTCTCTAGCCCTAACCCATTATTATGTGATGATACAAAAATATAAAAAATATGTTCTTCAAAACAAATACTACTCAAAAAATTCACTCACAGTATAAAGATTAAAATTATCACAAAATACCATCAACCCATTGTAGTTCCCCGACCATGTTTTACATTGTATCTGTGCCCCATGTCGCTGGTCCCCTAGGACTTGGGTGAACCTATGACAAAGGGTGCTGACTAGAAGCATATGTCAAATTTGGTTTTTGTGGGGGGACAATACCCACTAGTGATGATGATAATATTTTTCCATATACAAGAAAAAAAATACGGAACACAATGATGAAACAAATAGTTTAAACATCATAGAAGACTATGGAAAAAATATCATTATTTACAAGTCGAATGACTTCATACCATTTTTAGAAAAATACATTTTTCCAGACAAATCATACAAAATAGATGAAAGAAGTGACAAATAGATAAGCATATATGCTCATATATAAATATTTATAACACCAAAGAAGGTCCATATCAATATAGAGGAACCACCAGGTCAACTTTCATCTATCCCATGAGAAATAAGTACATCCACAATCACTATGGTATAACTCTTAAGTATTATCCCCTACCTGATCTAATTTCATTGTAGTCTATACACATTTGGATGTGCCCTTTTAAATAGTGAGTATGAAATCAATATTTGAACACAAATATGTTCAAATATTACATCTACAATTACAGTGTATTCAATTAAAAATATTGTAGAAAAAACTAAAAATTCCATATAAAAATCCACTCTAGTTATTATCAATAGACACATGTGATCATTATCCTTCCAATGTTCATGGTTTTCATTTTATTTGTTTTTTATTTTGATGACTATCATACCTAAATTTATTTTATATGATGAGAATTATTAAAACAAAAATCTCATAGTGAAAGTAAGGATTATTATTTATGGTTCTTCTCATTCATTCGTATCAAACATTTTCGTATAACTATTCAAATAAATGAGAATAACATAGATGATTATTTATTAGTGAAGATGGAGAATAATTCAGTTATTTCTTCCCAATCATATTAATCATACCCCTTCCATATTTGGTAGATGAAATTCAGGAAAAACATTTTAAAACATTATTTAGTAGAATTAGATGCAATTCTGGGTTTGGTTTGTATTTCTTTATAAAGAGATGAAGGAATGTTTTTATCAAGACTTAAATCACTATAAATATCTTGAAATGTCTTTCAGTTCTATAAAATTATAAAGAGAATAAAATTTTTTCCTTTTTTATCATCATCTCAAAAATAAAGATTATTTACTTAAGAGAAAGTGTGTCTTCGTAAAATTATTGAGACTATGGAAAAAATCATCCTTGAAGAAATTCATATTGTGAGGGAATTCAAAAACTTTTTCCTATAGATTTTTCTAGTCTTCCTCCATAAAGATAGGCTATGTTCTCAATATAACAAGTAATAAGATAATGGCCAAAATCTAAGACTCTATAGGAAATGAACACTATTAAACCTATGTATTTGAAAAGACACTACTTGGTAATCTGGGTAAAGGGTTAATAAACCCATGTCATTTACCATGGGGACCACTGCTCCTCTTCATTAAGAATAAAAATGAGTCAATGTGCCTCTATACTGATTTTCATGATATGAAAAAGTATATGATAAAGGAAAAGATTTATATACCATAAAATTGTGGATTTTTTGATAAGCTATGTGGATCCCAGTACTTCCCTTTAGTGTATTTTGTTTTAGGATATTATAATTTAAAGGTAAAGAAGAAGGATATCCCAAGGATAATTTTCATAAAATTTATGTGTACTATGACTTTATAGTGATTCCATTAGTACTTAGTAGTCTGTAAATTTTACTGGACATGATTAATATATTATTTAGAGATTACATTCAAAAACCATTTTAGTATAAATAATTGATAATTTTATATTCTTCACAATAACTGAGAAAATATAGTTAGTATTTGAATTCTGTACTAACGACATCCTAAAATTAAATTTTATTTCTGATGTATAGTATAAGAAATTTAAGGAGGTATAATGATTCATTTCTATGGGATCCTATCACCCAAAAGGGTATATTTGTGGAACTTTTAAAAAATGAGTCAATTTAAGGATGGCCCATAACAATATTTTTTATTTAAATATATAGTTTTCAGGTCTTAGATGTGTAATATGATCAACTATAATGGAAATTATAACTTTTTTTGTAATCCCACTATTCAAGATAACTCATAAGGGAGTCATTGTATTCTATATTGATGATTGTGAATAGATATTTAACGATTTGTATAATAAGTAAATCCCTATACCTATAATCACATTACACACTAGTGGGGATGGATTTGTAATAAAAAATGATATATTAAAAAATGTATTGGATTTTGTAATAATGAATGATGAAAAGATGATATCTTATGCCTCACATAGACTAATAAACCTTGAGTATTACAAACTTACACATGATCCAAATTTTTTTATAGTGATATTGGTACTAAATATTTAGTGAAATTTTTTTGAGGAGAAGTGTCATATATATACATATCATAAATGAATCATATCAATATTCACACAAGAAGTTATCAATATGTTCCAATTAATGTTTTCATATTACATCATGGATTAGGATTTTTTAATCTATTACCATCATGGGAAGGATAAAAATGGTTAAAATGGTTTGAGGTGAAAGGATATTGTAACTGAATATATATAAATAGAATAGAATTGGATCCATTATTCATAGACATGCAAATGACATATATGAAAATAATTAAAGGATTCTCATCCTTCCTTTCACAAATAACTGCTCAAAAATCAATTATTGATACATTCATGGGGGACCCAAATAATAATGAGGTGTTACTGTAATTTCTATACAAAATTCAAGGTTTCATTTATTCTAAATATGGAGTTATAATGTTCGGAAACCTAAAATGTGTCCCTTAAAACCAAATATGGAGAAAAACTTTATGTTAACACATATAGCTCATCCTTTTACATTCACATGGATGTACTAATATGTTTAGAGTTCATAAGAAAAAAATTTGGTTGGATAAAATTAATAAGGATATTTCGGAGTTTGTTTCACGATGCTTGGTAAAGAAAAAAATCATGGTGGATCAATACAAGTATAGGTTTATCATGTAACCATTTCCCATAACCATATCGAAGATTAAAAAATGACCTAAATATTTCATTATAGGACTCCACAATACACGTAAAAAAATAATTCCATTTATGTTGTATTCGATCAACATTGAAAGTCATGGAATTCCATTTCTATAGAATATGATTCTTATTTTGATCAACATACCTGAAATATATAAGTGATGTAGAAGGACTGCATGGACTTCCACTATTAATTATATCTGATTGAGATTTAAGTATTATCTTGATGTTAGGTGAAGCATTTATTAACTATTAGATACATAGCTAAGATTATTCATTTCATATCTCCCACATGCATATTTTCATCCAACGAGAACCATTAATACTCTAGAGGATATGACAAGATCTTGTTCAATTCATTTCCAAGAATGATAGTATCAAAACCTTACCCTATTAGAGTTCCATAAAACAACAATTTATATTATAGAATTAATATTTAACCTTGTATAGATACTTATAGGAAGATAAGTTAGTGTCCAACATGATGTAATACTATTAGAGTGTAGAAGATAAGGGGATATGATCATGTCCAATAAATGATAGAGAATGTTAAAACAATTAAATTATGTATGAAATATAAAAATGTAGAATGAAAATTTATGTAGATAATAAAATATGATTTAAAGTTTGAGGGAAAAGACAAATCATTCCATCCCATATCACCTTGTAATAAATTCACGATGTTTGGGAATAATTTAAAGCTTAGTCTTTGATACAACAACCCCTTTTAGATCCTTGACTGCATCGGAGATGGGGTCCATCAAATAAGACTACCATCTTACCTCTCTCAAGTACATTATGTCTTCTATGTATCCCTAATGAGAATTAAAATAGTAAACACATCACATGTACTGAATCTATAGGTGGTTCCGTATGAGAATGACATTTTATACATGGATCAATAGTTAAAGATCTAATATCTTAGAGACAATGTTATAAAAAAATAAAAATCACTCGGTTAAAGTGTTGTGTAAGAACCAAGAGTATGATGAAATGACATGAGATAAGAAATAATCAATGAAACAGAAATACACACTTCTATTTTAATGTATGAAATAAAAAAAATTTGGTTAAATTTTTAATGGTTGAAAGAAACTACTAAACCAAACTTTTATAAATTAAATAATTTTTGGAATGAATAAACAAATTTTCAATTAATTTTGAAATTGAAAACACATTCTCTAGTTTGTTAATTTTGGATAATTATATGTTATATCCTTTGAAATTTAATATAAAAGTAAACCTAATAGACTTGGATGATCTTTTTTACATAGATCAGTAATATTAGTATAACAAGGGTTATGATCAAGTCTAATAGACACATATAAAAGAAGGGATGACTTTAACCATATGGATCATACCCTATGAATCCCATTTATCAGAGCTTCTAAAGGTGGTAGATCCACCAGGATTTTCCCTTTAGTATGTCTGCATTGAGATTCCACAAAAAAACCCTAAAAAACAATTTATGGGAGATGTTCAAGCTCATTTAGATCACAACCCCAATATATTCACTACACTACCATAATAATATCTAACCATCACACACCTTACCCTTAGGGAATTCACAAGTGTGATAAAGGGTTATGCATCTACAAGATAATAGTATGTAATTTTAAATTATCTTTAAATAATTTAAATTTTATATTTATTAATTTTTAATATTTCTTTTTAAGTTATCAGAATTGGTTTTCGATAATGTATGATTTTGATATGATGGAAAAATATTATTCTTCAGAAATATATATTACCAAAAAGATATATGTTTTGATGAATTAAGCTTTTTAAAATATATAATATTTTAATGTAATATTATTAATAATTACTATTTTTTAGTATTATTATATAAATTTATGAAATAAAATGTAATTTTTTTAAGGGTGAAAAATGTGAATTTAATAAAACAAATATAATTCAATAAAAAGATATTCCTTGTTAAATTTTTTAAAATATTATATTTATAAATTTATATTTTAAAATAATTTTTTTTAAATCAATACATCTATATGACCCATTATTGTTTTTTTTTCATTTTATACTGAGTTAGTCGAATTTTATGGTAATATTTAAATATTTTATAAATATATGGTATGAATTATGGTATCCTTAAATCCCAACAGTGGCGTAATAAATAATATAATGTTTATCAAATACCACAATTATGTTTACCATTTAAAATAATGTGTTTTTATTTTCTTTGGTTAACTTTATAAACCTTTAAATAATCAAACAAAAGCAATATTATATTTTTAGGATTTAAAATCTAATCATTGTAAAGAGGACTCAAGTCCACCTCACCAATGGTACTATTTGAATGATTTTTTATTATATAATTATAAAATAATAAAATACAAACCTCTTTTGTAGTAACCATGGTTATAAATCAAGACATGTTTTGAAGTTTGTTTGAATTTATTATATAGGGTCTAAAACCAATGTTTAGAAATTAATAAATAATTAACCTACATTTTCTATGTAATCCCACCCATCCTTCCATTCATGTTCTCTAAAAACCCTTATATAATTATCTTACAATTGTATTCCCTCTCTAGATCCCTCCCAAGATGTACCAGGATCATAATAAGCTCCACCCAAGCTTGTAGGAAAGCCAACTCAAGGTAATGGATTTCCTCATTCTCTTTTTATTTAACCACCTAATTTATATAATCCCTTCTAATTTCTATTTTTTCAAGCAATGATATGTTTTTACACATACATTTTATAATAATTTTGATTCCCATGTGGTTAGGGACCCCTTTCAATATCATTATCCCTTTCCATAATCATTTTTGTACACCCATTATGCTGGCCATATTATGCAGCACGTCACTATGCCATATATTTGTGTAGTGAATACCGATAAAAATTTCCACTCAAGGGTATTCACCTAGTTTTCTCTATAAGTAATATATTGTGTACTAACATGAATTTAACTCTCAATTGATAATCACACAGTTAAAACTATTGAAATATATAATTATGTTTCATGATCTATGAGGAACACTTATGTGTGTACCTAATATGAATGTGATGGGTGAAACTTTAATTATATATATCTTCAATTCATTGGTTTATTTTTTCATCTCAGGAGTTTTAAAGAATGATGCATGTGACGATATCATAATGACACTATATTATGATATCTTGGCAGTCATTCTTAACTTATTTTTCAGAATGTCATGTCTTATTTGGTTTCCACATTCCAATATTTCTATTATGTTATAATATTTTATCATGATTTTAGTATCATATTTATGATTCTCCATAATTTTATGTAACTATGTAATGCCTATTTTCTAACAGTTATTACTTTAATCATTCTATACTTTGATTATTCCGATTATTAGGACTTATAGATCACACCTTTTTTATGTATGTCACAAAGTTATCTGATGTTGTTTTTGAAGATCAAAATAATTTATGAATATGTTAATGAATATTTAAATATTATCATTGTATCCCAATTCATGTTATTATGTTACGTACCTATTTTTCCAAAAAAAAACAATAGACCTAATGCTATTTTATTTTTGTATTAAATGCAATTTTTTGTAATTAATTATGACATAAATTGTATAAAAGAAATGAGGTTTCATAGATGATCTATAAAACCAAAAACCCATAATTTATCATCAATTTCAACTATTATTCTATTTAAATATTTTTTATAGTTTACCCATAAGAATAATCAATTTTTTGAGAAGAATAATTGTAAATGATCCCTCTAATTATACCTTATAATTTTAAGAGGATTTCACATGAAAAATATTTGTCATCATTCGTGTGTAGTGAAGAAGGGAAGAATTAGTAGAATGGTTTATTAAATGGGAAAACCCTAATTCAAGAGGAAATAAATATTTTATCTTTATTTTTTATGCATTTTTATCTATAGAATAATTCTATCATATGGATAAATTTATTAAAATAAATTTTATTAACTTATATTTCCTTAACATAATCCATGAAAATATATCTAAATATCTACAGCCCCCAATTTACTTCATATAGACCAATATTAGGATCTTTATCTATACCATAACACAATGATTTTAACTATTAACTTATATAATCCAGTATTTATATTTTAAAAAATTTAATATTATTTTTTAAGATTTCCATATATAAAAAAAGTGACACTATTTTATTATAAACAAATTATTTTTATAATATTTAATTAAAAATTTAATTAAACACTATCCAAAACCTATATTGAATTTTATTATTTTTATTAGTTAATTTATTTTTATCAAAATTTTATTTATTCTCATTTATGTATATAGATTTCTAATTGTATTCATTCAACCATAAATATAAAAATCTATTAAAATTTCATCAATGTAATTTTATTCCTCCATCTTGAATTGGGTATTAAAATCCACTAATCCTTTATTTATTTTATCAAAAAAACTAACCCATTATAAAGTTACATAATTAGATATTTTGTTAAGGATTTAATCACTTTAGTGAAAAATTTATGCATTCTTGTGGTAGTGATAATACAATCATGAAATGTTTTTATATAACTATAAATATATTAGGTTATTATGTTCTAGAAAATATATAATCTAGATAACCACCATCAATATAAAATTACCTCATCATTTTCGTCTATCACAAATACAATTCATTCAAAAAATTAAAACAAGTTTTTTGAACTGTATAACCGTAATAAATAATATTCGTTACAAATTAATTTTTTCCAAAAAATAATATTATTACATATATAGAATTTAACAGTATTAGATATACTATAAATTGATGATGTGGTAGTGAATCGATATAATAAAATATATTTATTAGATGATTATTTTACAAGAAATATAATTCATCAGATATATATCATGGAATTATATGAAAAATAAGAAAATAATATTACTATATGATATATAAAATAAAATTTTAGTTGTAAAGAACAATATTGACAAATTATTTTGGATCAAGTATGTGGGAATAAGTAAAAATTAATTATGTAATAAAAACAAGGAATCAAAAATTTGTATGGATCCTTTAAAAATATTTCAAGAATTTTAAATTATTTATTAAAAAGAAGGAATACTATACTTATATATTACAACGAATTACTGTGATTTCTCACTATTAAATTATATTGTTTTGTTTTTAATTTTTTAATATACAATAAAATACTCTTCAAAACAGTAGACTGTAATATGGGGTATCCACTTGTATCAAAATTAGATATATTTGAATATTTATTATGGTTAAATGACATTATAGTTGGTAATAATTAGAATGAAATATCTATAGGAATATCATATTTAAAAAATTTCAATATATTAATGGATAGAACATATATTATACTAAATGATTATTATATATTTATAAAATTATCAGATGGTATCATGATATAGAATTAATATAATATTATGTGTTGAAGATTACCATAGCTATATCATTATATCACTTCTCTTTATATATATAAATATATATATATGTTACTAAATAAAACATTTATAGAAATAAAGACACATATAATGATATGGATAAGTATAAATTTTCTATAAAGGTGTTTCACATGATAAAATCACAATCATATATTTCTAACGTGTTTCATATAAACTGATACCATAATTTTCTATCATAGATACTTATTTTGCATGCATTGATATTTTATATTATTATTTTTAATATAATCTTATATTTTATAAAAGTTATGTAATCATATAATAGTTTATACATGTCCATAATAAATAGTATTCAAATTTATTTAAATTTTTAGTATATAAGGACATATAATTTTAACACATATCCAAGAGGATTTATCACATATATCAATAAAGAATATAATAAAACATTATAGTAATTTACACATTTCATTATGAGATACAATATGAAAAAATAAATCAACGAAGGAATAAATACTAGTAAAAGGGTTAATTTGATATGGTATTACATTGAGACCTCATCAATATTAGGTATATCATTGTTAGTGATATGATAATGTTTCAAATTGAGTTGTACTCTATCATATGAAGAATTAAAACTAATTATTTTTTTATAAAAGATATATTTCTGTTATTTATGATGCAATATTATAGTATTTTATTTAATTAATGAAAATTTAATGGGTATTAAATATGGAAGAGATGTGTGGCATGAATTTATGGGGAGTTAATCCATTGATCATTATTGATTTTACTAATTAAAATATGACATATTGATAAAACCATTAATTATCTACATAAAACACTAGATGCACAATGATACAGACAAAATGGAACATGTGTTATCATTAAATATCATATAACGAGTACAATAAAATGAAAAATGAAAATATGTTGAATGAGTACACAATGCTTTAATAAAGTGAAAGTAAAATAATCACATCACCTGTAAGAATATTATCAAATAAATAAATAAATTATATATTTAAGATATGTCAATTGTGGAAATACATTAGATAGAATTAATAAAATTGAGAATCATTAATTCAAAATATATATTAGTATTTTTTTTCCTAATATCTTAGTTTTATAATGATATGTACTAATGATCATTGAACCATGTCATGTGTGGGTAATGTGAAAAAATATCAATGATTTAAATCGACTAAAAATATGTTATTGAATGATGATATTTTTTATTAGGATTACTAAAATCTATTTCTATGTAGACAAAACTATCAATATTGAGTTGTAAACCTAGTATATACAGTGTCCGAATAAACTAATTATTTACATAATACAAATATTCTCAAACATTTTGTGATTGATGAATAATTATATGATGAATAATAATAGAAGTTAAATTACTTAGATAGTGTATACCTACATAACATTTATTCAATCTTTATTCAAGTAAAAGATTAAACAAAGTTATTTTTTTTATTATTACCCATATATACCACCACACATAATGTATTTCAAACAATCCTTGAAAACCTTTAAAATAATTAAAAACTATTAAAAACATTTAAAAAATATATTATAATTTATGAAAATTAAATTTTATAAAAATTAAACTTTTACAATTTTATACCTATATTTAACCTACCAATCATCCATTATTTAATGTTATATAAAAAATATATATAGCACTAAAATTTAATTCATTTAAAATATTTTTTATATTAAATTTATTAAGTAATGATTAAATTTTTACATATTTTTTTCATATACAATAATTTTTTAAATTCAAGATACCATGGTAATTAAAATCAATTCTATGATATTTAATATACCTTACAAGTAAATAGAAAGGTTTAAGAAGGATTAATAATGAAAAAAATTTTGATATTGACATTTTACATTAGTTATAATTTTTCCTATTTATCCAAAATAAATTCCATAGACCATATTGGCCCTTTCAAATGTTTTTAATTATTTATTAGGATCAAAAGATATTCATTATTTTATATGGAAATGAGAAATATTATTGTGATTTTAAATTATATGATTTTATTGGCTAATGGGGTAGGTTGGATGTATCAATGTCATTATATTGATTTTATATATCGTTATGATTTTTTCATCAAACATTATTTATAACTATTTGGGTAGTTTAAAAATATATTTATGTTGTCTCATTATTGGTACATTAAAAAGTTTTATTATTCGTAGAGTAAAGTTCCACATCACTAGTCCTACATCAACATACTCATTATAATACTGATAACTTGTATAAAAAATTTAGGACAATTTTATCAATGAGGTTACGCAATCAATGTGGTATTGAAATACTCATGAAACCATTTGTTGAAAAATTATTTAAACAGTTTAATATTATATATTTTAACACTTATTGAATTAAATAGATAATTTCAATTGAGAAGGGAAATAGATTAGAAAAAAATTCCATTGTTATTTTTTGGAAAAAATATTTTTGAAATATAAAATAAGAAGGTATCCCCCATATATTTAAAAAGTTAATTTTTATGAATTTGTTTTTCTATAAATCATTTAGTGATTAAAAAAATTAAACATATTATTTTCTTCCACCTCAATATTTTACTACAAAAATTAAAATTCTATAAAATGGTGATCACTAATATTATTAAAAGAGGACTTTAGAAACCTACACACAAAAAAATTGATATATATATATATATATTCGAATAGAATTTAAATTTTCAGTGTAGATTTACCAAATATATATATATTTGAATTTTTTAAAATATCTTGGTGAGAACATAATTTTCAAATTTATATAGTGAACAAATCCATAAAGACATATTATTTCATATATTTTTAAATTATATTCCGAAAAATAAAAACTATGGATATATAGGTCGATTGTATTTTGAAGATGAAACACATTAATATGTCATCTTACACAAAAAAAATTCATAAAAAATGAGGTACATCAATAATAATGGAACCATAGTCGGTTTGAGACAAGGCTTGAGAGGTATTCTTGATCCTCCCATGATGGAAAATTATTTGGGGAATCAAGATTAAATTTTATGGGAATGATTCATCCCATGAAAAAAAAATTAATTAATTATAATATAATAATTAAATTCAATAATTAGATTAGAAAAGAAACAATCGATAAACATTCCTCCACAAAACCTTCTAGGTCCCTACTATCCCCAAAACAAATCTCACTCCTTATGTAACTAAATCCAAACCCAAGATGAAATTTAAAATTTTTATCTATGTTTGATAACTAATATTCTCATTAGATATTATAAGAGAGAATTAGCTCCATCTACTTTTCCTTTGAATAGAATACCATTTCATTCATGTAAGATAATATAAATATTTTAAAAAACATTTCTCTGTGTTTTTAATGAACGTAACAAGTTGAGTTATCTGAAAAACCATTTTCCCATAATATTTTTCAAACTACAAATATATATAATGGGAGAAATAAAAAAAGGTCCCTTTAAAACACTTTTTTTCAAAATAATTGATTCTGTTTGAAATCATCATAGGGAGTATAATTTCATTGAATTTATAAAAACTAGTAGAAATTATTTCATGTGTATAATGGATGTCATGCGAACATTAGAGCCAATGGAGCTAGTATAGTATAAAAAACAATCATTATCCATAAAGGTAACAACAACCAACACTGGAAGTCATCTATCCACATGATCTGTCACACATTGTCTCCTTCACTGGATTGAATGAGGGTCATAACCTTTTAGTAGATGAAAAATCCAACTTCAAAACACTATTTTGAGGTAAATATGAAACTATTGATGCAT
Source organism: Viscum album (assembly GCA_963277665.1). Taxonomy (NCBI): domain Eukaryota; kingdom Viridiplantae; phylum Streptophyta; class Magnoliopsida; order Santalales; family Viscaceae; genus Viscum; species Viscum album. The sequence continues at coordinate 613,415,194 of OY728142.1, forward strand.
ATGTACCTAACGATTCCTTCTAAACACATACTGATTCCCATGGTAAAAAATGGAGGATATTTATATGAAGCTATCACATAAGTACGATTCCCATTAATTTCAATAATCAATCCTTTTAGTTTCTTATATCTGAGAAACAATTGAATTGGAACCCATTTTTCATTTATATGGTACAAAAAATACACAATCCACAATACTAAAATTATAAAATACATCACAAATTTTACATATTTTACACATTTCTTTTTATTAAACACTTATACCAAAACCACAACCAAGGGTAACACCATAATATGAGTTTTTTTGTTTTCAATAATGATACACAATGTGCCTAACAAGCCATATTATTTTAAGGAAAAAATTATTTATTTAGGAATCCACTTTATACCAAAGATTTCATGTTCAAAATATGACCTAACACATAACAAAATATGTACCATGATATATATAAGAACCCCATTCCCTAATGTACATATTCATATATCCATGAGTGAATATATATAATGGAGAACCGATATATATATATATATTGATATATGTATATTGGTATATGTCACTTAGATATCTATTATATAATGTTTATTAAAATAAATATTCCATAACTCATGATTTAATGCCGAAAAGATGACAAAAATATCATTATGAATTTATGAGTCACATAGAATAAATCATTTGGAAAACCAATCGAGAAATTAGGATTATCGATATTTCAAAACAATATTGAATACATGATTTAAAATTACAATACCATATTGGAATCCTAAAGAAAAATATAGAATATAAAAGAAGAACCATTTTCATGCATCAAACCCGTATAAAATAACTTATACAATTTATATACAATTTAAAAATACATTAAAACAAAAATAAATCAAAGTTTATAAATTTTAAGTGTCGGTAACTGGTAACCTAAATCAAAACATTTCGCCTTTGACATGGAAAACTCAAATCCACTACATGTAGTTTCAAAGAGGTAAGAGATAACATAATGAACCCTATCCAAGAGGAATTAAAAATTTAGAAAAACAATGAAATATACCATAAGAATTTAAAACCATGCAAGAAAAAGTACCCATGTGAAAAGAGAATATAAAACAAGAGAACAAAGTTAGAATGATATTACCTAAAATAATCACACCAAAACTATTAAGAAATCAACTAGAAATTGAAAAGTGATAGATTTGGAGAGGAGGTAGAAGAGGTGATGAGTTACCGATAGTAATTCATAATGAATGATATCGGTGATTGGCTATTTAGTGTTAAAAATTGAATTGGGGAAATTGTAAAAGACCATTTTCAATGAACTTGGTCATTGTGCATGGTTTGGACACACTATTTAAGAAACTATCCACCGAAGGCATTACTGAGGAGGAAGGCACCCCAACCTGTCCAATAATGAACCATGGAAACGGTTTCCCTGGTGGTGTGAGTTTCTTTAGACCCAAATAACACGCATGTGGCCCCGACAATGCGTTAAGAAAAGCACTCCCGCGAATCATTTCCCAAGGAAGATTTCTATGGTTAGCATGAAATATCTCTGAATGGGAAATTAAGGAGCATAGTCTCGCATCCTGGTGATACCGATAGTTTCGTGCTCTAACCACGACGAAAATCCCACAACGATCTAGATAATATGAGGAAAAGGCAGGTAAAACAAGGGATGACAAAGGAACCCAATCCCATAATGCCTCCCACATCTGAACATATGTAAGAACTCAACCACGTTTAGTGGCTTTTAAGCAAAGTCCGTTCTGTAACCCTCCATGAAATTTGAGGAAAAATGTGGGTATGATAGGACGGGAAAAACACAATCCCGCCACTACCCCCCACATCCCACCAGTGAAGAAAAAGGTAGGAACGTTAAGGGAGGAGGTGGGAACCCCCCATCCCACCATGCCTCCCACATGTCACATTCCATAGGAACTAAACTGCCATGAGGCAGCTTTTAAGCAAACAAACCACCAACGCTCAAGAGACGTCGAGGAAAGGGAGTCATGGTTGGTACGATCGTCCTAGGTCCCAACACGCCTCCCACATCCCACCATCCACAGGATCTCACAGATCGTGAGGCGGTATTTAAGCACCAAGCCCACAATGATCCACAGACTGGGAGGAAAAGGAGGGCAACGTCAGGGGATATGGAAAAAACCCAATACTGCCACGCCTCCCATATCCCACCATCCGTAGAAACTCAACCACCCTGAGGATGATTTTATGAAAGCAAAGCCACACTGCTCTAGAGAAGGTGAGGGAAGGGCATGGAGCCTTGAGGGGCGAAAAAGGAACCCCAAACCATCATGCCTCACACATCCCACCATCCACAGAAACTCTGCCACCAACAGGTGGCCTTTTATGCAAGCCTGAACCACAAATCTCCATGAAAGGTGAAAAAAAGGCTGGCACAGCATTGGACGGGGAAAAACCCAATCTTTCTAATGCCCCCCACATCCCACCGGTGGGGAAAAGGAATTACAGCGTCCCACCGCCATGACTCCCACATCACACCTTCCAAAGGAACTCAACTGCCATGAGGAAGATTTCAAGCAGACAAACCCACAACGCTCCCAAGACGTTGAGGAAAAGAAGTCATGACAGGAACAGAGGCCCTATGTCCCGCTGCACCTCCCACATCCCACCATTCAGAAGAACTCAACCACCGTTGTGAATCTTTTAACTAAGTACCAGGACACCAACCATTCTCATCTATCATAATCCCATCAAAGTTATATGTGTCTAGGATCGCATCATCTTTTTAGCAAGCCCTTGGAAGATGGAACCACAATTGTGGGAGAGAATTCTACCAAAGAATATAGACGGGGCCCGTACATCAGCACCAGAAAAATTCCACTACCAACAGAGAGAACTCCAAAGGGACAAGTGAGGGTCTACGAGGTGGAGCTCACCCACCTGAGGATTCGTTGTTTGAGGTATAATCAAGGAGAAAGTCAACCCTATCATTAAAAACAGTGTGTTGACCATGAGGATTGACTTCAAAAATTCATAGAGGCTACCATAAAGTTCCCATGTTATTCAGGTTACCATGTTCCTTTATTTTGTGACATTCATTACTTTCCCAAAATATTATATTTTTTAGAAAAGATGCCAAGAAAGGAGGGATAATTATAACTCAAAAATAAACAATATAATATAGTAGTTTTGGTTCATGATTTACATTAATGAATTAACATTATTTGAAACTCCACATAGCTCCTTTAATTACCATATATGATTAAAAAATACATAGTATATTATTGGGAAAATATAAGGAAATGTGTATGATAGAAAGTCAACTATATAAGTATATATGGATCTAATGCATATTATTAGTGTTGAGAGGCATGACATGATACCATACAAAGTATGATCAAAAGCATGAAAACATAGATTAAATAAACAGAATTATAATATCAAATTATTATGGAATGTGTGGGAAGAAAATAAGATATGGAATAATTAACATAATTCAAGTGCCATTAAAAAGTGAATAATAATATTAAAAAACTCAAAATTTATACTAGGTTTAGTCCCTAATCCCTTACGTTACATATATAGAGATATAATTTTTTATCTAATGAATTAGATGGCTATATATTTATGGTACAACCCATAACATAATGAAAATCATACTTTTGTGAAAAAAATGATGAACTAAAATCAGACAAAATTCAAAAGCATGATCAAATCCATATGAAGGATTTGTTTTTAATAATTCCGAATGAATGCACAATATAAGGTTAAATCATAGATATTCCTAATATAAGAAGGAAAAATGTGTTTTAAACTATCATAATTGAATAATGGACACATATTTTTAAAATGGAGTGATAATTTGGTCTATTCTATAGAAGAACCTAAGAGATATAATAATGAACCACTTGGCTGAAGCTTTATCAAATATGAAAATTCCATTTTTAAAAAATTATAAAATATTTACTTTTCCATACATTATATTGGAAATAAAATGGTATCATATAATATAAATTTTTTTTAAATAATATGTTAAATATTAAAAATAATATAATAAGGATTATTCTTGACATGTGATAGGAAATCTAGAATTTTTATTTAAAAATGGGATTACATAAAAGTGGGATTTTTTAATTGAATTAAAAACAATCAAGACAACATTAATGAAAAGGAAATTTAACAATTTTTATACATAATGGAATTTTTTTGAAAAATTATGAGGTGAAAGAGGATAAAAATATAGAAACCCTCACTTTCCATACATAAAAATGACTTTACTTTTGCAAAATACTAAAAAATATATAAAAATACTCTTAAAGACTATATAGGTCTAGTGCCGTTGGAAATATTGAAACATAAACACCGGTACATAAGTGAGCTATATTATCTTCCACACGGTTCTTCATTAATATCACCTTTCTAAAACATATCAAACATAATATATATCATCAAAACTTGGGGAAGGAAACATAAAAATGGGTGATCTTAGATCTTTAGTAAGGGTAAATAAGGGAGACATGTAGAATTAAGAATGATCATAGGGGTATTCGAACATTATAATAACCTTAAAGAATCATAACCCTCATATTGTAAGATCAGAAACTAGAATCGTGGAATAATTTTTGTAATTTCATAAGGCATTAATCTTATAGAAATAAATATCATAATCCATGAATGAATATCAAATATATATAAGTTATGGAATTTTGGAAAACCTAAACATGAGATATCAATTCCTAGAAGTCAATATAGATTTCTAGAAGTTATTAAGGAACCAAATAAAAATTAAATCTACTATGAGGGACACTCCAACACCCCCAGTCACAGTTATTTCCTTATAAGGGATTTGGTTTCCCTATCTTCTCATAGTTGATCCAGTTTTCCCATATTCCAACATTATGATGACTACACCAACAGGGTGGGACACAACACCATCCATTGTCACAATCTATTCCTTTTATGTGATCATGTTTCCCAATCTTCTCATAGTGTATGAAGACCATCAACTTGGTTTAAATGATTATCTTATGATATATAAATTTTTACCCAATGAATTCAGGGGAGATATAGGTCCCACCCATCTAATAACAAAATCATTCATAAATGCGCCACATGGTGATAAAACATTCATCACATGATAACCCAAAAATGAGATGTGTCTTATAAACAACTGATAATAATACCATGAAATGAAATGGGTAATTGTAAATTTTCATCACACCATATTCAATGGAAACGATATTGGTTTCATCATCATTACATCAAAATATAACCTAAGAATATAAGGGGGTTGTAAATGTATATAACTCGTGGAAGAAGAAATAGTGTAATAAGTATCATTCAATCAAAACATAAACCAATCTAGAAAGAAAATTAATGGATATTTTGGGTTATTTCCTATCTGGGAATTAATGGCATTAAGGGATTTCATCAAAGAAGGAATAAAACATTGAATGATATTTTGAATACATTTCTTGAGGAAAATATCCATTATCCATTGAAAATTTCTCATTAAAACATAGAAACTTTCAGAAATTTTTTTTTCAAAAATAATCATTAAGACATATAAATAATTATATGATTTTTTGGAAATATCTTTCTTTCAAAAGAAAAAAAGATAGCATGGAATCATATTGAAATTCATTTTCATTTAATACTTATAAAAAAATCTAGAAAATGTATTGGAAACCATATCTTTGAAAATAATTTGAAGACTATAAAGGAATCATGAAAAAACTAGAACATTTTGAAAATTAATATTATTTAAAAATATCTAAAAATATCATCTTCAAATTTATTTTTTATATCATAGTTCTTGAAGTTCATAGCATGTGTCTCAAAGAAGTAATGTTGAAACAAAAATACATTTCCAATTTTATAACTATGGAAACATAAACTCTTTGAAAGTGAGTTCATAAAATGGATTCTTAAATAAACAAAAATATAATTAAAAAAATCATAGATTATATTCATGGGTATTATAATCACCACATGAAAGATTTGAGGGGTGAATAAGGTATTAATCACATAGAAATAAAAGTGGGGTTAGAAATCCCCTTAATGTGTAACATGAATATAATAACACTTATTCCATCCTCCAATATAATACTTATATATTTATTATAAATAAACATTTTTTTATATTTAATACCATATAAGGTTTTATTATTAAATTATTTTCGGATATTTTTCACTATTCTTTGTTAATTTTTCACTTTGGGTAATATCTGCTTTTTTCTCTGCATGGGTATTTTTTATTATAATCATTCATCCTTGTAATAATATCATTATTTATATAATGTAATACATGATATAAATATCTTGTATATTCCATATATTTTTATTCTAATAGTCATGATAGTATAGAAGTATGAATTTGAATACCCTGGTCATGGAGATTGTAGGCCATACGTTTTCTTGAACATTGTTTCAATTTAGTTTTCAAATATGAAAGGATGAAAGCAAATTAAATACATGTGTATATATATATATATATCATTATTTAAGTTGAATTATGATATCATATAAATCATATAAGTTATCTAAACCCATTATTAATACATTTTATGTAGCGTTTTAACAAATAACAACTCTTTGAGGTGGTGGTAGCCCAGACTTCCTCAAAGAAATCATTATATTTGCACAAAAAGGAATATGTAATGTTATTTTAAAAAAAATATTTAAATAATAATGCAAAAAATATATCATATATTTAATATATAAATAGATATTCCATCTTAATTTCCATTTTCATAAGTGATAAAGTAAGTAAACAATCAATGTTTCATGAGTTTGTAGTTCGCCCTATAGATAATTAGTTTGTTCGTTACCTATTAGATGGAATTGTGGATAAGTGAAGTTTAAACCATTATTATAAAAACACCTCAGTATATTGAGGATACTGATGTTTCTAAATAAACATGTAATATTGATAATTTAATGTTTGGAGAATGAAAATTAAATGATGGTTCTTAAGGAATGGTGTTACATATTAATCGGGTAACTTCTTTTGGTATTCATCAAAGGGATTCCTTTGAATGGTTTATAACAAAAGTGAGTATTATAGGAGTAAGGGAGCTATTTTGGGAAGTTTATTGGGAAGGTATTTTCTAAAATTAAAATTTTTGAGAGGTTTGAAGATGGTGAGAGGTGGTGGGATTTTATTTGGAAGGGAGGGGACATACTTGCAATTTTTGAAAACAAGTTAGGATTACCCGTATTTTTACATTAAATGGAATAACAATGGTAAAGAATACAATAATTTTAGGGTAATTGAAACATTATGGATATAAAATGGGTGTTATAAAAGTTTCATGGTTATTTGGACCTTAATATTAGTGTTTATTACCATTTTATTCTTAATTTAGCTTAATTATATTATTTAATTTTAATAACAGACTGAAATATTTTTAATCAAAAACTATGTTGACCCTATTACAAATATTAAATTCAGATGATTCCAAATATGGAATCTCTTTTTTTAAATTATTATCATATAAGTGGTAGAAATTAGTTTAAATTTACTCTTTCTGATGGGACAACATTGTGACATTTTAATGTAAAAATGATTAAAAAATTGATATGTTTTTATTTTGAATTTCGGTGTGAAATTGGTTCTAAATAACTATATTGGTATAACTATTAAAAATTAAATATATTTAAAGTTGAAAAAATTTGAAAATATAATTTAACCTTATATGTAATTTAGATGAAAATTTAGTTTTGAATTTAAATTCAATATTTTCACAATTCATCCAAAGATGAAGTTACTTAGAAAAATACCAAAAATTCAACATAACATAATTTAAAAATTATAAATAAAAAATTATTTTTATTTTATCAAATTAAATTTATGAAAATTAAAAAATTAAATGTATTATTTTCTATAGAATGACATGAAAAGCAGTTCATTAGAGAAAATAATATTTTTATACCTAGAAGAACATTAATAAAATTAATATATTTAATCATCAATATGTTTTATTTATATAATTAGAATAAAAAAATATTTCAAAAGTATTTATTACTATTAATATTAATATTTTTAATTTCTATGTTACAATTATTTCATTTAAATTATTATTACAAGAAAAAGATGTTTTGTAGAAACTTAGTGTTTCGTGTAATGTATACCATGTCGGTGTTATGTATAATATAAAATGTGTTGATACTGTGTGAATGGAGTTTTTGAATTAGTGAAATGAAACATTTCAATGAAAATATAATTTCTCTGAGAAATTAAGTCCATAAAAATGTAGGGGGCTACATTCTACTCCCTGAAAATAAATTTCAACCTCCAAATTCATAATTCTGGTACCAAAAATGGGGATAATTTAACATCATGATATCCCCATTTTCCAATGTATATTCCTCTAATAGGTTATTTGTAAATAAAATATTAAACATTTTTGTGGTATTGTTTCATATTACATTCATTGTACAATCATGAATTTCAACTGGTTGTTCCACGTAAAATAGATTCTCCTCCAGCCGTATAACCACTATGTTCAATAAATTTGAAGGGGCCGGTATGTACTCACTTAAGAGAGATATAGGGAATACATCATGAACATTAGAGATATTTTTCGGAAGTTACAAATGATAGGGTACCATCTTGATATGATAAATAATTTCAAAGGGACCGATATACATTATAACAACCAAGGAAATCGAAACCCTATTTTATTATGGAAATATTTTATTAAATGGATTTATTTATAATTTAAAAAATTTAAGGATTATTTTATTTAAAATAATAATTGAAATTAATTGTTTTTTTAATTAATTGTACACTTTAAATTTATTTGAAAATAAAATATTTCCTAACTTTTTTTAAAGAATAGGTTAAAATAAATACTTTTATTAAAATAAAAATATTTTTATCAAAATTGTTATTTAATAAAATATATTAATATAAGAATATAGTTATTTTTTTATTTTCTAAATATTCTATATATATGTATATTAGTTTTCAATTATATATAATTATGAATATCATAAAAATATAAAACTATTATAAAATAATAATGTAATTTTTATTACATAATGATATTGTACATGATATTTAAAATTATTATGTTAATGTATTATATGTCAATTATTTCATGTAGTGTTATATTAATCTAATGTATGTCAAAAAATGTATTGTTAATATTTTTAATCTATTAAAAGTTTAAAATATTATAATTTAGTAAATTAATATTGAATATTAAGATGATAATGTATTATTATAAAAATATAAATTTTTTAATAAATCTATTAATAAAATGAATGTTATTTTTTAAAAAAATATTATTAAGTTATAAATTTATATAATAAGTTTTGAATTAAAAAATTAAACTTATAATATTATACTTTAAAAATGTTAACTTTTATGTAAAATAAATTATTTATATAACTATAATGATAAAAGTAATAATAAAGATAATATGATAAATTTTTAAAATATTAATATTTATAAAAAAACAATGAATCATGTTTAGGGAGTAGTGTGGTCCAAATTTTGGGTATAATGGGAAATGGGAAAAGCACAGGTCGCACATAGGGTTCAGGTGTTGGATGAGTTGGGTTGCTGTAAGGGGAGTAGGGTCTTAGCACATGCAGGAGGATGGGAAGAGGTCTAGTCTAAGAGGTATTACCATAGTTCCGTTAGGGGGTCCAACTAAAGATGTTGAAGGTGTATGATATAGGCACTATCATTATTTGTTCTGGCTACCGAAAAGGGTTTTGATCCATCCTAATTGAGATTGAAAATTATTGAGGATGTTGTTTGACCTTTGTTTATGGTTATGGTTCGACCCAGATTTGCTGGTTGAGGTATCACTTTATTCTTCAACCTATAGAGCTATGTGTTTTCTTTATAGTTTTCAATTCACTTTCGTTTTTCTCATGTGTTCTATGTCATATGACAGTGTCTTATTCATATGATTATCAATCATTCCACCCCTTTGATGCTCAAATGTTTAGTAATGATTATTATTTTTGGTTAATTGATAGTTATTGTTTAAATTTTGAATTCGAAAACCATTGATGAATGATTTCGGTATTTTGAACATTTCTCTTCCAATTTTTTATAGATTTATTTTAACCAATTATTAGACAACTATGAATATATTTCCCTTTAAAAATAATTCATTTCATTCTATGAATACTATTTTTTTTATCGTTTCCAGCACCCACCATGCATAGAAAGATTATTTTTTGACAATTCATTGAGATTCTAAAAGCTCTTATGATGAACTCCATTGTAGTATTCAATAATTTTATATAAATTTATATAACCAAATATATGAAGTTATTGCTCTAAAGGCCTTATTATTTTGTGCAATTACTAATGGGGTAAAACCTATTTGTAGTCTAGTGCATGTGTCGAGGTAAATATAAATGGATCTCCAACATATATTCAATAAATTAAGGGATAAAATTTATTTAATGGCCATATTTAAATTATAAATAATTATTTTTTTGTTTTAATTTACTTTTATGTGAGGGTTAACTTTTTTCATATTTATGTTTTGTGTTCTGAAAATCCATTAATAGGGAATTACACTTTAATTTCAAATTCTTTTATAAGGGGGTGAATTTTGGTTTGAATTTAGGATTTTATTTTTATATTTTTTTGTAAGGGATCCAATATATTTTTTTGGTAAACATTATTTTCATTTTTTTAAATTTTTGTCTTATGGAAATGATTGTTTAAATTATGTTTTTGAGAGTATAATGAAAGGGTTCAGTTTCTCCATTAAAATTTATTGGGTTCCATATAAAGAAAGTATATTTTCATGTTTTGATGTTCAAAATTAATTGATTTTGTTTATTATAAAACCATCAATTCAAGAATTTAAAATTTTGATTTTTTAAATATATATTCATCTCAATTACATGTTTTATACACAATTTATTCCCAAGTTTCTATTTTTAGAAATTAAATTCATGATATATATATATATGTTTCAATTTCACGTTGATCATACATAAATATATATAAGTATTTTTAAGTATTAATTTTCAAACTCCATGACTAATTGATTTGAAGTAATGTAAATTGGTGCAATAGATATATATGTGTATATATTATACAATTCAAATAGTATATATATATATATATATAAACATATTAGTTCATGATTTGAATGTCCAAACAAATCATCAATATATTCGGGCTAAAATTAATATCAAGATCTTGTACAAGAACTTATTTTCAATTTACTCATGGTTAGAATGGATATAGTTATGATTATAATTTTATTATTGTATATCAAATATGTGAAAATAAATTCATGAAGTTATTTTAAAATTAAAGACATCACATATGAATATAATCACAACCATGCGATTATGCACAATGACATACCAAGAATTCATAATCATGTTTTCAAATTAAATTTTAAGGATTACATCCGAGATGAATAATCACATAATTGAAATGATTTAATAATGTTGTTCATTTATAAATTTTGAATGCATAAAAATTGCTTTAATTTAACACATATTGAAACAGCCCTCAAAATGTATGTTTATGGAACAAGTCTTTAAGTGCATGGTTGAAAATGTATACTTCGTGTAATTATACAATGTGTAGGCATCAAGTGATTTTGTAGTGCAAGTCTAAAAGGTGAGTTTTCAGGATTGTATATACTTACACATTTATGAATAAAATTATGGGAATCAGTGAATTATGTTTGTTTATTGATATATATATACATACTAGAATTAATTTACGTTCTTATGATAATTATTTTTTTATGGTTATCAATTTATTTTATAATTCATGTTAAATATAGATAATTTTATTTATCAATGTTTTAATTATATAATAATTCATCCTTTTAATTATTGTATTAAAAATAACTTGTCATATAAATGAATATATATATATATATATATATTGGAAAGATAATGTTCTTTTATTTTTAAAATTAAACTCATTATATATATATATATATATTCAATTGATATATTATTTATTTGACATGTTATAATACATAACATCATAATTTTATGGAAACGAATATAAAATGTTTCCTTGTTATTTTAAACTTAAGAATATATCATATGTATACAATCATGGTCATTCTTCAAGCATAACATTGACATATATTCATTCATAATAAACTGAAGGTTTCAACAAAAATTTTAGAGATCATCAATATCATATATTTCTTTAAGAATTGAATTATTTTTGTTTTATTTTATGTTCGAAATATATTTATTTATTCTAAAAAATTATTTTTAGAAGAGAAAACTGTATATTCATTTTTGATTAAATTTCCATTTAACTCATTACTCATTTTATTGATGTCTAACAAATTAAGATAATTATTTTTAGTATGGTAAGGATATTATATAGATTATGAATTTAAATTATCAAAGTGGTATAAGTCACTTTTTATTTTTTAAAGAATATGTAGCATAATAATTTCACAATTAATTTATTTTCATCTATGAATATGATTTAAATAAATCAATGATTTATGCGAAACATTGATTTAATGACATAATTTCATTTGACATATGAGGAATGAATATGTATTGTTAGGAAATGGATGAGGCATGTCAGAACCTCTCTATGTATTAGTAGGTTTCATGAGATAAACTAGGTCTTGAAATGAGGCCTTTAAAAAATTGTTTTGTATGGTATTGGAATGAGGCCTTGACAAAATGGTTAGGTATGGTCTTGTAATGAGGCCCTGGCATAATTTTTTTGATGTCTTACATTATCCATTCCCCCATAATGATTCTAGTAAGTTGAAGTCCCTATGAATATTGATCAAGTAAAATATCCATGGATATGGATTATTCTCTATAAAATAGTATTAAAATGTTTTATATGTCCAAGTGCACATAGAAAAATATTTTTATATTTAATCATATTCGTTTCTATAAATTAATTTGTAAAGATGGATTTATATTTATATTCCAATACATAATGATAAATGACAACATTTTAAGTGCAATTATGAAAGAATTTTATTTTATGTGAATATTCTTATGTGCACCACTGAAATGTCATAGAAATATTGTGTTTGAACATTATATAACATATAGGTAGAACTTATTTCATTTCTATTCATTTGTGTGCATGATTTTATGTTACACTCTATTATAACTCCTAAATAAGTTTTTCTATTTTTAGCTTGAGTTTATCTTAAAGGCTGTTTTAGAATCACTTAAGCAAATCGTGATGACTTGTTGTAGGAAATGTTAATTTCATGATTTAAATCATGTATTTTAACAAAATGTTTTAAATAAATGTTATTTCAAAATTGATTTTTTTAAAACCTCTTAATAAAAATTTCCAATTCTTCCCTTTTGTTTTAAAATTACTATTCATAGGCCATTTGAAATTCCAAAGTTTGACAATATTATTTTTTACACACATGGAGGTGTTGTTGTGGATTTTGATTGTTGAATTTTACTCAAACTATAATAATTTGTAAGAATGAATCTAAGTCTTCAATAAACTAGACTAGTAAAAGGCCCTATACAATTTAATGTTTACGGTTGTATCTATACAGTTGGTATCATGGTAATGTTCTACACAACTTTGGAGATTAGATGTTGTTATCTACTGGTAGTGTCTACAAGCTTAGTGGTCATAGTTTTCTTAATTCTAATGATGGGAGTTTAGAATTGTTTTTAGACCAAAGAAATGAATTCTAATGACACAATTCTTAAGATGGTGGAATAATATAATAATGTAGAAAATCTAAACCTATTTTTATTATGAAAATAATTTATTAAATTGATTTATTTATAATTTAATCATTTTGAAGACAATTTTTGTTAAAATAATAATTGAAATAAATTGTTTTATTTAGTGTTAAGTACAATTTTCAAATTATTAAAAAAATAATATCTTTTATTATGTTGATTAAATAAAATTTTAAAATAGGTATTTTTATTGAATACAATTTATTTTTATCAAAATTTATATTTAATATAATATATTAATTTATTAATATAGTTATTTTTATTTTATTTTCAAATTATTATATAAATATTTATGTATGCATGTATATTAATATTGAATTATATGAAATTATGAATAATGAATAAAATTAATACTATTATAAAATTATAATTTAATTTTAATTCATAATTCGATTATTCCTGAAATTTAAAATTATTATCTTTAAGTATTATATGTAAAATATTTTAAGTAGCATTATATTAATCTACTATAATTCAAAAAATTTATTATTAATATTTTCAATATTTTAAAATTTCAAAATAGTATAATTTAGTTAATTAATATTGAATATTCATAAGAGAATGTATTATTATAGAAATATTATTTATTTAATAAATTTATTAAAAAATGAATATTATCTTTATATAAAAAATTATTAGGTTATAAAATTATTTTATAAGTTTTGAAGAAGTAAATTAAACTTATATTTTTATACATATAAAATTTTAACTTTTATATTAAATAAATTATTTATATAATAGTACTAGTAAAAGTTATAATAATTAAATGCTAATGTTTTAAAATAATAATTTGTATAAAAAAATAAGGAATTGGGATTAGGGATGAGTTCTTCCATGTTTAAGGTATCACGAGAAAGGGGAAAGGCGCATGTTTCCCTTAGGGTTCGAGTGTCGGTTGAGTTGGGTGGCTGCTATGGGAGTATTGTCTTAGCTCATATAGGAGATCGAGGGGAAGTTTTGTTTGGTAGGCATCATCATCTTCCCGTTATGGTGTCTAAATGATGTCGTTTGAGGTACGAGATATTGTTTCCAACATGGTTTCATCTAGCCACGGACAAGGGATTCGATCCAGGCCCATCGAGGTCGACCGTTAGTGAAGATAGTATTCGACATCAATTTAAGGTTAGGGTTCGAAAAATATTGGTAGTATAAGGCTTTGATTTCTTCTTCAACCTAGATATATAGGTGTTTTCATTAGAGTTTCTAATCCACTATCATTTTTCTCCAATTTTCCATCTCAAATGATAATTTTTTATTTGTCCCATTATAAATCGTTCTAATGCTCAACCAGTCAACTATTTAAAAATTATTTTTTTTGGTCAATTGTAATATACTTTTCCCTTTTGAATTTGATAACCATTGATGGAAGAATTTGATCTGTTGAATGTTTCTCTTCTATCTATAAATTGATATATTTAAACCAAGTAGTGTAAAACTATAAATATATGGTCCTTTTAAAATAATTCTTTTCATTTTTTGAAAAGTGGTTTTTCGTTGGATTCCTGCACACAGCTTATAGACTAAGCAAGTTTGTGACACACCTGTGAGAGTATAAAGTCTATTCTGATCCACTCCAATATAATATTCAATGATTTGTATATAAATTCATATAACCTCATATAGAAAGTTATGGATAATAAACCTATATTAATTTGGGTAATTGTAAATGGGGGAAAACTTGTTTGCAGTTTGGTGCATGTGTACAAGGCATCATAAATTGATATCCAACATTTATTCAACTAAGTAAGATAGATTATATATTTAGTGTTCATATTAAAATTATAAATAATTATTTTCTTGTTTTAATTTATGTTTTCATAAGGGATAACTTTCTTGTATTTATTTTTTTGTGTTTTGAAAATCTATAGCAATGGAATTACACTTTAATTTAAAATTATTTAAAAAGTGTTTGAATGTTAGTTTGAAATTGTGATTTTTTACTAATTTTGTAAGGGATAAAATATTTATTTTTGTATTAATAAAAAAAAAATTTTAATTTATGTATTATGGGAATATTTGTATGATTAATTTTTTTTCACAATTTAAAGAAAGGGTACAGTTTCTCCTAAAAATATTATTGTTTTCTATATAAATGAATTATATTTGATCATGTTTTTATGTACATAATTAAGTGATTATTTTTATTATAAAAAATTTTTTCATGAATTTATAATTTTGATTTATTATATATATATTCATCTAAAATTCATGTTTTATACATATGAAATTCCCATGTTTATATTTATATATTTTAAATTCATGATATATATATATATATTTGTGTGTGTGTGTGTAAATATATTTATGTGATTTGATGTTTGACATTGGTAAATATTTATAAGTATCTTTAGGTATTAATTTTCAATCTCTATGACTAGTTGCTTCTAATTAATGTTAATGGGTCAAATATATATATATATATATATTATAAAACTCAAATTGTTCATATATATATATATATATCGATATTTTAATACATGATTTGAATGCACAAATAGATCAAGTATGGATATGGGCTAGAATTAATATCAATATATTGTACATGTCCGCATTTTCATTTTATTCATGATTTTAATGGTTATAGTTATTCTTATAATTTTATTATCACATTTGAAAAATGTTTATAGCATGTTTTTATGTTCTTTTAATATTAATGATGTCACATCTGAATATAATATTGGCCATGAGATTATGAACATGTACAAACCTTGAATTCATAAACTTGTTTTCAAATTAAATTTTAAGGTTTATTTACGATATGAATACACACATAACTGAAATGATTTAATTAAGATGTTTATTTAAAAATTTTATATGCATAGAAAAAGTATTAATATTACACTTATTAGAACAACCTTCAAAATATATGTTTATAGAAGAAATAGTTAAGTGAATTTTGGACTACTAAACCTTCATGTAATTATACAATGTGCATGCATCATGGGATTTGGTTGTGCAAGTCTAATAATTGTGTTTTCAAGAAAGTTTATACTTACACATTTATAAATAAGTATATTTTCATGGGAGATTAATGTTTGTTTTATATATATACACTCAAAGTCGGTTTTGTTCATATGAAAATGGTCATTTTAAGGGTATTAAGCTTTGTTATAAATCTTGTTAATTATGGATAATTTTATTTATCATTGTTTTCATTATATATAAATTTATCCGACTAATTAAATTATTGTAAATACCATGTCATATAAATGAATATATATACATATATATATATATATGGGAAAAATTATGTTCTATTATTGTAAAAATTAAACTAATGGAATAAATAATATATATACAAGATATATAATGTTTATTGACATTTTATAATACTTAATGTCAATTTTTTTATGAAATTGCACATAACATGTCATCATGTTATTTTAAACATATTAATGTTTCATATTCATACTGCCACGGTCAAGCCTCAAGCATAACATAGACACATATTTCATTCATTATAAACTAATGGTTTCAAATAAATTTTCTGAGATCATAAAACACATGTATTTTAAGAGGAATTTAAATGTTTTATGTATAATATTATGTGTAGAACATATTTATATATTTTAAAATATTATTTTGATAAGACAAAACTATATATTCATTTTGTTTGATTAAATATAAATTTAGTTCATTACTCATTTTAATTATGGTTTATAAATAAATAAAATAATTTCTTGTTTGTGATTAATCTTTCTATAATTTTATATGGATTATGAATTTAAATTTTTAATGTGGTTTGTGACACATTAGATTGTTTAAAGAATATGTACCTCAATAATTTATCAATGAATTTATTTTTATCTATGATTATGATTTAAATAAATCAATGTGGTAAGGGACACTTTGATTTAAAGACATACTTTTATTAGACATATGTGGAATCCATATGACTTTTTATGTGAAGGGTGGGGGCCTCTATAACATCTTGATGCATTGGTAGGTCCCATGAGACAAACTAGGTCACTACATGTGGCTTCGATAGAATAGTTTTGTATGGTATTGGCATGCCGCCTTAATAAAATGGTTATGCATGGTCTGTTGGATCGAATAGTTGATATAAAAGTCTATTAGATGGAACAATACAAGAGGGGGGTGAATTGTAGGTTTTAAAAACCTTGAGTTTTAGTAACAAAGAGATTAGTTTAAAAGATTTTAAACTAATACAAATACAAACACCCACAATTGTATTGAATGTAAAAGGTATGATATATTGTAATACTATTGTAAAGCAAAACAATTGTATTCAAGGTGAACACAATAATCAGAGTAATACAAATATGAATGATTCTACCTTAAAGCGTATAGAACCAATCAATACAATATGTAATGGAATGATTGTAATTGAAACAATTACAATTGAATAAGTAAAGAAAGGAAACAATACAAATCCCTTTCTAATACAACAGCGGAAATGTAAAAGTAATACAATTCTTTTAACCCAAAGAGAAGGGTTATCCTTTCACCTAGGATAAAAGGTCTGTCTCACCAACACCTTGGTGAGCCCTCGATACGATTATCGGCACGTCTGTCTGCCTATCCCCGGCAGCCCTCGATACGATGATCGGCTCGTCTGTCTGCCTATCCCCGGCAGCCCTCGATACGATGATCGGCTCGTCTGTCTGCCTATCCCCGGCAGCCCTCGATTTTGCAGGTAATCGGCACCTCTGTCTTTCAATTACTTGAAAGCCCTCGATACGATGATCGGACACACAAGGCTGATGAGAGAAGTCACAGTGTCTCTCTCTAGAATCTTCGTAGTTCACAGAGTCTCTTCGTTCATCAGTATCTTCTCAGCTTCAAATGACCTCCTATTTATAGGCCTCGGGTTCCAACGGTCATATTGCCTCCAACGGTCATATTGAAACAGAAAGCACGACATCGTTTTGATTAGTATATAACTAACTCAACGACATCGTTTTGTTAGGATAAGAGATATATAGAAATGTAAAACATGAGTACGATTCATATGCAGAGAGAGTTTTTGACAATGTACCAAAACAAATAATGATTATCTGAATAGCAAAGTCAGTACGATACGATTGACAGAGTCAGTACGATACGATTGACAGAGTCAGTACGATACGTTTGACAGAGTCAGTACGATACGTTTTGGTCGGTACGATCAATCATCGTACGATACGATAAACATGATAAAAGACAATTTGTTATTTACAAACATATGATAGAATACATTTGAGATTTCCAAAACATGACATAGAATATATTTGTGATTTCCAAAACATGATGTAAAAGCCAAAAGAAGACTTTTGACTTAACAATCTCCCCCTTTTTGGAAAGCACAAACACACAAAGTAAATGAAACAAGAAAAACTTATCTCCCCCTGAGTTATTGAAAACTCTTCTGAATAAAAAATTGAATACAACTAACTCCCCCTTAGGTATTGACTTTCCTAAGGATTGTATTCAGATTTTCCTTAAGAGCATTGTAATGCATTCTCCCCCTTTGTAAAACAACCTTTGCTTTGTAAATATTCTCCCCCTTTGTGATTCACAAAAAGAAAGGAGGAATCTCGAATTGTCTGGAAGAGTTAGTGAAGTAATACAAGACAATGGACAAAAGAGAAAGGATTATAAGAGTTATTACAAAACAAACAAGTTCCAAAAGAAACAAATACAACAATCATTTGTTTTCTCTTTCCTTCTCCTTCTTTATAAGCTCATGAAGCACAGCTTTCATCTTCTTGATCTCCTTCTTGTCTTCAGAAATTGATTCACCCTGAGTTTTGAGAATCTCCTGTTGATCCGCAAAAATCTGATCTTGATTTCTGATGGTCTCCTCCTGTACTTTGATTACTTCTTCAAGGGTATCAATTCTGTTTTGCAGAGTCTTGTTATCCTTGGACAACTCGGAATTTTGATTCTTCAGTAAAACCATTTCATCTTTGAAAGATGAAACCTTCGAGAATTCAGATTGGAAAGCATTCATCCTCTCTTGCAAATCTTTCACTGAAGGAACATCGGCTCTTTGAGACGACAAAAGGTTCAGCCTTTCAATTGTTTCTTTATCAAGCTTGTTGAAAGCAATTGCAAGCTCATTTGATAACCTTCTTATATCTTCAATAGCAATCTCATGGTCATTGATTGAGCTCTCTGTTTTGTATGACCACTTGGTCATCTTATTACAAGCTTTCTTATGAGCAACTGAGCTTTCCGAAAGAATTTTTCAGATCGGCTTCAACAGACAAGACTTTCTTTCTCAATTCTTTTACAGATCCAAACTTCTTTCTCTGATTTTCAGTGATAAAATCAATCTTTCCTTCCAGCCTCGGAAAATAAGGAATGGTTTTCTCCATCCTTCTCAAAACTTGAACAATGTAATCACTCTTCTTGAGAGAGATTGTATGCTCTGAATCAGTATCATCATCGTACGATGCTAGTTCATACGATCTGCTTGAATCAACAACTGGCTGTTTCCCTTTCACTTTTTCTTTCTGTTTTCTTTCATCTTTCACTCTGTCACTAATGACAACTACTTTATCAGATTGAGAAGATTGAGCATCTTGCTTTTCTCGAGATGACATCCTGTCCGAAGATTTTTCCTGATCGGCATGAGGAGTTTGTTGAACACCTTCGCTCAGCTTTTGAAGCGATTCCTCTCTACTTTTCTTTGATCTTTGAAGAAATTCTAACAGAAAATCTCCTTCTTCAACTTCCACTTCTTCTATCACTTGTTTTCCTTTTTCTTTCTCAGGCAAACTCTGTACGATGGGTTCTTGATGTACTTCCACAGTTAGTTGAGCACTAGCATCTTCAACTGCTTTCAAGACTTTAGAAATATCAAAGTCCTGAGCCTTTCTTTTCAAAAGAGTCTTCTTTTTCTTTTCAGCTTGAAGGGTTTCTTCTACCCTTATTCTTTCTGCAAAAGCCTCAGCAGGATCAAGACCAAACTTCGGATCACCCTCTTTTCTCTGTTCCTTGTCCTTTCTCCATTTGGCTACAACTTCCTTACTGTACCTCGGCTTCTTCTTCTTCGGCTTTGAACTAGTCTGCGGATCAGACTTTCGAGTAACACCGGCGGATTGATTGTCTTTGGCTGGCATAGGTGCCGATTGATTTTCAGGCAATTCAGCTTCTACATCTCTGACAAAAAGTTTTGAATTTGAATCAAAACAAACATTCAGCTTTTTCATCGTACTCTTATTAATGAAAGACGGCCACAAATCCATAGGTTTTCCTTTCAAAGGAATGTTACAAAACTTCATACTCTCAAGAATGAATTTTGTAAGGATGGCTGGATACATTATTATCTGGGATTTAATCCCTCCTTTCTTGACATTCTTGACGGTTTCAAAAATATATCCCATGAGATTCACTTTCCTCATATTCACAAGATAATCGAGCATAAAGACATCAGAAACTTTAAGAGTTTCTCTATCCCCTTTCCTTGGGACAAGAAAACCTTTCATCCATAAAGTGACAAACCGATTGTCCGGTGAAAGATGATAAACTTTCCTCTTTCCCTCATTAACAACAAACAAAGATTTTTCAGCACTCTCTCTATTAAACGTACCAACTTCCTCTGGTAGTTTGTGAGATGGACAGAATGAATCCCCTTCTATAGAAACGTTCAGAAAGTGTACCGCTTGTTTCACAGACATGGATAATTTTCTATCGTACACAGCGAAGTTTATAGTCATATCATTGTCGAAAGACACAGTTTTGTAAAATTGACAAACTTCATCAAAAAGAACTGGATCTTGAGTATCAGGCTTTTCCACACAGAGATGTTCCCATCCTTGAAACAAAATAATCCTCTTGATTGTAGAATCGTACATATCGAAGAATTCTCGGGATACTAACCTTTCTCTGTGAAAGTCTTTCTCTGTAAAAGTCTTTGAAGACATTTCAGCGGGAGTGTTGGCAGAGGATTGAGACATAAAGATGATGCCGATTGAGAAGATCGTACGATTGTTTATAGCTGGGGGAGCAGAGCTTCGCCTCAATTCCTGAACAATCAATGTGGGTTTGGGGAGGGGAGGGGGTATTTATAGGCAAAAAAAGAGATGACCGTTGAACTTCTACGGTCGAGATTAGATAATACCAGATCAATGGTTAGGATTAAAACAAAGAAAGAAAATAAAATAAAAATTGAAAAAGATACCTGTCGGAGAACAAAAGGTGATTGCTGGATTTGGTAAGTATCAAAGAAACAATCGTAAGGAAAAAAAACATGATGCCGATGGAAAACAAAGTCATTACTATGGTCGGACCGTACGATGGAAAATAGTTGTTATCATTAACCGACAGTACGATGGAAAACAATCTCAATACTATCATCGGTCAATACAAAAAAAATATTGAATGATACGATGGAAAAGAATTTGAATACTATCATCAGTCGATTCAAAAAATATTGAATGGTACGATGGAAAAGAATTTCAATACCATCATCGGTCGATTCAAAAAATTATTGAATGGTACGATGGAAAAGAATTTCAATACCATCATCGGTCGATTCAAAAATTATTGAATGGTACGATGGAAAAGAATTTCAATACTATCATCGGACGATACAAAATTTTTGAACGATATGATGGAAAAGAATTTCAATACTATCATCGGACGATACAAAATTTTTGAACGATACGATGGAAAAGAATTTCAATACGATAAACAGAAAAACTGAAATGGTCAATACGATAAACAGGAAAACTTAAAATGAAACAATAAAACTGTCAATACTATAAACAGAAAGAAACATATATAAAGAGAGTAAATATTTAAAGATCAGAAACATAAAGACATAAAGAAATGTCCTCCCCCTTTCTACGAGGAGTTTCTTACTATTAGGAGAGATGTAAAACAGGAAGTAGATATGAATGATTATTTTATTGTAATCATTCCTAGCTTCTGTTTTATAAATTCAAATCTATCAGAAGGTAAAGGTTTTGTAAAAATATCAGCAAGTTGTTCTTGCGTTCCGATGAATTGTAAAACAATATCTCCTTTTTGTGTGTGATCCCTAAGAAAGTGATGCCTAACATCTATGTGTTTTGCACGAGAGTGATGTTCTGGGTTTTTACTAAGAGCTATGGCACTTGTATTATCACACAGAATTTGAGTTTTGGAAAAACACAAACCATAGTCAGTGAGTGTGTGTTGCATCCACAATACTTGAGCACAGCAACTTCCAGCTGCTACATATTCAGCTTCAGCAGTGGAGAGTGCTACTGAGTGTTGTTTCTTGCAAGACCAAGAAACCAAAGAATCTCCTAAGAAATGACAAGTTACAGATGTACTTTTTCTATCCATTCTACAACCACCAAAGTCAGCATCTGAAAAACTTTTTAAAACAAAATCATTTCCAGAAGAGTAGAAAAGTCCTAAATCCATAGTGTCTTTTAAATACCGAAAGATTCTTTTTACGGCCTTTAAGTGAGACTCTTTTGGATTAGATTGATATCTTGCACATAAGCATACAGAAAACATCAAGTCGGGTCGACTAGCTGTTAAGTATAGCAAACTCCCTATCATACCTCTAAAAATTGTTTGATCTACTGGTTTCCCAGTTTCATCAAGATCAAGAGTATTTGAGGTACCAATTGGGGTGCTAATACTTTTAGTTTTGTCAAATCCATACTTTTTGAGTAAGTCTTTAATATACTTATGTTGAGATATATAAGTTCCTTCTGGTTTTTGAGATATTTGAAAACCTATAAAGAATGTTAACTCACCCATCATACTCATTTCAAACTCAGATTTCATTAAATTTGCAAAAGAATCGGTTAAAGATTTCTGAGTTGATCCAAATATGATGTCATCAACATATATTTGGACAACCACAACATTTTTGTTTTCCATTTTGATAAAAAGAGTTGGATCAGCTGTACCTTTTCTATAATTGTTTTGTAAAAGAAATCCTGTAAGTCTATCATACCATGCTCTAGGGGATTGTTTAAGACCATATAGAGCCTTGGTAAGTTTAAAGACATGATCAGGATGTTTTGGGTCTCGAAAACCAGGAGGTTGTTCGACAAAAACTTCTTCTTGAACAAAACCATTTAAAAAAGCACATTTGACATCCATTTGAAATAGTTTGAAATTGAAATATGCTGCGAAGGCTAATAGAATGCGAATAGATTCAAGTCTAGCTACAGGAGCATATGTTTCTTCATAGTCTATTCCCTCTTGTTGATTATAGCCTTTAGCAACAAGTCTTGCTTTATTTCTTACAATGATTCCATTTTCATCACACTTGTTTCTGAAAACCCATTTTACACCAATTACAGTTGTTTCTTTAGGTCTTTCAACTAAAGTCCAGACTTGATTCCTTTCAAATTCATTTAGTTCATCCTGCATTGCTTTGATCCAATCATCATCACCTAAAGCCTCACTTGGACTTTTAGGTTCAAATTGGGAAAGAAAAGAAAGATGTTCTATTTCATTTCTTAAGGAATTTCTGGTCCTTACAGGTTGATTTATATCACCAATGATATTATCACTGGGATGATTCCTAAGAAACAATTGATTTTGGTTTTGTAAAACCTGTTCATCAACATATGGTAGAAAATCTTCTGTGGTAAATGTTTCAGGAACACTTTCTTGAACATTTTCCTTATCAGAATGTTCTTCTAACAAAGGTTGATAAACATCTTTAGAAAACACATCCGAGGATGTAGGATTGGGTTGGTTGAAAACAAAAGGGTTAGTTTCATCAAATTTTACATGTACTGTTTCTTCAACAGTACAAGTGTTTTTATTGAAAACTCTATAAGCCTTAGAGGTTGTGGAATAGCCTAGAAAGATTCCTTCATCAGATTTTGGTGCAAATTTGTGTAAATTTTCTTTTGTATTCAGAATGAATACTTTGCATCCAAAAACTTTGAAGTAAGAAACTTTAGGTTTTCGGCCAGTCCATAACTCGTAAGGAGTTTTATTAAGAAATGGTCTAGTTAAAACACGATTTATAGTATAACAGGCAGTACTTACAGCTTCAGCCCAAAAATGCTTAGCAATTGAGTATTCACTCAACATGGTTCGAGTCATTTCCTGAAGAATACGGTTTCTTCTTTCAACAACACCATTTTGCTGAGGAGTTCTTGGTGCTGAGAAATTGTGAGTAATACCTTTCTTACTACAAAAAGTTTCAAAATCTGAGTTTTGAAATTCACCACCATGATCACTATGAATAGTTATCAATGGTAGGTTTTTCTCATTTTTAACTTGGGCTCTAAAATTTTTGAAATACGAAAAGGCTTCAGATTTCTTTGTGAGAAAGTAGACCCATGTAAATCTAGTAAAGTCATCAACTAAAACAAATACATAGTATTTGCCTCCAATGCTTCCAGATTGTGAAGGACCAAACAGATCCATATGCACAAGCTGTAATGCATTAGAAGTTGAAACTTCATTAATTGGTTTAAAGCTAGTTTTATGTTGCTTGCCAAACTGACAAGGATCACAGACTTTTGAAGAATCATATCTAAGATCCGGTAGCCCTTTTACAAGTCCTTTCTTTGAGAGTTTTCTTAGGTTTCTCAAATTACAGTGTCCTAATCTCCTATGCCATAGCCACGATTGGTCTTCTATTACACTTAGACAAGGTAAGTTTTGGTTCCTAAGGTCTTCTAAGTTAATAGTGTAAACATTCTCTTGCCTATGGGCAGATAGAATGAATTCATCCTTGGAATTGTGAACTAGACACTTATCATTTCTAAAATTCACAAGGTAACCTTCATCACATAATTGACTTATGCTGATGAGATTGTGCTTAAGACCTTTAACAAACAAAACATTTGAAATAAGAACTTTTCCAAGAAAAACGATATTACCTATACCAACAATCTTTCCTTGAGCATTATCTCCGAAGGTAACTTTTCCACCTTTTGTTTTGATAACCTTTTCAAAGAAAACTTTGTTTCCAGTCATATGTCGAGAGCAACCACTATCCATGTACCAAATGTTCTTATTGATACACTTCTCGTTTTCCTGAAAAAGAAACAATTAGATTTTCGGAATCCAAACTTGTTTGGATCCAGAAGGATTAGATAAAAGAATTTTAGGAATCCACATTTGTTTTGCAAAATGAGCTTTATGAAATCCTAAGGATTGAGTTTTGTTAAGAGAACAATCTCTTCTCCAATGTCCACCACATTGACACTTGGAACAGAAAATGGTTTTTTGAGGAACAAAATAGTTATTACTAAAAACAGGTTTGGAATAAGTAAAACCAAGACCAGAACGATTTCTCAAAGGTCTTATTTGAGAGTACATCCTATCAAAGTTTTCTTTTCCATGAGTAAAGTTTGACAAACACTTTTTCAAGGATAAAATCTCTGACTTTAGTTTTAAAACCAAATTCTTGTTTTCTAAAACATTTGAATTAGAACTAGAGTTAGATTCTAAAATGTTTTTCTTTGAAATAGCAGTTTCAAGATCCTTAGAAAGTTTATCTTTTTCAGATTTGACTTTCTCAAGGGTTTTCAAAATACTTTCAAAATCAGAAGTTTTCCCATCAAGATCTTTAGAAAGATCTGATACTTCTTTAGTCAAAATAGAAATTCTAGAATTTGCCTTTTCAAATCTCTTTTTGAGTTTAGAATTTTCATTTTCAAGTAACTTAGCAAATCTAGAGACTTCTTCAAAAGAAGGTAAAGTATCATCTTCTGATGATGAGGGTTCATCATTTGAAGATTCATAATATTTATTATCAACATAATTTGCATTTAAAGAGACATTTGTAACAGCTTCAGCATTGTGTACCTTAGCCATGAGACAATGATCTTCAATTGGTAGTCTGGCTAGAAGTCCAATATTCCTTTGTCCTGACGTCTCATATTCTGAAGAATCATCTGAGGAATCACTACCACTTGCACTCCATGTATCATTTGCTTTCAAGCCTTTCTTCGTCTTATAAAACCTTTTCTTGTTTCTTTCAGAGTGTTTCTCTTTTCTATCTTTCCTCTTCAGTAAAGGACAATCAGGCCTTATATGTCCTACTTTCTTGCATTCATAACAAGTTACCTCTGAATCTTTCCTATCTTTCCTATCTTTCTTTTTGAATCTATATTGAAAATCTTTCTTTCCCACAATCTTGTTCATCCTCCGAGAAAGATTAGCTAACTCATTGTCTGAAAGATTACAATCACTTGAATCAGAAACAACTTTCTTGGATTTAGACCCTGTAACTCTTTCAGGTGTTTTAGCTTTAGATGCAAAAGCTACACTTCCATTCCCATTCTTCTTCTTATTGAAATCAGCATCTCTTTTCATTCTTGTCTCGTGCTGTAGAAGAGTTCCAAAGAGTTCATCAAGAGTAATCTGGGAAACTTTTCTATTTTCATCAATAGCTGTTCTTTTTGACTCCCATTCATTTGGCATAATATCTATAATCTTATCAACAAGAGCTTCATCATCAAGACCTTTTTCTCCCATAGATTGCAAGCTGTTGAAAATTGTCATAAACCTTTGTTGCACTTTACATACTTGCTCTCCATAAGGAAACACAAATCCATGATACTCTGCTCGAAGCATTGCTCTCCTTGTTTCTATAACTTTAGATGTACCAAAATCAGTGACTTCTAATTTCTTCCAAATACAGTTGGCTGCTTCACATGAAGATATCTGGCTATATATATTCCTGGTCATATAACATAATAAAGTATTGTGTACCTTGTAATTCAGTTGATATTCTTGCTTCTCTTGATTTGTGAAAGTACTAACTTCTTTGTCAGGAATTTTGTAACCCCCAGTAAGCATAATAAAATTGTCTACACCAGTATTGATGACGAAAGTCTTCATACGATCTCTCCAATACTCATAATCATTCCCATCAAAGATTGGTGGTCTAGAAGGATTCAGATTATCTATTGATCCGATATTCATTCCTGCCATCTAATATAACAAAAACAACTTTTCCACTCCACACGTTAGTGTAGTAAGTATTTAAGAAAGTAATAAGAAATAAAGCTAGTAATACAAATCAGTGGAAAAACTCCTTTGATACCAATTGTTGGATCGAATAGTTGATATAAAAGTCTATTAGATGGAACAATACAAGAGGGGGGGTGAATTGTAGGTTTTAAAAACCTTGAGTTTTAGTAACAAAGAGATTAGTTTAAAAGATTTTAAACTAATACAAATACAAACACCCACAATTGTATTGAATGTAAAAGGTATGATATATTGTAATACTATTGTAAAGCAAAACAATTGTATTCAAGGTGAACACAATAATCAGAGTAATACAAATATGAATGATTCTACCTTAAAGCGTATAGAACCAATCAATACAATATGTAATGGAATGATTGTAATTGAAACAATTACAATTGAATAAGTAAAGAAAGGAAACAATACAAATCCCTTTCTAATACAACAGCGGAAATGTAAAAGTAATACAATTCTTTTAACCCAAAGAGAAGGGTTATCCTTTCACCTAGGATAAAAGGTCTGTCTCACCAACACCTTGGCGAGCCCTCGATACGATTATCGGCACGTCTGTCTGCCTATCCCCGGCAGCCCTCGATACGATGATCGGCTCGTCTGTCTGCCTATCCCTGGCAGCCCTCGATACGATGATCGGCTCGTCTGTCTGCCTATCCCCGGCAGCCCTCGATTTTGCAGGTAATCGGCACCTCTGTCTTTCAATTACTTGAAAGCCCTCGATACAATGATCGGACGCACAAGGCTGATGAGAGAAGTCACAGTGTCTCTCTCTAGAATCTTCGTAGTTCACAGAGTCTCTTCGTTCATCAGTATCTTCTCAGCTTCAAATGACCTCCTATTTATAGGCCTCGGGTTCCAACGGTCATATTGCCTCCAACGGTCATATTGAAACAGAAAGCACGACATCGTTTTGATTAGTATATAACTAACTCAACGACATCGTTTTGTTAGGATAAGAGATATATAGAAATGTAAAACATGAGTACGATTCATATGCAGAGAGAGTTTTTGACAAAGTACCAAAACAAATAATGATTATCTGAATAGCAAAGTCAGTACGATACGATTGACAGAGTCAGTACGATACGATTGACAGAGTCAGTACGATACGTTTGACAGAGTCAGTACGATACGTTTTGGTCGGTACGATCAATCATCGTACGATACGATAAACATGATAAAAGACAATTTGTTATTTACAAACATATGATAGAATACATTTGAGATTTCCAAAACATGACATAGAATATATTTGTGATTTCCAAAACATGATGTAAAAGCCAAAAGAAGACTTTTGACTTAACATGGTCTTGGCCCAAGGCCTTGATAGAATGATTATGGTGTCCTACATTATTAATTACCCTATAATGCTTCTAGTAAGTGAAAATCCATGTGAATATTCATCTATTAAAATATCAATGGCTAATGAATATTTTCTATGAACCAGTATTAAACAGTTTTATATTTCTAAGTGAACATTGATTAATGGTTTAGATGTAATGATATACTTGTATAAAAATTCATTTGTAAATAAGTATTAATATTTAGTTTCTAATAATTAATGAAAAAATGACATCATCTTATGTTCAATTATGAATAAATATTATTTCATATGTAAATTATTATCTACACCAATAGAATGTCATAGAATAATTATGTTTGGACATTATATAACTTATGGGTGGATATTTATTATTTTCAATTCATGTTCATGCATGATTTTAATTTAAATTATATTATAAATCCTAAATATTTTTATAAATTTTTAGGGTGTTTTTATCCTAAAGGATGATTCCAAATCTCACAAAAAATGGTGATGAAATGTTATGGGAAATGTTAATTTCATGATTTGAAGAATGTATTTTGAAGACATAGTTTAAAGAGAAATTATTTCCAAATAGTTTTTTTTGAAGACCCCCTATTGGGAATTTCCAATGAACTCCCCTAATTTTAAAATTATTTTCCTGAGGTCATTTTGAAGTTCATAGTGGACTCAATTATTTTTACGTGCGTGGAAGCGATGTTTTGGATTTTGTTTGTTTAATTTTATTGCAACTATGATAATTTTAAAGCATGTATATAACACTATAGAACTTATAAAGGTAAAAGGTCATATTTTATGGAATTTTTTAGGATAGGTCCATATATACATAAGAGTTAGTTTCCCATTCTACAAGAATCTCATAACCATCTTCAAGGATGATATTCATAGAAAAATGATTTCGGCAAATTAAAATTATAGTTCTAACCATATGTTATCAACATAATGATTCATCCAACGTTGAGCTACCTTGATATACATCAGAATGGCTCTAACCATATCTTTAATTTCTTCATTAGTATCAGCTCTAAATAGATTTTTTTCTTGTATGTTGTCCCAATATGTTGAAGTTGTTCATTTAATCCCATAAAAGGCATCATAAGGTTCCATTAAAATTCTTGAGTAAAGGATACAATTGTAAGAAAACAAAACAATTGTATTGTGTTGATCCAAACAAACTTTGAAATATAGATAATACAATGTCAACATAACCTCTAGGGTTTGAATTTTTCTTTAATACTGACCATCATGAATTTATATCCTGTCAAGCTGATCCTGATAGAATTATTCTCTAATAGTGATGATGTGTGCTAACATTGTAAGGTGATCAACTACCAGCCATATATCATTAAACCTTTTTGAGGTTTCAAGGAGTCTAATGAAAAATATATGGTGATGTTGTATTATTTCCATTCTGGTATGGGTAGTGGATGAAACATCCCATTAGGATTTTCCCTTCCAGCCTTAACTTGTTGTCATTCAATGAAATGAAATACATACTCTGTAATATATATCTTCATTCCATCCCACTTGATGAATTCTTTAAAACCCCTATATATGTCTTCGTACATACAATTTGAATAGATACTGAATAACATTGAGCTTACTATTATAGAACATTTTCTAAATTTTGTATGGAACCAAAAAATACATGGTTCCTCAACATTATCATTTTAGGTTTATCAGGGATTAAGTTAGGAACATTTCTAATATTATTTCATAGCTTTGTATCTTATTTATGTGCCTCCTTAATTATTTATTAGATAGAGTGTTAAAATTTCAATTGAGAATGATAATATTTTCTGTTTCCTTTAGGATTTATAGATCAATACTTTGAGAATTCCGAAATATTTGATCTTTTGTGGTCCTCTTCATGGATAAGCTATCATGATCCTTTCATCACAAATCATTAGCCACCTTATTCACATTCCCAAGGTGGAAATGTGTTAAACAGTTACAATCCTTTATCAAATCCAACTATCTTCTCTAGCATATGTTAAATTCTTTCTATGTGAATATATATATTTATGAATTTTCTGATATGTATATATATCACATTTTTATACTAAATGAGGGTTCCCCTATATCATTAATGTAAAAATTTACCACTAAAAACTCAAAATCCCCAGTTGTGAAATTTTTCTCATGAATCATTAACTTCCTTGAGGATTAAAGGATAACCATGATACTATTCATAATAAAACATCCTAATATTTTTTGGATGAATCACTAAAGATTACATACCCTTATCCACTACATTGTAATGTAGAAATAGTTGCAATATCAAAGCTTCTCCTCATTTTCTTGAAATTTTCCCCACATTCATCTATCTAGAGGAACATGATACCCTTCCCACTAAACATGGACATACAATTAAATAGTTCTGAAAATTTATCCACAAACTCTCAACAATATCTTATAAATGTAAGAATTATAAGGATTTCACTCCCCACAGAAAGTCTAGGATAAAATTCAATAGACTCCATAATGATGTGGAATTTATGAAGAGAAATCCAATCACTGTCTTCAAAGACGTAAAATTTTACCAAAGGAAGAATGAAAATATTTTCAATATGTACAATACAATAGATGTTAACTGGAGATGAATCATAGAATTGATATGAAATCATCGTTCCATTAGGGTTTTTCATAAATAAATCCATGTCTAATCTTTTTAGTGGAATCTTTATAAAATTATAAAATTCAGTAGATATGAAATGGTGGGTAGATCCACAATCAAATAAGACAATAGTAGTTCTAGAATGGATAGTAAATGTTCCTTTCACCACATCGTTATCACACCCCTCATTAAATATAGTTATCACATCATATTTCCCCATGAGAGATGGATTAAGATGCA
Source organism: Viscum album (assembly GCA_963277665.1). NCBI lineage: Eukaryota > Viridiplantae > Streptophyta > Magnoliopsida > Santalales > Viscaceae > Viscum > Viscum album. The sequence continues at coordinate 613,446,969 of OY728142.1, forward strand.
AATTAAATCAATATTACTCATTAGCCCTTAGGATTGGGAACTAGTTATCATATTGCCAGTTATCCTTACAGTTGAAGAACTATAGTGCTGGAGGTGCATTCTGTATATATTTTCCTCCATTTTCATCATTAGACAAGTTCATCCACTCATTGAAGAAATCAATTGCCGAACATCCTACACTTTTGAAAATATATCACTCAATAGAATCCACAATACAATTACCTCTATGATTCATTCCACATGTAGAGAATAAAAGAAGTCACATCTTCTTCTCTATATGGGTTTTAAATTTTCCTTTTATATCCACATTCATTTTCTTCTTAAAATCATGGTATAGATATGTATCAGAAACTTTTTTTTCAACATTGATTTCACAACACACAATCTCTTTATAGCTAAAAATGTCTGTTATGTCTAACTCCATTCTAAGACACATCTTTAATCCCCTAAAAACCCTATTAAAATTACATTTGGGAAGGATGATAATTCGATAAGTATACCTTACAAGTCTTTTGAAATTATTCTTGCATGTACCAATAGATTAATCAAAATTTTTAACTACTCAAGGAACTACTTTTTGATATTCATAAAAATAACATGAGGAATATAATTATTTTAGAATATATTCTTTAAATCATCCCCATCCCTTACTCTGATTCATCTCGATTCCATATATTATTGATTAGGCTCCACAATAGGTCTACTTCACATTAAAACTGATAACAATCTAGAATGACTTTCTCATGATATAAACAATAGAGAAGAGAGAATATCTATTTAGTGTTAATGATCCATTATTCAGCAACTAGTGGATCGAAATACCTACTGTAAGATTGAGGATTTTGTGTCTTGAGAGACTCAATATAAGGTTATTCCATCATTTTCCAATTTTACAGCTCTGTATAATTCATATATTGAGATTTATGTGTGAGAATATATACATTTTTTTTTCAATCTCAATCTCATAGCATTCATATTCTCATAAGAATAATCATTGAATATTCTGTCATAATCACCTGTAATGTGGTTCCCTTGGGATACATCCATTGACTAAAATAAAAATGAATTGATTAAGAAATAATTAATAGAGTTGGGAACAAAATAATCATGAAAACCCACCTAAATAATTTCTAAATTATGTGAAATAATTTAATATATGAAACCATTGGTTTAATTATAGACCATCCATAGGAAACCTATTTTGAAATCCATCAAGATGGATCATAAAGAGTTTCGTGAATTCCAAAAGAATATTCCTCGGGAGTGTCAAACCAGGTGTGCTGCAAGACCATTTGTCATGTACCAGGTTATGTCGAGTCAAGAACGGAACATTTTGGAAGAGTTTTTACTCCTAGTTACATCGGTTCCCAATCCATATCTACTTGTAGAATCCATAAAAGGATATATTTCTAGGAAACAACTCACTCTCTCCTTTACCAACATTCCATGAAAATATTCATTACTTTTCCTTATCTATTGACGTATCCTTAAAAATTTACATAGGGATATCTCAAAGGTTTTATAATAAATGATTCCAATGGTTAACTAAAACATATAGTTGATATGAACTATAGAGACCCCCCACTTTTCATAGATTAACATTACAGAATATTCATAGAATAATTACAATATTATGTAAAAAGAGGAACAAGTAATGGAAAACTATAAGGCCCTAGCCTTAAACCTTACTTAATCTTGAGTTATTACATGATTACACGTTGAGGATCTTTTCAGGTTTAGAGTTTTAGAGAATTAGATCATGAAACTTGCATTACATTCCACATTTAAACAAAGTGGTTACATAAAAGACAGTATTCATTCTTCCTATCAACAGAAACATATTTAAAATAAAACATGGATTCTTTCCTGACACATCCTTGAAACTATCATCACATCATGTACCTTTCCCTTGACCTGTGAAAAACCATTTCAAAAACTTGGGATGAGCATAAAAAGCTCAATAAGGGTTATAAAAATATGGAAAGGAAACATGAGTTCATATATACATAAGAATGAAATCATACTTTACCCATAAAACATAGGCACTTTAACATACCTCATCAAATCATGAATAAATCATAGAAGTCATAAGACATAAAGGTAACTTGAGGCATTCATAACATTCTTACGTAGGGATTAACCCTCTTGGTTACGTTTGGAATACCCATCACAGCATATTCCCTAAATCTCTTCGGAGAAACCTCAACGTTTCATTTCTTCGCGTTACCCAATGCATAGGAGAGCTATATCGGGCTCACCCGCCCTTAGTTTATCAAGGAACCACCCGTTTTCATAACAATGCCCAAGAACTATAACATAAATGTATCACATTAAACATGCATAAAGGAATCATAACATTCCCACATTTCAATCACAATATAAAATTTTAGTATATTGAAATAATGAATCCATTCAAAAAGAAACCATTTCCAAAACCATTTAAAACATTTAATAAATAGATTTTTGAATCAAAGTGTCCCATACCACCATGAAGCATAAAATTGTAAACCATTAATATCCATATAAATAAATCCTTAAAACCATTTTGAAAATATGGATATTAATAAGAACAAATAATTAAAACATTTAAAGAGATATTTTTGTTAAAGGGGTTTTACCAAAATTAGAGAGAATTGAATACAATAATTGAGGAATAACATTTAGTTAGAACTTTATAATATCATGAGAATAAATTGATTCATGATATAGTACTCCAAAGGACAGTATATACCCCATATAAGAGTGAATTGGTGAATAACAACAATGAACCCTCAATAGAAATGTCAAATGTGATGAAATCCCTTATAAAGAAGGTATCCTTAAATTAAGGACAAATCAATCTCAAAAATATGTGTGAAAAATATAAATACACACAATATAAGTGGATATTAAGTGTAAACAATAAAAGGTCATGCACACATATTCAATGGATGACATATTCAATGACTACAAGTTGAAAAGAAAGAAATCAAAATTGGGTTAAAAAGTTCCCTTGACAGCCTAACGGCATCACATCAAAATGAGTTGATGAGCGATAAAATGTGTATATCATCACATGGACATAAAATTTACATCAATAAGCATATATTAGAACATATCCCAACATAACAATATGTAAATTAAAAGACCCAACAAAAGAAGTCTTTTAAAAAAGAGGAGGGTGAAAGGTTGCCTTACCGACTTGGGTATCTTTCAAAACATACACCCCATGAAAGAAGAACAATAAATAATTGATGTAAATACTCATAAACGAAAGTATATTACACAAAGAGTAGAATAATGGAAGTACATACAACACTCAATGGAAATTGTGGCAAATGTAGCATAAATCTCATGGGAATAAATGTGAGATGAAAAATCCCTTACGAAAACTCGGCAGCCTAACGACGCCACATATAACATCCAAAAATGGATTGATGAGATAAAATAGGGTATTTCATCACATTAAAACAAAATGTACAGTAAGAGGAATTTGAAAGAACATCCCAATAACAAGAAATATGAGCTTAGAAGGAATGACATAAAAGAGTGTACTTAAAAAGAAAGAGAGGAGTAGGATCCCTTACCTTGGGTCCGACTTGACTCGATCGTTCTTTAATCTCCTGAATAATAAACTTGAGTTAATTTCTACTTCCATAAGAACCTTTTTCAATCTCATTATTCCTTTTATATCACTTATTACCCTGACATAAACATCATGTAATCATTTAAGTTAATAATATTTGTTTTGCCGATATTTGGTTCTTAAGTCGAAAGTGGACTTCTTACAATTACATGTTGTTCGTGTGGCCAAATGTTTATTATATCCAGAATTTTATTCATGATGTATATATCATATATGTCATATATATCCAGTACATTCATGCATTTATAACATTACATAATCATTTAGAGGTAAGAAATGAAAGGCACCGTTCATGGAGACGGTAAGCCGTACGTACGCATGAACGCTACTTTCATTTCTATTTCGTATTTCATATAATGGAATCATAATGATAAAAGGTATATTATAATTCCAGTATAATATCATATATAATATCATAGTTCCATCCTTTATACGTCCCACATATGGTATTTACCGAATCAAATCACTTTGAGGGGGCGGTAGTCCGCACTTCCTTAAATGAAGATATCGTGTTTACCCATAATGGAAACCATAAAGGTATGCCCAAAAATGAAAAATACAGAATCTAAAGTAAACCATAAACATATTATATATCATATATAAATATAGTGACATCATAATGTCCACCTTTGAAGGTGTTAAATGAGTATTGAACAATCATCGTTTCGGGAGGCAGAATTTCGCCATCCACGGAAACCGTATGTTCTTTAACCATTTGATGTGGTTGTGTGAGAGTGTAGCTCGAATAAATCTTATAAAAACATCCTAGTATATTGAAGATACTGGTTTTGTTACAAAAGAAGTAAATAAAAAGAGTTCATGGGGTTGGAGAAGCAAAATAAAACAAATGAACATGAGATAATGAATTACCTTTAAAAGTGAAACTCTTTTGGATTTGAGCCGAAAGGCTTCCTTTGAAAGGATTCTGCCCAAATGGAATCCTCTAGGATTAGGAGAGGGATGTGGAGAGAGTAAATGGGCTGGGTTTGGCCGATCCAAAGGCTTGAGGAGTGTGTGAAATGAGGTAGAGGTGGGGGCCTTTTATAAGAGGAGAGGAGGGGCACTTTTGGAAAGTAAGAAATATTACATTATTTGAAACTGTGTTTCGGTTTTAAAAGGTCCCACATTGATATAATTCGTGTATAAGGTGATAAGGGATCGAAATCCACCCATCCAATAAGTTTTTGACATGTGTAGGTCATATAGTTTACATTATCTTCTCATTTTATTTAAATCGTCAGATAATGATTTCATCACATCATCATTATGATGTCATAAATAATTTAATTTATTTAATGTCTAAAAATTATAAAAAAATTACTATGATGTAGGAAATCTTTTTAGATTTCCAATTACTATTTATAACAAAAAATATGACTTGTATAACCCCACTTGAAAATTGTTTTAGTAAAACATATCATGTTTGTGTCATTTTTACTTTTACATTAAAGAAAAAGTTATTTATGTCATTTCCCAATCAAAGTGGCTCCATGGGGTCCCAAAGTTGACCCATGGCTTGTCTTGGTCGTCCATTACACATCCAATGAGGTTAGGACATGTGTCAAGTTCATTTCATATTATTAAAACATTATTTTTAACTTAAACTACACTAATTACCTCTAATCGCGATTAAAAACTTAATAAGTTACTATTCACCAAAAAATTATTTTTATCCCATTGAACCAAATTTTACTTCTTAATGAAAACCATGTATATCGGATTTTTGAAATTCAAAACACAAAGATGGCAAAATTTCATTTAAACGGAAAAATCAGTTTTTATAAGTACCACTTAGTGGTGTCACTATTCATCAAAAATTGATGTTTTTCAGAAAAATCCCAAAAATTCACCCTAAGATATATTTGATATTCCGAATTCAAAAATGAAGTCTATTTTAAAAAATTCAAAACATATAAGTCAAATTAATAAATTTAATAATTAATTCCCGCTGTCAGAGCAAATAGCATGTTTTTATGAAACAATAAGTATCAAAAGATTGACACTGGTTTAAGTCTGTTTTCAAAGTGAAATTAATTCCAACGGCAAATATTGGATTTAATGGTAAAAATATATTCTAATTTCACTTTAAAACCAATTCAAAAGATAATATAATCATATAAATAAATTAGATTAAAAATAGGTTTTGAATTAAAATACAACATTTTACACTATTCATAAAAAAATGAACTTTATCGGAAAGATACCAAAAAATTACACAAAGTAAATTCTGATGTACCGATTCTTAATAAGAGTTTCATTTGGTCCAAAATAATGCTTAAGAGTGAAAAAAACTATATTTAATGATGGTTCAACATCAAAAGGTGATAAGTGAACCTTTAGTGAAAACTAGGGCATATACGCCTAAAATTGAATTCTTTCCGTATTTTAAGCCTCTATCGTTTATTGGATAAATGTAAAAACATTTAAAAACATATATAATCATATTTTAGTTATTTCTATCCAATACCACCATTACAACGGCTACATGTTAACTACAATTTAAAATAATAATATTTTATTATTAGAGTGCAACGTAAGATTCCAAAGAAACTCGTTGTTGCGTGTTGGGTACGCCATTGAGCATAGCATCCCCTTTAAAGTCATATTAATATTTTATTCAAAAATATGGATAAATATAAAAATTTCATATTCTTTATTTACCTGGGGTGTTACATCCTTCCCCCCTTTTGGGAATTGCGTCCTCGCAATTTTTAAATTTGAGCTTGGAAACATCCTTGAACGTCCCACATCGGAACAAGAGTCGGTAAAACAATCACTTTAAAATAATGAAAGATAAGTACAAAGGTCACCCGAGTTAACCCATACTAGGATTCCATGTAGGAAAACATGGACATGGAGGAGAAAACATAGGGTCATGTTATGATGGAGAGTGATAGTAAACATATTTATGAGAAAGTTAACAATAAGAAAATCACAAACTTGTGATGGGTTAAACAGTGTTGTGTTCCCCAGTAGGAAAAGTTAATAGACAACATTTTTGTTTTAAGTTACTTTTTATTGAGGAATTTATTCATAAGGAAACATAATCACTTATCATGTTGACTTTAAACTTTTACTAGATTCGTTAATCAAACTCATATTTTTTCTAAAAGACGAGTATTTTAAGAGACTTGTTCGCATTAAGAGTACTATAATCAACTTCTAGAGAATCACCTAATCCAAAAATGAGAACTATATACATCCCATTTATTTAGGCTTTAACCAAAACCAAAACCAAAAAGGTTAGTACAAGGTCAGATAATCCAGAAAAGGATAACCCATTAACAAGAAAATCTATTCTTAACCTCCGGAATTTGTCTAACAAAACCCAAAGTTCAACGAGGACCATTAGATAAACAATTTGTCCATAAAATTCATCAAATTAAATCAATATAAGATTGAATCCCAAATATTTGAAGGATTTAGTCACATAGTCTTCCAAGTTAAATCGTAACATTTATCTCCAAACAACATTAGTTGCTCCTAAAGTCTCATATTGAAAAGTAATTAACCTAATCACATATCCTCCATGATAGGTTAATCATTTTCATAAATAACCCAAAATCAACTTACTCTTAATTCATAAAATCATATAACTAAAAAGAACCGGTCAAACTAACCAGGTACTTCACGTAGTTCAGTGGTAGGCGATAAATACCAGTCGCACTTTGGTTGTGGGTTCGATTCATGCATCTTTGTCCGACGTGATGGGTAGTCACACGGTCTGCATGTTGTCCTTTTTCCAAAACTATATAATTCTCAAATAATTCCCCAAAAAGGGTTAAAATCATCAAAATTGATCATTACATATTTTAACCTCAAGTTCATCTCTTGCCTTTCATTTTCCAGCATATCATATAATAACCCATAATTACCTCAAAAGTAAGGATCATATAAACTCTAATGGTTACCTTTATAATTATTACCTGAACTTCCACATCGATTGGTCAACTCGTACTTGATTCATTACAGAATATACCAAGGTTCAAGTGGTTGATCATGACTCCTTGATTGTTGGTTTAGAACAACCATGAGTTTCCTCATTGAATACCCCATTTCATCCAGTATCTTAATAAAAGAACCACAATAGTTTCCTTCACACCCATTGTCACTTTGGTGCCTGCTAGATCTAGCCATTTACTAAAACCAAAAAGGTCAGTGTGAGTATATCAACAAAACCACCATGTACTAATGAGTAAGATAAACACTAAGATATACTTACTCATTCACTTTATCTTAAACTAGGACTCTTTCTGAAATCCTAACCATTATGGTAATGTCACTTATGCTTAAAGAATACCCTAACCTCTAAAGTTATCTAAACCGACCTTTGATACCAACTATAAGGCCCCAGCCTTAAACCTTACATAATCTTGAGTTATTACAAGATTACACGTTGAGGATCTTTTCAGGTTTAGAGTTTTAGAGAATTAGATCATGAAACTTGCATTACATTCCACATTTAAACAAAGTGGTTACATAAAAGACAATATTCATTCTTCCTATCAACGGAAACATATTTAAAATAAAACATGGATTCTTTCTTGACACATCCTTGAAACTATCATCACATCATGTACCTTTCCCTTGACCTGTGAAAAACCATTTCAAAAACATCGGATGAGTATAAAAATCTCAGTAAGGGTTATAAAAATATTGAAAGGAAACATGAGTTCATATATACATAAGAATGAAATCATACTTTACCCATAAAACATAGGCACTTTAACATACCTCATCAAATCATGAATAAATCATAGAAGTCATAAGACATAAAGGTATCTTGAGGCATTTATAACATTATTACGTAGGGAGTAACCCTCTTGGTTACGTTTGGAATACACATCATAGCATATTCCCTAAATCTCTTCGGAGAAACCTCAAAGTTTCACTCCTTCGCGTTACCCAATGCATTGGAGAGTATATCGGGCTCACCCGCCCTTAGTTTATCATGGAACCACCCGTTTTCATAACAATGCCCATGAACTATAAAATAAATGTATCACATAAAACATGCATAAAGTAAACATAACATTTCCACATTTCAATCACAATATAACATTATAGTATATTGAAATAATGAATCCATTCAAAAAGAAATCATTTCCAAAACCATTTAAAACATTTAATAAAGAGATTTTTGAATTAATGTGTCCCATACCACCTTGAAGCTTAAAACTATAAACCATTAATATCCATATAAATAAATCCTTAAAACCATTTTGAAAACATGTATATTAATAAGAACAAATAATTAAAACATTTAAAGCGATATTTTGGTTAAAGGGGTTTTTACCAAAATTAGAGACACTTGAATACAATAATTGAGGAATAACATTTAGTCAGAACTTTATAATATCATGAGAATAAATTTATTCATGATATAGTACTCCAAAAGACTGTATATACACCATATAAGAGTGAATTGGTGCATAACAAAAATTAACCCTCAATAGAAATGTCAAATGTGATGAAATCCCTTATAAAGAAGGTATCCTTAAATTAAGGACAAATCAATCTGAAAAATATGTGTGAAAAATATAAATACACCCAATATAAGTGGATATTAAGTGTAAAACAATAAAAGGTCATTCTCACATACTCAATGGATGACATATTCAATGACTACATGTTGAACCCAAAGAAATCGAAATTGGGTTAAAAAGTTCCCTTGACAACCTAACGACATCACATCAAAATGAGTTGATGAGAGATAAAATGTGTATCTAATCACTTGGAAATAAAATTTACATCAATAAGGATATAAAAGAACATATCCCAACATAACAATATGTAAATTAAAAGACCCAACAAAAGAAGTCTTTTAAAAAAGAGAAGGGTGAAAGGTTCCCTTACAGACTTGGGTATCTTTCAAAACATACACCTCATGAAAGAAGGACAATAAATCATTGATGTAAATACTTATAAAGGAAAGTATATTACACAAAGAGTAGAATAATGTCAGTACATACACCACTCAAAGGAAATTTTGGCAAATGTAGCATAAATCTCACGGGAATAAATGTGAGATGAAAAATCCCTTATGAAAACTCGGCAGCCTAACGGCGCCACATAAAACTTCCAAAAATGGATTGATGAGATAAAATAGGGTATCTCATCACATTAAAACAAAATGTACAGAAAGAGGAATATGAAAGAACATCCCAATAACAAGAAATATGAGCTTAGAAGGAATCACATAAAAGAGTGTACTTAAAAAGAAAGAGAGGAGTAGGATCCCTTACCTCGGGTCCGACTTGACTCGATCGTTCTTTAATCTCCTGAATAATAAACTTGAGTTAATTTATACTTCTTTAAGAACCTTTTTCAAGTTCATTATTCTATTTATATCACTTATTACCATGTAATAAACATTATGTAATCATTTAAGTTAATAATATTTGTTTTTCCGATATTTGGTTCTTAAGTCGAAAGTGGACTTCTTACAATTACATGTTGTTCGTTTGGCCAAATGTTTATTATATCCAGAATTTTATTAATGATGAAGATATCATATATGTCATATATATCCAGTACATTCATGCTTTTATAACATTACATAATCATTTAGAGGTAAGAAATGAAATGCATCGTTCATGGAGACGGTAAGCCGTACGTACGCATGAACGCTACTTTCATTTCTATTTTGTATTTTATAGAATGGAATCATAATGATATAAAGGTATATTATAATTACATTATAATATAATATATAATATCATAGTTCCATATTTTATACGTCCCACATATGGTATTTAACGAATCAAATCACTTTGAGGGGACGGTAGTCCGCACTTCCTTAAATGAAGATATCGCATTTACCCATAATGGAAACCATAAAGGTATGCCCAAAAATGAAAAATACAGAAGCTAAAGTAAACCATAAACATATTATATATCATATATAAATATATTGACACCATAATTTCCACCTTTTAATGTGTCAAATGAGTATTGAACAATCATCGTTTCGGGAGGCAGAATTTCGCCATCCACAGAAACCGTATGTTCTTTAACCATTTGATGTAGTTGTGTGAGAGTGTAGCTCGAATAAATCTTATAACAACATCCTAGTATATTTAATATACTGTTTTTGTACAAAATAAGTAAATAAAAAGAGTTTATGGGGTTGGAGAAGCAAAATAAAACAAATGAACATGAGATAATGAATTACCTTTAAAAGTGAAACTCTTTTTGATTTGAGCCTAAAGGATTCCTTTGAAAGGATTCTGCCCAAATGGAATCCTCTAGGATGAGTAGAGGGATGTGGAGACATTAAATGGGCATGGTTTGGCCGATCCAAATTCTTGAGGAGGGTGTGAAATGAGGTAGAGGTGGGGGGCCTTTTATAAGAGGAGAGGAGGGGCACTTTTGGAAAGTAAGAAATATTACTTTATTTGAAAATGTGTTTCTATTTTAAAAGGTCCCATATTGATATAAATTGTGGATAAGGAGATACGGGATCTAAATCCACTAATACAATAAGTTTTAGACATATTTAGGTCATAGAGTTTACATTATCTTCTCATTTTATTTAAATCGTCAGATAATGATGTCATCGCTGCATCATTATGATGTCATAAATAATTTAATTTATTTAATGTCTAAAAATTATAAAAAAATTACTATGACGTAGGAAATCTTTTTCGATTTCCAATTACTATTTATAACAAAAAATCTGACTTGTATAACCCCACTTAAAAATTGTTTTAGTAAAAAATATCATGTTTGTGTCATTTTTACTTTTACATTAAATAAAAAGTTATTTATGTCATTTCCCAACCAAAGTGGCTCCATGGGGTCCCCAAGTTGACCCATGGCTTGACTTGGTCGGCCATTACACATACAATGAGGTTAGGACATGTGTCAAGTTCATTTCATATTATTAAAACATTATTTTTACCTTAAACTACACTAATTACCTCTAATCGCGATTAAAAACTTAATAAGTTACTATTCACAAAAAAATTATTTTTATCCCATTGAACCACATTTTACTTCTTAATGAAAACCATGTATGTCAGATTTTTAAAATTCAAAACACAAAGATGGAAAAATTTAATTTAAACGGAAAAATCAGTTTTTATAAGTTCCACTTAGTGGTGTCACTATTCATCAAAAATTGATGTTTTTCAGAAAAATACAAAAAATTCACCCTAAGCTATATTTGATATTCCAAAATCAAAAGTGAAGTCTATTTTAAAAAATTCAAAACATATAAGTCACATTAATAAATTTAATAATTAATTCCCGCTGTCAGAGAAAATAGCATGTTTTTATGAAACAATAAGTATCAAAAGATTGACACTGGTTTAAGTCTGTTTTCAAAGTGAAATTAATTCCAACGACCACTATTGGATTTAATGGTAAAAATATATTCTAATTTTACTTTAAAACCAATTCAAAAGATAATCTAATCATATAAATAAATTAGATTAAAAAGTGGTTTTGAATTAAAATACAACATTTTACACTATTCATAAAAAAATGAACTTTATCAGAAAGATACCAAAAATTTACACAAAGTAAATTTTGATGTACCGATTCTTAATAAGAGTTTTATTTGGTCCAAAAGAATGTTTAAGAGTTAAAAAAACTATATTTAATGATGGTTCAACATCAAAAGGTGACAAGTGAACCTTTATTGAAAACTAGGGCATATACGCCTAAAATTGAATTCTTTTTGTATTTTAAGCCTCTATCCATTATTGGATAAATGTAAAAACATTTAAAAACATATATAATCATATTTTAGTTATTTCTATCCATTCCCGCCATTACAACGGCTACATGTTAACTACCATTTAAAATAATATTATTTTATTATTAGAGTTCAACGTAAGATTCCCAAGAAACTCGTTGTTGCGTGTTGGGTACGCCATCGAGCATAGAATCCCCATTAAAGTCATATTAATATTTTATTCACAAATATGGATAAATATAAAAATGTCATATTCTTTATTTACCTGGGGTGTTACAAAAACTATTGTGCATTTTCAAGAATAGAATCACAAAAAACCAGTACATAAGTGGTATATCATATTTACCACTAGTTTATTCATGATAAAAATTACTTGTATACACAAAAAGCAAAACACATATATTCATAACAGAGGGAAGGAAACATAAAACATGGCGAGCTCGTATGATCAACAAGGGTAAACATGGGAGACATGTAAGCATAAACATGATCATAGGGGTATTTGAACATGATATTTACAATAGATAATAATAACATGAATAACATAATATCGTAAACATGAATCATGGAATAATTCTTGGCAGTTCAGATTAAAAGTTTCACAAGGAAATAATTAACAAAATACCCAAAATAATATCATTGGAATAAGACATGGGATTGTGTCATAGGTAAACATGTAATTTCATTCCCTATAATTAAAGGAACATTTTTAGAACTTATAAAGGCACATCAAGATAACCTCACATACTAGGTGGAAAAATTCACAATCCCCATTCGTTGTCCATTCCATATAAGGTTTCTGGTTACCCCATCTTCCAATAGTTGACCTTGTTTCCACATCCTCCAACATTAGGGTGACTAGACATACTATGAGGGTGTAACATCCCATGTAAATGAAGAATAAGATATTTTCATATTTATTAATATTTTTGAATTAAATAGTTATTTTTCTTGAAAAGGGGTACTATGTTTGATTGCGTACCCAATACAAAACAACAGGTTTCATTAAACTCTTAGGTTGCACACTAACAATATAATATTATTATTTTAAATGGAAGTCAACTCCTAGAGATTGTATTGGTGGTAATGAACAAAACTAAATACAATATGATTATACATGTTTGTTAAATGTATATACATTATCCAATAAAAAGATAGAGGATTAAAATGTTAAAGATTCTAATTTTAAGCATAATTTACATTAAAATGATGATTTATCACCTTTTAATGGTGAACCCTCTTTAAATATAGTTTTGGTCATTTAAATACATTATAATTGACCAAATAAAATGTAGGGACCCAAATCTTGATGTAAATGGACATTACATTACTTTTTTAGGATACTTAATACATAACAAAAACAAACAACAATGGACCATAATAGATTAGTGTCTTTGGAAACTCAGAACGTAATCTTCTAATCTTGGTGAATGATCTTAAAAATATCCCATAAAGATCATCCCCTTTTTTTTCTTACCTAAAACCTTTATTTAAATCCTGGGGAACAGAAAACATAAAAATGGTGAGCTCAAATGCTCAGTAAGGGAAAGCATAGAGAACATAAAACAATCCATAAACATTTGAATGCAAAAACATGAACATAAAATCTAAACATAAAAATCATAAGAAAAGACATAAATCTTGGAAGTACGTAAGGCATATATCATAATGAAACATCAATAATGATAAAATAGAATGGGAATAAAAAATGTAATTGTGGAAAACCATTAAACACATGATATGATTTCCATAGTAGACAAGACATTACTACCAATACCATCTTAGTGGACAAAGTCCCTTTCTGAATTGAGTTCACTCCACATTCTAGTCCTATATCACTGAACCGGATTAACTTAACATTCCAGCCATGTCTATCTCATGAGATATAAATCATTACCCAATTAATTGGAAGGATATATAGGTCCCACCCATCTCCTAATGAAATCATTCTTTTGTGTGCCTCAAAATCATGAATCATACATCATAGCATGACCCATGTAATAGAATGGGATTCTTAAACATCATGCCACATAACATAATCCATAAAAAAAGGGATACAATTTTATCATAAAAAGAATCAAACCATATAAATAATGGAGACATTAAACTTGAAACATAAAAATATTAAATAATTTCATGTTATATGGAAAGTAGTTTTGATAAAACACTTGAAATGAATTTTGAGGAAAGTATCCTTTTTTCTTCAAAATCATTTTCTTTTCACAAAATTCCATGAAAATTTAAAAGAAAAAGGATTTTTTTGAAAATAATCATGTATTCTTGTATAATAATCTTCTTGAAAATGAGGCATTATGAAACCGTAAAAATTCATTCACGCCGTATATGTTAAAAATAACATTCTCATTGTACTTTTGTTGAAAAAGTCAAAAAGTACCTTATATGGTAACCGAAGGAAAGATTCCATTCATAAAATGTGGTAAAATGAAAATAAAGGGTAAAAATGACTTTAAAAATTCATGTAAGAATAGTAAAAATTTTATAAAAACATTTTTAGAAAACATGGTCATGGATGATAAACGTTACCCCAGTAAATACTTACGTATAAGCAATATCGGATAAAAAAGAGATTGAAAATTTATCCCTTACCTTATGTCTGATATGATTCATATGTATCTAAACATAATGTATAAAGAATTAAATAATTTCATTGAATAGTTACAGAATCATATTCCTTTTTCTGATATCATATATGATTTACTTATGACTTTATATTACCCGTTCTTTTGTAAATTCGATGTAAAAACAGCGATTTGGGTAAAATCGTTTCATTTATTGTACGTGTTTCGACTTGTTGTTCATGATATTATTACTTTTATCATGATTTACTTAATTCCAGGATGTAAAAAATGATTTACATATAATATATATTCAGCTTATACATATATATATGATAGATCGATAAATGGAATGAAAGACACCGTTCATGGAGACAGTCGGCCGTACGTACGCATGAACGCTGTTTTTGTTTCATTATTGAATTTAATGGAATTAAGTAGATGAAATATATATATATATATATATATACAGTATAATTATTATGTCATATATTTCATTATTATTCATTATATATACTTTATAATCATTAATGAATGGTTAACAGGGAGAATGAATCTCATCGCGTCATGGAGACGATAGTCTGTACGTACGCACGAGCGATGATATCATTCCCATGATCATGGAATTGTATTTAAGTGTATGTATAATATTTCAGAATCAATATCTCTTTAAAATAATCATATTTATTTATTTATTTACACCATTATACCCATCCAAGTAAGGTGGTGGTCGAAAACAGATTACACCATGGCATGGAGACGGTATTCCGTACGTACGCACACGCAGTGATTGTGTTTTTCGTAAGATGGATAGAAGGTGAAATATGGTTGTTTCATATTTATAATAACATATCAGTATATAAGTAATACTGATGTAATTACTTTATAATAAGACAACCAAAGATGAAGAAGTAGAAGAAGAAAGAAACTTGAGAGAATCGGAAGAAGAGATTACCTCTTTTTCAACGCACCTCCTTTAAGATTCTTATTAAGGAAGTAGAGTTAGTATTTTGAGAATACCAAAAACTCTAGAATGTTTCTAGGGAATTTTAAAAGAGAAATTGGAAGTGGTTGTCCGATATTCAAGGCTCAAAGGGGTGTGAATAGAAGAGGGAAGGGGTGCCCTTTTATAACGGAGGAGAGGGGAACCTTTGAAAAAACTCAAAATATTATTTTATAATAAAGTCATATTCGGTTTATAATAGATCCAAAATGATTTACATAGAATCTAAAGTTGGGATGGGTCTAAATACTCTCAACCAATAGATTTTAGACAGGTTTGGGTCATTATATTAACCTTGTATTCTAGTTTTAACTCTTAGTTAATCAGATTGACATTTACCATTCCACTTTGTAATTTTATATTATATAGTTAATAAACTTACCATATACATCCATGAAACCCCCCAAGTGGTCCATTAATAATACAAATATCGTGATATAAGTATTTTGGCCGAACCTAATATTTTTATGAACATAATAACAATAAATAATATAATATTTGTATTAAAAACTATTTTATGTCAATTTTGACACTATTTGGCAATTGATTTTTCGAAAATCATAACAGCATTATTAGTTCTAAAAGAGTTATTGAAATCAATACTAACATGTCATATTAACCTATAAAAGTAGTGGAATTTATAAATAGTCTGAAATTACATTTATTTGGGTATTTATAACATCAATTATGTTAATATTTCATTAATAAGATAATTAATGCATCATCATTGTGTCATAAATAAATTAAATTATTTAATGTCTAAAAATTATAAATAATATTTCATTATGTATAAAATCTTTTTATCATTCTAATTAATATTTGTAGTCGAATTTATCTTATGAATAACACTATATTAAAAATGATTTTGTTATTATACTTTGATTATAACTATTTTAACCCATCTTTAAATAAATTAATAATAAATTTCCTAATCTAATCCAAGGGGACCTAAATTGTCATATTTTCTTCCTATGGTTTTTTTGGTCAAATTACACTTATCCAATAGAATTAGGAAATGTTTTAGGGTAATAATAATATCATTTTTTCCCTTAATTGCCCTATTTACTTTTAACCTTGGTAAAAAAATGTAAAAAGTTACTATTCAACAAAAATTATTTTCATCTCATTGAACCACATTTTAGTCCTTGATATTAACTATGTCTCTCATATTTTCGAAATTCCACTCACAGAAGTGGTAAAATTATGTTTTATGTGAATTTCTAAATTCTCCTAGGTGGTGGGTAAAAGACGGTTCAAAGTTCAATAAAATGATTATATCGAAAATTTTTATAAAATGAATCCAATGAATTATTAGAACTTATATAGGTACTATGTATCAATTTTGACCTAAAATAAATTTAAATAAAATAAATAATTATTTAAATAAATATTCGTTTTTTAAATAGTAACCAGGTGTTTTCACTATTCATCAAAAAATTAAACGTTTTTAGAAAAATACAAAAAAATTACCCTAGGCTAATTTCGATATTCTGAATCCAAAAATGAAGTCCATTTTGAATGATAGAATTTATAAAATATCAAAAAGTGGGTATTACTATTCATAACGGCTAGTTCATAATAATATTATAATAATATCTCATTTAGTGAAACTCAGTATTGCGTACTATACACGCTATAGAGGTGGGTTGCAATTGCGTGCAATGTAAGCCATGATAGGGCTGCATGTAGTGCAAGACTTTTTTTTTGTAGCGTATAACATAATCCAACCATATTTCATTTATACATTGAATATATATTTATAGACACTCAAGGTTGCGTAGAATAACTACTATCAAATGAACATGAAATTGTGTGTAACACAATCCAAGAATAGTGTTGCGTATACTGCAAGATAATACGGTGTTGTGTATAGCGCAAGATAATATTGTTGTAGCATACAACACAATACATCAAGGAAATTAAATAGAATAATCCTCATTAAATCTTGAGTTGTAACATTCTTCCCCCCTTAAAATGAATTTCCCCATCGAAATTAGTCATGGTTATAAATGGTTTACTACTTGAAAGTTTCTTTCATATAAACCCACATCGTAAAAAGGAATACTAAAACTTCATTTTAAAAAGGGAAGTTAGAATCATAATGGTCACCCAAAGTTACTCAGCATTGGGTTTTCACATCGGACAACATAGGTGAAAATATCGATATGGAAGAGAAATCTAACCATCATGTTCTGATGAAGAGTGGTAGAGAACATGGCTACGAAAAAGGCATCAATCACAAAGCCATAAATTTTTAATGATTTAAGGTACCATCTAATTCATCAGATATGAATACATTAGGACAAATTTTTTGGTTTTCATGATCATTCCCCTAAAGATGAATAATAATTAAAAGAAATACATACTTGATTTTGGTACAATATCACTTTTGTTTGTGCCTTGAAAAATTTCCACATTATCTCTTACAGAAATGAAGTTGAATTTGTCTTCCATGAAGTGTTACCATATCATGTCATAGAATGATGGGTCATTTCATCTATCTCAATCAAATGGTTAGAAAAAGTTATCAAATATACATAACTCCATATATGGTGATGTTAATCGAATATGATTCCAAAAATGGACTTATACTTCATCTGTCATACCACTTGATATAATAAATCTATTTTCTAATGACCAGGGACTTCCTGTTGGCCAGTGGTAGGGGATAAAGGCCTGTTGCAGTTTGGTTGTGGGTTCGATTCCCATAGCCTTGTCTGACACGACGGGTTGTCGCCCATTCTGCAGGTTTTCCCTTTTCATTTTATCAATAATATCAAAAAAATTCAAGCCTTAAATAGTACTAACATAATTTCAACATAATCCATTCCATTCATTAGGATTATCCAAAATACTTCTTTCCAAACTCATAGTATAAAAAGAATGATTACAAAAAAGGTCATATAACAAACACGTGAATACCATCATTTGTCCCTCATATATCAACAAATATATCTTGTTGATTGCATTCCAAACATGTGAATACCGTAATCTAGTATTCTCTTGAAAAATGAATACCCATTAAATCATAGTGAAAACATGAATGTTTTTAAAAGTTAACTCTTTCCACCTACCAAAATACAGAAATTCTATATACTCAAACCATGATATAACTTTTTCCTTATATCAGTCAGGAGCTCATGAATACTGTCAATGATTTCATTTTCTCCTTATCCTTTCATTATGCGTATATCATCTTCTTTCCAAAAATATCTCAATAAATTTCCATGGTTACTGGTACCATAAAATTATTGAAAACCGCTATTGACCAATACCAAAATATTCCAATATTCCCCGATACTATATACAACATTATTTTGGGATCCGATTACATAAACACTTAATCATTACACCACATTGTTTTCATATTCAACATCACCAATAGTGATCACATGTGAATTCCCTTTGTCCTCTACCTTAATTGGTTGGTCATGTTGATCATCATTACACCTTTGATTAGGGAATTGATTAACATAATGCCGCATTTCATTGCACTTGAATCATTGAAGTGTTGGTGGTGTGTTCTCTGTAGTCTTTTTTCTTTATTCACATAATTAACAACCCTTTTTCCATTAATTCAAAACTCAGCTGCTCGATGACCTTATTTTCCACACATAAAACATTTTCTAGTCCCTTTAAGACAATCTCCACCATGCTTCATTCCACACTTTGAGCATAAAGAAACATTCATCTTAATTTCACCATTGTTATGAGATTTCTCCTTGAACTCCATCTTTCATTTATTGTCAAAACCATGAGATGGATATGTTACACCAACTTCTAGTTCTATATTGATAGCACAACACACAATTTCTTCATAGCTATTGAAGTATATCATAGCTAATACCGTTCAAAGACTTGGTTTTAAGCCACTGAAGAATCGATCAACTTTACCTTCAGGTTGGATGATAAGGCCAGATTCATACCTTACATGCCTTGTAAAATTTGCTTCATATATACCATCAGATTCATCATCATTTTTCTTAAGATCAAGGAACTCATTTTCCATCTTTGTTTGAAGAATACGAGAGAATTAATTACTAAAAAAAAGTTCTTGAACTCATCCCATTCCATGGATTCGATTTCATCTTGGGGATTTCTATTCTTAATTAGAGTCCACAACTAGTATGTTTCACCTTCTAAATAGTTAATAGCTTGAATGAATTTATCATGTTTTGAATAGTGATGTATGGAAAATATCTTTTAATGGTACTGATCCATTTTTCAGCAACAAGTAGATCAGAAGAACCATTGAAATAATGTGGACATTGCCTTATTAAGGACTGAATAGAATATTGTTCCCTTCTCTGCTCATTTGGAAGTCTAGAATGATTCATAGCTTGTGTAAGTATAACAATAAGATTTTTCACTCCACATCCCATAACATTGGTTTTTCAAGAGGAAAATCATTGTATTGTCCATTACATTGATCAACATGGTTCCTTTGGGTTCCAGCCATCATCTAAAACCCAAAAAGAATAGTGTGAGAGGAAAAATCATGCTAGGGAAAAAAACATAATTAAGGGGGATTACCTTCGATATCTAACATATTTGGTTTAATTAAAATATCATTTCCATAATTCTAGGACTATAAACTACACGTATACTTAACCTTAGGGACATCCTTAGACATACCTTAGAAATATCTCTAGGGATCTCAAAAAAGTTTTTGCATCCTAGTTTCCAAAGGTTAACTTATCATTTCCTCTGATACCAACTGTAGAGCCCCAAAGCTTCACGTACATATACATTACATTACTTTTGCGGAATACGTAATACCTAACAAAAACAGACACCAAAGGACCGTAATAGTTTAGTGTCTTTGTAAACATGGAACATAATCTTCTAATCATGGTGAAAGATCTTAAACATCTCATATAAAGATCTTCCCCTTTTTTTCTTACCTAAAATCTTTCATTAAATCCTAGGGAAATAAAAACATAAAAAGGGTGAGCTAAAATGCTCAGTAAGGGAAATCATAGAGAACATAAAACAATCCGTAAACATTTTAATGCAAAAACATGAACATAAAATCTAATCATCAAAATCTTGTGCAAAGACATAAATCTTTGATGTATGTAAGGCATATATCATAATGAAACATAAATCATGATAAAATAGCATGGGAATAAAACATGTAATTATGGAAAACCTTTAAACACATGATATGATTTCCATAGTATCCAAGGAATTACAACTAAGACCATATTAGTGGACAAATTCCCTTTCTGAATTAAGTTCACTCCTCGTTCCAGTCCTGTATCACTGAACCAGAATAACATATCTTTCCAGCCAGGTCTATCTCATGAGATATAAATATTTACCCAATTCATTGGATGGAGATATAGGTCCCACCCATATCATAATTAAATCATTCTTTTGTGTGCCACAAAATCATGAATCATACATCATAGGATAACCCATTTAATAGAATGAGATTCTTAAACATCAGGTCATCATAACATAATCCATAAAAAAACTGATACAATTGTATCATAAGAAGAATCAAACCATGTAAATAATGGAGAAATTATACTTGAAACATAAAGATATTAAATATTGTCATTTTATATGGAAAAATTTTTTGATAAAAAACTTGAAATAAATTCCTGAGGAAAATATCCTTTTTTCTTCAAAATCATTTTCATTTCACAAAATTCGATGAAATTTTAAAAGAAAAGGGCTTTTTTTGAAAATAATCATGAAATATTTTAGAGGAATCTTCTTGAACACGAGGCGTTATGAAACCTTAAAAATCTAATCACGCCGTATAAGTTAAAAATAACATTCTCACATTACTTTTGTCGAAAAAGACAATAAGTACCTTATATGGTAACCAAAGGAAAGATTCCATTCATACAATGTGGTAAAAATTCAATAAAGGGTAAAAATGACTTTAAACATTCATGGAAGAATAGTAAATATTTTATGAAAACATTTTTAGAAAACATGGTCATGGATGATAAACGTAACCCTTGTAAATACTTACGTATAAGCAATCTCGGATAAAAAAAGAGATTGAAAATTTATCCCTTACCTTATATCTGATATGATTCATATGTATATGAAACTCCTTTATAATGATTTAAATAATTTAATTGAATTATTACAGAATCATATTCCTTGTTATGATATCATATATTGTTAACTTATGACTTTATATTACCCGTTCTTTTGTAATTTCGATGTAAAAGCAGCAATTTGGGTAAAATCGTTTCATTTATTCTACGTGTTTTGACTAGTTGTTCTTGATATTATTAATTATATCGTGATTTACTTAATTCCAGAATTTAAAACATGATTTAAATATAATATATATTCATAATATACATATATATATATATATATATATGATAGATCGTTAAATGGAATGAAATACACCGTTAATGGAGATGGTAGGCCGTACATACGCATGAACGTTGTTTTCATTTCCTTATTGAATTGAATGGAATTAAGTAGATGACATACATATATATATATACATAAATCCAGTATCATTATTATGTCATATATTTCATTATTATTCAATATATATACTTTATAATAATTCATGAATGGTTAAAATGGAGAATTAATCTCATCACATCGTGGAGACGGTAGTCCGTACGCACGCACGAGCGATGATATCATTCTAATGATCATGGGATTGTATTGACATGTATGTATAATATTTGAGAATCAATATCAATTTACAATAATCATATATAGTTATTTATTTACACCATTATACCCATCCAAATAAGGTGGTGGTCGAAAACATATTACACCATGGTGTGGAGACGGTATTCCGTACGTACGCACACGCGGTGATTTCGTTTTATGTAGGATGGATATAAGGTGAAATAAGGTTGTTTCATATTTATAATAACATATCAGTATATATGTAATACTTATTTTATTACTTTATAATAATACAACAAATGAAGAATAATTAGAAGAAGAAAGAAACTTGAGAGAATCGGAAGAAGAGATTACCTCTTCTTCGACGCACCTCCTTTAAGCTTCCTCTTAAGGAAGTAGAGTTGGTATTTTGAGGAGACCAGAAACACCAGAATGATTCTAGGGAATTGGAGAAGAGAAATTGGCAGGAGTTGTATGAGATTAATGGCTCAAAATGGTGTGATGAGAAGAGGTAAGGGGTGCCCTTTTTATAAGGGAGGATAAGGGCCCCTTTTGAAAAACTCAAAATATTATTCTATAATAAAGTCATATTCGGTTTATAATAGCTTCAAAATGATTTATTTCGAAGATAAAGTGGGGATGGTTCTAAATAATCTCAACCAGTAGATTTTAGAGAGGATTTGGTCATTATATTAACCTTATCTTTTAGTTTTAACTCTTAGTTAATTAGATTGACATTAACCATGCCACTTTGTATTTTTATATTATATAGTTAATAAACATACCATATACATACAAGAGACCCACATGTTTTCCATTAATGATACACCTATCATGATATAAGTATATTGGCTGATACATAGATTTTTAGGAATATAAAAACAATTAACAATATAAAATTTGTTTTAAAAACTATTTTATGTCAATTTTGACAGTATTTGGTAATTGATTTTTGTGAAAATCATAACAACATGATTAGTTCTAAAAGAGTTAATTAAATCAATACTAACATGTCATAGTAACCTATAAAATTATTGTAATTCATAAAAAGTCTCATATTACATTTATTTGGGTATTTATAACATCAATTATGTTAATATTTCATTAATAAGATAATTACTGGATCATCATTGTGTCAAAAATAAATTAAATTATTTAATGTCTAAAAATTATAAATAAAATTTCATTATGTATAAAATATTATTATATTTATAATGAATATTTATAGTTGAATTTATCTTATGTATAAACCTATAATAAAAGTGATTCAGTTATTATACTTTGTTTTTAACTATTTTAACCCTTCTATAAATAAATTAATAATAAATGTCCTAATCTATTCCAAGTGGACCTAAATTGTCATATTTTACTTATAAGGTTGTTTTTGGTCGAATTACACTTATCCAATAGAAATAGGATATGTGTTAGGGTAATAACAATATCATTTTTACCCATAATTACCCTATTTACTTTTAACTGTTTTAAATAAAAGAAAAAAGTTACTATTCACTAAAAAAAATTCATCTCATTGAGCCACATTTTAGTCCTTCATATTACCCATGTCTCTCGGATTTTTGAGATTCCACTCACAGAAGCGGTAAAATTATGTTTTATGTGAATTTCCAAATTCTCCTAGGAGGTGGGTAAAAGACGGTGGAAAGTTCAATAAAATTTTTAAATCAAAAATTATTATAAAATGACTCCAATGAATTACATTGAACTTATATAGGTATTATGTATCAATTTTGACCTATAATAAATTTAAATAAAATATTTAATTATTTAAACAAAAAGTCGATTTTTAAATAGTAACCTAGTGTTTTCACTATTCATAAAAAATTGAATGTTTTCAAAAAAATACAAAAAATTTACCCTAGGCTAATTTCGATATTCTACATCCATAAATGAAGTCCATTTTGGAAGATAAAATTTATTAAAATTCAAAAAGTGGGTATTACTATTCTTAATGGCTAGTTCATTATAATATTATAATAATATATCGTTTAGTGAAACTTAGTATTTCATACTATACATGGTATCAAGAAAGGTCGTGATTACATGAAATGTAAGCCAAGTCAGGGTTGCGTGTAGTGCAAGACTCCTTTGTTGTTTCATATAATAGAATCCAAACATATTTCACTTATACATTGAATATATATATATATATACATACACTCAATGTTGCGTAGAATAACTACTATCAATTGAACTTGAAATTATGTGTAACCCAATCCAAGAATAGTGTTGCGTATACTACAAGATAATACGGTGTTGCATATAGCGCAAGATAATCTTGGTGTATCATACAACACAAGAAATCAATGAAATTAAAAAGAATTATTCTCATAAAATCTCATGTTGTTACATAAAATACTTATTTAGAATGGGGACATCAAATTTTATTTTGGGTAATTTTTTTGTATTTTTCTGATAAAGTTCATTTTTAATGAATACTGAAAAATATTGCATTTTAATTCAAAAGTTCCTTTTAATATAATTTATTTATATGATATATTATCTTTTTAGATGGTCTTAAAGTGAAATTAAAATGTATTTTTACCATGTAATCCAATGATGGTCATTAGAATTAATTTCACTTTGAAATTGGACATAAACAAATATCAATTTTTTAGTAGTTATTGTTTCTTAAAAACACACTATTTGTTTTAACAATAAGAATTAATTTTTAAAATAAATAATGATAGTTTTATGTTTTGAATTTGGAAAAATAGACATCAATTTTGAATTTGGAATATCAAATAATGCTTAGGCTGAATTTTTGGTATTTTTCTCAAAAACTTAAATTTTTTATGAATAGTGAAACCACTTAGTAGTAGTTAAAAAACCGACTTCTTCATTGAAATAAAAAATTTTCCACTTTTTTGAATTAAATTTTGAAAATCCAACAAACATGGTTGTTATCAAGAAGTAAATGTGGTTAAATAAGATGAAAATAATTTTTGGTGAATAATAACTTTTGACTTTTATTTACCGTGGTTAAAGGTAAAGAGGGTAATTCAAAGTTAAAAGAATATTATAATATTTCAAAATTACGGTAACACCTATCCAATTCTTATTTTATTAGTCATTTACAACCATGGGAATATTTGGGTAGATTTTGGGACCCAATTGATCCACTTGGGAGTGATCATGACAATTTAGATAAATTAATATAATTTAAAGACAAAATTGACATTAACAAAAATCTTTTAGTAATTAATTTTTATATGGTGTAATATAAGTCCTATTTTCGACTATAAATATTCTTTGGAAAGTTAAAATATTTCATATATCATGGTATTTTTATTTATAATTTGTAGAAATCAAATAAATTAAATTATTTATGACTTAATAATGATGTAGTATTTACCTCATTAATAAATGATATAAATAAATAAGAATATAATGATTAAAATATTACAGAAAACCTATCCAATTACTATTGGATGATTTTATTTAGACCATGAGTCATATAATCTTAATCTTTAATGATTTATAGACCATTAGAAACCGAATATCATTATATAATACAATAATATTCACACTTTCCTAAAGAGCCCCTCCTCTCCCTTATTAAAGAAGACCATTTATATCCAATTCCTCACACCTATCAAGACATTTGGCCGGTAAAACCTATACCAAATTAATCTCCCTATATCATTATACTCCCCCTAGAAGCCTCACCTTAGGCATAAGGCACTTAAAGAGTACCTTTTTGTTAAAACCAATGGAAGTTATCCAAATTAAAGATAATTGTTTCTCTTAATTTGTTTTCTGTTATTTTACTTCTCTAACCCCTAAAATATTTTAATTACAATATTTTGTAACAAAAATAGTTTCCTCAATATTCTAGGTTTTTTTATGAGATGAAGTTTAACTACACTTACACACACCTCCATCTAATGGATGAAGAACATAATGTTTCTGTGGATGGGAAAATAACACCTCACGAAACGATGATTGTTCAATTACATCTTACTGCCTCTCATGGTGGCCATTATGATGGAACTATATTTATATAGGATATATATTATGTTTATTATTTCCTTGTGCTTCTGCACTTTCCAATTATATAAAACCTTTATGGTTTCCATAGTGGGTAAATACGATAACCTCATTTGAGGGAGTGCGGACTACCGCCCCCTCTACATGATGTGACTCGTTAATGCCTTATGTGGGATGTATAATGGATAGAGTTAATGATATTATATATTATATTATACTGTAATTATAATATACCTGTCAATCATTATGTTTTAATTCCATTAAAATAAGAAATAGAAATAAAAGTAGTGTTCATGTGTACATACGGCATACCGTCTCCATTAACGGTGCATTTCATTTCTTACCTACAGATGTTATGTACTATTATAAATAAATGTATATACAAGATTTATATGATATGTATGATATCTAAATCATGAATATCATTCTGGATATAATTTACTATTTACCACATGGACAACTTATAAATATAATGTGTTCATTTTTGACTCAAGTACCAAATATTGACCAAATGGATGTTATTAACTTAAATGATTACTTAATGTTTATAACATGGTAATACTTCATATAAAATGAATAAAATACATGAAAAAGGTTCTTCAGAAAGTAGAAATTATCTTTAGTTTATTATTCAGGATATTAAATAACGAACGGGTCAAGTCAGACATGAGGTAAGGGACTTCGTCTCGTTGTCCTTTCATTGAGGCATTTTTAGTTTTATACACGACTTTATTTTATACGGTGTATAAAACTCTATGACTTTTCATTTTATTAAAAGGGAATATTTTTATACGAATCTTTATAATAAACAAAAAAAGGAATGTTTTCTTACGTAAGCGGTGACAATGAACTTTCCACCACCGCGATTATTATTTGATCTTTGGCTTCCTTAACAACTCAGAATGTTTTTAAAAAGAAAAAATAAATACCTTATACTCTTTTTACGAATTTTGGAATTGAAAATGATTTTAAGAATGTATTTATTATTTTAATATTTCGAAATTATATTTTATTATTGCAATGTGGAAATGTTATCTTTCCATTATGCTTATGTTATGTGTTATGATCATGTATGGTTCTTAGGCATTATTTGTGAATAATGGTGGTTCCATGATAAACCTAGGGCAAGTGAGCCCAAGATAGCTCTCAAATGTATTGGGTAACATGATGGAGGTAAACGTGAATGTTTCTCCTAAGAGATTTAGGGAATATACTGTGATGGGTATTCCAAAGTAACTCCCTATGTAGCTGTGATAGATACAAAGTAAGTATGATATGGATGCCACAATATACCTTTATGATTTATGATTTCTATGTGTCTTTCATAAATCTTATGATTTCATGAGGTATGTAAATGTTTTCATGTTTTTTATGTATTTATGAAAAAATGTTTTAATTCTTTGTTTTATAACCCTTATTGATATTTTTATGCTCATCCCAAGTTTTGAAATGTTTTCACATGATTAAAAAATAAATAGGGTCAAGGATGGGATCATGGAAAAGTAATTTTATCTAAAATGTGGAACTAGAAATGAATCTTTTTTAAAGAGTTTTTATTTTATGAAAAAAATGGAAACTGTGTAGATATGTCTACCTTG
Source organism: Viscum album (assembly GCA_963277665.1). NCBI lineage: Eukaryota > Viridiplantae > Streptophyta > Magnoliopsida > Santalales > Viscaceae > Viscum > Viscum album. The sequence continues at coordinate 613,475,098 of OY728142.1, forward strand.
TAATCTTTTGAGATGTAATAGTTATGTCCTAATTCTCTAAAACTCTAAACCTGAAAATATTCTCAATGTGTATTATTAATTTAATTCAATATTAAGTAATGTTTAAGTCTGGGTCCTTATAGTCAGTATCAGAGGTCGGTTAGATAACTTTAGGAGTTAGGGTATTGTTAAATTAATATCCATAAAGTAATTTATGGTAATATTGAAATCATATTGCATTTACATATTACCATGTTTCTTCGCCTAAGATATTTTTGTGTTAGGAATTATTTTTTGTAAAGGAAATACAGAAGATTTTCTAGGATGGAATACATAGGATAATGACCTTCTGAATTAGCAACCTAATATGGTTGGAATCAGAATTGAGCAGTTTACTATAGTGTTGGCTCAGTTGAATCAGGTGATAAATGGTGGTTGTGTTTATTGATGATATTTTGGTTTATTCAAAAAGGAAGGAGGAACATGAATGTCATTTAAGGGTTGTCTTGCAAACCTTAAAATAAAAGAAACTATTTGGTAAATTCATCATGTGTGAGTTTTGGTTAGAACAAATTTCATTCCTTGGTCACATTGTTTCAAAAAATTGCATAACTATTGATCCTCCTAAAATTAATCTTGTTGAAAAATGGCCAAGAACCACAAATATAACTGAGATTTTCTATTTTCCTGGTTTGGCAGGTTATTATCGGAGGTTAGTTGAAATTGTTTCACAATTATCTAGTCCAATGACTATGTTAACTCAAAAAGGTGTTAATTTCATTTAGACACAAGAATGTGGTGATGGTTTTTAAGAATTGAAAAGAATATTGGTGAATGCTCTAGTATTGGAACTACCATCCAAAAATGGTGAGTTTGTTATCTACAGTGATGCTTCATTGAATGGATTGGGTTTTGTCCTAATGAAAGATGAGCAGGTAACTGCTTATTCTTCACATCAGTTGAAACCACATGAGTTAAATTACCATACACATGATTTGGAATTAGCTTCTGTTGTTTTTGCTTTAAAAATTTGGATGCATCATTTGTATGGAGTAAAATGTGAAATATATACTAATCACAAAAGTTTTAAGTATATATTAACTCAAAAAGAATTGAACATGAGACAGAGGAGGTGGTTGGAATTAATCAAGAATTATGATTTTATGATCCATTACCATCCGGGAAAAGCAAATAAAGTGGTTGATGATCTGAGTCAAAAATGTAATAATTCATTAAACATTTTACATTTGGAACGAGATCATTTGGTTTTTGATTTGATGAACTTTGGCATAGATGTTTTTGATATTAGAAATTCTCTTGTTTTGTACCAGGTGTCAGTGAGATCATCTCTATCAGATAGAATAAAGCAGGCATAGAAAGAAGATAGTGAGTTACAGAAAAAGGAAGAGTTGGTTCAGAAGGGTATGTTTCCAGAATTTAACATTGATAATGATAGTATTTTGAGATTCGGAAAGAGATTATATGTACCTTGTGATTCACTGTTAAAGAATGAGTTTTTATGTGAATCTCATAGTTCTCCATTTTTATTTCATCCTGGTAGTACTAAGATGTACAGAGATCTTTAGGAGTATTACTGGTGGGATGGAATGAAAAGAGATATTGCTAATTTTACTATGAAGTGTTTGACTTGTCACTAGGATAAAGTAGAGCCACAGTTACCGAAAGGGATGCTTCAGCCTCTAACAGTTCAATATTAGAAATGGGAAACTATATCCATGGGCTTTGTTGTGGGATTACCAAATACATATCAAGGTAATAATTCAATCTGTGTTATTGTTGATCGATTGACTGAATCTGCTCATTTCATCCTATTCGAGATACTTTATCTCTAGATCAACATTCTCGGTTGTATGTTAAAGAGATAGCCAGGTTTCATGGTTTTCCCCTCCCCATTGAATCTGATTGTGATCCCATGTTTACTTCTGACTTTCGGAAAGGCCTTCAGAAGTCATTGGGTACTGAAATAAATTTTAGTATAGCTTTTCTTCCGCAATCAGATGGGCTGTCAGAACGAACAATACAGACCTTGGAGGATATGCTATGTGCTTGTTAACTAGATTATCAGGGAAATTGGGACCAACATATTTCATTGGTTGAATATTCTTATAATAACTATTTTCATTCCAGTATACATATGGCTTTGTTTGAGGAATTATATGGGAAACGGGGTCGAAGTCCAGCTTTTTAAGATGAAGTAGGTGAAAGGAAGATGATGGGACAAGAATTTTTAGAAGAGATGGTAGAGAAAGTTCAGTTGATTCAGAAGCACATGAGAACACCTTAGAGCATACAAAAAATTTATATAGATAATTGGAGGAAGGATCTTTCTTTTGAAATTGGTGATAATGTCTTTCTCAAAGTTTCTCAATGGAAAAGTGTGATGCATTTTGGTAAGAAGAGAAAGTTGAGTCTGAGGTTTATAGGACCTTATGAAATTATGGAAGAGTTGGATCAGTTGCATATGGAGTGTCTTTACCTCCACATTTATCCCTGGTACACAATGTTTTTCATGATTTGATGTTGAGAAAGTATATTCCAGATCCATCTCATGTTTTGAGCCCAGAGGTAGTTTAGATGGAAGAAAATCTCTCTTATAAAGAACAGCCGGTCCAGATTCTTGACTGTATAGAGGAAGTGTTGTAGAATAAAGCAATTCACCAGGTAATGGTTTTGTGGAAAACCCATATGGTTGAAGAGGAAACGTGTGAATCTGAAAATGCTATGAGGGATAAATACCCCCCACTTATTTTGATAAGTGAATAAAATTGCGAGGATGCAATTTCCAAAAGGTGGGAAGGATGTAACATCCCAAGTAAATGAATAATAATATATTTTAATATTTATTAATATTTTGTAATTAAATATTAATTTTACTTTAAAAGGGATACTATTTTCGATAGCGTACCTGATACGCAACAATGCGTTTCTTTGAAATCTTAGGTTGCACACTAATAATATAATATTATTATTTTATATGGTAGATAACTCCTATCCATTTTATTGGTGGGAATGAACTAAACTAACTACAATATGATTATACTTGTTTGTCAAATGTATTTACATTATCCAATAAAAAGATAGAGGCCTAAAATGTAAATGAATCTAATTTTAAGCATAATTTACATTAAAATGCCGATTTATCGCCTTTTAATGGAGAACCCTATTTAAATATATTTTTGGTCACTTTAATACATTATAATTGAACAAATAATATCCTTCTTTAGAATGGGGATATCAAATTTTACTTTGGATAATTTTTTGGTATTTTTCTAAAAAAGTTCACTTTTTAATGAATATTGAAAAATATTGCATTTTTATTCAAAAGTTCCTTTTAATCTAATTTATTTTCATGGATAAATTATCATTTTAGTTGGTTTTAAAGTGAAATTAAAATATATTTCTACCATTTAATCCAATGTTGGTTATTCGAATTAATTTCACTTTGAAAATGGACAAAAACAAGTATCAATTTTTTGGTAGTTATTGTTTCCAAAAACACACTATTTGTTTTATCAAAGAGAATTAATTTTTTATTTAATTAATGCTACTTTTATGTTTTTAATTTGTAAAAATAGAAATAAATTATTAATTCAGAATATCAAAAAATTCTTAGGTTGAATATTTTTTATTTTTCTGAAAAACATCAATTTTTTATAAATAGTGAAACCAGTTAGTAGTTGTTAAAAAACTGAATTTTTCATTGAAATGAATATTTTACCACTTTTGTGAATTGAATTTAGAAAATCAGACTTACATGGTTGTTATAATGAAGTAATATGTGGTTCAATAAGATGAAAATAATTTTTTTTGAATAGTAATTTTTCACTTTTATTTACCGTGGTTAAAGATATATAGGGTAATTCAAGGTTAAACAATATTATAATAATTCAAATTACCTTAACACTTGTCCAAACCTGATTGGATTAGTCATGGACGACCATGGGCATCATTGGGTCAATTTTGAGACCCCATTGAGCCACATCGGAGTGATCATGACAATTTGGATTAATTAATTTAATGTAAATACAAAATTGACATTTACAAAAATCATTTAGTAATTAATTTTTATATGGTGTTATATAAGTCCTATTTTCAACTATAAATATTATTTGGAAATCAAAAAAAAAAATCCTATATCATGGTATTTTTTTATAAATTTTAAACATCAATTAAATAAAATTATTTATGACATAATAATGATGCAGTATTTACCTCATTAATAAATGATTTAAATAAATAAGAATATAATGATTAAAATATTATACAAAACCTATCCAATTTTTATTGTATGATTTTTTTTCGACCATTAGTCATCATATATTTATCTTTAATGATTTTTGGACCATTAGAAACTGAATATAATTATATAATAAAATAATATTTTCACACTTTCCTAAAGAGCCCATCCTCTCCCTTATAAAAGGAGACCATTTCTGTCCGATTACTCACACCTATCAATACATTTGGATCATACAAACTCTACCCAATTAAGCTCCCTAAATCCATAAACTTCCCTTAAAACCCTTACCTTCGGTAGAAGGCACATATAGAAGTCCTTTTGGTTAAAATCAAAGGAAGTTACCCAAATTAAAGGTAATAGTTTCTCTTATTTTGTTTTCTTTTTTTTCCTCTCCATCCCATAAACTCATTTTATTCCTTAATTTTTGTAACAAAACCAGTATCCTAAATATACTAGGATGTTTTGACGAGAATTATTCAAGCTAAACTTATACACATCTCCATCTAATGGATGAAGAACATAATATTTCTGTGGAAGGCAAACTAACGCCTCACGAAACAATGATTGTTCAATTACATCTTACCACCTCTCATTGTAGCCATTATGATGCAACTGTATTTATATAGGATATATATTATGTTTATGATTTCCTTATTCTCCTATACTTCCTAATTATATGAATAATTTATGGTTTCTATAGTGGGTAAATACAATAATCTCATTTGAGGAAGTGCGGACTACCGCCCCCTCAAAGTGATGTGGCTCGTTAATGCCATATGTGGGATGTATAAAGGATGGAGTTAATGATATTATATAACATATTAAAATGTAATTATAATATACCTATGTATCATTATTTTTTAATTCCATTAAAATAAGAAATATAAATGAATGTTGCTTTCATGTGTACTTACGGCTTACCGTCTCCATGAACGGTGAATTTCATTTCTTACCTCCAAATGTTATTTACTATTACAAATACATGTATATAGTGGATGTATATGATATATATGATATCTAAATCATGAATATCATTTTAGATATAATGGAATACTGAACACATTGACAACTTATAAATATAAGGTGTTCATTTTTTACTCAAGTACCAAATATCGACAAAAATGGACGTTATTAACTTAAATGATTACATAATGTTTATAACAAGGTTATAATTGATATAAAAGGAATATAAAACATAAAAAAGTTTCTTAAGCAAGTATAAATTAACATTAGTGTATTATTCAGGATATTAAAGAATGAACTGTTCAAGTTGGACACGATGTAAGGGACTTCATCTCAATCTCCTTTCATTGAGGAATTTTTAGTATTGTACACGACTTTATTTTATACGATGTATAAACCTCTTTGACTTTTCCTTTTAATATAAGGGAATCTTTTTATACAAATAATTTTACTAAACTAAAAAAGGAATGTTTTTTATGTAAGTGGTGACAATGACCTTTCCACCACCGTGAGTATTATTTGATCTTTGGCTTCCTTAACAAGCTGGAATGTTTTTAAAAAGAAAAAAATAAATACCACATACAATTCTTACATATTTTGGTATTGAAAATTATTTTGAGAATGGATTTATTATTCCAATATCTTGAAATGATATTTTATTATTGCAATATGGAAATTTTATCTTTCTTTTATGCTTATGTTATGTGTTATGATCATGTAGGGTTCTTGGGCATTATTAATGAATACAGGTGGTTCTGTGATAAACCTAGTGTGGGTGAGCCCGAGATAGTTCTCCAATGCATTGGGTAACGTGACAAAGGTAAACATGAATGTTTATCCTAAGAGATTTAGGGAATATACTATGATGGGTATTCCAAAGTAACTTTCTATGTAGTTGTCATAACTACAAAGTAAGTATGATATGGATGCTAGAAGTTACCTTTATGATTTATTATTTCTATATGTCTTTCATAAATCTTATGATTTCACGAGGTAAGTAAACGATTTCAGGTTTTGTATGTATTTATGAACAAATGTTTTTATTCTTTGTTTTATAACCCCTACTGAGCATTTTATGCTCATCCCATGTTTTGAAATGTTTTCACAGGAAATAAAGATAAATTGGGTCAAGGAAGGGATCAAGGAAAAGTCATGATGTCTAAAACATGGAAGTAGACATGAATCTTTTTTTCAAGAGTTTTTATTTTATGGAAAAAACAGAAACTATGTACATATTTCTACCTTGTAATCTTTTGAGATGTAATAGTTATGTCCTAATTTTCTAAAAATCTAAACCTGAAAAGATCCTCAATGTGAATTATTCATTTAATTCAATATTAAGTAATGTTTAAAGTCGGGTCCTTATAGAGGGACACCCCATAATCCCCAGTAATAGTACATTATTAGTAAGGGATATGAATTTACCCTATTCCCATTGTTTATCAAGACCACTAAATTGATTCACATCATTATCTAATGAGATATAAATCATTTCCCAATTCACTGTAAAAAGATATTGGCCTCACCCATCTCATAACAAAATCATTAAAATATGATCAAATAGATATTAAAACTCTAATCATATCATGAATCATAAAATAGATTTATTTTATTTAAAAATAAAAAAAAATCCCATGTAATGAAATTGATAATAATAAAATTTCATCCTGTTATAGTCTCTGTAAGATATATTTTTCATATTCAATTCACTAAATCATAACTAGTGAAATGAAGTTAGTTTGAAAAGCATATAACTCATGGAGGAGAAATGTGTGTCATATGAATAATTCTATGAAAACATAAGCTATTTAAGAAATAATATGAATGTTACCTTTGGATGATTTATTGGAAGGGAATGAATAAAATAAATTGTTGTCATATTAGATGAAAACTAACATTGAAAAAAATTTTGAAATAATTTCTTCAGAAAAATACCCGCTCATCCTTGAAAAATGATATTTAAATAAACTGAATATAATTTTCATTAATATATACATGTAAACCTAAAAATACATATTTGAAAACATTTTGGAGTCATTTTTCATTGAAAAATTATAAAGAGAGCTTCAAGATATTTTGAAAACCATTTTCCATGAAAACTTATAGAATAATCTCAAAAACATTTTGAAAACCATTTATTTAAATATACGTTGAAAATATCTAGAATAAGCTTCAAAACAATTTAAATTTCAAAATATTTTTCCTTGAAAATAATATTAAAATATCATATTGTAAATCATTTTTGAAAATTTTTTTCTTTATATTCATGTCATGTGTCTCATATAATGAAAATTGAGGCAATACCACTTCTCTAGTTTGGTGTCTTTTGAAACACGAAACCCATGAAAGATAGATCATAAAATTGATATCAGAATACATATAAAATTATGTATTAAAATATGAGAGTATATCATGGATTGTATAATCACCACACAAAATATATTATTGGTGAATAAGGTATAAACCTATTAGAAATAAAAGTGAGAATATAAATCCCCTTACATTGTGTCTTGACTCTCATCTTACTTGTTCAATCCTACTATAATATAAATAAATATTTATTACCTAAAACCATATTCTTATATATGATGAAATATATGGTAATATTATGAAATTATATTAACCTCTTTTTACCTACTCTATATAAAGGTTTCACTCGAGGTAATATCTGTTTTGTTCTTCACATGTGTCTTAAATTTTCATATATTTGATCGTTATACTTATATCGTTATTCCCAAAATGTAATCCATGTTATTAATTTAATTTATATTCAGTATATTTTTGTTATAATAATCTTTATTATATAGAAGTATTAAATAGAACATAGAATTCACGTTGATGGTATCTCGTACTTTCGCATGAACATTGTTTCCTTTAAATTGTCTTATTTGAAAAGAAGAATATAAATGATATATATATATATATTCCAGAAGAATTTATATATAAATTATATAATTTAATTACAAAAAATACCTCATTAAAATATTACATGTAGTGTGTGAAAAGATCACATCACTTTGTAGGGTTAGTAGTCCACACTTCCTCGTATGTAATTATCATATTTACACAAAATGGAATGTATAATGATAGTTATTATAAAATAGTTAATTAATATTAAAGGAGTAATATATATCATATATATCATATATTAATATATTTGACATCCTAATTCCATTTATAATAGGTGGTATTTGAAGCCAAAAATCATCATTTTGTGAGGTAGATGATTGTTATACATGTAAATAGTATGTTTGTAACCCATTAGATTGGCGTGTGTGTATGTGTATGTTGAAAACATAGTATAAAAACATATAAGTATATTTATGTTACTATTTTTATTAAATAATAATCAAATAAGGATATTTTAAATTGTGGATAACGAAACTAAAAGAAATGAGCTTGAGGGAGGGTGTTACCTCTTAATCGTGTATCTTCATTTGGGTTTTACCACAAGGCTTCCGTGGATGGTTTTCAGCATGAAGAGAGGATTCAAAGAGGAATATATGGATGTTTCCATGTTAATTAGATATCTATTTTAATAACATAATAGGTTTTATAGGATTGAATAATTGTAAGAGGTGGTGGCCCTTTATAGGGAACTTAAGAGATATACTTGTAATTTTTTAAAACAAGTTTGTTATAGCCACGTTTTTAGATATAAAATCAATAAAAACAAAAAATAATAATAATTTAAGGTTCATGTCAGATTAATTTCAATAAAATATGTGTTTTATAGGTGTATAGGTCATTTTGGCCCTTATGTTTAAGGTTTTCCCCTTGGTAAGCATAATTTTACCTTCTTTGTTGTAATTAATTTTAATCACTTTCACTAGTATTTATGGAAAAAATAACTTTAACTAATTATAAATTATAATTTTTTTTATAAATATGGAATCCATTTTTTAAATTATAATAATATAATTAGATGAAATTAATTTAAATTTAATCCTAATGATGAGATAACACTACGAGGTTTTAATGTAAAAATTATTAAAAGACTGCAAAGTTATTGTAACCAATTTCAATGGAAAACTAATTAAATGGACTATATTGGATTAATATATAAAAATATAATCTAATTAAAAATTAAAAAAATTAATAATATGATTTATTCTTATAAATAAATTATAGGAAGAATCAGTTTTGAATTAAAATTTAGTATTTTTCACAGTTATTCAAAAAATGATATTTCTATAAAAAGTACCAAAAATTCACCCTAAGATAGTTTTCATGTTAAAAATTAAATAAATTATGTCCGTTTTTATAAAACTAAATTTCTAAATTTGTTAATAATTAATATTATTGATTTTTATCAAATGACTTGCAAAATAGTTCATTTGAGAACATAATATTTTTAAACATATCAGGACACTAACATAAATTATATATTTCAATATAAATATGGTTTATAAATATAAATAAATTACAAAATAATATTTGAGAAGTATTTATTACCACTAATATTACTATGTTAAAATAATATGTTGTAATGATTTTATATAAATAATTATGACAATGAATTCGCACAAACTCAGTGTTGCATGTAACATATGACATGACAGTGTTAAATTTAATGTATGTCAAGATGATTCCATGTTAAAGGTATTTTTAAATAGTTTGATTCAATATATAAATATATATTTAATTTATTCAAGAAAAAAATTGTCATAAAAACTCATGGTGTTACAAAAATAGTGTAAAATGTAGAAAAATAAAGAGAACCTCTAATCGATAATTAATGAGTGTGGAATAGAAGATCCATTTCCTTGAGCCATTAATCATTAGGCATGTATTATTATTGATAAAAATATTTATATTAATTTATCAAAAAAAATTAAATAACTTTAATCATCCTAATTTTAAATTCTTCGTTACATTAACTATTATATTTCATTATTTTATTTTATATATATTTTCCTATGTTGGCCACCTATGTCTGTTCAACAATATTCTATATAATTAAATATGTATCTTGAAAATAGTAATTTATTTTATAATGTAGCTTAATAGTATCAAAATATTAACTTTATAATGAAAAAAATTCTTCTATTTATTTAATAAATTTCGAAATCCTTCTTTTTTTGGTTGTGATGCCAAATGAATTTGGTCAATCATTGAAGCAGTGGCATCGACATGCGCATGATTATTATTTCCATTTCTAGAAAAATTGGAGATAATTTTGGTATATGACAGTTTATCATTTAAAAATAATATTCATATTATATATATTACATTTATTTATCAATCCTAAAATTAAAACTAACCCTGTGGGGTGGTATAAAAAATAAAGGACATCGATTCATAGAAGAGGTTTTCTACACAGAAACACAATATTGATGTATTGTTTATTTTTAATAGTGTATTTAAATTAAAAAATATATGTGGTAATTTTAATATAACAATGTCATGGTATATTAATTACACCAATTTAATTATATCAATGTTCTTATTTATGGGTTTTAATGGGATTATTAAGTAGAAAATATTAAAAATGAACTAATACTTGCATTGAGAGCATAATTATCTCTTTTTTTGGGTGACATTGGTTTGATAAAAAATCATCCCATAATCAAAACACAATTTGTAAAAATGCTTCTAGTTATTTACAAATTGACTATTAAATTTTACCACTTGGGTTTTTACCTTGGTAACTAGTTTCTGACACAATAATTTAAATATTATAAAAAATATAAGACAAACCGTCATACAATATGTTTATATTATGTACTTAAATTTAATATTCACTAAATATAATAATATTTTTAATTAAAAAATTATCATTTATATTAAAAAAAATTAATATATTAAAACAACATTTTTTATAGAAGAATGATGTTTCTAAAATTATGTGTTTTCAATCATATTTAGTTTTGATTAGTAAATTTATGAAATTTTATATATTTCTGTATTGGATAATAATTATATTAAAACTGTTATTAATAAGTTATAATTTAATTTTATTATATAAACACATCACTACATTAACTAAACAACTCAACGAGAAAAGTAATTTTTCTATTATTGTAATAAATAACTATAATCTTAGTAATCCAATTTGCAAGAATAAAGATGTAATTTACCTTATTATATGTTATGGTAATAGTGATATTAAATATGATATCAATTTTTTAAGATTGGATTTATATAATTGAAAAATAATAATCATTATCCTATTCGAATAATTTTTTTTAACAAACAACTACTATAGTTACAAAAACATTAAACATGGGTTTTATAATTTCATCATGGTTATTTTGAATGTATAATTTTAATATATAAATTATTTTTGTTTATTTTAAAAATTATTTCATAAAAATTATGTTTTTATAATTATATTGTTTTCCAAATCGGTATTTCCCACATTATTAAAAAATAAGTATTTTTAAAAATCCAAAAAATTATTCTTAGTCTAATATTGATATACTAAATAAAAAAATGATTTTAATTTAATTTTATTCAAATTATAAATGTATTATATATATATTAACTCAAAATATATTTACCACTATGTATTGCCACATGTTTAACATCGATAATAGTCATATTTAGTGATTTATTTCTATTAAGGAATGGGTATTTTTATTTTAGTTTTCAATTTGTATAGAACTAAATACTCAATAGTATATTTATTGAGGGGAAATACAAACTAGAATCACGAGTCATTAAATTATTTTCAACTATAAAATTTCACCATGTAAATTTTATTACAAACACTATGTTGATATCAAATTAGGTTAGTTTTATTTCAATGACTCTATAGGTTCCCATGTTTCTTCTTCAACATATCGTTTCTCTAATATACTATAACAAGGTCAATTTAACTAGTTCATTTAATATTGTCTTTGTGGTCCATGATTTTTAATGTACACTTCTCAAGAGGGAGATCATTCTATAACTCTAGTACCTATGGATTCTATACTTTTGTAGGATATCGTACATACATACAAAATTTTGATATATTGAACAAATCCTATATATTTGACAGGTTTTGTGCAAGTATAGGTGGATCTATTATCCTTATCATATGATCAAAAATATTATAGTTTCCAATGTTTTATAGAAAAATATCTTCCTCTTGACAAAATCTCATGACTATCTTCTATAGTGATATAACATGGAATAATTTAACACCAAAATCAAATTATAGGTCGCATTGATTTTTATTATCATTATTCTTTTATCATCACTAATCTAATTTGATGTGTCATTGAATGGACATGATTTTCTCTACCATTTTATCAACCAGTTTAGGTCCCAATAACATTTTTTCACCATCCTCATCTCGACATGTATATATTCTACATTTTCCCCATTCTAGCTTCATATGTGGATATTTGGAAGCATGAGTGTGAAAATTTATTATAAGATAATATGACTAAAAGATGATATTGATCCCAAATACCATTTATGTCTGTAAAAACCCATCTCAATATATCCTCAAGTGTCAAGAAATTTTGATCAGATTATCCTTCACACTGAGGGTTCTTGGCCTTACTGAATTTATGCCAAATGTATAGAATATAGTGAATAATCATCCAAAAAATTAATTTGAACCTTACATCTCTATTAGAAACAATATATTGGAAGTTCCCATTTTTATGAACAATTGTATGAATTATTTCTTCTCCTGGTGATTGAGTGAGATGTCCTCTTGATAATAAATAAATTTGGAAGCCTTTTGTAAAGTGTTCCACCAATCCCATATTTTATTTTTCCATTTATATATAATTAGCTGACCCATGAAAAAAACCACAGGGATCTTCTCTCATTTTTATATTGGTATAGGAAATGGATCCATCATCCCCATAGACGTTGGTTATTTCTCTATCACCTACAGACACCCCTAGATTTTTAATGTATATTCTGTAGTCCCATTCTTTATATTGTGACAAAAAAAGTTTTCTTGAATATATTTATACATATTAAGTCTCTTTTGGTAAATAGATAATGTTTAGTTATGGGAATAAATTATAATAACATTTTTATCATTGTATCTAAGGTTATGTTTATTCATTTAAAAATTGACACAAATCCTTCATCATTAAATTTGATCTCATAGGATTTTCCATTTTTATAATGTTAACCATATTTTGTATCCTTATATTATCCCTTTGATTATTCATATGATTATACAATAGTAAGGGTTAAGCATTCTATTGAGGAATTTTTAATGATCATCCTTCATTTATAATTCTCATGTGTATCCTTTATATGTATAAGTTGATCGGATCCTTCTTTATCCCCATAATTGGTAAGGTATCTTGATATTTTCAACATTGAGAATCATATACATTGTTTTCATTCAATATATTATCATGGATTTTGTAACCATATTACACAATCATCTTTAACAATCTTCACTAGTGTGGGTTAATCTACTTCTATGTGGATATTTATTTCTTGTTGTTCTAGTTTGATCGTATATCAATCTTTTCTCCATATAGACAATATAAGGACACAACCTTAAAACATTATTTAATATAGAGATTTAATAAGTAATTTAATTTCACGTAGTGTCTAATATCATTAATTTTTCAGGATTATATAATTATTTATAACACTTATAAAAAACCCATATAATGATATTACGAAACATCCACTCTGTATCAATTATTCCTTAAAATTTATTTATTTTGAAGGTAAATCCTTTTGACATTTGACATATAACATTTTCTTCCTTAATCATACTTATACCTTATGAAATGAATTTCACAATATTGTAAAATAATTAGGAACTTAGTAAGGGATATAAGAAGACAATAGAAACTTATTAGTCCATATTAAAACAACTGAATCATCAAAGAGAGTTTTTATTGAATATGATAAAGGTGTGCTCAAATAATAATATAAATACCCATGAAATCAGATATACTACCAAGTCAATTTATTAAGAAACATTTTATGATAACAATGAAAAAAATATAGACATGTGTGTTTTTTAAAAAACATCATAACCCAGGAAATTTGTTTCAAAAATATATAATTTTACAATGATAGGGAATAATAATTCCATTTAAAAAAATATTATTATGTTAAAATTTTTAATAAAATTATTTATATTAAAATTTATTATAACTATTAGAAAATTTATGTGGGTTCATTAGGAAATCATGTTCATTAAACAATACTAATTTGAATAAAAATTACGGTCAACTTACAACATAATAGAACAGATAACATAATCATTTCACAATGATTTATAAGGAAATAATGGGCTCACCAAATCATAAATAATCTCCAAATACATTGACATACATAAAAAACCTAAAATATTACAATTATGTCATTGTAACGACCCAAAGTTTTTCAATGAAAAATTTCCTTCTAATATTTATGTCATAAAAACACAAAATAATGAACTACTAAGTGATAAGTGACCTTTAAACATAATTTTGTCACTCCTATGGTTGGAATTTTAAAAATCTGACAGACACGGTTGCGTTCAAGATGGTTTTTGGAGTCTAATGAAACAAAAATAAATTTGTGTGAATAGTAACCTACCCTTATGAATAATAATATGACTCTTATGAATAGTAAATAAGAGTATCATTACCTATGAATAATAAAATAAAATTTAGACATCTTAGAAAGTGACAATTTGACCATAGTAAACGTTTTTGTTATTTTTAAGTCATAAATAATTAATGATAATTAATTAATTAATTTAAAAGAATATTTATTTCCCTAAAATGTATTCATAAATTATTGAATCAATGTCTAATAGTTTTTAGATAATTTTATAAGACCCCACGTAATTTTTGAAAGAACAATAAAATCAGTTTTAATCTCAAAAACTATTTTTTAAGTAAATTGTGATTTTATTTAAATATTAAATTAATAATATTTAGAAAATTATTTTTCAAAAATGGACTTCATTTTTTGATTCTACACGTCGTAAAATGGTTGGGGTAAAATTTTGGTATTTTTCTGAGATACGTGATTTTTTGGTGAATAGTAGAATACATTAATTTACCATATAAATACATTTTAATTAAAACCCACTATTCTTGACATCAAAAGTGATGTAAGCACCCAAATCCCGAACTCACATGCCTTATTTACTATTCTTGGTCATCCAATACTCACTATTCCTTGTCTTAGGTGAAATTAATAATCTAATCAATTTTATATTAAGGAAACCCCTCTCCCCTCCACTGTAAAAGCCACCCTTCACTCCCACTTTTTCTCACAACTCTCAAGCTCCAAGCCTTCTCTAAACTCTGCCAAAACACCTTCCCTAGCTCATACCCCACGTCCAAAAGCTTCTTTTTTCATAAAAAGCCCAATCCTAGCTTCCTTAAAGAGGATCTCAAGAGGAATATTCTAGAGGTAATTTCCATCCCTCTTCTCCTTTAATTTCCTTTCAAGGTCAAGTTCCTTTCTTGATATCTCCCCACCTATATTCATCCAAATTGTTTTATAACTCCAGTATTATACATATACTGTAATTATGATGGTATATTATATCACCCCACACCATTTCCCTCTTCCTTTTATTTTATTTAAGAGAACATTTCTCATGAGGTGTTAATTTATCACCTTCAAAAACGACATGCTCTCGTTTTCCATTTCTACCTTCAGATATGGTCATGAAACCATTGTTATGGTTGAACCAGAATATTTTATATTTATTATGTTCCATTTTAAGTTCTGGAAATAACCTATGTCCAATTTACTAAGTTAAAAGTTAAAACAAGTTCGTTGTGATCCAAAAACCGCTCAAATTAACCGAAATAATCTTCATTTAATTCTTATATAATGATTCATCCTCATGGATCTAACATAAATCATTATAAAATCATTCCAGATTCTGTAATATCATTAATGACATGTAATATCAGTTATGCATGTTTACCCATTATCGACCCAAACATCAATTTATGAATACAAGTTGACCGCTCAAGAAAACCATGAAAACGAACATCCCCTATCAATGTTTTTAAACTCTATAAGTCGTCCAAAGGAACATAATATGAAATAATTACACCATAATGAAACCTATTAATGTATAAAATGTTCTTTAATATCTAATTAATGAATATAATGTCATTATACAGGACATTAAATAGAAGTAGTCATTCGAGTACAAGGTAAGGGGAAATCTCAAACCCAATTTTCTTCCTTCGGGTTCACCCTCTTTCAATCCATTTTTGATATGGTTCCTCCTCAAACATCATTTTTCCATCATTAACTTTACGTTTATGATATATACATGTTTATCAGTGTTTTTTTTTCCATAAAAATTTTTTCCAAAAGAACTCTTCTTTCAAGATATCAACTTTTACCTCTCATTCAAGGTTGATGGTTCTTGTATCAATTATGTTGTTCCCTATTTCTTTTGGAAACCCAAATATTATGAATGTGTTATTATGAGATGGAACCCATTACTTTCCATGGTTTATTTATGTACATGTTTGATATGTTTTCTATTTGGAAAGCATGATAATGATAATGTTATGATGTGACGGGTGTGCCCGGATTTATATAGTGCAATAAGAATGTTTAAATGTGACGGGTGCACCCGGAATTATATAGCGCTCCAATGCATTTGGTAAAGTGATGAATCTCATGAGTAAATGTAAAATGATGTGTGAACAAGATTCTAGCATTGTTCAAAATTATGTCTGGAAGTTAACCACTAAGACATGATGTTTCATTTTTATGCATTGCCACATTTCAAGTTTATTATTTATGCTCCTCTAATGTTCATGATCTTCTTCCTATGTCATGATTATGCTAACCCCATGATATATTATTCTTATCTATCCTCTTACTAAGCTTTTAGCTCACCCCTTTTAATGTATATCCTCAGCTGGCTACATGTACTAAGGAGAGGACAAGTGCCACTATGAATCTAGTGAAGAAGAAATTAAATAAATGTTTATGGTTGATGTTGTATTTGTTATGTGCGGTCCTAGTTTTTCCAAGACACTCATCCTTTGGATCCTCCATGTGTAATACTATTATGTTTTTTATCTTTTTAATGATGTAATAGTAATGTAAGAAAAGGATGGGTCACTATAGTTGGTATCAGCAGAATGGTTTAGTTAATTTGGGGATTAGGATTAGTGAACCCTATAAAAAACTTACAACATGAGACTATGTACAAATATGCACACTAGGATATTTACCTAGGGATCCCATATGTTATGTTTTTGGTATAATTGTTTAAATGAATAAGTTATTCATTAATTTTTCACTTATGTTTTGTTCTAACCTTTTCTATTTTAGAAAATGGTGAGAACCAGGAGAAATCAGGCCAACGACTCTTGCGAGGGCCAATGCAACGATTGCTCAACAACATCCCCAATGATTTGGGAGGTGGATTTCAAAACTTCATGGCGATGCATACCCAATTATCTTAGGTTATGAATAATAACCATAATAATGGGGAACATCCTCCATCACCAAAGAGGGAGCAACTAGCTATCAAACGTTTTATGCAGCAACGACCAACGACGTTTTGTGGATCTTCTGATCCACTAGTTGCGGAACAGTGGGTCAACTCCATGGAGAAGATATTTTCTGTTCTTCACTTTTACGAGATGGAGAAGGTTACTCTAGCCGGTTAACGTCTAGATGGATAAGCTGATCAATGGTGGTATATTATTAAAAACATCAATCCAAGGGAGGAAATTGAAGATATAGAATGGGAACACATTAAGATAATGTTTCTTAATAAGTACTACCAAGAACTATTCGCATGAAGATGGAGAGAGAATTCATAGAGCTCAAGAAAAAAGAAGGAGAATCTGTCACAACCTATGAAGCAAATTTTACAAGGCTCGCAAGGTATGCTTCTGGTTTTTTTATCAACAATGATAGCAAAATTGATAGATTCTTTAGTGGATTAAAACTACATCTTCGAAAGGCTCTTGCAATTCGAGACTTTGGGAGTTATGAAGAAGTTGTTCGGTGTGCTCTCAAAGTGGAGATGGAGTTTGTAGAATGGTCTCATGGCATTGGTGATAAGAAAATAAAGATGGAGTTTCATGCTGGTGGATCTAGTGATAAAGGTGGGAAGAAAACACAACGTCCCACATGCCAAAAATGTGGGAAGTTGCACCATGGGAACTGCCTCAAAGAGACGGGGAAATGCTTCAAGTGTGGGAAAGAAGGACACCATGCTCACGAGTGTCGAAAAGACATGAAAAGGAATGATAACGTAGCCGATTAATGGAGAGAACCACTCATGGTTCAATGCTACAATTGAATGGAGCTAGGGCACTATTAAAACTAGTGAAATAAACCTCGAGCTCTCGAGGGTAATCCACGCCAACAACCACCAAAGCCAAAGGAACAAGGGAAGGCTTATGCCATCACTACTGCGGAGGTGGAACATGATAATGAAGTCGCACAAGGTACACTTCCTATTCACTCAAGAATGGCAAAAGTCTTATTTTATTCTGGTTCTACGCATTCCTTTATATCTTGCAAGTTTTCTAGAACTATAGAATCGAAGCCCCAAAACCTTGAAGTAGAGATATCTGTAAAAACACCAAGTGGTGCAATAATTGCAACCCAAGTGTTTGACTCTTCTCCTATTGACGTATATGGGAATATTCTTCCGGAAAATCATGCAATACTTCCCTTGGTGGAATTAGACGCTATAATGGGAATGGATTGGCTCTCATTATATAGAGCACATATCAAATGTCGGGAAAATTAAATATATTTTCATATTCCGAACTATCCCATGCTCCTCTACAAATGAAAGGAAGATCATGAATATCCTTTAAAAAATCCATCAATGGTGTGGGTGTTGATTCCCTATGAAGAAGCATACCTTGCCCAAATTATTGAGTCAAAGGAAAGTGCCAACCTTGAAGAAAATGCCCATCGTGAGGGAATACAGTGATGTATTTCCTGAAGAGTTACCCAGAATTCCCCCGGATCGTGAGGTAGAGTTCTCAATTGAACTCATACCTAGAGCTACTCCTACCTTAATGTGCCCCTGTAGGATGGCTCCTATCGAACTGGAGGAGTTAAAGAAGCAGCTGCAAGAGCATTTGGACAAAGGGTTCATACACCCTAGTGCATCACATTGGGTTGCACCAGTGCTCTTTGTGAAGAAGAAGGATGGAACCATGCAGCTGTGTATCGATTATCGGTAACTCAACAAGATCACCATAAAGAACAAGTATCCTCTCCCATGGATTAATGAATTGTTTGATCAGTTATGAGGAGCTCAATAATTCTCAAAGGTGGATCTTTGTTCTGGATATCATCAGGTAAAGGTGAAGAAGGAATATATTCAGAAGACTGCCTTCCGTATAAGGTATGGGCACTATGAGTTTTTTGTGATTCCCTTTGGACTTAGTAATGCCCCTGCAATCTTCATGGATTTGATGAATAGAGTCTTTAGGCATTACCTCGACAAATTTGTGGCAGTTTTTATCGATGATATTCTCATCTACTCCAAGATCAATGAGGAACATTAAGAACATCTAAGACATGTGTTGGAGACATTGAGAAAGGAGAAGTTGTACGCCATGTTCAACAAGTGTGACTTTTGGATGAATCAAGTCACATTCTTGGGACATGTGATCACAAGCGAGGGAATTTCTGTGGATCCTTCAATGACAAAGGTGATTGAGGAATGGCCCGGGCCCTCTTGTGTCATAGAAATCCGTAGTTTTCTTGGATTAGCTGGGTACTATCGACGTTTTGTGAGAAAAATCTCACGATTGTCAAGACCGCTAACTATGTTAATAAGGAAAGGCGTAAAGTATGTCTGGATGGATGAATGTGAGGGAAGCTTCAAGGAGCTAAAGATAAGGCTGATCACAGCACCTATACTCACACTACCGAAAAGTGGAGAAAGTTTTGTGATATACAGTGATGCTTCAAAGAAAGGCCTGGGTTGTGTACTCATGAAAAATGATAATGTGATAGCCTACGCCTCACGATTGTTGAAGATCCATGAGCAGAACTACCCGACGCATTATCTAGAGCTGGCAGCCGTGATTTTTGTCTTGAAAATCTGGCGGCACTACCTTTATGGTGAGAAGTGTGACATATACACCGACCATAAGAGCCTAAAGTATATATTCACATAAAAGGAGCTCAACATGCATCAAAGGAGATGCTTAGAGCTAATCAAGGATTACAATTTCTCTATTCACTATCATCCTGGAAAGGCAAACAAGGTAGATAATGATCTAAGCAGGAAATAACCTGCTACTCTATCCATGTTGAGGATTGAGAAAGATCCTATCTTCTTGGATATGCAAAGGATGGATTTGGGAATCATAAGGGCAGGGGATATATCCTACCTTTCCCAAATGATTTCGCAACCTTCCATCGAAGAGAAGATTAAGGAAGCACAAAGGGATGATGTGGAGATAGAAAAGAGGGTGAATGCAGTAAAGGAAGGGAAGCTGCAAGAGTTCCATATCGACGATGATGGTGTGATTCGGTTTGGATTGCGGCTTTGTGTGCCTTCATCAACCAGGATAAATAAGGAGATATTGGATAATGCACATAGATCAACTTTCTCTATCCATCATGGGAGTAAAAAGATGTACCGTGATCTCTGATAACACTTCTGGTGGGATAACATGAAGAAGGAGATTGCGGAATATATATCAAGGTGCTTGGTATGTCAGCAAGTTAAAGCTGAGTGACAAAAGTCCAAAGGTATGATGCATCCATTACCTATACCCATGTGGAAATGGGAAAATGTTACTATGGACTTTGTCACGGGTCTCCCGAAGAAGTCAAGAGGAAATAATGCGATATGGGTTGTGGTTGATCAACTCACCATGACTGCCCATTTTATCGCTATTCGGGAAGACCTCTCACTTGAACAACTTGCAAGGATATATGTGATGGAAGTAGTGATATTGCATGGTGTTCCACTCTTTATTGTCTCTGACCATGATCCAAGGTTCATATCTATGTTCTGGAGGAGCCTTTAACATTCTTTGAGTACTGAATTAAATTTCAGCACGGCCTATCACCCCCAAACCGATGGCCAGTCTAAAAGAACTATTCAGACGCTCGAAGATATGATAAGAGCATGCTCTCTAGAATTCAAAGGTGGATGGGATCAGCACCTCCCATTGGATGAATTCTCATACAACAATAGCTTCCACTCGAGTATTCAGATGGCTTCGTATGAGGCTCTTTATGGGAAGCGATGTAGAACTCCAACCTGTTGGGATGAAGTTGGAGAAAGAAAGCTACTTCGACCCGATCTTGTGCAGGAGATGACCAAGAAGGTTCAAGTCATCCAGAAACACATCAAAGCAGCTCCAAGTCGAAAAAAGAGCTATGCTGACAATCGTCGAAGGG
Organism: Viscum album; assembly: GCA_963277665.1. Lineage (NCBI taxonomy): Eukaryota > Viridiplantae > Streptophyta > Magnoliopsida > Santalales > Viscaceae > Viscum > Viscum album. The sequence continues at coordinate 613,496,597 of OY728142.1, forward strand.
ACTTGGAGTTTGACGTTGGAGATAAAGTCTTCCTTCAAATATCTCCATGGAAGAGAGTCATACGATTCGGGAAGAAAGGGAAGCTAAGACCAATGTACATTGGGCACTTTGAGATCTTTGACCGCATAAGAGTCGTGGCCTATCGTCTGGAACTTCCACCGAATATGGCTCAAGTTCATGATGTTTTTCATCTATCACTACTAAGGAAGTACATACCAGACCATTCACATCTACTAAACTCAGAGGTGGTACAGCTGGAAGATGATCTCTCCTATGAGAATCAACCATTAAAAATTCTGGACCGAAGTGATATGGTTCTACTCAACAAGACAACCCGCCTTGTCAAAGTGTTGTGGATGAAACATAAGTTTGAGGAAGCAACTTGGGAACTAGAGGAGGCAATGAAGGTGAAGTACCCTCACCTGTTTGTGTAAAGTGAAATTTCGGGGGAGAAATTTCTTAAGGGGGGAAGAATGTAACGACCCAAAGTTTTTCAATGGTAAATTCCCTTCTTATATTTATGTCATAAAAACACAAAATAATGAACTACTAAGTGACAAGTGACCTTTAAACATAATTTTATCACCCCTATGGTGGGAATTTTAAAAATCCGACATACACGGTTGTGTTCAAGATGGTTTTTAGAGTCTAATGGAACAAAAATAATTTTTAGTCAATAGTAACCTACCCTTATGAATAGTAACCTACCCTTATGAATAGTAATATGACCCTTAGGAATAGTAAATAAGATTATAATTACATATGAATAATAAAATAAAATTTAGACATCTTAGAAAGTGACAATTTGACCTTATTAAACGTTTTTGTTATTTTATAAGTTATAAATAATTAATGATAATTAATTAATTAATTTAAAAGAATATTTATTTCCCTAAAATGTATTCATAAATTATTGAATCAATGTCTAATAGTTTTTAGATAATTTTATAAGACCCCACATTATTTTCTAAAGAACAATAAAATTAGTTTTAATCTCAAAAACTATTTTTTTAAGTAAATTGTGATTTTATTTAAATATTCAATTAATAATTTTTAGAAAATTATTTTTCAAAAATTGACTTCATTTTTGGATTCTACATGTCAAAAAATGTATGGGGTAAAAATTTGGGATTTTTCTGAGATACTTGAATTTTTGGTGAATAGTAGAATACATTAATTTACCATATAAATACATTTTAATTAAAACCCACTATTCCTGACATCACAAGTGATGTAAGCACCCAAATCCCGAACTCAAATGCCTTATTTACTATTCATGTTCATCCAATACTCACTATTCCTTGTCTTAGGTGAGATTAATAAACTAATCAATTTTATATTAAGGAAACCCCTCTCCCCTCCACTGTAAAAGACACCCTTCACTCCCTCTTTTCCTCACACCTTTCAAGCTCCAATACTTCTCTAAACTCTTCCCAAACACATTCCCTAGCTCATCTCCCATGTCAAAAATCTTCTGGTCTCATCGAAAGACCAGTCTTAGCTTTTTTAAAGAGGATCTCAAGAGGAAGATTCTCAAGGTAATTTCCCTCCCTCTTCTCCTTTAATTTCCTTTCAAGTTCAAGTTTCTTTCTTGATCTCTCCTCAACTATATTCATCCAAATTGTTTATTAACTCCATTATAATACATATAATGTAATTAAGATGGTATATTATATCACCCCACACCCTTTACCTCTTTCTTTTATTTTATTTAAGAGAACGTTGTTCATGAGGTGTTAATTTATCACCTTCAAAAACGACATGCTCTCTTTTTCCATTTCTACCTCCAGATCTTGTCATGAAACAATTTTTATGGTTGAACCAGAATAGTTTATATATATTACGTTCCATTATAATTTCTGGAAATAATCTATGTCCAAATTAATAAGTTAAAAGTTAAAACAAGTTCGTTGTGATCCAAAAACCTCTCAAATTAACCCAAATAATCTTCATTTAATTCTTATCTAATGATTCATCCACATGGATCTAACATAACTCATTATAAAATCATTAAAGGTTCATTAATATCATTAATAACATGTAATATCAGTTCTGAATGTTTACCCATGATCTACCTAAACATCACTTTAAGAATACAAGTGGACTGCTCAAGAAAACCATGAAAACGAACATCCCTGATCAATGTTTTTAAACTATAAAAGTCATCCAAAGGAACATAATATGAAATAATGAAACCATAATGAACACTATTAATGTATAAAAGGTTATGGAATTTCTAATTAATGAATATAATTTCATTAAATAGGACATTAAAGAGAAGGAGGCATTCGAGTACAAGGTAAGGGGAAATCACGAACCCAATTTTCTTCCTTCGGGTTCTCCCTCTTTCACTCCATTTTTGATGTGGTTGCTCCTCAAAGATCATTTGATCATCATTCACGATACTTTTATGGGATATAAAGGTTTTTCAATGGTTTTTATGTCCATCAAAATGTTTTCCAAAAGAACTCTTCTTTAATGATCTCACCTTTTACCTCCCATTCAAGGTTGATGGTTCTTGTATCAAGTATGTTGTTCCCTCTTTCTTTTGGAAACCCAAAGCTTATGAATGTGTTATTATGAGATGAAACCCATTCCTTTCTGTGGGTTATTTATGTATATGTTTGATATGTGTTCTATGTGGAAAGCATGATTATGATAATTTTATGATGTGATGGGTGCACCCGGAATTATATAGCACAATTTGAATGTTTAAATGTGACGGGTGCGCCCGTAATTATATAGCGCTCCAATGCATTGGTTAAAGTGATGAATCTCATGAGTAAATGTGAAATGATGTGTGTACAATATTATAGCTTTGTTCACAAGTATGTGTGGTAGTTAACCACTAAGACATGATGTTTCATTTTTATGCATTGCCACATTTTAAGTTTATTATTTATGCTCCTCTCATGTTCATGATCTTCTTCCTATGTCATGATTATGCTCACCCCATGCTATATTGTTCTTATATATCCTCTTAATGGGATTTTAGAAGACCTCTTTTGATGTATATCCTCAGGTGGCAACATGTACTAAGGAGAGGACAAGTGCCACTAAGAAGCTAGTGAAGACGAAATTAAATAAATGTTTATGGTTGATGTTGTTTTTGTTATGTGTGGTCCTAGTTTTCCCAAGACACTAAACCTTTGGATCCACCATGTGTAATACTATTATGTTTTTTATATTTATAATGATGTAATAGTAATGTAAGAAAAATCTGGGTCGCTATAGTCATCACACTAATAAAAATATTCTTTTTAACTCATAAGAAAAATGTTTTTCAATATTCACATAAAATAATGAAAGTATACATTTCTATATATAAGATAATAAAAGGAAAAATCTAAAATATATAGAATTTTTAGTTTCCATGAAAAATAAAATTTCATATTATACACGTACCATCAATGAAATGTAATGGTCATGCTAATAATAAAATTTATTCATGTCATATAAGTTGTATTAGAACAATCTTTTTCCCCTTTATAGAAGAATTCTAAACGTTTTGTAACAAATACCTACAAAATATTACATATGAATCAAATTTATGTAATGTAAAAAATATACATGAAATTTATTTTTTATTAATTTATTTTCTTATTAATTCATAAAATAATGAATTTTAAGAACCTGACTATATAATAAAAAATAAATATTGAAGTCATTTTAAATGAGTTTTTTAGGTGAAGTGTCAATTACCTTTAGTTAGATTAATCATGTATGATATTTATATCCCTGAATAATATATGAATATAAAATATTTAATTCACTAATAAAAATTTCCAAATATATTATTACTTTCATATCATGGTTTTATGTTTTTATATTTTATTTCTTATAAAATAATCTCCTTGTCAGAAGTTTTGATTATATTTAACTATTATGTCTATTATGAAATTGGTGGGATGACTATGATCTATGTGGCCATTATTTATTTATTTGAAAAAAAAATTCATGACATAATAATAATTTTTTAAAAAAAATATAATTTTAATATCAAACAAGGAATATTGGTATGAAAATTGAACTATGTTACTATCATGGTGACAGTTTGTCATACGTATACATGATAAACATTTCCATTATGTGGTGAAAATGATGGATGCAAGGTAAATATTAATTTACCATTCCAAAATTATTATTAAATATAAACTATTTTATAATAAATGTTATTTAAATTATATATATTATTCGTGTGATGTGGTTATGAAAAATGAATCACATTGCCTCATGGATGTGGTACTCCAAAATTAATGCATGAAAGATGTTTTCATTTTCCGTGGATAGAACGTTAAAAAAACAATTGATATTTTATTATTAGATAATTCTAATTATTTCATGATTATCATAGATATATACACACACACACAAGTACATATATATATATATATATTAAATGAAACATTTTTTCTATACATGAGAGGTGGTTTTAAAAATAATATACATTAGTTCACGATTCAATAGTCTCCCAAACAAATGAACGATGGTTTCAGTTATCATTTGATTGAAGATGATATGGATATAGGTTATTACATTTGAATTATAAAATATCATTATATGGAAGATACTTAGGTTATTCTTTCATATTGATTGAACAACATTTGAATGATCTAGATGAATAGATAAAAATTAAATAGTTGGTTAATAGTTATACCTCTTCTTTGAAAAAACTCTTATTTTTTATGCATTTAGCCTTATAATGTAGTTATTACGATCAAACTAAGTCCTATTGTATATGTTAAGAGGCTCTATTTAGATGTTAGTGAAGCTAATTTACTAGCCTAATGGTTATATATTTTTTAATGAAAAAGGAGAGGATGTTCCATTTTATATTTGATGGGAGGGGCACCATTTAATTACATAATGTATTAAATTAATATAAATTAATTTTTATAAAGAATAATTTCAAAATTAATTTAACCAAAATATAAGAAAAAGTTTTCCAAAATTTTAAAATCTATTTATTTTTTAAAGGTTTATATTATGTTGTTAATGTTTTCTCTTTCCTTTATCCCATGCTATCCCTTTTTAAAATTACTATAAAAACATGTTTTTAATCATTAGGGGTTAATAAAGTTAATATAAAAGTAAATGGGACCCAAAAATATACCAGGACTGAAATTTTCAACAATATATCATTCATGTAAATGATGGTTGAATTTTTAGTTATTTTAAAATATTTATGAAATATTTTTTATTATAAAATATAATTAATATAATTCTTATAACTACTCAATTTTCTTGAAACTGAAAACAACATTACATTAAATGAATTATAATTTAAACATTTATAGTAACCATAATATTTTATATTTACTTATAATAATTATAAGTGATTTTATCCAAAAAATAACATAACGTTATTTATTTTTTAAAATGATTTACATGATTTCCTGACTTCATTCACAAGCACTATTTCATCATTTCATAAATTATTACTTTTTTTATTTCAACAACTAAAGCATAAAAATAAATTTTTGTAAAAAAATTTATACATATTTTAGATAATGATTTATAAACCAAAAAAATTTACTTCTATCTTTTTCAAAAAAATATTATATATATTAATGAAATAGATTTTTTTACTTTATTATTTAAAGAAATATAATAAATGTCATAATAAAATTTAGATGAAAAAAATGATATATTTTAGAAAAATAAATTCTTATGTATAAAAATGTTATTACCCAAAAATCAGGAATACTATTAACAATAATGAACTTAATTGAATTATAATACAATATAAATTATGTTACATGAAACCATTTAAAACATAGTTGGAATTTTAAAATTCTTTAAATATAAAGTAAAGTTGTATTAACATGATATTTTTCATTATCCATTTAAAAATAAAACATTTTATAAAGTTTTTAAAAATTCTTAGTTTTCTATTTTCAAATGATAATTAATGAAACAATATTTTCTTGTAGCATAAAATGACATTGATAAAATATTGACTTCTTAAATCCTAATACTTAATCAATAAATGTTTATTGAAACATTACACATATACTTCCTAATGTGGTTATTCTTATTAATATTATCTAATTCAATGTCTATGTTATATCGATTGTATTCATATAATAATTTTACATGGCCCTTTTTATCACACTCTAGTGTGTCATATATGTTATAGAACATAATATTCTTTTAAAAATATAAATAAATTACATTCTCCCCACCTCAATAAATTTTTTCCACAAAATTTGAACTTGATATCTGTATTCTGGGGATTAAAATTTGAAAATAATAGTATTGAAAATGAACATTATAAAAAATAATAATATAACGTCCTTTTAAAAATAGGGAAATGTATATTTTAATTTCTACTTGAATATAAAATATCTAGGTTTCAAAATATAATACCATTTATGTGAATAGAAAATATGGGCATGTAGGAAAAAATATGTTCCAAAATAATGATAGTGAGTGATATAGATCATTGATTAATAGAAATTGAATGTTCAGGAGAATGTTAATGTCTAAAATACTGAAAATTAAAGATAAATGAAAAAAGGGATATTATTTATAAGAAATGAAGGTAATACGATAATTTTTTTGTTTCAAGATACCTTTCCCAGATTTGACTAATTGATTTACTTCTAGACCGAGAACATAATAAATTGACTTACATGGCATGTGGAATTTTATCCTTTAATCTATTTTTACAACAGTCTCATATTTGTTTCCTAACAACGAGTATTAATGATGAATTTTTTTATAAAGGAGGAACTAAAATCAACATATAATGGATTACATAATCAATATAAGGATGAAAATATATTACATATATTTTTTAACAATAACTAAAACAAATATATTTAGCATACAGTAATGTAATTATCAAAAGAATGAAATAATCATATGAGAAATCAATACAATAATCTCCAAAATTCTATAATTAATCCAATGTTTCTACAAAGATACTTCTATAAAAAATTAATTCTATATCCAAATTACCCTCAATAACCTAAAAATTAAGTAATCTTTTAAACTCTATTTTTGTATAATATCATTCATCTTACATCTCCAGAGAGTAATAACATTATTTGTCAATAATTATTCCTGATAACCTAATGGTTATATATATATATCTCTCAAAAAATAAAAAAACATATCATAAGATATCATAAAACTTAAAAAAGAAATAATAATAATTTTTTGATCACATAATTTGATTCAAATAACAAAAATCAAAAAAACATTTTCATTTATTTATTAAAAATATAAAATTCATGTCTCAAAAAGTGAATGAATTACATATAATTATATATTCTTCCCCAAATCAAGGAAATGATTATTTGTGAAATAATTTAACTAAAAAACCAATGTCATGCAAATAGAGAAATCATATAGGATAGTGGTAGGTGTTTCACCCATATCTCTTTTCACATATGGGATCATGCATTGTGACCTTACGAGATTCGATTGGTTGTCATGTGTACAACATGTTGTCCTTTTTAAATTCTATATCAGTATAGTTTCATTTTAAATAGAAAAATATATGTGATAATCGATTTCACAATTCACATTTATCCTATAACATTTCATAAAATATTACTTCCATCCTAAAAAATATCAGTAATTATTAAGTCAGATTTTAACCTACGGTTTTATATATTGATTATTTTTTTTAAAATTTAATCATATTTACCAAATTTGACGATAAAATTAACCAAATGGTTAATTTATCCTTATATCATATGTCCATAAAATAATTTCACATAAAATACCTAATTTTTTAAATACAACTTTTTAAAGGTATCGATTCTATATAAGACATTTATCCAACATTGAATATAAAACCAATAATATAATTATCCTAAATAGTTTTAATAATCTCAAAATATGTAAAATATATTAGAATTTCATTGATTAAGGACAAATGCATTCCAATTTTATAAAAATGATATAAAAATACATCCAATATTAATATTCCTTATTAAAAATGTAACAATACTTTACAATATTATTCATTAATAATTAATTTCTACAAAATATATATGTATTATTTCACTTTAATTAATCAATATTAACCCAAGAAAATATCATACGTTATAAATAAAAATTAATTCTATCATTAAATAAAAACCAAATTTTTTTCCTGATATTCCCTTTATCTTCTAGAAATATTCATATCTTCAATAAAATAAATTGGCACATCCACTGTGGTATTTAATTTTTTATAAGAGAGATTGAATATTTGATAATTTGAAGTCAACTGAAAAAATACATCATGACACATATATGTTTTATAGAATAAAAGTTATTTGATAAGTTAAACAGATTCTTGTTTGTGATTTCAAAACACAAGAAGGTATCCAAGCCTCTAGAACAAAATTTTTTAGTAATAGTGATGATCAAATAATCTAAAATGTATAACAAAGATGTACAAGATCACATTACTTCCTAAATGAAAACAAATTCATTATCTATTTAAAATAACATAAAATAGACCTGAAATAAAATTTTAAAATGAAATTATTCTTTAAGGATAAAGGCAATATAAAAAAATTAGTCCTTTAAGACCATTATATCTTAGTTCATTTATGTTTATATAAAATCTACTAAATTAATAAAAATATCTTCATATTAATAAACAGAATTCCTTATAGTATTATAATATGTTTTTTTATAATGATCTTTAATCTTAAGATGAAATAACGCATGCATCTCTAATATTATTTAAAACCTTTCTTTGATATTAAAAATAAAGACCCAACCTTAATACAATACATAATATTGAGTTCCAAATAAGGATTTCGTTTTCTTGAACTCCCAAAATCATTTTAGGTTTATAGTTTTAATAAAAATTTAAAAAAACTACCTAAAAACCCATATATTGAAAGTCGTACACTTCTACTAAGTATCTATTTTCCCATAATAAAATTTTTTTTAATGTTTTTTAATTTGTTGAAAAAATCATCACAAATTTCCACATGACTTCTTAATAGTATTGATTCATCATAATACAATGTGAAAAACATTTGAAAACATTGGATAATAAGTAAAATGAAAATAAAGGATATTAAAACTAGAAATAAACTGATTTTTCCATTTCAAATCCATGGGGTCATAAAAGAGTGTTTTATTTTAAAAACCTAAAATTTATACTTAATCAATATTTTACATACCCATTAAATCATTATTAAAAAAAATTCCTCAAAATACACTTTATAATAAAAAACATTGAAATAATCAAAATAACAATGGTTTTACAGGAAATAAGAGAACCCGTGAAAAACATTTTCGTAATAACATCCTTTGTTATCTTCAAAAGATATAATCTTTCCTTTATAACAATAGATCATTAGATTACCTTTGAAAACATAAAAATTCACATGAAAATTCATTATAATGAAAATAAATATCATGTAGGTTCCTTAATACATCGCCTTCAATGATCTATTACAGTAACTCTTATAGTAAACTTTACAATTGTAATAATTTATATGGTTGACTTACTACATAATTTTTCAGAAACAATAATCATTATCCATGAATTGGGGATATATACTGGGATCCCCATATCATAAACCATTTCAAATGACATTAATATAAATGAACCACTTAATGTTTTTCATTCGCAACCTCAAACTCATATAAATTTACATTTGTTCCAATAATAAATATCATTTTTAGTCATTACGTAAAATGAGGAAAGTATCTCTTAACATTGATTCATTTAAAAACTAAAAACAAAAAAAACATTGAGAAATTATTTTTCATTGAAAATAACCATCTAAAATTGTAATCAAATTCTATAGGAAATTAAAGGTCATGATGATAGGAAAACACGTTCATGCTATATATGTTAAAATAGAAAATTCATTTTAATATTTTCTAATGAATGTCAAGACATTTCATATAAAATACATAAAAAGTGTAAATTAAATTAAATTGTAAGAATGTATAAAAATGAATCGAAATGTAAATTTTAATTAATTCCTTTCAATATAAATAATTAAAAAATTTATTTTTAATATCATGGATATGTAATAAGAATTTAACTCATTAAACCATTTTAAATTAGGTTTTAATTTTAAAGTGTCTCTTACCTCGATTTCAACTAGTCGTAAATTTTTTTTCCCTAGATAAATAAAAAAATTACATTAATTAATTAATATTTGGATAACTATTTTCTTGTTTATTATTGATTTTATATTATTTATTTCATATTAATATTTAATTACATAACCAAATAAGTTCACCTTATATGTTTTGAGGATATTAAACTCTTTTGTCTGAAACGATATCCATATGTTGACATTGATAATATAGGCTATTATTCTATCATCTTCATAATAATAATAATAATGAATTAATCTATTTTTTTTCATAAATTCAAATTTTAAAACCTACCATGTATGATGGTTATGGAAAATAAACTATGTTACAATCCGGGAGACGATATTTTATTCTTGCACATCAGTACCATTAATGATTTTAAATGAATACAATGGAAATAATTTAATAATTTAATTTTATAAAATAATTATATATCAAAAACAAAATAAAATACATTTATATAAACTTATATATATGTTCTATGTGATGTGTTGATGATAAATTATTCACATGGCATCATGGAAGAGGTAATTCACATCTACGTACAAACGATGTTATTATTTTCCTTTTGATGGAAAGGTAATAAAATAAATGATATATTATCATTATAAAATGATAAAAATGTCAGTAATATCATATAATATATATATATATATATATATTAAAACCATTGTTTTAATCATCCATGAGAGGTAGCGATAGGAAACAAATTAAACTGGTTCGTGAGATGGTAGTCCTTTGTATAATAGAAAAATGGAAATATTTCTAATATTATGGATGTTGAGATAGATATAGAGTATTACATTAACATAATAAAATATATGTATTTTTAAGATACAATGTATTTTATTTTGTAATGGTTTAAGTATATTTTAATAATCCGGATGATGAATTAAAACTAAAATATTATATTAAATTGAAAAAATTGTCATCAAACACCCTCTTCTTTTCACCATAATCCCTCAAATGATAATATTATTCCTAAAATAGGACCACTAAAATGTGTGAAGGGATTTTATAAAGATATTTTGTATGGTATTTTTTGAACCAAATTATTCTTTATGTTTGAAGAAAACATGATTGATGTTTCCCTCTAATAAGTGGTAGAAGTAGAATACATAGAAATATAAAAAGTTGTAAATTAATATAAATTAATTTTCTTGGAAATATTATTCTAATTATATATAATTATTGGATACAATAATTAGGGGAAAAAATAATAAAATCCAGTAATTATTTTTATTTTTTAGATTATTTTAAACCCTTATCTCATTATTATAACACACATTAACCATTTATTCAATTACAGTGAAATCAATGTTTTCGGCTATTAATTGGTCCAAATGTTACGTTAAATGTAACAGGGAACAGAAAAATAAAAATAATGTATATTTTCTACCATATCATACGAACTTTTTTTTATTTTTACAAATTTTATATAATTTAAATATATATTGTTTATTTTAAAATAACAATAATTATATTTATGGAACTATTCATAAAATTTGACATTGTTGATGATTAAATTATATAAATTATTATATAAGAAAAGTTTCAATCACTAATTTTTTATATTTATGTATACAGTTTGTGGGAAACATTCATTAACTAAATGATATTACTTTTTAGTTTTTAAAAATGATTTACATGATTTTTTACTGCATCTGTGTGCACTATGTTGGCATTGCATAAGAATATAAGGTATTTTTTTTCTGAGGAGAAATATTAAAAAAGTACCATGATAAAAAATTCATTCATATTTCAAATAGACATTATGAACAACTCGTATTTCTTTATCCCTATCACAAAATAACATATATATTAATAGAATAAAAGTGGAATTTTAAGTTATCATTCACTTAAATATTATATATGAATTCTTTTTAATAATGTAATGTTACTATATTTTGGATTATTATTGATTAAATTTACTCAACCAATGTTTTTTTACTATTTTTAATGAACTCTATGCCTTTCCACATTAGTTTCAATCACAATTAACCCACATTACCTATATTTTCACAACACAAATTTACTACGGTATGTATTCATAATCCCAAAAAATTAAAAGGTCATAACATACAAATTTAAACCACATGAATCTAAATATGGGATATCAATTTGGTGATTTAATTTATATAATTATAAGTAAATAATTTATTATAAAAATTCAAAACCCAATGAAGAATAACATCCTTTGAAAATATCCTTTATTTGTATAAATTTATTTTTATAACAAATTGTGAAATATAATTGATTCCAACAAATGATAATTAGATTGTAATATAGTTGAAAAAATTTAAATTTTAAATAATTTTAAAATAATATTTTACATATTATAATAAAAAAATTATCATTTTCTAAAATAATAAATATTTTTCACTATTCATTGAAATATCAAACTATTGTAAAATTTACCTAAATTGTTTCATAAGATAACTTTTACATTATAATTCAAAATATGATATGATATTTATTAAATAATTTTTCAGTATGGAAAATAAAATAATTAAGACATCATGTCACAAATATTAATCTAATAATTTGGTAAATAAAATATTTTTTGAAAGCGTAAAATTACTTTCCTAAACAAGTGAGTTCATATTTCCTCTGAATTAATGAATAATTTTTTATTGAGTAAGAAATGTATAAATTCAATAAATATTTTTGGGTATTCATATTCAAACATTTAAATTCAACATTGAGGTTATAATGATCATATTTAAATAATAATATAGTACAATTTTTCTAGGGTTGGTGTTTCATATCATATTTTCTACCAAAACACAGTATTCATTTTAAAATTTTGGGTAGTTAGAAATAATGCATCTAAATATTCAATTTGAAGATTATTATGGAAACTAAAGATCAAGTTTTGTGTAGTTCAATTCTTAAACAATCCATATTACCGAGGCACATGTTATCACCTTATCATTGTGTGTGAGTATGCAACCCCCAAAATGTTTTGATGGATCATTGTAGATGACCAATAACTCCCTTTGTGTGGGTAGGGAGACTAGTAATTTTGTGTTTGAAACTTCTTCAACTCCATGAAGCTCTATTCACCCTCATATATAAAGATATAATTCAGTCCTTTACTAGTTAGCATGGTTAAATAATTTTACAGTCATGATAAATTTCTAAATAATCATCCATTGTTCTTATCTAATAGGATGAAACTGTGGATCTCCACTTTTGATTTTGTTCTTGTACATTTTTTTAAAAAATTATTCTTCTATATGTCCACATATATCTCCTTACTGATGATAGAATTCCCAAAAAAAAGAAACTCTCTTTATCCAAAACATTAATTTAGTATAAATTCTTAATAACTTATACTTATAAAACATCTTCATCACAATACTCAAATTATTCATTTTCCATTACTTAATTTTGTATAATAATGTTCAATAGTCTATAAATAGAACCCCAAAATTTTCAATGTAATTTATACAGACCATATTCCATATGTTCACATAAATGACTAGAGAATCCATTAGTTCAAATTTTATAGCTATGAACTCATTGTGCTTAGCCCTTTGATGAAATTCATTCTTTGTAATATCCCAATTTTCACCTTAAAACACCGATGTACTAAAAGAATATCCATGTTAAAGAAGTATTATACTCTATACAACAGATTGAAAAATTCACCAATCTATTATAGGGGAGAATTTTTCTTTTTGATGATCTTTTTATTTTCATGAAAATTAATATCTAGACATAATTACTAATAATTATTCGTATCAAATAGAACTGTTGAACTCCATTGTGAATTTGTCTGGGGGTATGAAATATATGTCTATATTTTATTATAATTACTTTTTCAATTCACCCAGTTCAACAGTGTCCATTCAAAAGGTATTCTTGGTTATCTGGGGAGATATAGGTATAAGTTTAATTGATTTACCAATATATTGATTAGGAAGAAAGACATGAAATTATTCGAGTAAAACATTACTACAATCCCTTATAATGGATATTTTTTCAAGGGAACTCATCTTCATTGATTCAATCATTTATCCTCAATATTATTACTCATAACCAAAAATATCCATTATTATGAAAGAGATTCCATATTAAGTTCATAATACTTCATACCAAAGTATTCAATAACAAGGTATATTGGTCTATATAATGTTTTATAATTCCCTAGAAATTTCATGTGGGATCTATGTAGTGAAAACTAGTCTTTTCAAAGTAAAACATAATATTTTTCTAATTAGGTTATTACAAGATTCTCTAGGAGATTGACCTCATTAATATTTACTTTGGAATATAAATTTACTTTTGTGAATCCAATTATACATTATCATTTTTTACTAATTACTTAATCTACTTGTTTTTTGGTGATTTTTGAATATTTATATTAAGGATTCATAATATAAAAGGATTTATATAACCAGAATCAAAGAGTATGTTCTATCTTATTGAAAGGATAACTTTTTTACATGTTAACATATCATTTTCTTGAAACAGTGGAACAATAGTTATATCATAAGATGACCCTTTATTTGATGGACATGTGAATTATTATCATTGGTTATCATTAATACCCCATGTGTTTGTGATTTTTTGTTTCATATTGTCCACAAATTTTATAGTTGAAACATTATAAAATAGGAAATCGAATGATCTGGAATTTGTTTTCCGATAACATTTCTAGACCTCTTCATATCAGTTCTAAATTTATTGCCCTGATTTCCCTCATTTTCACACATCAACCATTTTTATGTCCCCTTAAAATAGTTTCAATGATAATTAGTTATGCACTTTTTCATGTAGGGGCGTTGTATTTTCTTACCACCAAGTGTTTTATTTAGTTATCCCCTATTGTAAAACATTGTCCTCTAATTTTTAACTTCAGTTATATGAAATCATGTATAATCAACAATGTCCATATCATCAATATGGTTTAATTAAAATCATCTTTATAGCTATCAAAATACTATATTTAAAAATATCTTATTAGAAGCAACATTTGAAAACAAAAGAAGCCGTATATTTTTCATTTAGTGTTACTAATCATTACATAGGTTTATCAGGTAGAGATAATTATGTTTTCCTCATAAGACATGATTTTTTCCACTATTTCCTCTTGAGTTTTTTGAAATACCTCTTTGTTAAAAGAAAAATAGTTCAATAAGTATATTTTTTGATAAATAACATTTTAAATTCATCCCACTCCAAATATTTTTTGTCTTATATCTATTTTTTCTTCCTAAGAAGTTTTTAAAACTAATAGAATTATCCCTCAATAGTTTAAATAACCACAAGTAAATATTTTTGGTCCAACCATTTGTTGGAAGATAATATCATATCAATTGATTAAATCCATTATTTTTTGATTATGGGACCAAAGGTTCCTCTAAAAATTGAGTCATGTGATTCATAACAGGCGCAACAAAAACATTTTCAATCATAGAGAATTACATGTTATTCAATTAAATATTCATTAATTGAGTCATTTTTTTCAAGTATTACCAAGTGTTTCCCAACTTAATCTTCCATAATGTCATGATTTTAATTTGGCTAGTCATCACATTAACCATTTCATATTTATTTAACATGGTTCATCTGAACTTCATCCATGTTACAAAATAATATATATTTAGTTATGTGAATACTATTAATTATATTAGAATAAAAAGTAAACCCTGAATATTGAAAAATTAAATCATATGTGATATGAAAACCCAAATTTATGAATATTAGTGTTTCAATATATATTATCCATGGTAATTTTCTTATCAGTATCACTAACATAATGATATTATGTAAAATCATATGTTGAAATCCTTCAAATCATTTTGTAAACATAATTTGAATTAATCAATGAATATCCCTTGAGATTCTCTAGAAGGTTGTTCAATATTTGTGAAACACAATATGAATTGAATAATGATTGAGTAAGTACCCAACCGGTCCCTTTTAGTGTTACAACACATAGGTTCATCTATACCAAAACCATATCCACATGATTATATTCAGAGAAGGATGTAATTAAAAGGAATAAAATAGTCACTAATTTTCCAAAATATTAGGATATTGTACTATACATAGATACATTCATATGGTTTTTACTGATGTTATATCATTATAATCCTGAAAATTAACTTCCAATTCATCAAATACCTTCTATAACTAGCAATTTTGTAAAAATATTATTTGTTTTATACACCCTTTTCCAAAGAAATCAAAAAAAGATATAGATGTTTATTTTCTTAATATAATTAAAAATATAATTAAATAATCTTATACATAAAATCATAATATTTATATAAAACACTATATAGTTTTCATAAAACATATATATCTTCTAAAACTGTATAGAATACCATTAGGGAAATACATATGGGAATGGTTACAACTCGAATAACAAAAAGGTAATAAATTGTTTTAATATTGGGTGACTAAGACACAATATAAAGAGTAAATTTTGATTACAATTTCATTTCTAAATTGAATAATTCATGATATTTACTTAATATAATTGTGTTGACATTTATATGTACAGTTTTTTATTTTAAATTCATTATATTGTTTTTTGTATCAAAATTTGGTAAAACATTCTCTGATATATTGCGAACCTCAAGAAAATATGACAATAATATTAAACATATGTCCTATAATCTAGAAACATCATAATGAATATACATAGATTCTTTATGAATATCATGTGATTAGGTCTCATAACAACTGTGATTAGTTCTCATCATTCCACACTTGGTGATTTAGAGTAGATGAGATCAGGATGAATTAATCTTTAACAGGAACACCACATGATTTAGGTGTCATTTGTCGTTTATATCATTAATCACATTTAATGGTATAATGACTTGATTTCTTTACCATTGTATAATATTTATCATGTATTTTGATGAATGTTAAAAACATTCTATTTAATTATTGTTGGGGAATTCTTCATTGTGAAATTAATAGGTATTATAATCTTTATTGAATAATTGAGATATAATATTTCAATTCCAAAAGGAATTGATTTATCGTGCATAGTTGAATAGGATAATAGAACCATCACTAAATCAATGTTCATAGTAAAAAGGTGTATTCTAATACATTAAATTAATCAATAAGTATAGTAAAATATGATGATTATATGAACTATGCACATTTTTTATGAGAGATCAAGATTACAAAATATTATATCTCATGGATTGTGTTCATATCTAGAATTTCATTAATATAACTATTTATTTTCTTTTTTTAGGGGCCTTGATGGGATTCTAGTCTCCAGCCCATATTTTTTAATTATATTTAGTAATATAAAATAAGGGCATAGATGGTCATATATTATAGCATATTCCAAAGTAGACCCAATTATATTGTATAGGACTATATGATGTGGTATGGAATCGTGCCTTTTTATTAAATAACTTTTTATTACATTTTTCAAACAGAGGATCTTTAAAGTCTCGTGTCTTGGAAATCAGGAACCTAATACTTGAAAATAACATAAAACATTATTCTAAACCACTTTTGAGGCTTCAACATAGTTTCATACTTTGTAAAATTACTACATCTCATATTCGGGAGACATACATCAAAGGAAAGGGTGAGCAGAAGGCCCAGTAAGGGGTAATCAAAGGAATTAGTTTACTTGTGATATTTATAAGAACTTGATGAAAAATATGAAGATATGAGTAATGGAAAAAGTTGAATATCATAATAAGAAGAACATGAATCATAACATGAATATTTGGATACAATAATTTATTTAGACATTCATGAACATATCACCAAGGTTTATCCCCAACATGTCAAAAAAATTACCAAGGTTATTCACCAATGTATCAGGAAACTTGTGATCTCAAGAGATTAATTTCATTACCCAATGTTTTGGAGTTCTATCAAGGAGAAATGTTAATATGTCTTTATTTTCATGTGATCTATGTTGATAATAGTCAATAATTTCATAAATAACCCATAGAGATTAAATGAAATGGGGTTCATTTTAAAATCATGACATTTTAAAAGTTCTTAAAAACAAGATCATTACGTCATTTATAACGCTTAGAAAGGGAGTGAGGGTTATATGTATGTCAATTACAGAATAAAATATATTATATTTATGTATTTATGAATACCCATAGAAATGGAATAGGTCTGGGTATTCACATAAACAAAACAAGATAATTTCATGAGAGAATGTGATAGAAATTTTGTGACGAAATTTCTGCATTATAACGACTATATAACATGGTTTTATGAAACAATATAAAGAGTGGGGAAAAGAGTAACACACTCATAAATAAATCATATTATATAATGGGAACAGAGTAAAAAAATAATACAATGGTATGGATATTCAAATGAAATACCACATGAAAAAGATAGATGAAAGAAAAGAGAAGATGCAGTTTCTTTTACTAGAATTTCGTCAGCCAAAAGGCATCACATAAAATTTCAGAAAACAAATTGAATAGAGTGGAAAGGGTATATAAAAAATTATAGATGAAATGGATAGGAATGAGAACAAATAATAACTTACCATCAACGTAATGATATGGAAACTAGAAGACACAATATAAAAGAAGTCATTGCTTAATAGAGGAGGGTGAAATATTTCATTACCTTGAAGATTAAGATCAAAATCTTGAATGTGGAGACATTGGTAGGCTTGAGGGGAACTTGGGAGGACTCTATGGGAGATAAGGAATCCAGAACTTAATTGGGGTGTATTTTGAAATGGAATGAATGAGGGAATGGCTTGCTGTTTATAGGAAAAGTGAGGGAATAAATTTTTAATTTCCAAGGGACACCCCATCAGTGGTATTTGAAAAACCATGGTCGTTACCATGGTATTTGACCGTGGTATTAGCCACATGGGACCCCTCATAGAATATATCACTATTCAGAAGTCTACCAGAATGCTTACATCATTATTACATCATTTATAATGTCATTAAACACCCGAATATCAAAACTACATTTTTACTATTAACCAAAAACTCAACTGTTTCAGAATAATCCAAAAAATTTACCCTAACACAATATCAATTCATGGAATTTAAAAAATAACATTATTTTATGAAAATAATTTTTTATATATTTTAAATTTAATTTTTAAATTAAAACAGTATATCTTCCAAAAAAACACTAAAACTATAACTCATTTTGTAACACCTTAAATAAGTAATCAAGGTCCCATAAATTTATCGTACAACCATAAGACAATAAATTAAAAATTTATAATTAAATTTTATGAAAATTAATTTCCATTTTAAATTAATAAATTAATTATAAAATTTTATGTAAAATGTTAATGACATAAAAAAGACCAAAACATAAACTACGATCGTTTTTTCACTTTTAAAATTTGTAAAATGTATTCATACATTCATGGGTGAAGTGTCTATTTTTTTGGCCGATTAACTATTCATTACTATTTAGTATTATTCATATGGGTATGTTACTATTCATAATTTACAATTCAATAAAAATTATGTTGATCTTATTATACTCTAACTTTCCTATTGAACACAAATATAAAGACAATATTTTTAAAAACATTTCACATTATTAATTACATAAAGATTACTTAAATATTTTAAAATACCCATTTTCCCCAAAATTCATCATTAATATAGAACTATAAATTAATCCCAAATTTATCTGGATATTTGAAATTCAAAAACATTACCATAAGAAGTAATAAAAAATTTATTTATATAAAAGGATTACACAAATTAACTAAGGTCTCATTACATAGTCCCTTATAACACCAGTATAGGACCTAATAGTAAGTTGTGATATGGTGATAGAATCTTGGGGTGGCTCAGACAACATTGCTGGAGTGGTTATTTCTATCAGCTTGAACTTCTCCCTTAGGTGATTCTGTTCAAGCTTCCCTTGTTGATGTTCACATGGGCTTGGACCAGAGCAAAGCCCCGTGATGTTACCTCCTTCCCAAGCTCCAACAGATGGGCTTCTTATGGACCGAGTAGAAGAGATGATTCCATCAACAATTCTTTCTGTATTAATTAACCAAGATCATTTGAATTTATAAACACACTATGTTAAGATTATAGTTTCCAATGGTCACATTGACCAACGATCATATAGCAGTCCAAACCCAATAGTCTCAATTTAATTATGCCCTCTTCATTAATTAAAGGATATAGTTTTGTTGAGTATAAAATAAAATAACACATAAATTTAATAAATAATTATAATTAAAATTTTCATTTCATTACATGTGGTGGGTCCCATGACTAGGCTCTTGGATGTGTTTGAGGATATAGTATAACAAAAAATGAATAAATTCATATTATTTAAATATACATTAATTGACAATGAATTTATTCGCCAAAAAATTTCATGTATTAATGTAAATACATGGAAAATATTATAAGGAATAATATTATTTTAATATAAAAGTATTTTATAATGTTTATGATAATAAAAAGTCGTGTTAATGAGTTCTTTTATTATATAATATATATATTATATTATAAGTAAGTAGTAAAAATAAAAATGATGTTTATATCTATCTAATTTATACGTGAAATATTATTTATAGCTTATTTAGTTGGTTATAAATGATCATGAGGTCTGGTAACCTATTCCACCTATTTTTTTAGACACACTATATTATAGAGGTGATGAACTTATTCCAAAAACTAGTAATCAAATAATATATTAGATCCTCACTTTCTAATCTTCTGTATCCAAGAAAAGAGAGATGACTAGTTGAGCTCATAATAAACATTATTCTTTAAGAATTTTTCAACCAGTGCTGCAATTTTCACAAGGAATATTAAGGGAGCATTGTATTTCCACACAAGAACCTAAAATTCAGTTATTTAATATCTTGTAGATATTGATATCTTATACATATGATCTAAGGGGATTTGGATTCAAACCCACTAAACAATTATTAACAACTATGATTGGATGTTAAGTGTGATATTAGATCTAAAGTGGAAATACTTTATTTTAATATCAATTATTAAAATTCATCACAAAATATCTTGAAATCATTATCATCGTTGTGCCTCATGTGTTATGATATAGGCAAAGTGAGGGAATAAATTATTAATTTCCAAGGGACACCCCCCATCAGGGGTATTTGCAAAACTAAGGGCTTGCCCATGGTACTGTCCACATGGGACACCACATAGAATATATTACTATTCATAAGTTGACCATAAATCTTACATCATTATCACATCATTAATGATGTCATTAAACACCCTAAACTCAAAACTATATTTTTACTATTCACCAAACACTCAATTATTTCCAAAAAAATCCAAAAAACCCACCATATCTTAAAATCGATGCTATGAATTCAAAAAATGATCTCCATTTTATGAAAATAAAATTTTTAAATTAATTTGTAAATAAAATAATTATTTATTCCAAAAATAAAACTTTAAAACTATAACTCATTTCGTAACACCTTTAGAAAGCAATCAAGGAACAATAATATTATCGTATAACCATAAGACAATAATGTAACAATTTATGATTAAATTTTATGAAAATTCATTTCCATTAATAAATATTAAATTAATTATAAAATTTTAAATAAAATATTTATGATATACAAAAATACAAAAACTTAAACTATGACCGTTTTTAACTTTTATAGTGTCTAAAATTTATTTATACATTAATGGGTGATGTTTCTATTTTTTTGGTCGATTTAATTTTCATTACTATTTACACGGGTATGATACTATTAATACATTATTATTCACTAAAAATTAAGTTGATCTTATTAGTCTCTAAATTTTCTACTGAACACAACTGTAGAAGACCATTTTTTGAAAATCAGTCAATATTATTAATTATTTAGAGTTCACATAAATATTTTAAGATACCCTTTTTCCCGAAATTCATTAGTAATATTGAACTATAAATTCATCCTACATTTATCCGAATATTTAAAATTCAAAAACTCTACCATAAGAAGAAATAAAAATTTTATTTATGTAAAAGGATTATAAAAAGTAGCTAAGTTATCATTACATATCCCCTTATAATAACAACGTGAGACTTAAGTGTAAGGTGTGCTATGGTGATAAATGTAAAGAACCGAAATTTTCAAGGAAATTTTTTTCATAATTTCTTTGGGATTTAACAAGAACGCAGTTTTTGACGACACCTGATTCCGAGGCCCGGTGTGCCCAGAATCAATTTCCGAAGTTTATCTCGGGTACGTTCAGTGAACGAACGAGCGGGTTTTTCTAACTTTTGAACTGGTGCTTGGAATCAGAATCTGAGGGCACCAATGAACTCGCAGCGCATGTATTTGCTTAATGGGATCTTATGCGCAGATGCTTTTTTTCGCATGAGCTTGTTAATTTTTGGGGATTCGATAAGTCTAAAATAAATTGTGGTGTTACAATTTAATTTTAGTTGAAGTTAATATATCCATAAAGATATTGGAGGTGGGGCCACACCCCAACTAACTTCCCAAGAGAGGGTATGACCAAGGGTGGTGGGGTCCGCATGAATCCCCAACCCTTCACCTTCCCATTAACTCCCTCGAGCTTTCCCTATTTAACATCCCTTGTGTTTAATTGTATAACACCCTAACCCCCCCCCCCCCATTATTTGGGTAAATCCTTCTCTCTCTCTCTATCTCTCTCCCTCATAACTCATGCCAACTCACACCTTAATTAAGTTGTTGAAACTCTTAATCAATGGAGTGTTTGAAATTTGAACTTTTTATGCATGGAATGGTTAAAATAAAATAAGAGAGAAACCTTATTTTATTTTTGGTTGGGTTGTGTAGAGATTTTGGGGGAAAAAGCTCTTCAGTTGTGAATAGCACTTCAACTCCTTCGTTAAAGAACACCGAAACCTCTGGCGTGGAACGACACACCCTTCCATGAAGGACGACGATTCACCCTCTATCCTCTTCTCCTTGTGACAAGAGACGAGACATCAATTCTTATTCGGGTGAACTTCTACAACGTCGGAAGCGACGAACACCAACGACCGTCGCCACTCTCTATTCTTTCTTCACAACACCGTTCTACCGTGATGTTTGACTTTCGCGACTCGATGAGGTGCGACATCAATTTTGAGGTAGGGGTTATTTGATTTTTTAATGATTTATCCTTTGTTGTTCTTCGTCTATATATTTAGTCCACTTGATATCAACATAACGAATGGAGGTCGGACCGCACAAACACGACCAAATCTCATCCCCCATTTGTTTTTGTGATGTTGCGATTCTAAAGAAGGAGGCGCGGTGCAAAGGCACCATGTGGAATCATGGAGAAATATTGCAAGGATGCGTGGCGCCGTCGCGCCGTGCCGTTGAGGCCAAACGAACCCGCGGCCAGAGTCGGGCCGCAGCAAAGGGGCACGACGCCGTCGTGCTGCGCCGAAGAACCATGAAGACACCACATCCGGAGCAGGTTTGTGGTAGAGGGGCACAGCACCGACACATCGCGCCGGTCAGACAAGGCCACGGCTCGAAGCCGCGGCGGTGCAAGGCCAGTCGACCGGAACCGCCGGCCACTAACACCTCGGAAGGGCGGGAACCTGGCGGTCCCATGGCAGTAGCACTGGCCAGCCTGACCGGGCTGGCCAGCTTCCAGGAATCAGGGGTCGTAACCCCCAGCTGGCCAAAGGAGCGGCCCCTCTCCACGTGGGGGTCGCGGCTCATCAAATCGGGGGGGGGGGGGGGGCAGCGCGCTCCCCCTGCCCGCTCGGCTCGAATCACCGAGCTGGCCACACGGCCACGCGAGTGCACCAGGCTCGGCCAGGCCGCGCCCTATTGGGCCGGACATGGACCCGATTTGGGTCGACCCGGTTCGAGCCGACCCAGGGGGTCTCGGGCCGGCTCGGTCCGGGACCGAACCCCGTATTCACGGGCATTTTTTGTTAAAACGCCCATAACATGGGTTAAGAACCCCCGATCGACACACCGTCAGTTGCGATGTGATCCTTGGATCGAGACGGTCGTTTTGATATATTACACTTATGGTTTATGATCACTTTGGGTATGGTCGGGTTGGTTCGAGCACGAAACCAACCGGGACCTCGGAGCGGAAACGCTTATAACATGAGTTTCAGACATCCGATTGACGTGCCGTCGACTTTGTTGGATTCCCCTTAATGAGACGGAACTTTTGGCATACTTCGCCTGAGGTTTGGATGTAGTTGGAGTATGTCCGGGTTGGATTTTACCCGAAACCTACCGGGCCCCTAGAACGGAAAAGCCGATAACATTCATACCAGGTGTCCGTTTGAAAAACCGTCAGTGGCGTTGGTGATCACATTGAGAAACAATCCCTATGAGTATACCCTATGATATTTTGGGGTACAGTTGTGATACGGTCGGGTTGGTACGCACATGAAACTACCTTGGCCCCTGGGATGAAAAGGCTAATAACTCACAGACCGGGCGTCCGATTGACGAGCCTTCTATTGCGCGGAGACCCCTATGACGAGGTGGTACTTTGAGATACTTCTTCGTGGGACTTGTGATACATGTAGTATCAACCTGTAGATCATGTAGTATACCCTCCCAGAGACAAGCGTACCGAGTACGGAGACTATGTAGCTGGCTGAGACCTGAAGACTTCTTGTCCGACTCGAGTCGGAGTGACCTGTAGAGATCAGTGGGGAGCACTACTGTGTTGGGGTGTTAGACCCACGGTGGGGAGCACTACTTTTTTTGTGTGGCAGACCCGCAGTACTCGACAGAAGGAGTACCTCTGTAGGCTATTAGGGGGGGGGGGGTGCACTACTATGTTTGGGTGGCAGACCCCAGTGGGAAGCACTACTATGTTTGGGTGGCTAGCATGTGGTACTCGACAGGAGGAGTACCTCATCAGTATTAGGTTAGTGAGAAGTACCTCGGAGTCATGACAGGATCACTGTACTCGACAGAGACGGGGCTCTTCAGCAGTTACAGTTTTGTTAATGAAAATCCCTGTTTGAGCTGAGTCTATGACCTTTGTGTTTACCTCATGATTGAGATGGGTCACTTGATAACTTTGGAATATATATGGGCATATACCTGGGTGGTGGTTATCCATTGATTTCATGACCTATGTGTTTACCTCATGATTGAGATGGGTTACATGATAACTTAGGTATAAGTATGGTCTTATAAGTAAGTAAGGGTTATCTGTTGAGATTATTATTTGTGGTTATCCTTATTGGATTTAGTGAGACCTTCAGGGTCTCGGGGTCCCTACTGAGTATCGTTATACTCACCCCTACACGGGCTATGCCCGCACCTCATTGTGTTGGTTGCAGATGTCGGGCAGCACTGACAGAGGCCGAGTGTTCGAGGGCTGGAAAGTACCCGGAGGTAGATCTCGCGAAGAGTCAGTATCCGAAGGTGGACTTCACGAAGAGAAGATACTCAGAAGAGGTTGACGGGTGAAAGCATTGTGGAGGCTATCTGTACCTACACTTTAGGTAGGATCCGTGGTGGATGATCCAAGAGTTGCGGTATCTATACCTACCCTTTTGGTAGGATCCTTGGTGGACAATCCAGGATCATCCTATCACCTTTCGACTGCTTTGTCTTTTACCTTGTAAATTACAGTTGGGCTTGTATTTCTGGCCCCCTTTACTTTTAGCACTGATATTTTTCAGTTTTACTTAGTGTTTACTTCACCTTGTACTCTGGTTGATTGTTTTTATGTTTTATAAAGGCAATGCCTTCCCAATTAATGGGATTTACGCCTTTGGTGCTAGTTGCCAGCCCCTGGCCTATGGTAGGCGGTCTTGGGGTAGTCACAGCACGGGCCCTGAGGACGGGTCGTGACAAATTGGTATCAGAGGAGTCGGTTTTACCGCAGAACATAGGACTCTGATATTTCGTTTCTGTGAAGCAGTAGTGTTAAGGGTACCGAGTGTGGTCTTTAGTTCAGGGAGTCCAGTGTTGGTGCGGCGGCCGACGTATCCATACACCAGGACCCTGAATACTGATTTCCGACTTTGTGCACGAAAACACTGATTGTGTGTGTGTTTCCAAAAATTTTAAAAGTCAGCTCAAACCATGTCAGCTCACTAGGTATAAATCGTTTGACCATGTCACATCTGTTCAGGATTTCTCCATGCAGACAGTCAGTTGGAGTTCCGAGAGAGTACTCGATGACGGCTCACTGAGCGACGAGGCTCTGGTGCAGGGCCCTTTTTACTATGTTGGCACCCTCGGGTGGTGTACCAGCAGCACCACCACCTGTTGGGGAAAAGATGCCACCAGCTAAACTAGAGAACTGTGCATGCTGGTAGAGCGCGTTGCATGAGTTACAGCAGCAGCGCCCTCTGAAGTTATGAGGCGAGGCAGTTTCCCAGACAGCAGAGCACTGGATGGAGGCGATTTCTAGAGTTTTCCGCCTATCTGAGACATCAGTAGAGTGGATGGTGGACATGGCCACTAGGGTTTTCCACTGAATTACCACGAGGATGGTCCACATAGTGATGAGGCTTTAGTACATGGACCGATGCCTAAGATAGTGCCTTCAGGTAGTGTGTCAGCTATACATCACCACCTGTTGGTCAGCAGTTACAACTGGCGGTACCGGTAGATGACACATGTAGGCTTAAAGCCTTACACGTGTTATAACATCAGATACCCTCAAGTTCCAAGGTGAACCTGACTCATAGGTGGCTGAGGACTGGCTTGAGGAGGTGGCTGAGAGTTTTCTAGAGCTTATACAGCTTCGGCAGGACGACGTGTCGGTAGCTGAGAATTCATCGAGGCGTACCGAACATTCCGGGTACCCGATGAATACAATTTGATCAGTGCTATAGAGCTCGGAACTCTGAGCGTGGTGTGGTTATGGATATTCAAGCCATCAATTTTTCCTCTATGTATTCCTACTCACGTTAGGGTGATAGAGAGAACCTTGAGGTTGAATGTTCCTTGGCTGAACGAATACAGCTAGAGAATGTTAGAAGTTGGAATGCATTGATCTAGTGCCAGTATTAGATACTTGGGCGTGCGAATGATTTAAGAAGAGGAAATTTTATGGATAGATGAGTCTGCGAAGCAGCAGATGTGGAGGTAGAGATTGGAGAGAAGCATGAGGTGGTGTACATTTTAACATGGTACAACCACCAACCTTAGTTTTCCCCGCCAGGCTCAGGGAGCAGGAGAGCAGGGGAATAGTGCAGCTGCATGAGGTCAAGGAGTGTGACCCAGTGGCTCTAAAAATGATTCAATGGATAGTCTGTGTCCACTACTATCTGTCTTAGTAACATACATTGATACGAAGCATTCCTTCCTTCTATAAATCATGTCCATGTCCTGGAGTTTCAGGTAAGCCGTAGACTTGACCCTCACGTCTGGAGATACCTTGAGAGGAGACTCGATAATCACACTTACGCCGATAGTGTGGTCTAACCCACGAGGCGAGAGTTTCAGTTGGAATCTCTTAGTGGTAGTGTCGAGGCCTTACGACGTTGGTCTCGGTATGGATTGGATTCATAGTTCATGCTCAGATTAACTGTATTAGGCCAAAAGTTTGTGGTTTATCTACAACGTTGGGATGAGTTTTTCCTTGGTCGGTGAAAAGAAAAACCATGGTAGCACAGGACAGAATCATGCATAGGAAGGTGTATCCGATCACTCTTGGGTCAGCCAACTTCACCCATGTGGCAGGAGGAGTTTTGAGTTTCAGTTCTAATCAGGAAATGGAGACCACTAGAGTTCGAGGATGAGGATCACGTCCTTATACGGGTCTCACCTCGACGAGGATTACAGAGACGTGGCTGAGGCGGCATGTTATCTCCACTCTTCAACGGAACATTCTAGGTCCTCAGTGGGGTAGGTGAGGTGGTTTACCACTTGTCCCATCCACCTCAGTTGCACCAGGTGCATGACGACTTCCACGTATCTCAATCGAGGAGATACGTGCTTGACCCAACACACATCATCAACATTAGGGAGTTAGACATCGATGACAGGGTGACATGCACGGAGGTTCTAGTAGAGGTTGAGGATTGACAAAAGTGGGTCCTACGTGAATGGACGATTCCTCAGGTGTGCCTTCACTGGCAGCACGGGAACCTCTAGGAGAGCACATGGGAGCGGAAGGCTCAGATGCGTGCTCAGTACCACTTTTGTATCCCTAGTTTGTGTTAAAGCGTTACAGGGACGTAAAGCCCTGAGGTGGGAGTAATGTAAAGACCTGGAAATTTCAAGGAAATTTTTTTCTAAAATTCATTGGGATTTAACAAGAATGCAGTTTCTGACAGAACCACATTCTGAGGCCCGGTGTGCGTGAAAGAAATTTTCGAATTTTAGCTCGGGTAGGTTTAGTGAAAGAACAAGTATGTTTTTCTAACGTTTGAACCGATGCTCAGAATCAGAATCTGAGGGCACCAATGAACTCGCAGTGCTGGTAATTACTTTAGGGGACCTTAAGCATAGATGCGTTTTGTCGCATGAGGTGGTTAAATTTTGGGGATTCGATAAGTCTAAAATAAATTGTAGTGTTATAATTTATTTTTAGTGGAAGTTAATATCTCCATAGAGAAGTTTGTGGTGGGGCCACACCGCACCTAACATCCCAAGAGAGGGTATGACCATGGGTGGTGGGGTCCGCACGAAACCCCAACCCTTCACCTTCCCTTTAACTCGCATGAGCTTTCCTCATTTAACACCCCTTGTGTTTAATTGTATAACTCCCTAACCCCCCCCCCCCATTATTTGGGTACCTCCTTATCTCTCTCTATCCCTCATAACTCATGCCAACTCACACATTAATTAAGTTTTTGAAACTCTTAATCAATGGAGTGTTTGAAATTTGAACTTTTTATGCATGGCATGGTTAAAATAAAATAAAAGAGAAACCTTATTTTATTTTTGGTTGGGTTGTGTGGAGATTGTGGGGGAAAAAGCTCTTGAGTTGTGAAGAGCACTTCATCTCCTTCGCTGAAGAACACCAAAACCTCCGGCGAGGAACGACACGCCCTTCCACGAAGGACAATGATGCACCCTCTATCCTCTTCTTCTTGCGACAATATAGGAGACGCCAATTCTTCTTCGGGTGCACTTCTACAACGATGGAAGTGATGAACACCAATGACCATCGTCACTCTATATTCATTCTTCGCAACACCGTTCTACCGTGACGTTCGACTTCTGCGACTCGACGAAGTGCGACGTCAATTTCGAGGTAGGGGTTATTTTATTTTGTTCATGAGTTATCATTTTCCGTTATTCGTCTATATATTTGGGCTGCTTGATATCAACATATTGAAAGGAGGTCGAACCGCACGAACACGACTGACTCTCCTCCCCTATTTGTTTTTGTGATGTTGTGGTTCAAAAGAAGGTGGCGTGGTGCAAAGGCACCATGCAGAATCATGGAGATATACGGCAAGGATGTGCGGTGTCGTCGCGCTGCGCTGTTGAGGCCAAACGAACCCGCAGCTGGAGTTGGGCCACAACGAAGGGGCGCGGAGCCGTCGCGTGGTGCCGAAGAACCACAAAGACACCGCGGCTAGAGCAGGGCCGCGGTGGGAGGGCGCAACGCCGGTCGGACAATGCCGTAGCTCGAAGCCGCTGCGGTGCAAGGCCGGGCGGCCGGAACTGCCAGCCACTGGCACATCGGAAGGGCGGGACCCCGGTGGTCTCACAGAAGCAGCACCGTCCGGCCAGACCGGGCCGGCCGACATCCAAAAAAACGGGGGTCATAACCCCAGGCTGGCCGAAGGAGCGGCCCCCCTCCACGTGGGGGCCATGGATCATCAAATCGGTGGGGTGGGGGGGCAGCGCGCTCCCCCCCTGTCTGCTCAGCTCGTTTCGCAAAGCTGGCCACGCGGTCACATGAGCCCACCAGGCTGGGCCGGGACGCACACTATTGGGCCAGACCCAGACCCGTTTCGGGTCGACTTGGTCTGGGCCGACCCAGGGTGTCTCGGGCCAGGTCGGTCCGGGCCCGAACCCCCTATTCTCAGGCATTTTTGTTGAAACTCCCATAACATGGGCTATGGACCCCGATCGACGCACTGTCAGTTGAGATGTGATCCTTGGATTGAGACGGTCGTTTTGGTATATTACACTCATGGTTTAGGAGAACTTTGGTTAAGGTCGGGTTGGTTCGAGCACAAAACCAATCGGGCCCTCGGAGCGGAAATGCTTATAACTTGAGCTCCAGACGTTTGATTGACATGTCGTCGACTTTGTAGGATTCCTCTTGATGAGAAAGAACTATTGACATACTTCTCCTGAGGGTTGGACGTAGTTGGTGTATGGCCGGGTTTGATTGTACTCGAAACCAACCGGGCCCCTGGAACGGAGAAGCCGATAACTTTCAGACCAGACGTTCGTTTGATGAACTGTCAGCGGTGTTGGTGATCACGTTGAGAAACGATCCCTATGAGTATACCCTATGAGAGTTTGGGGTAAAGTTGAGATATGACCGGGTTGGTTCGCACACAAAACCAACCAGGCCCCTGGGACAAAAATGCTAATAACTACCAGACCGGGCGTCCGATTGACATGTCATCTGTTGCGTTGAGACCCCTATGATGAGGCGGTCCTTTGAGATACTTATTTGTTGGACTTGTGATACTTGGATTATCAACCTGTAGCTCGTGGAGCGGACCCTCCCGAAGACAAGCGTACGGAGTATAGAGACCGTGTAGCTGGCTGAGACCTAAAGACTACTTGTCCGACTCGAGTCGGAGTAACATGTATAGCCCAGTGGGGAGCACTAATGTGTTTGGGTGGCAGACACACGGTGGGGAGCACTACTATCTTTGGGTGGCAGACCCACAGTGATCGACAGAAGGAGTACCTCTGTAGGCTATTAGGGGGGGTGCACTACTGTGTTTGGGTGACAGACGCCGGCGGGAAGGACTACTGTGTTTGGGTGGCTGGCCCACGGTACGCAACAGAAGAAGTACCTCAGCAGTCTTAGGATAGTGAGTAGTACCTCGGAGTCGTGACAGGATCACTGTACTCGATAGAGACATGGCTCTTCAGTAGTTACGGTTTCATTAATGAAAATATTGGTTTGAGCTGAGTCTATGACCATTGTGTTTACCTCATGATTGAGATGGGTCACTTCATAACATAGGTATATATAAGGGCATATACCTGGGTGGTGGTTATCCATTGATTTCATGACCTTTTTGTTTACCTCATGATTGAGATGGGTTACTTGATAACTTAGGTATAAGTATGAGCTTATACCTAAGTAAGGGTTATCTATTGAGATTATTCTTTGTGGTTATCCTTGTTAGATTTAGTGAGACCTTGAGTGTCTCAGGGTCCCAACTGAGTATCGTTGTACTCACCCCTGCATGGGCTATGCCCACACCTTGTTGTGTTGGTTGCAGACGATGGAAAGTGCTGACAGAGGCCGAGTGTTCGAGGGCAGGACGATACCTGGAGGTGGATCTCACGACGAGTCACTATCCGAAGGTGGAATTCACGAAGAGACGATACTCAAAATAGTTTGACGGGCGAGAGCGTTGTGGAGGCTATCTGTACCTACCCTCCAGGTATGATCCGTGGTGGACGATCCAGGAGCGGCGCAATCTATACCTGCCTTTCAGGTAGGATCCTTGGTGGACGATCCAGGAGCTGCTTGTCACCTTCTATCTGTCTTGTATTTTACCTTTTTCTTTACAGTTGGGCTTGTATTTCCGGCCCACTTTACTTTCAGCACTGCTTGTTTTCAGTTTTACTTAGTGTTTACTTCCTCTTTTACTTCGGTTGATTGTGTTTATGTTTTATAAAGGCAATGTCTTCCCAGTTAACGGGATTTATGCCTTTGGTGCTAGTCGCTAGCCCCTGGCCTATGGAAGGCGGGCTTGGGGTTGTCACGGAACAGGCCCTGAGGACGGGTCATGATAATAAAAGCTTGGGGCAGCTTAGATAACATTGCCGGAGTGGTGATTTCTATTAGCATGAACTTCTCCCTTAGGTGATTCAGTTTAAGCTTCAAATGTTGATTTTTAGCTTGGTCTTGGTCCAAAGAAAATCCCATTAATGCTAACTTCATCCCATGTTCTGACAGGTGGGATTCATAAGGCCCAAGTCTTCTAGATGATGGAAGAAACTCTTATTTTTGTATGAAATATCCAAGATCATTTGAATTTATAAACACACAACGTTAAGATTATAGTTTCTTATGGTCATATTGACTAACAGTCATATAACAGTCAAAACCCAACGGTCTCATATTAATTATACCGACTTCATTAATTAAAGGCCATAATTTTATTGAGTTAAAAATAAAATAACACAAAAATTTAGAATATAAATATAATTAAAAAGTTTAGGTCGTTACATTCTTCCCCCCTTAATAAATTTCGTCCCAAAAATTTTAACTCATACCCTAAGAAGAGAAAAGGTGTGGGTACTTCTACCTCAAACACTCCTCTAGTTTCCACGTGGCTTCTTATCATTTTTGGTTTATCTAGAACACCTTGAAAAGGTGGGTAGTATTGTTTCATAGAACCTTGTCTCTATGATACAAGATCTCTACCAGCTTCACCTCAAAAAAGATTTCATGTTCTAGTTGTAACACCCTTGGGTTTAGTACATGTGAAGGGTGTGGTATGTACTTCCTTAAGAGGTATACGTGGAAGAAATCATGAACTTGTGTAAGATTTTGAGAAAGTGAAAGCCAATAGAACACTGCTCCTATGCGATCAAGGATTTCATAAGGGAGAATGTACCTAGGGATGAGCTTCGCTTTCTTCCCAAACCTCATGACTCTATTCCACGGTCAAATTTGAAGAAAGAAATTATCACCAACATCAAACTCCAAGTCCCTTCAACGGTTGTTGGCATAGCTCTTCTACCAACTCTGAGAAGCGTTAATGTGTTGCTGGATGGCATGGTCTTTTTCTATCATATCTGGCACAAGGTCGAGCCCAAGAAGCTTTCTCTCACCAACTTCATCCCAACAAGTAGGAGTCCTACATAGCTTCCCATATATATCTTCGTAGGGTGCCATTTGAATGCTCGAGTGGAAGATATAGTTGTAAGAGAACTCAACTAAAGGGAGATGTTGATCATATCCACCTTTAAATTCTCTGTTCTTGAGTGTTTGAATAGTCCTTTCATATGGGCCATTAGTTTGGGGGTGATAGGCCTTACTGAAATTCAATTCTGTGCTCAGATCATGTTGAAGGAATCTCTAAAATTTTGATGTGATCCATGGATCACGATCAGATATGATAGAAAGTGGAATTCCATGCAGCCTTACCACTTCCTTCATGTAATTAATGGCAAGTTAAACAAGAGTGAAATCATTCTGAATGGAGATAAAATGGGTTGCCTTTGTGAGATGGTCCACAATAACCCATATCATATAATTTCCATTGGAACTTCTCAAGAGTCTAGTGACGAAGTCCATAGTGATATTGTCCCACATCCATGCTGGCATGGGTAGTGGTTGCAATACCCCTTTACAAATTTGTCGCTCTTCCTTCACCTGATGACATACCAAGCACCTTGATGTGTAGTTAGAAATATCCCTTTTTATATTATCCCACCAATAATGATCACGAATTTCCCTATACATTTTGGTGCTATCATGATGTATTGAGAAAGTAGAGCTATGAGCGTTATCCATCAACTCCTTATTTATTTCTGGAATAGATAAAATACATTGTCTTATACGAAATTTCAGTACACCTTCTTGATTAATACATAACTTAGGAAACTTATCATCCTTCACAGCTTCAAACTTCTTGTGTAACAAAGGATCTTATTTCTGAGATTTTTGGATCTTATTTAGTAATGAAGGTTGAGAAATAATCTGGGTTAGGGTTGATAATGTCCCTTCCCCCGATAATTGCCATGTCCAGCTTTACTAGGCCATTGATCTAATGATCCATTTGAATCTTCATCATGGAAAGAACAAATGGGTCATTCCTTCTTAATGCCTCAATGAATTTATTTGCTCTCCCATGATGATAATGAATTGAAGAATTATAGCCTTTAATAAGTTCAGACCATCTCACCTAACTCATGTTCAATTCCTTTTGTGTGAAAATATACTTCAATCTTTGACAGTCTGTGTATATATCAAACTTCTCCACATAAATATAGTGCCTCTATATCATTATAGTAAAATAACCGCAGCAAAATCACGATCATGCGTAGGATAGTTCTGGTCATGATTCTTCAACAGTCGATATGCATAAGTAATGATAATGACATTTTTCTTGAGGATTCACCCAATCCCTTTCATAGATTAATCACTAAAAATAACAAATCCTTCCCCACTTGAGGGAAGAGATAACACGGGTGTAGTAAACAATCTCCTCTTCAGCTCTTGGAAACTTTCCTCACACTCCCTTGTCCAGATGAACTTGACCCCCTTTTGAGTTCACATGGTTAATCGATTACAATGTTGTGTTATGTTTTCCAAAAACCTCGTATAATATCCCGCTAATCCAAGGAAACTACAAATCTCAGTTATTGTTGTAGGCTGAGTCCACTCCTCTAAAACTTTTGTCTTTGTAGGGTCAACTATGATTCCTTCATTGGTAGAAATGTTCCCCAAGAAAGCAACTTGCTGTAACCATAATTCACATTTACTGAACTTTCCAAAAAGCCTCTCCTTATGTAGATTTTTAAAAATAAAACATAGAATATCTTCATTCGCCTTGTTACATTTGAAATATATCAGAATATCATCAATAAAAACCACAAAAAAGTTATCAAGGTAGTCCTCAAAGACTATATTCATCAGATCAATTAAATTAGTAGGTGAGTTAGTTAGTATGAAGGTAATATCAACAAACTCATAATGCCCATATATTGATCAGAATGTATTTTTTTTTGAATATCTTCTTTATTCACCCTCAATTGAAGATAACCAGATCAAAGATCAGTCTTAATGATGAATTGAGCCCCATGAAGTTGGTCAAATAAGTCATAAATTATTGGAAGAGGGTATTTTTTCTTCACTGTGATCCAATCCAGTTATCTATAATCAATTCGTAGACTCATTGATCCATCCTTCTTCTTTGCAAAGAGAACTGGTGTTCCCCAAAGAGACACACTTGATCAGATAAACCCCTTCTCCAAATGATCTTGGAGTTGATTCTTTAATACTTCAAGATCCATATTTTCCATCCAATAGTGGTTCATTGATATAAAATGTGATACAGGTATGAGTTCAATGGATAACTCTACCTCTTTTTCTTTGGAGGTCTGGGCAACTCCTCAGAAAATACGTCAATGTATTCCTGGACTATGGGGAAACTTTCTATCCTCAAACTCTAATATAATTCCTCTTCTTGACCGATCAACTCCATAATGATGGATATAGAGGGTTCTTCTAGAAAAATATCCAGTTTAGATATCTCCCCTTGGAAGATAACTGTAGGTTTTCTATTCAAGAATACTAAGATTTCCTTACTTCTGTATTTGATCATGGCATTATACTTTGAGAGCCAGTCCATCCCTAGTATAATATTCAATTCTAGCATGGGAATGTATACTATATATGAAATAATATTATGCTCAAAAATTTAAATACTAGAGTTTCTAAACACTAACGATTCTTGGATAATCTCACCAAGAGTCTTGAATGATAACTCTACTTTTAGAAAATCGTGGGTTTATTCTAAATTCTTTTCAAACATGGATGAAATAAAAGAATGTATAGAAACAGAATCCAACAAAGTTCTTTCTAGAATTGAGAGAACACTAACGGTACCTACTAACACATCATTAAGAGCTTTAACATCAGCTGTCATGATAGAAAAATCACAGACTTTCTCCCTTGGCCTTTGTTGAGGAAGATGGTGGTTCCCCTCCACTACCGTCGGATTGGGACAATGATTGGCGAAGTCCCCAAGCTGTACACACTTAGTGAATTGAACATTAGTTAGGGCCTACCCCATCTTCCCCTTTTCATTATTGTTTGGAAGTTGAGGATTCACCACACTATGACAATTCCTTGCAATATGGCCATCTCTTCTACACTTGTAGAATTATCCTACTCTCGAGCAGGTAGTTCCTTGAATGCTTCGTCCCATATTTATTACACGTGGTACATTGCACATGCTTCCCTACTATTCGTTTATCAATGTTCCTCCCTAAGATAGGCTTCATAGATCTCTTTTTGTTGTTTTATTTTTGAGAACACTACATCTCACCAAACTCCAATTCGACATTCATTACACTCCGTATGATCTCCTCATAGCTATCACAGTCTCGGTTGTCTAGATTCTTCCATTGACGAGGTCTTAGTCCACCAAATAATCTATCAACCTTACCATTAGGATTCATGATAAAGCTTGAGGTATAATAGGAAATTCTTGTAAAATTCATCTTGTTTGATCCCACAGATTCATTCTCCTAATACTTCATCTCAAGAAACTCCTTCTCCATTATTATTCTCATGGACCGAGGGAAATACTTACTGAAAAATATCCCTCTAAACTCTTACCGCTCTATACCCTTAAACTCCACTTTTGGCATCATGTTTTTAATCAGTTCCCACCACTGATCAGATTATCCCTCTAAGCGATAGACAGCCAGGGTGACCTACTATTTCTTTGAATAGCGGAGCACAGAAATGTTCTTCCCTATAGAACTGATCCACTTTTCAGCAACAAATGGGTCGGTCGATCCACTAAAGTTTGGTGGTCATTGATGCATAAAGGACTCAACAAAATATTATTCCCTTCATTGTGAGATCGTTCTCTCATCTTGATTGATGTTATTTCCCATAACTTTAGTCAGTTGGTTCATCATTCACATGAAATTTTCCATTTCAGCTTCCATTGGAGGGTTTCCAGTGCATGGTCTATTGCGGTCACCATTTTCACTATTCCTCCTATTGCCTGCCATTTTATAAAAGAATAAAAACATAGTGAGAAACTTATTTCATTTATGAATCTTTATAATATAAAAGATTTTATGTTTTATAACTTTATTCTTAGAATATTACATTTCTCTATAATTCCATCATAATGATTAATAAAAATCTTGCGATTAACCAAACATATCCCCGAGAAGTTTCATAACCAAGAGTGTAGAAAGACCTATTGTCATGTTCCAGTTCCAATTGGAGTATATCCCAAAGTATTGTTTTGGGGTTTTAACTATATGTACGTATGTGCTAGAGCCGCCTCTACATTCTCATATCCAGGAAAGGATGTATTTGTTTGATAAACCACTTACTCAATAATCAAGAAAATACCAGTAAGTTTTCATATATTTAAAATTATCTGTGGGGTTATTTATAATGTGTTCATATCTTAACTCCCATAAATAACTAAACTCTCCTTTGGTACCAACTATGGTATCCCTTCATTTTATTACATAACCTATCATTACATTTTACAAACATAGGATCTTTAAAGTATAGTGAATTGGAAATCAAGAACAAAATACTTCAAAACAACATAAATTATTCTTCTAATCAAAATTTAAGGCTTCCTCATATGATCATTATATGTACAATTACTTTATCTCATATCCTATAGACATACATCAAAGAAAAGGGTGAGCAGAAGGACCAGTAAGGGGTAAACAAAGGAATCCATTTACTTGTAATATCAACAAGATCTTGATGAAAAATATGAATAAATGAGAAATGGAAAAAAGTAATATCATAATAAATAAAACATGAATAATAACATGAATATTTGGATACACCATTTCATTTAGACATTCATGAACATATCACTATGGTTTATCCCCGAGGTGTCATTAAAATTACCACGGTTATTCACCAATGTTTCGTGAAACTTGTCATCTCTAGAGATTAATTACATTACCCAACACATTAGATCACTCTCAGTGTGTAGCCTTAATATGTCTTTATTTACATTTGAGCCACATTGATCATAATCAAACATTTCATAAATAACCCAGAGAGAATAATAGAAATGTGTTTCATTCCAAAATCGTTATGTTTTAAAAGTTCTAAAAACCAAGATCGTTACGTCATTTGTTACCCATGTAAAGGGAGTGAGGGTTATATGTAAGTCAATTAAAGAATCAAATATATAATTCTTTTGTATTTATGAATACCCATAGAAACTACAAAGGTATGGTTATTCCCATAAACAAAACAAGATAATTTCTTGAGAGAAAGAGATAGAAATTTTGAGACAAAAGTTCTACAACATAACAACTATATTACATAGTTTTAGAAACCATTGAAAAGAGTGGGGAAAAGAGTCACCCACTCATAAATATATAATTATATAGTATGGGTAGCGAATAAAAATAAATAATATCATGGTGTGGATTTTTTAATGACATACCACATCAAAAAGAATCATGAAAGAAAAGAGAAGATGTGATTTCTCTTATGTGAAATTCGGCAGCCTAACGGTGTAACTCAAAATAAAAAAAAACAAATTGATGAGAGATTAAAGGGTCTCTCAAAAATTAAGCATGAAATGGACATTAATGAGAATATATAATAACTTACCCTCAACCTAATGATATGGAAACTAGAAGACACAACAAAAAGGAAGTCATCACTTAAATGAGGAGGGTGAATGATTTCCTTACCTTGAAGAGTAACTCTGAAAGTTTGAAGGATGGGACCTTGGAAGACTTGAGGGCACCTTGGGATGACTCCAAGGGAGGTAAAGAATCCATGAAATCATTGGGAGGATTTTTAATGGAAATTAATGAGGGA
Source organism: Viscum album (assembly GCA_963277665.1). Classification (NCBI taxonomy): domain Eukaryota; kingdom Viridiplantae; phylum Streptophyta; class Magnoliopsida; order Santalales; family Viscaceae; genus Viscum; species Viscum album. The sequence continues at coordinate 613,535,254 of OY728142.1, forward strand.
ATGTCTTGGTGTTTATTGGAAAAGTGAGGGAATAAATTATTAATTTCCAAGGGACACCTCATCGATGGTATTTGCAAAACCATGGGCATGCCCATGGAATTTTCCCATGGTATTGGCCACATGGGACACCTCATAGAATATATCACTATTAATAAGTCAACCAGAAAGCTTACTCATTATTACTTCATTAATGATGTCATTAAACACTCGAAACTCAAAATTTTATTTTTATTATTCACCAAAAACTCAACTATTTCAGAAAAATCCCAAAAATTCACCCTAATGTAATATCAATGCTCCAAATTGAAAAATTAACTCTATTTTATGTAAATTTATTTCTAAATTTTTTTAATTTAATTTTTAAATAAAATCATTCTTTATTCCAAAAATACAACTTTAAAGCTATAACTCATTCTGTAACATCTTAGGAATGTAATCAAGGTCCCATAAAATTATCGTATAACCATAAGACAATAAAGTAACAGTTTATGATTAAATTTAATGAAACTGAACTTCCATTTTAAATTATTATGTTAATTATAAAAAGGTAAATAAAATATTTATGACATTTAAAAATATTAAAACTTGAAATATGGTAGTTTTTTCACTTTTAAGATATCTAAAATGTATTCATACATTCATGGGTGAAGTTTCAATTTTTTGGTTGATTTACTATTCGTTACTATTCATTACTATTCATATGGGTATGTTAGTATTCATATATTACTATTCACTATAAATTAAGTGGATATTGGTAGAAAATAAATTTCCTACTGAACAAAACTATAGAAGAACATTTTTTAAAAAGAAAATTACATTATTAATTATCTAAAGTTTACATAAATATGATTAAATAACCTTTTTTTCCAAAATTCATTAGTAATATAGAACTATAAATTCATCCTACATTTATCCAAATATTTGAAATTCACAAACATTACCATAAGAAGAAATAACAATTTTATTTATATAAAATGATTACACAAAGTAGCTAACGTCTCGTTACATAGACCCTTATAATACCAGTATAAGACCTAAGTGTAAGGCATGCTATGGTGATAGAATCTTGGGGTGGCTCAGACAACATTGCCTGAGTGGTGATTCTTATCATCTTGAACTTCTCCCTTAGGCTATTTTGTTCATGCTTCAGATGTTGATGTTCGGCTTGGGCTTGGTCCAATGAAAAACCCAGTGATGCTACCTCATTCCCAAGCTCCGACAGATGGGCTTCATATGGCCCGTGTCTACTAGATGATGCCATTAACTATTCTTTATGTATTAAATAACAAATATCATATGAATTTATAAACACACAATGTTAAGATTATAGTTTCCAATGGTCATATTGACCAACTGTCATATTGACCAACTGTCATATTGACAACAGTAATCTTGACCAAAAGTTATCTTGACCAAGAGTCATATACAATTCGAAACCCAATAGTCTCATTTCAGTTATACCCTCTTCATTAATTAATGAATATAGTTCTTTTGAGTATAAAATAAAATAACACACAAATTTTGGATGTAAATATAATAAAAAAGTTCAGGTCATTACATGTGGTGTGTCCCATGACTAGGTTCTTGTTTATGTATGAGGATGTAGTATAACAAAAAAAAAATAAACTCATATTATTTAAATTTAGATTAATTAACAATGAATTTATTCACTAAAAAAATTTCATATATTAATGTAAATACATTGTAAATATTATACGACTTAATATTATTTTAATATTCATGGATTTTATAATGTTTATGTGAATACCAAGTCATGTTAATGAATTTTTTATCATATAATATATTTATTATATTATATTTAAGTAGTTAAGTGCACTGTGTTGCATTTGTTGTCAATGAGGCATGATGTTTTCATAAGTTGAATGGATGTCAAGGAATGTCAAGATGTGAATGACAAAGGATGTGATGGTGTTGGTGAGGAAAGGAGAATGGCCATGGTACTATGATGCATGTCACTTAGGAGATTCACTAAGTGACATAGGATGTTGTGGTTGAAACATTCTCTATCTATATCAGACGATTGTTGAACTAATCATAATGTTTCAATACTTTTATCAAGATGATACTAAGTTACACCACATGAAGAATGGATGATGATGGAGCATCATCATTACATCTGACGATTGTTGAGCTGATCTTCAAGTTCAAAGAACTTGTATCAACTAGATACAATGTCACCACATTATTAGAAGACCATGCATTGTTAAGACAATGCATGAGGAGATGAAGATGATCCATCCACACCTCCTAAGTGGATGAAGTGGATTAATGAAGTCCATGCACTATCACTTAGTGCATGTGAATTTGAAGAAGATCCAACTTGATCTCGGATTGGATCAGTGAAGAACATTGAAGATTATGTGATTTAGGAGCTTAGGTTGAAGGAAGAAACCTTTGTGAAGTCCCTCCTAAGTGAAGAATACAAATTGGTGAGAAGATGGTGGAATTATTTTGAAAAAGAAGAAGAATGGAGAAGAGGAAGAATGGCTTAGAAGAAGAAGAAGTGGCATTTGGCATTTACACATGGTTACTTTGTTTGTATACAAAGAACATAGTGTTTCCTCAAGCAAAAAGGAAGCCACCAAGGGCCAGCCTTAAGGGTTCAACCCCAAGGCACTTGTGGAACTCGAGGTCACCACGCCCAAGGGGGATCCCATGGGGCCAGCCCGAGAGGCCGGGGCCGTGTATAAGCCCCTGAGGCCACGCGGTGATGAAGCCCGCGCAACATGAGCGCGAGGAGCGCGCCCGTGTGTGCATAGTGGGCGTCAGTGGCGCGCCCGTAGGGAGCAGAGGTGGGCGCAAGAGCGTGCCCGCTAAGAGAACACGGTGAGAGGCGACACCGTGGAGGGGGAAGTTCAATTGAGCAGTTGTAGGGAGCGCTTGGGTGATAAACCGCGGAAAAACTGGGATCCGTTTCTATGTGGGATGCAGGATTTTGCCGCGGAGCGAATCCTGGCCGCTTGATTGATCGCGCGCCAGATCTCGGCCGCACATCTAATCCGCCGCGGCCCATTCTGATCGCGGCTGTCCAAAGAGCTGATCCGACGGCTGCCACATCGTCTTCCCCGAGCTCAGCCGAAGACCACCCCGCGAAGTCGCCGCTGAACCAGAGGCCTCCCGAATGAAGAATTCGAGTTCCCAGCCACCTCCGATCAAACCGAAGGGTCCATGGTGATCGTCTGGCCACACTGAACACGATCATACAAGAAAATGGGCATGCATGCAATGTTTGGAAGATTTCGAAGAATTCCGAGGCAAATGAAGTTGCTGAGGCTTCATGTGTTCGTGTTTTGCATGGTTTGGATTTTAATAAAGCCATGCATGTGTTCTAAGTCGCATGCATGTGAAGAAGATAAAAAATAAAGAACCCGCATTGAAACAGAGAAGAAATCAAGATTTGAGGGAAATCTTGAATTCCCGAAATCTTCGGGAGATTAAAAATATCTCTTGCGGATGAACCGCCTCTCCCTTGCCTATAAAAAGAGAGGTCATCCCTCGGTGAAGCTTGCTGAAAACTTGAAAGAAGTCCCGTGAGAGTGCCTCTGTGCCTCACGATGTTCGGTGCCCCGCGCAACCCAATTATGCAGCTAAAGTTCTCGGGGCCACCCGAGGTCCCGAAGGAGTCCCCTGTGCGCCTCCCTTGCGCGATAGGAAGGAGCACTCTCTGCCCGCATACTTGCGCGACAGGAGTAGCTTGCACGCCCCGCAGTGTTGCACCTTGCACACCTGAGTGCTTGCGCAGCAGTAGCACCTGCGCGCCCGCAGCCAGTGCATCTTGCGCGGCAGTGTTGAGGAAGATTGGCCTCACCCTTGCGCGCCTCCTTTGAGCTCAAGTGGAGACGACCACCTACGGACAGTGTGTGTGCTAAGTGAAAAGAAGGGCAGTAGGTGTTCGGGTGATGTGAATTACACACCTTGTGTGTGTATGCTTAAGGATAATACACCCTAGCCAAGTGAGTGCACACCTACGGGCTGTGCGCAAGAAGGAGTGGAAGGCCACCACACTTGTGTGTGTGCTAAACAAGAGGAAGGCCGAGGCCTTAATGCCTTGTGTGCAAAGTGAATAAGAGGAGGCCGTAGCCCTTGTGGGTGCACACTTTGAAGAACAAAATAAAAGAACACTAAAGTGTGTGTGTGCAACAAGAAGAGGAGGAGGAAAACTCATGTGTGTGCTAAAGTGAAACAAGTGTGTTCTAAGAGACAAGGAGACTGAAGCCTAAGTTTGTGCAAAGTGGTTGTGCACACTTAGAAGAAGAAGAATACACTCACACAAAGTACAACACACATTTAAGTGTGTAATCAAAAGGAATAAAATGTGTGAAGGACAAGAAAAAGGTGTGTGCTAAAAGTGTTACACCCTTTGTGGGTTTATTGCACCAGGAGTAGAAGAAGGGGAGTTCATGCTTGAATTCATGCATGTGAACATGTGAATAAAGCTTAAATCAGTGGTGTGCATCTGAGTTTTCCAAGACCATAAGATCTTGAAGAATTTGAGAAGCCAGGCAGTCAGTGCATGAAGAGACAAAGTTGCCATGCACTAAGTGCATAAAGTTGTGATGAAGTCAGACTGAGGCCAGACTGAAGTTAAAGATATTAGTTGTCTGAGTATTCTGTAATTGAGAAGAGCCTGATCAACAGAAGTGATCAGAAGTTGCTGATCAAGACCAACAAACCTTATTAGAGGCTGTTGAAGATTCTTGAAGAGAGAGGCCAGGTCATCCTTAGAAGAAGGAGATAAAGCCTGAGCAAGACGAGAAGACCTGATCAACTCAAGTGATCAGAGGTACATAGAAAGGCCAGCAGTCTTTATCCCAGACTGCTGAAGATACTTGAAGAGCTAAAGAGAAGAAGAGCTACTCGTGTGACTCGAGGAGCCAGGAGAAGCCCCCTGTGAGACTCAGGGCGGAGGAAGTCTTCCGTGGGATTCTGGAGCAGGCCAGTGGGACTCTGGTAACACTGTGAGACGCAGTATAAAGACCCTCCAGTGGGACTCAGGAGAGATACAGTGGGACTCTGTATCGACCATTGTAATACTAACCGATTATAATGGAGAAACCATGTTGGGGTGTATAACCAACATGGAAAGGACGTAGGCCTTTGGTGCCGAACCTTGTAAATCCTTCTGTCCTGTGCCTTTAAATTTACTGCATCACTCGAGGAAAGGCTGAGAGATACAAGAAGAGTGGATCGAGGCTTTAACCAGCCATAGAGGTTTAATTGATAAGAATCAATTAATAAAAAGTTTTAAGGGATCACTGATTCACCCCATACCCCTCTCAGTGATTCACACTGATCTGGGCACTTCAATTGGTATCAAAGGGAGGTTACCCTTAAAAGATCCAAGGGAGTCTTTATGAAGTGCAGATTTGAGGAAATGAGTGACCGGCCTCAAATGGAGATATCTGCCAAGACTCAGAAAAATAGAAAGAAGAAACAGGCCAAGAAGATGAAGAAAGCCTGTCCTAGCTATGATGATGTTGGAACAATGAAAGATCTTCAAAGTGCAATCGAATATCTTCAAAAGACAGTCCCCAAGGAAGTGGAAATGTGTATAGATACAGGCATTCTTGATCTTCAAGAAGAAAAATTACAGCTAGAAGAACAAGCCAATACAATGGAAGATCAGTTGGCTAAAAGTGTTGGCATAACCAACACTCTCAGAAAGCTGGTGAAGGCTAAAGATGAAACCGTTTCTCTTTTCAATGAAAGATATGAAGACACTGTTGAAGAATTGCAAAGAAGCCTTTCTGAGAAAGAATTATTTAAAGTAATAATCAAAGATGTTTACCATGCACTGGAGAAGAGGAATAGAGTATCAATGGTTGTTAAAGATGCTCAACTTGAAGACAAAGTAAAAAGGGTGAAGGAGCTTGACAACTCATTGCTTGAAATGAATAAGGTGCATGAAGACCAGATAAAGCAGCTGGAAGAGAAATGGGAAGGAAGGCTAAGAACTATTGAGGATGAGAAGAACTCCCTCAATATGAAATGCTTAGAACTGGAGGTGATATTGAACAATCAGCAATCACCCAAAGCCAAAGCCTCCCAGTCAGCTGAAAGGAGAAATGTTGCTACTCAAGTATGCATTGAGTAGGATGATTCTAAAAGAAAGACATCCTCTAATAAAAGGGAAACAACTTCCAAAAGGAAGGTACCATCCATCCCATCTTTTACTAATGCTTCTAAGTGTGTTTCCACAAAAAGTGCAGGATGGAAGAATAATTCCAAACAAGTATGGATGAAGACAATGAAGAAAGAAAGCTCTCCTGAAGCAGCACAACAATTCAAGACAAGTACCCTATATCAGAAGGAATCAAAAAGTCAAGATTTGTGGGTCAATGTTGGTGTTGTAACAAGTATGGGCATTGTGCACAGGATTGTTGGTACAATCCACTGAATACCAAAGCACAGAGGAAGCCCATGCCTAGGAGGAGCAAGCCAGAAGAAAAGAAGCAGCATCCACAGGTCCAGAGACATCTGTTTACTGCAAATAGATTTGGATTACTTGACAACATCTGGGATGATTGCAAAAGTGGTCAAAAAGATACATGTCAATCTCCAACTGTATCCAGAGCTCAAAAGAAGAAAAGATCACAGAACCTGGCTCAGAAAGAATCCTTGGGAAGAAAGCAGAAGAAAGCTGAAGATGCTCCCAAGAAGATTATGAAAAAGAAAGAGAAGAACATAGAGTCTAAATCCAAGAAGGGTGATGCATCCAGAAGGACCACTAAGAAGAAATGCTTCTACTGTGGAAATAAAGGACATATCATGGATCTTTGTAAAGAAGCCATGAAATTCAATAGAGGCAGACTGGACTCAAACAGACGATCAATCCAAAAGAAGCAGAAGGGATTGATTGAAAATAAGTTGCCTAAGAAAGGTTGCTTGAAAGCATCGAAGGAACCATGTTGAATATCTAGAACTGAGGCCACACTTCCAAGTGACTTACTAGTCATATGGCCAAATCAGTTGCAACTTGCCAAAGATCTACAAAGAGCTGAAGATGAAGTTCTGGCAATTGCTATGGAAAAAGGAAAGAAAAAGATTTCACATGAAGATCAAGTTCTGTGTGTGAGGTGAAATCAAGCTGGACATACTAGGGATAAATGCATGATATTCATTCCAGCTCAGAAGGGATTCTTCAAAAGAATGAAGATTGCACCAGGAGACTCTAGTGCTCAGAAGGCACCTAGAAATACAGGAGTCACACACAAAGAAGTTAAAGAGGTGTTGAGATCCACATCAGCACAAACATCATTGAAGATCAAATGTGCAAGTGTGAAGAATGGTGAAAATGGGACATCTCGGTTGAGAGAATCTTCTCAACCTTGTTGTTCACATTGATGAACCAAGGAGGTTCCATCTTATTCCGTAATCACTTGTATTTACATGTGTTGACATTGCAGGGAATTGAAGATGATGATCATTCTCAACTGGAGAGTGGTTTGGATAGAATGGAGAGGACCCCTTGAGGGGGAGCCAATCTGGAGAAGATGGTATTCTAAGATTTAATACCATCTTGATAAAAGCTGAAGGTATTCCAATCATACTTTCATCCCTTGTTTCTTAATTGTATTCATCATGCCAATTAAGGGGGAGTATTGATTGAAGGAAAATGGTTGAAAGGGGGAGCTTTATCTTTGCACCTGAACTTTCTAATGAGTTTTGTGAAGTTGTGCATGATTTAGAAAATTCATTGTTATATCTGAAAAATTTCAACCCCTTTGAAGCATGATCTCACATGTATAGTGAATGTTGGATAGCATTGAGTACCTTGGTTACATCACTCTTGTTTTCTACACCGGGTTAGCCCAAGTAGACTTAGAGTTGATTTACTAAAGGTTCTTTTCTAAAGAGAACATGTGACATCATCCCTATCTTAGTGATTTTCAAGAAGATTCTATTCAAAGGGAGGAAGTGATTTTTTGAAGAGAACCACACCACACCTTTTCATTTGATTGCCAAGAAGGGGTAGAAAATATTGGCACACATATTGACCCATTCATATGTGCTGAAGAAGTGTATTGACAACAAATACAAAGGGGGAGATTGAAGTGCACTGTGTTGCATTTGTTGTCAATGAGGCATGATGTTGTCATAAGATGAATGGATGTCAAGGAATGTCAAGATGTGAATGACAAAGGATGTGATGGTGTTGGTGAGGAAAGGAGAATGGCCATGGTACTAAGATGCATGTCACATAGGAGATTCACTAAGTGACATAGGATGTTGTGGTTGAAACATTATCTATCTATATCAGACGATTTTAGAACTGATCTTAATGTTTCAATACTTGTATCAAGATGATACTAAGATACACCACTTGAATAATGGATGATGATGGAGCATCATCATTACATCTGAGGATTGTTGAGCTGATCTTCAAGTTCAAAGAACATGTATCAACTGGATACAATGTCACCACATTATTAGAAGACCATGCATTGTTAAGACAATGCATGAGGAGATGAATATGATCCATCCACACATCCTAAGTGGATGTAGTGGATTAATGATGTCCATGCACTATCACTTAGTGCTTGTGAATTTGAAGAAGATCCAACATGATCTATGATTGGATCAATGAAGAACATTGAAGATTATGTGATTCAGGAGCTTCGGTTGAAGGAAGAAACATTTGTGAAGTCCCTCCTAAGTGATGAATACAAATTGATGAGAAGATGGAGGAATTCTTTTGAAAAATAAGAAGAATAGAGAATATGAAGAATGTCTTAGAAGAAGAAGAAGTGGCATTTGGCATTTACACATGATTACTTTGTTTGTATACAAAGTACATAGTGTTTCCTCAAGCAAAAAGGAAGCCACCAAGGGCCGGCCTTAAGGGTTCAAACCCAAGGCACTTGTGGGACTCGAGGTCGCCACGCCCAAGGGGGGTCCCATGGGGCTAGCCCGAGAGGTCGGGGCCATGTATAAGCCCCTGAGGCCACGCGGTGATGAAGCTCGCGCAGCGTGAGCACGAGGAGCGCGCCCGTGTGTGCATAGTGGGCGCCAGTGGCGCACCCGCAGGGAGCAGAGGTGGGCGCAAGAGCGCGCCCGCTAAGAGAACACAGTGCGGGGAGGCACCGTGGAGGGGGAAGTTCAACTGAGCGGCTGTAGGGAGCGCTAGGGTGATAAACCGCGGAAAAACTGAGGTCCGTTTCGATGTGGGACGCAGGATTTTTCCACGGAGCGAATCCTGGCCGCTCGATTGATCGCGCGCCAGATCTCGGCCGCACATCTAATCCGGCGCAGCCCATTCTGATCGCGGCCGTCCAAAGAGCCGATCCGACGGCTGCCACATCGTCTTCCTCGAGCTCAGCCAAAGACCCCCCCGCGAAGCCACCGCTGAACCAGAGGCCTCCCGAATGAAGAATTTGAGTTCCCGGCCACCTCCGATCAAACTGAAGGGTCCATGGTGATCGTCTGGCCACACTGAACACGATCATACAAGAAAATTGGCATGCATGCAAAGTTTGGAAGATTTCGAAGAATGCCGAGGCAAATGAAGTTTCCGAGGCTTCATGTGTTCGTGTTTTGCATGGTTTGGATTTTAATAAAGACATGCATGCGTTCTAAGTCGCATGCACGTGAAGAAGATAAAAAATAAAGAACCCGCATTGAAACAGATAAGAAATCAAGATTTGAGGGAAATCTTGAATTCCTGAAATCTTCGAGAGATTAAAAATATCTCATGCGGATGAACCGCCTCTCACTTGCCTATAAAAAGAGAGGTCGATCCCTCGGTGAAGCTTGCTGAAAACTTGAATGAAGTCCCGTGAGAGTGCCTCTGTGCCTCACGAAGTTTGGTGCCCCGCCCAACCCAATTGTGCGGCTAAAGTTCTCGGGGCCACCCGAGGTCCCGAAGGAGTCCCCTGTGCGCCTCCCTTGCGTGACAAGAAGGAGCTCTCTCTGCCCGCATACTTGCGCGGCAGGAGTAGCTTGCACGCCCCGCGGTGTTTCACCTGGCACACCCGAGTGCTTGCGCGGCAGTAGCACCTGCGCGCCCGTGGCTAGTGCATCTTGTGCGGCAGTGTTGAGGAAGATTGGTCGCACCCTTGCGTGCCTCCTTTGAGCTCAAGTGGAGACGACCACCTATGGACAGTGTGTGTGCTAAGTGCAAAGAAGGGCAGTAGGTGTTCGGGTGATGTGAATTACACACCTTGTGTGTGTATGCTTAAGGATAATACACCCTAGACAAGTGAGTGCACACCTACGGGTTGTGCGCAAGAAGGAGTGGAAGGCCACCACACTTGTGTGTGTGCTAAACAAGAGGAAGGCCGAGGCCTTAGTGCCTTGTGTGTAAAGTGAACAAGAGGAGGCTGTAGCCCTTGTGGGTGCACACATTGAAGAACAAACTAAAAGAACACTAAAGTGTGTGTGTGCAACAAGAAGAGGAGGAGGACAACTCATGTGTGTGCTAAAGTGAAACAAGTGTGTGCTAAGAGACAAGGAGGCCGATGTCTATGTTTGTGCAAAGTGGTTGTGCACACTTAGAAGAAGAAGAAGACACTCACAGAAAGTACAACACACATTTAAGTGTGTAGTAAAAAGGAATAAAATGTGCGAAGGACAAGAAAATGGTGTGTGCTAAAAGTGTTACACCCTTTGTGGGTTTATTGCACCAAGAGTAGAAGAAGGGGAGTGCATGCATGAATTCATGCACGTGCACACGTGAATAAAGCTTAAATCAGTGGTCTGCATCTGAGTTGTCCAAGACCAGAAGATCTTGAAGAATTTGAGAAGCCATGCAGTCAGTGCCTGAAGAGACAAAGTTGCCGTGCACTAAGTGCATGAAGTTGTGATGAAGTCAGACTGAGGCCAGATTAAAGTTAAAGATATTAGTTTTCTGAGTATTCAGTAATTGAGAAGAGCCTGATCAACAGAAGTGATCAGAAGTTGCTGAGCAAGACCAACAGACCTTATCAGAGGCTGTTGAAGATTCTTGAAGAGAGAGGCCAGGTCATCCATAGAAGAAGGAGATAAAGCCTGAGCAAGACGAGAAGACCTGATCAACTCAAGTGATCAGAGGTACAGAGCAAGGCCAGCAGTCTTTATCCCAGACTACTAAAGATACATGAAGAGCTAAAGAGATGAAGAGCTACTCGTGTGACTCGAGGAGCCAGGAGAAGCCCCCTGTGAGACTCAGGGCGGAGGAAGTCTTCTGTGGGATTCTGGAGCTGGCCAGTGGGACTCTGGTAACACTGTGAGACGCAGTATAAAGACCCTCCTGTGGGACTCATGAGAGATACGGTGGGACTCTGTATCGACCATTGTAATACTAACCGGTTATAATGGAGAAACCATGTTGGGGTGTATAACCAACATGGCAAGGACGTAGGCCTTTGGTGCCGAACCTTGTAAATCCTTGTGTCCTATGCCTTTACATTTACTGCATCACTCGAGGAAAGGATGAGAGATACAAGAAGAGTGGATCGAGGCTTTAACCAGCCATAGAGGTTTAATTGATAAGAATCAATTAGTAAAAAGGTTTAAGGGATCACTGATTCACCCCCTCCCCCTCTCAGTGATTCACACTGATCTGGGGACTTCAAGTAGTAAAAATATAAATGTTTTTATGTCTCTATAATTTGGACATGAAATATTATTTGTAGCTTATTTCCCTGGTTATAAATGATCATGAGGTCAGGTAACCGATTCCTCCTATTTTCTTAAACGCACTATATAAGAAAGGTGATGAACTTAATCTAAAAACTTGTTATCAAATAAGGGATTAGATCCTAAATTTATAATATTCTATATATAAGAAAAAAGAGATTAGTATCTGAGCTCCTAATAAACTTTATTTTTCAGGAATTTTTTGATCAGTACTGCAATTATCACAAAGTCTATTATGGGAGCAGTGGATTTCCACACGAGCACCCTAAATTCAGTGATTGAATCTCTGGTAAACATTGATATCTTATAAATATGATCTAAAGTTATTTGGATTAAAATATACCAAAAAATTATTCAAAACTATAAGTTTATGTTGAGTACAATGTTAGACCGAAAGTGGTAATGCCTCATTTTATTTTCAATGATTAAAATTCATCATAAAAGACCCTGAAGTATTTATCATTTTTGTGCCTCATGTGTGATGATATAGTTATATTGATTTTTGGTGAAATATTTTAGATCCCGGTCTCATCGGCTTTTGAAGTGATCCTCGATACAAAAAATTGACATTAGAGTTACCATGTGATGTAATAAGTCCTAGAAAATATTAATTTGTATAATATATATGTCTAGGGTACGGCTATAGTTCCATCATAGTAAGAATTAATTCAATACATTCTTTGATGGAAATATTGTGTCCATCTATATATTTAAATCATATTGAAATTGATGAATATACATATATCAATATATGTTGTTTTTAGCTAGTTTAATAGGAGTAATTGTTTTCAATGGATGAAAATGGTTTCCAGTGATCCCCATGATTATGGAAGGAACAAGAAAATTATTTCCCAATGTAATAAATTCCAAAATTATTTTGGAATGAAATAAGAAAGGTAATTCTACATTCCTAATGCATAGGATTTAGAAAAATTTAATAAGTCCATATTTATTTTATATAAAAGAAAATGGGAAAGGGGGAAGAATCCCTTTTACGGTATTGAATAATGTAAAATAAAATTAATGGTTTACTATTAGTGTGGAATTAAACAAGAAATTGTTTTATCAGAGGACTTGGCTTGTTTTAGAAGATACTAAAAAATGTCATTAACCATTTGAGTTGAAACCACAACTACACTAGCTACCTCCATGCACAATTCCCCTTCCCATTATCCACTTTTACTAATAATGTGCCTCCGAAAAGCTGTACCACCCTCTTCAGGCCATCCCTATTACGGTCCCAACACCCTGGTCACACCTACTCCACCATCCTCGATCCTACTTTTAATGTTTGGATAATCTATTACATTGGGTGTCATCGGCCTCCCACTAAAGAATGATCCACATCATGTCTAAACACTCCCATCATGTTCTCTTGGGGAATAAATTCTATAGTCGACTGAAAACCCAACACCCTCGAATCAATTCAATTTCCTTCATTTTTAACAAGATCTATCAATCCACTTCCATATTCCACTATGAATCATCTCCCATAATCACACCTGTCACTAGAACCATCCCACTACATTGATTAATGTTTCCATATTGTGTTTGGGAACCCTAGATCTAGCTCAGCCAAAAACCGTTGGCCATATCACACAAATACTGACCTGAACCATTGTGTTTATTCCCTTGAAATATAACCCTACTTGAAACTGGTTGGGTGGGTCTGGTTGAAGCCGTAATGGGTTTGGGAATGTCTGGCCCATCCTACGACGCCTTATCGGTGATACATGGGAACCTTGGAAAAAAAATAAATGGTTCTATATATATGTATACATATATGTATAATTTATATTTATATAAATGGTTAAATTTATATATATTTATTAATTTAACATATAATTTTAAAATATCAGTATTTAATTGGACTAAGTGAAATATTATGTTTGAATTTAAAATTTATTAAATTAATTTTATATAACTAAAGGTAAATTTTATAAAAAGTTATAATCTCAAAAATAAAATTATATTTTCTCTTAAATAATCTTGAGAAATGACCAGACAAAATATTCATGTGATTTTATTTATGTAATTAAATTTTATTATTTGTTATGTTCCATGTTATTAATTATTCAAATAATGTAGTACTCATACCAATTTTTTCTTATTTAAAAATTTTAAGGGCATGTCTTCCTTGTGAAAAGTGATTTATCCTTACTAGAAACACTCAAGAAGAGGATATCCTCTGACCATTTATTAATAAATGAAAAATCATTCAACAGGTACAACAAGTTAAAAAACAATTACCAATCATAGAAATCAAACCCATCACCACCACCATTAGAAATTATGTCCTCTACAATGTCTGTTTCCCACTCTAAGGTTTCATAATGCTTAAGAACCATGGGAATATTTTGTTCTATGATTTAGCTTCTCCAAGGATAGAAACTCCTTCAATGATTGCATAACCAAACATTCCTTCCCAAAAGAGGATCTGGTAGACACCGACCATAGAGGATAAGAATAATCTTTTCTCGGTCTTCGTCGTGGAGGTCCAGTCTTAATATATTCTTCCTCATGCACCTTTATCCTCTCACCCTAAAAACATCACTGTAGGAGGGCTGGACAATGAGACTATCCTTTTCCTTTTCACTATCTGAGATGTCACCCCACTTTCCCATGATTTTCACCTCTTGATAACCCTCCTCCAATAGACAAACCTGCTGGACCTGATTGTTACCAACCTCTAATGAAAGAAATTGTGGATGATCCACTATGTTCTACATGTCTTCCCTCGTTGGAGCAACCAATGGAGAAATAGTGAGCTGCAGGAGGCCACCTTCCTTCCTTGCATCATTCTCATATTCATTTAATTCTTACTCATTTTGTAGTTCAAGGAATCTATTTCCATTAGAGACCATGATCACCCTTCCTCCAGCATCAACTTCCAACCCATCCACTATATCTGCATTTAGAAGGCCAAGGTTACACTTTAAGTAATCAAAGCCCGGATTAACTGTCTAGTCTCGTGGCCCATGATCCACCTTCTTTGAAGAGGATGGAATAATATTGAGACCATTCAATGATGTGGTGGTATCCCAGATGAGATTAATAAATATTGGACATGGGATTAACCTGTATTATTTGTCACGACATTAAAAGGGTATTAGATTGACCAGATAGTGTTGGTCTATTTACATTAAATGGATCAACTGATATTATATGATCAATATCTGTCATATAGTTTATTTAATTTATGCATTTTTTATTTTATTACGAATATCCATGGTTTCTCAATCACATAAAATATTAAAATAATAATTCATATATTAAATCAATTCATTAGATAACTAAATTCTATCTATTTATTATATTATTAGTTGTGAGTGAAATTAAATATTAAATTCATATCAAATATATAATTATTTTATTAAATATCTGTTATTATAATAAAATCACTCCATTAATTATTATGTTACAACTGCCTTCAGCTGTTGGAATTTTAAAATAATATACTGTATGAGGTTCTTGGTTTCCAATGAAAATTGCACCTATTTATACTAGGGAGTTATTTTTATAGTGATATATTTGCTTAAATAATGATGGTAATAACTAACTATCCGAATATATATTTTTTATGTTTAAAGTTAAGGAATTGATTTATTCATGTTCCTGATTTAAAAAGATTATAATTCACTCAACAACAAAAGGATCCATGAACTAATATAGTTTTATAGTAAGAAGCATACCTTAATACTATTTTTTAATTATCATATCTAAAGCATAGTCTATGGGGAGTGGTTTCAAGGATAATATCCACTATAGCACTAAATTGGTAGTGTATTCAAGATAAATTAGTAAGCATAACTAGGGATGGATAAAATAGTGGAAGAAATTTATTGATTTAATTGGTAATATATTATTTTTAATCAAGATTAAATTACTAATATGATTTATAATGTCTTCTTAAAAATGGAATGTAATACCATATACATCATTAGATTAATTATGGACAAAAACATTTCCACACTAGCATGAGTATCCAAAATTTATACAAGTCATTACAAAAAAGAACTATGATGAATGAATGTTAAAGATTTTGGAATCTATAATAACCAATGATCCACCTTAGAAAGAAAGGGTGAGAATTATTATTACTGGGGAGTCATTTATGATGAAATTTATGTTTAAATAATAATTTTATCATAAATATATGATGTGTTATTTTGATACAATTACAAAACATGGATTATTTTAATTGTTTTCTCTCCTCTTAGAAATAGGTGAGGATACATTAAAGAAATATTTTAATAGATTAATTTTTATACTCGATAGGTTTAAATGTAAATATGTCACACTTTATTTAAATACATACCTTTCTTATATCTTTATCACCCGCATTATCTGGTTTCATTTAAGACTTTAAATGGAATATTATGTTGAAAATAATGTAATATCAATTTGGTGAGGGTCACCAAGAAAATTAAAGCCTAATTAATGATTAATTTTTTGTTATTATGGAAAACTAGTTGAAATATAAGGTAAAAATTCCAATGGAAAGTGTGACACTGAAGTCACATTCATATCATTTTTCAATGGAAAAGTGGAAAGTCATTATATTCGAGGTTATTTTCTTTATCTATCATATGATAATCATATAGATGTTTAAATGAAATTACCTAAGTAAAATAAGCAAGAAATTTTATCCTCATCAAGTATATTATTGAATTGTTTTCTTCATAATTCAATAGTATTAAATAAAATATTCCAATCAAATATGTGTATTTTTGAAAAATAAACCATATAAGTATAGAAACGTTAAAATTGTTAGGATAATTTCTACGTGTAGCTGATAAAGGGTGAATCCTATAGCAGTGGTGAGAAGAACCAATCTTCCCATTATCAAGATAAATTATTCTAGTTGACCTATTAATTAGTATAATTAAAAAAAATTATCTCACATTTACTTTGGATATAAGGAGACATTATTCTCATTTTGTATGGAATGATTTTTATAGTTATTTATACTCTAATATAGTGTAAGTAATGTTTCAATTTTTGGTAATAACAGATGAAGAAAAAATGTAAGGCATTGTTATACCCTTCTATGGAATGATAATTCATTTTATAGTTAAAATAAATGCATTTTTGAAGGATATAACAAATAATTTGTTTATAATTTTTAGAGCTATAGAGGTACGGTATTATAAAAATATTGAAATAAATAGTTTTAGGAAAAAGAAACATTCATCAATAATAGTATATCAAAAATATGTCATGAGTGGTTTTAATATAGGGTGTAGTAAATACCATGATTAATGTAGTGGTAGATATATTTCACGAGATTCAGTTAATTGTTTAAACTAATAGGATATGAACTAAGTAGTATGCATGGTTTAAAGATAAGTATAACTTTGGTCCCATGTGTTAAAGAATGTATTGAAAAAGTAAGTGTTGATCATTATTATGTAGCATGGAGAAATCCATAAACACAAATTACCTAATTCACATTAATGAAATGATTATAGTATGGTGAATTGATGTTGAGTATTTCATAAAAAAAATTGATACTTAAAAATGTAGTGTGGATTAATTTGTAAATGTATATTACATTATAAAAATCTAATCCATGATTTAAGTAAATAGAGATTGAATGTTAAAATTTATATGCTTTTTATATATTTTCATTTTCCATGATATTCGTCACTAGTTGCATCATTATAACTTAACCATATTCAAACTATTTTGAATAATGGATATCATATGAGTTATGGTATGAAATTAATCCCTTATTTATTAATAACAAGTGTTTTTCATTTATAGTTTCTATTATGGTTATAAAAAACATGCATAAATCAAATAAAAAATGTGCTTCTTAATTATATAAAAGCATATTAAAAAAACATATCAAAACAAATCTTATAGTCAATTGAAATACTATATTTAATTGAAATGGTGTGATCCACTATTTGATATCATGGGGAAAAATATACTTGTATTTAGTTAATATCAAAGATAAAAAATTATTTTTCATAACAATATGTTCCACAATAGATTGTGGAAAATGAATATTCCCTAGACAAAACTATGAGGGAAGGATAAAACCAATTAAATTGTATTATATTATCTATCATTAGTGATACCACATTCATTGAGGATAATGATTCCTTCAAGTAAGCTGTATTTGGATATAATCCAAGATATGATATTAAAATTAAAATTTCATAATGGATTCCATTTATCAATGTATAGTGTAATATTATTTTGAATACTACAGTGGGTTTTCATGAGAGACTATAAATGAGTGGTACAAGCTTGGTAATGATAAGAAACGATTTGAAATACCATTGGAATATTCATAAATCAATTGAATATTACATTCTATAGTGAAAATATATGATAATGTTATTGCTAATTTTATGGAAAGGTATCCAATATTAGAAGGATTTTATATGACTTTTTAAAAAGGTTTGTGGGACCCCAAAATGGAAACAAATTCAAGGAGATGCTAAAATCCATTTTTGTATTGAATTAAAATAAATGGTATTGTTGAATATTCCATTGCAAGGACTTTTTCTCATATGTGATTTCAAGAGGATAGTAGGAGTGACAAAATTTTCAATGGAAAATATGTTTCGGAACGCATGGAAAACATTTATTTTACTAATATTTAGAATTAACCATAATGAATATGACCATCCAAATTTTCAATTAATTTATGAAGCTATATTCTAAGAAATTATTTTTATATATGTATATGAAATAGTTTCATAGAAAATGTCAAAAGTATATATGCTGAGAAAAGTATTTATGAATAAACATTTGAATTATTTGAGAGAGCATTTTTACGAGTATCACATGGAATAAATCTCTCCCAGAAAACATATATGCCATATAGGTGGATGTTAATTTGGTTACTTGAATTACATGTTCATCTATGATGGGTCAATATCAATTTTCATTAAATTTAATAGATGGGATATTTTCAGCACAAATGTTTTCTAGGAAAATAATAGTCAAATCTATGAGATCTATGTGGGAATTAGTTAGAACAATCTGGTTTTACTTAAGATATTCCAAGAGATATGTTCCTAGTATATAGATAGGAAATTATACTAGTATAAAGGGGTTAAATATAATAACATTTAGATTTATATGATATAATATCATATAAATGTTAAGATAATGAGTAGAAAAAATCATTCATGATAGTGGTATCCAAATATAAAAACACCGAGTGTGTTGTGGCTTCTAATGAAGCTATATACTTTATATAAAATATCCATTGATCTTATCAAGTTCATAGAATAAAAAATAGTGAGTAAAGTAATATCATAATATATTTTAGATAATCCTAATACTTGTACAAAAAATGTCATATTTAGAAATTATAAATAAAGAATAAAATCACGGATATTGTCTATTAAGAAGTATTACTCAATTAGTTGTAGTTTTATGTAGAAAAATAGCCATTTATTATTGAAGTGGAAGACCCTTGAATAATTCCAGAATTGAGAAAAAACATGATCATATATTTTGATACCTAATATGGTTCTTTATAAATTTGTCTCTAGTGAAAGTTGTGGTATTATAATAGTTGGATCCCTAATACCAACAAGAACAATATACTTTGATAATAATTTTATGTATACATTAAGATAGGTATGATGTTCACATATGATGATAATGTATATATTTATACATCCACTCTTTATGTGGAAATTTTCAAAGATTATTTTAAATATAAGATGGTTATAGTAGTTCCATCGTGATAATGGGAACCATGATATACTATGTAATTATTCTTATACATATTTCTAATGGTCTTGATACATCAAAATGTGTATACATATATGTTATATGAATATCAAGTATAGATGTATTTTAAGCATTTATACTTCTTATCATGATGTTCTCACTAAGGGATATATAATTGATGATATCATGGGGGTTGGAATGATAATAAGAACAACAAATGTTTTTGGAGTCATTCACAGATCATATATTCAAACATTTGTAATTTTGTCTCATAATGTGATTATATTCACTTTTTACTATTTGATGGCACATGATGATGAAGGGAACAAAATTCATTGAATTTATAATGAGTTATCTTATATTGGGTGAATCATTGGTAGTATGTTGTGGAATGAATAATCATGATATATATTTTTAATTTCTAAAAGAAGTGACACCACGAACATAGTTGTCCAGGATTTTAGTACATTCACTAAATCCATATACATGGTAGAAATATGTATCCCTGTCCAGTAAGGTAAATGAACAATTAATCAAAAAATTATGATGAAATGAAGTGTGTATCCTTTATGATATATCATGAGAAGAATAGATTATTTTAAATCATGCATTTCAGTGGGAAGTTTTTCATTTATATGACTATTTTTTATCCCTTTGGGGGATATGTTGGGTTTTTAAAATCTACTCCTAGTCTGTGAATAGTATTAAGTAATATTTAGATATGGTCCTAGAGGGTCACACACACTAGGGTATTCAAAAGTAATCACAATTATAATGAATTGTAGTACATGACATGGGGGTCACATCACTAGAGTTCGAGATATTTCCTTGGATATATGATCTATAAAAAGAATAAATTCTTATTATTTGATTTTAAAATAATGTACAATGAAATTATTTGTTGAATGTCTTTTTTTAAAAATAAATTAAGTACTTAGAATATATTATATTAAAAGATATTATTCTTATATTCAAGATTTATTTAATGATTGCTGCAAACCAAAGTCCAGTTAATTACTAATTTTTTTCATGTAATATAATTATCATATTTAATGTACATTATAAAATAAAAGTTATATTTATAACTAAATAAATTAGTTGTGAAAATTAATTCATATCTTATTTAGTGGTTAATAACTTATTAGGCTTCTTTGGAACCTATATAGTTTATAATTATAACCATAGTAGATAAGCATCCCGAGGAACTCATTACATGTACTATTCATCAAAAAATATATTAGAGTATCCCTATCCTCTCCCACATCCTAGAGAAAAACAATGTATCTCATCCCTTGATGAATGTTTTTCATCAGGGATCAGTGGATCATCACTATAGTGACCATCATGATGTCGATGGTGGCCTCGTATTTGAATGATAACCACTAGAATTCAATTATCAAAAACTCCCATAAGAAATTGAGACATTTATTTATGAACAATATGTATTTATCTTCATATCCTTCATGCATATATCCTAGATTATGAATAGATGTTGAGTGTGACATCAGATATAAAGAGGCAAGTAATTATTTTATTAATTATACTTAAAATTCATCATACGAGATCATTAGGACATTAAAATCACAAACATATCTAATTTTTCAATTTCAAGAAAATAATTATAATATATTAAAGGACCCTAGGTGGATTAGGTTTAGTCCTAAACCCCCTAAATAAAACCACTTATAAAATATTTAACCAACCTAAAAAGGGGGAATAAAAATATAAGACCACCCATCACATAATCAAAATCAAACATATACATAACACATTAAGAAAATAAACCACATATATATCATAATCATGATCAAACACAAGAGATAGAAATCTGTTACATAATTTCAATTCATGCATAACAGAAGGATAAATAATCAGGACTCATTAAAAATGAATCTATTAGAATGATATAAACAATAACAATTTAAAATAGGACACAAGTAATTATTATGTAGTCACAATGAAGAAGAATCCATGAGAAGGATCGAGAAGAAGAAAAATTAACCACTTGGGTGATGATTTATGAAATAGTAAAAGAATAGTTTTAAATAATGAACGACCATATTATTTAATAAAATTGAACTATAAAGGTTCCCTAAAAATTTATTATGTGTTTTATAAGATATTAATGGTCTAAAAAATAATATGTTGTAATTATAGACATGATATATGTAACGTGATAATAGAAATATGGGGATAATATAGTGAAAATAAAATATAGGTAAAAAATCTAATGGAATTTCAAAGTGGACATTAAAAACAAGTATAAACTCAATAAATAAACGATATTTAAATATGTATATATGTATTTAACCTATAAAAAAATATAATAATGATAAAAATACTATTTAAAATGGTGAAAAATACATTTTTCTGATATGTAATGTGCTTCTTACAAGTCATACCTTACTTAGGGTCCTGAATCATTCTATACATGAATTTATCTTCCTAAAAATTCATTTTTTATTAAATTCATCATTAAACAAATTATTTTTCTATATTTCATATTTCCAATGCCTTTAAATATTTTATGTTATTTAATTTTTATATGGTTTTTTACCTATATCGGTTACTTGAGGTTGTTAAGACAACATCTTCATAATTTCATTTTTATTTTGAACTTGGTCCAAAGTGTTGTAAAACAGATTTAAAATATCAAGAATAAAAATACTATAATTTCATTTACATTTAATAATAATAAATAAATTTATAAATCTATCAATGATTAGCAGTGAAAAATATGAAATCTATCACTCATAGTGGTCGTGGTCCTCAAATAAGAAAGATTAACATTTCCATTTATCAACAAGAGAGTGAACTAACATATATGAAAACAAGAATTTAATAATAATATTTATTCATCAATCCCATTATTAAAACCCACCAGGATGGTCTGTTTGAAAACTATAATATTTTGATTTTTCGAGGCGGTAGGACGCATGTACGCACGATGGATGTTGTTTTTTTCTTAGTGAGTGGGAATGCAAAAAATTTGGTCATCAATATTATATATTAATATCATGGAATGTAAATTTCATTGATTTAATTACAATATTCTCTTTATAGATGAGTTTTAAAAATATTTATAATAAGAAAATATTTTTATGGTGATAATACATACACCGAGATCTTGAATTTTCTCTTAGGAATCTATATAAAAGTTTAGAACATAAGAAAACTAATGGAGAAAAGAGGCTGAGGGTTGTATTTGAGTGTTCTTGGAGAAAAAATGGCTATGTTTTATGATTCCATTTTAAAGTATTGGCATGGAATGAAGGGGTGGAATTTTTTACATTTGATAAGTGAAAAAAGTGCCACTTTTTTGAATACCAATTACATTTAAATGTTAAGAATACACTATTTCTAGGTTTAATAACTCCTTATTTTTGAAATAATAGGGTGTGGAGTGAGTTTGCAGCCTGAAATCGTCAACCAATAATTCCATACTTTGTTTTACATATGTTTTGGTGCAATTTAACATGATATTTTTACCTTTTTCATTCAACCAAATTATATTTTTAAATAAAATAGATTTAATTTTTAAATTGAAATATATAATATATAAAAAAAGTTTTTTATTGAAAAATGATAATTTCCCAATTATGTCCCCTAATTGTATTTATTATTCATCAATAAAATAATTATTTTTAATATATTGACATAAATTTTTAATAATTCTATTAAAATATTTTTAAAAAAATAGTTAATTAATTTGGATGTAAAAAAATTTCAATATTAATTAAACAAGTCTTTGGAAAAAAACAATTCTACCATATTCCCCAAAATTAAAACTAATCATAGAAAACTAATTTTTATTGATAAAATGGAAGTTGAATTTATTAATTGTGATGTAATTGTTTTTCCCTAATATGGAATCCATTTTTTTGATTATATTCATTGACATGAAAAAAAAATAATATTTAATATAAGCGTATAAATGCTATATTGTTCTTTGTGAACTACTACATAATTTTCCAGAACATTTATTGTTGGATTTCAAAATTAATCATGTTATTTTTAATGAACTTTTTAATATGTAATTATATTTTTTTTTTAAAAAATTCATTCATAAAATTTTTAAATTAATAAGGATTTTTCTAAGAAAATTTTTAACTTTAAAAATTCACAAAAAAAATGAACCATTTTTTTAAAAAATTGTCTTCTTATAATATTGATATACTAAATTTATAAAATAAGTTAAAATTTTTATAGTAAAATTATAAATTTATTATAAATATTTATATTATTTAAATGTTTATAATTTTCATATTTAATTGAATAATTTTTTAGGTATCATAGTTTTTAACTTAGTTCAGTATTTTTTGTACCATCATCTACTGAAAACTATATTTATTAATGGGAAATATTAATTAAAATCATGGGTTGCTAAATTATCATTTTTATTGTAAAAATAATTTCATTTATTTTTGTCAAGGATTCAAGAATGGATAAATGTCTTTGGTGTAAGATCTTATAAGAAAGGCAATGTATTTTTTCTCAATGTAAAAAATTTAATATTTTTTTTATTTTCCTTCAAAAAATTTATATTAATTTTCAAAAAATTACAATTAGATAAAATTTTAAATATTAAACTTTGAATTAAGTAATTTTTAATTATGATAATAATTTAATTTCTTCAAAATTTAATGATTAAAATTTTTTGATTCACTGCAATGATATATGAATATATTTTAACATTTTTATGTAAAGATAAATGCAGAATATGATAATAAGTATCTGATCATGATATTTTTAAATCATAAAATCTAATTAACATTAATGGAAGAACATTAGGTAATATTATCATAACTAAAGATAATGTTGGAAATTACTTTCACTATAATGAGTAGGATGTTATTCGATGTCATGACTCACACCCAGTAGAACATATCCTTGGATGATATCAAAGTCAATATTGACCCTCAATTCTCAACTCCAATATGTCACGGGTCAGTGATTAGCATCGATTGTGTCAAATAATCATATAGGATGCATTAATTTTTTAAATAATGTGATTTATTTATGGAAATACCTAATCAGTTGAAAAAAAAATAAAACCATATCTAATGTAAAATGAATCTAATATCGTAATTTAATCCATGAAATAAAATATCAAATGGGAATATCCTATGGACGTGAATTAAAAATTAAGTAAAAACTCCTAGCGATGGAAATTTGAATATTGATCAAGGAATCGATTCTCTATTCTAATAAAAATAGTACATAGAAGATAGGGTATGAAAATAATTACGTTATATAGGATCTTACTTATAACTCCCATTAAAATGTTTAATAATAATATTAAATACTGTCTGTATAAACCAAAAAAATACCTCTCTATTATAGAAAAATAAATATCACTCAAGGAAATTATGAATTTGTCCCCATTCATAAAAAATAATAACATTTTTACCATTAAAAATTTTATATAGATTACTTTACCCATAATAATTAATCCAATTAACTAGTGTCCCCCAAACCAAAATAAAATGTGCAATGATGCTCCCATTTATTTGTTGTTAATATTACAACTTCCTAATACAATATAAAAACCAAAAGTGTATGACCACAACCACATATTACATATTGTATCCCCATACCCAATATCACAAAAATATACTACCTAACACAAACACTTGAAATATACCAAAACCATTTACCTCAACACTACCACACACTATATCATTATTTCACAAAAACCATATAATTTTTCCATCCTTAAATCCCCAAACATCATAATATATGGGCATCACAAAAATCATTTATTTGGGAAGAGAGATGTTAGAAGGGGTAGTTGACAACACGAATCTCCCATATTTATTATATTGGAGATAAACGAAGAACAAAAAATATCATATCTACAATAACTAAATTATAGAACCTTAGGGTGGTGTTTAAAAAATATTATAATATATCATTAATATATATTAGACAAAAAATATTTGGGGTTGAATATATTTGGAAAAAAATTGATAACAAAAACCACATCATCTCATCCATATAATGTTAACTACTACCAACTATATGGACACTAAAATAACATATAAAAATAAAAACCTACTTCATAAAAAAGAATCATATTAACCCTATTTAACATTTCTTCAGTTAATTATTTTTATCATGTTATAAGCCTCATTAATTTTTATTTACCAATTAATATTCTTGTGGAAGTTATCTCACACCAACCACATATCAATTTTTTCTTATTCATTAAAATACCTCACAATTTTAACCATAGTTTTATTTTATTATATATTTTTCATTAATATATGATATACCTTTTCTATAGGTACTAAATCACATGAAACTGAACTAAAGTGAATAATTAATTATTATAATAAAATGGAAATACTTTATAAGATATTTATCTGAATCATGAAAAAGACAGATTACTCTTTTTGAATTATAATTATTCTGCAATGTCCAGACCTATCTAACCATTGAACTGTTAACCAGACTAGTCACAAAAGGAAATCAAGAAAGCATCCAAGTATAATAGAGTCTACTGCCTAGCTGCGATGGTGTATAGATTGTCATTGTGGTGAGTATACACTCATATAAGAAATTTCAAAAAAGTATAACAATATATAAATTGATGAAAATTGGGGAAAAACATTAATAAATAACTAATGCTATTGAAGTCAATTTTAATATCAACTCTATAAAGAAAATGGATAATGACAGTTTATACAATGTATTCATTTCATGGTGCAACATATTTGAAATAAGTAAAATAATCAGCATGATTTACATCATGGTATAGAAAAATTAAAAGGCCCAAATCCCCAAGGGCTATCTCTATGATAATATTTTTCTCCTGCATGATCTTTTCCTCCTATGTCCTAGGTAGAAGAAAACAACAACAAGCAATGTCCAAGGTCCTATAAACAATTAGAGTCTACTCTGGTACCCCAGTGCAATAACAACCCAAATAGGGTGTGAGATATATATCTCAATAGTCCAGGACCACCTATTTCTAGATCAATATAGACAATGAAATAAAATTATATAGGGTGCATGTATATCGAATTAATAACACAATTGAATAAATAACCAAAAAACCATCCATGTTCCAAAGGAAAACCTAATGGTGGTACATATTTAAACTAGTAGTCAGAATAAGAGTATGAACAAAAACAATATATATATATATACTGTATAATGAACTATTTATCACAGTATATAACATTTCCTGTTCAAACACACAAAATAATGAGCATATTACCATTCTAATATTTCACCCATTTGAATGATGTTATCTTTACATATCTCAAACCCACTTTAATGTCCATGTTAACATTCCATGCTCACGCACCCATGAATTTTGATGTTACAATTCCATAATCAGGAACCCATGATAGTCCATGTTACCATTCCATTCTCACATACCATGAATGTCTATGTTACCATTCCATACTCATGCACCCATGAATGTCCATGTTACCATTTCATACTCACACACCCATAAATGTCTATATAACCTTTCTATAATCACACACTATAAATTCTCATGTTAACATTCCATACTCACACACCCATTAATGTGAAAATTACTATTCTATAACCATTCACCCATGAAACCCCACATTACCGTTCTATACTCATGCACAAAAAATGTGAATGTTACAATTCCATACTCACTCACCCATGAATTTCCGTGTTACCATTCCAAATCATGCACTATTTGATGATCATGTTACAATTCACCGCTTCATAATAAAAATAACTCATCATTAAATTGTCATCATTAATCTCATTACTAATTCCATAAATAGTCAATCCTAACAGATAATTTAGTTAACTCAACAATTAACTTTAATGAACAATTACTCTAGTTAATTCAACAATTAACTAGTCACAAGTAAACCATGTGCATACCATATAATTAATTCATAAATTAGTTATCTTGAAGAAACAATCTCTATATCACATAATTAATTAACTAATTAATTGTCTCACCTTAGCACCAAATCAAAATTTTAAAATTAATACCCTGATTAATTATCTATATTATAATCCCATAACACATAATTAATTCATAATGAATTATCTCAATATAAACCATTTTATATCTCATAATTAATCTTCTGATTTATTATCAACTGAATTCACGTAATTAATTCATATATAATTCTCTTAACTAATCCAATTTAATATATCCTAATTAATCCCATGATAATTATTATCTCATTGAACATAGTTAATTAACAATTATTTATCTCATCATAACCAATTTAATATCCCATTAAATAATCTCCCAATAATTATTATCTCAATGAAAATAACTAATTTATAATTAATTATCTCATCTCAACCAATTTAATAATTTATTAAAACATTACATTCAACTTTATCAAAAGCAGTAAATAAAAAAACATCATTTTATCAATTAGTCCAAGTTGAGAGACCAACCTAAAATAATAGTCATTCCATGATTTATAAATCAGTGCCTCTACTCACCCACACACACACACACACATGAACTTGAATTCAAGATCACTTGAAAATGGACTACAACACCATAAAAATAATACTAGTAACCAAAATTAGTTCATCAGAGACCAACTCACACCCAATTAATTTACCACAACTTAAATAAACCCAAAGAACCTAATTTATGGGGTGAGAAACCAATTATTGGGTATATATCCTGACCCAAAAATTATGGTGTTGAACCAAATCTGGTCTAACATTATTGCCTTCGGCAGTGGTCGTCAGAATACTGACCAAAATGACCCCTGAAATCATACACACTACCAAGATTTAGAAGAAAATAAGGATCCAAATTAATCCAGAAAATAGGGTTTCGTCCTAAAGGAGAGTAGGCGATGGATGTCGACACGGATGATTCGAACAACAAAACGCATGGAGAGGGACTCATCTCACCAATATAAACACCTTTCATGAAAGAAATAGAAGGAGATAATTTTTTAATGGGGTGTTGGGAGGATGGGTGGTATGTCACCCATGGGTGATGCCCCATGAGTGAGTCACAGACAGAAGAGAGCCAAAATAGGTGATACGAACAATGAAATGCATTGGGAAGGACATAACTCTTTAAGACAGATAATAATCATGAACAAACTACAATGATTTGATGCGCAAAGATGAATATGTATTTATTGGGTAGAGCACACCCATGAGAGAGCCGAGGGGAGTGCCTCATGTATGGGATAAATGGGGGGGGGGGGTGCTCCTCCCTCCTTAATTCCCCTCTAAAATAAATTAATAACCCTAATAAACTATATATATTAACATAATATCAATAATAATAATAAGAATAATATTATTATTATTATAATTTAATTTTACACATATTTTATAAACCATACCCTCCACATTTAAACACATCATTTATCACACCTCTTTTATAAACCCCAACTCACCATTTTAAAAACTCATTTATTACACGCCTTTCATAAAACCCAACTCCCCATTCAAAAAAATCACTTATTACTTCTCTTCTATAAACCCCAACTCCCTATTTGAGCACATTATTTATTACCCCTCTTTAATAAACCCCAACTCCCCATTTAAACAAATAATTTAATTAAAATACATTCATCCAAATTTAATTTAATAAATTCTCCAACTCATCTTCATTTAATTAAATTCTATCAACTTCAAATTTAATAAAATCAAACCCTTCATTTGAATAAATTAATTAAATATCTATTAACCATGAATTTAATTAAATTAAACCAATATCTCATAAAATTTAAGTAATTCCCTTTTTAAAAAATATTTTAATTAAATAATTTAATCTAAAACATAAAAATAGGTAAAAATAAAAATTTGACTCACAGGGTCAGATTGATCAAGTGTAGACCATGCGTCTACTAATGGAAACCAATTTTAACTTGCACGGTTGACCCGCAATGTTTTAGTAACAATGCGTAGCCCGTGAGAACATCACTCCCGGTTCGATGCTCCTAAAAGCAATCCAACCATCAAAAAACTCATCGATCCATTACCTAATTATGATATAAACATGTTTACAAGATTCATAATCTCAAAACATCATCAAGAAGCTTGGTCTTAAAAAACCTATATGTATTTACAATGGAAAAGTTTAAAAACATTCATTTTTATTCTGATTAAAAAAACAGGACATTACAGAGTCAAGTTCACTTATGAAATAAAATTTAATTCAAAGAATCTATTTTTTCAAAAAGGATATTTTTTTAAATTTATAAATTTTATGAAATTATAACAATAATATTTATTAATAAAATTATTTAAGTTAGTTTTAAAATTAATTAATAACATCTATGAAGTAATTATGTAAATATAAATAGTTATAACATAAATATTCATTTCTAAATAGAAATGATTTGATAAAAT
The DNA here is from genome assembly GCA_963277665.1 of Viscum album. Lineage (NCBI taxonomy): Eukaryota > Viridiplantae > Streptophyta > Magnoliopsida > Santalales > Viscaceae > Viscum > Viscum album. Next base: position 613,564,933 of record OY728142.1, read on the forward strand.
ATATTTTTCCTTAAATATAAACTTTTATGAAGATTAAATTTACTATAATATACTTTTCAAAAAAATAAAATATAAAAAATCATTAATAAATTTGTTTAATTATTATTTTTAAATGTAGATAAAATCATCTTATGGTAAAATGAGATATTATAAAAAAAAATATGTATGTGCGCATTTTGTTTTTATCATAATAAGTAATATTAAACATAACTAATGAATTATTTTTAGGATGTTTTTGATCATACAACCTATTAGATAAATTAAAATTTATTTATATTTTTAAATTGAAGTTAATTTTAATAATTTAATTTTATATTAAGGAAAAACTTTCTCAAAAAATAGATTTTTTGAATTTCATGAACCCATATTTGAATTAATTTTTTTCAGCACATGAAATTAAAGGAAAAATGTATACTATAATTAAAACATTCATGATAATATTTTTAAAAAATATCAATATCATTTTTTTCATAATGTATTATATCTAGGTAGAGGTTATTCAAAGTCGAGATGGATAAAATAAGGTAAATTTGTTAAATTAAATTGATGAGATCACATAAATTCAAAAAAATACATTTCGATTGGTGAATATAGGCTTCCTCAATGTTTAACTAATATTTAGTATATTTTAAACCATTTTTATCAACTAACATTAAATATGACATACCTTTTTAAAATTAAGAAATTATATTTAAAAAAATAACACTCCTCTCCACTATAAAGGAACCCTTAACCACCCCACTTGTCCATATACCAAAACAATCTTTAATCACCAATAAATTTCCAAATACTCTATCCAAAACAAATTACCTTGAATTTGATGTTTTTCATCCCATAAATACAAATCTAGGTTGGATTCAACTGTGATTTAATGGAATATAACAATGCAGGATGTAATTGACATAACTGGGGGCTTTCATGATTATCTTATCTTAAAGATCATCTAAATTAATGATAAAAATAATATCACAATGAATAAAAACCATTAATTTATGGTATTTCTAATATTCTTAATAAACATTCATCGAACTCATCCAGTGCATTGGACAATGAAAAAGTCTCTTATGTTATGTCAGGAATACCACCTTTATGAATGGTGTATTTCATTTTCCCTAAACATTGTACATGGTTGGTTATAAAAAATTCATGAATGAATAATTATAATTTATATAACATTATTTGATTTTTTGAATTAGCATATATCAGTCATATTAATAATATTAATAAAACAATTTTTGTTAAAAATATACGCACATAAAATGTTCTTTTTGAAACATCTTATAATAAATATATTTTTATCATTCCCTTTATTTTACCATATCAATATAACTCCTATAAAACATCATTCATGACTATAAAAAATATTTCATAAATCATTAATCTTCTATTAAATTGATCTTATCATTTTAAAATAATATTTTCTTACTTTTTCATTATAATTAAAATGCTATTATTTGTGTTAGTTTTACCTCCTATGTGAATAATGTTATAATTTTTTTTGTCATGAGAGATTAAGAGCTTATAAATAATCGTATTAAAGTATAGTAATTATGAAATTCATATGTTTTCAGAATTATATAATTTTAATATATATATATAGTTTTTAATGAAATGAACTATTTTTACAGAATCTAAACTTCAACAAAAATCATCATTTTTAAGAAATGTATGAGAATTTTCACAACTGTTTAAATAAAATTACAATGTGAATCTATAAATTCATAAAAACCCATAAAACTTCAATAGTAATGTTAATATTTTTATAACGTGAGTAAGGCACATGAACTGGAGCGACCAAACTGAATCGTGTTAGGAAAACAGAATAGCATTCATCAAAAATTTAATTTTAACAGATATTTTTAATAATTATTTAATATAATTAATAAATGATATAAACCTAGTAATATAAATAAAAAAATGATTTATATATATTAATAATAATTATAATTTTATTAAAATATATTTTAGATTGCATCTGATGAAGCGGGAATCCATAGTAAGCCTTTAGTTGAGTCGATTTCCATTTTATTGGGTCAAAAAATTAATTCCATGGTTATAATCTTATAAGAATAATTAATTCATCCTTTTCACTATTATATATGTTAAATTAACACATTAAATTGGTATATAACTCATATACCTTTAAATTAAATTCCAAGATGTATTTTATATTAGATAAATTATCATATTGTCAAGAATAAGTGTCATACTTTTATATTGTAATTTCTCCCCTACATCCATATTTTTGTTTTGAAAAATATTTTACCCTATTATTTTTAAATATAAATATTCCATATAAATTTTACCCATATTCGTTCTCACTACCACATTCTTAACTTATGATTCAATAAATATTTATTGATGTGGGATACATTAACACTTTTTTATATAGGAGAAGAGGCCAGTTTTGACTTTTATGTGATCTATATTCTTCTATAAATTTAAAAATTCTTATAGAATGATTACTTTTATGGTAATAATTATGATATTTATCCTTTAAATTATTTTCTTAATTATTTTCATCTAGAAATTTGTTTCCCTAAATCAAATTAATAATTTATTTACTATGAACTTGACTTTCTCCACAAAAATGTGAAAAATTCAATTTATGAATCATTTTACAAATAAATGGATTTTTAACTCTATTGTATCCTTTTATTGTAACGACATATCCTTTAATTGATTTTTAAATGTTTACAATTCTATTTTAAATTCCCATAATTATTTTATATTGTATATTTTTTAATATTAAAAATTTTCAAAATAAAAACATAATTTCTCTTATTTTGAATATAATTTTTTAAAAATTCATATAATGGTAGTTTCATCTATGTTAATATCAATTACTATTACTTAAAAGGGTTTTATTGATATTAAATATTTTGTATTCATAATATGGATAAAATATGATCAGAGTTTGTTGATGTTTTATGAAATCCTATTTATTTTCTAAGTGATAATAATGATATGAAGGATATAGGAATGATTTTCATGTCTTATAGAAAATATTTATCGGTATTATTCTATTTTAGATGTGTGGGTATAATATATACCTCAAATGAATTGGGTAATGTTCTAAATGTCATGATATAATTAAGGGATGTGTGTTAGGAAATTTGATCCACTATTAGAGGCAAGTATTGACTTAGAGTCCATTCTGTAATGGGACACCAAATATTGATACCTAGTACATTATGTTATGACTTATTAATATTATTCATAGTATATTATTATTTGATATTTATTTTATTGTGATATATTCTTTTGGAAATTTTATCTGTATCATGATTTTGTTCCCTTAATCCATAATATATTTTTAGTCATATGAGGTTATATTTCTATTTAGCATTCCTTGTGATTAAATTTATTATTATATATTCTTTTGAATATTATATTTATCAAATGTTCATGAATTTTAAAATTAATAAGATGTGTCCCATTAATGTTATTTGAATTATAGCTCTCTCCTTTTTCTATTTCCAATGTCCCTGTAAAATTCAAAAATTGTGTGTAGATGAAAGTATTGTGTAGAAATGTTTGGGGGATATATTGAATAAAAACATTATAACAAGACATTAATTGATCTAATATCTAAAGACACTAAATATATGGGTTATTGTATTCGAAGATCATTTATGAGACTTAATCTTTTATTTGTGATATTTATGTAAAATACGAGCACATATATTATGGTTTATCATAGTTTCTATCACAACACGGTTTATAAATTTTTTGGCATTTGGTTTAGATGTATACAAGAACCAAAACCAATTTGGCCAAGGTTGAACCAAAATTATCATTGGTGTAATAGTGTAATAAAACATGGCATTGTATTTTCAAATGGTTATTTAAATTTATTCTCTTAATAATATCAATTTTTATCGCTACGGTTAACCCTTTTTTTAATAGATGTAGGAAAGAGAATCCAAGATATAAATGGCTTCAATGAACAATGTGATGATCACCAAAATGAGAAAAATGGAGTAAAATATAATGTATAATATTTTAGTTTTCATAACTAACAAGATATTGTGAGTTATGATTAACATCTTGAACCCTGTACAATTTTCACTGGAAAAAAATTAGAGAATAATGGAGTGTATTGGACGTTAATGTGATAAATACTATGGACGAAAAGAGATTTAATATTATATGTGTCCATAATTTGGGAAGAAGAATCAATATAAATTTAAAAAAGGAACAATAAAATGTTTTTAAAAAAATAGATAATATAGACTTCAAATATTAAATAAAAAATAGGACTTGGGTTAGCATGATATTGGGAAATAAATATTTACCAAAGGAACAATTAAATATTAAATGTTTTGAATGTGTATAGTTTATATGTTATGAAAATAAATTTTCCAATGAAATAGATATTTTTAAAAATTACATTAGTCACCAACTCAGAAAATATATTACTAAAGAAACTAGGAAATCACTATAGATTTTTTGGATAATGATAAAAAAGTAGTGAAGAGTACACTTATTCTCCTTTCATGATAATTTTTTAACTTCATTTTTTTTACATACTTCCATTATTTTATATCATGTGTTATTTATATAAATATTTATTAACCATAAAATATTATATATTTAGCTACCATTAGATACAACTTGTTGTGGAATGATCTTATCCAAGGTATATAACACTTCTATGATTAATGATTGTAGGAATTTACATCAAGTAGATCATGTTTTTATTCTCACAATGGAGTTCAATGTGATATTACGTATGGATTAGATCTTATTACATAGATATAAAAATATTAACTGGTTTGAGGAAATTTTATTCAATATACCTGATCATTTTATCAAAAACTACACTTTCAAGGAGATTTTTTATTCAATAATGAATAAAATTATATTATATGGGTCATGATAACCAATAACATTGGAGTATTCACAAAAATGGATAGAGAGAAACTCTATATTGAATATAGTAAAATTATGATGGAATAAATGAGTTTCACATAAATTGGAATTATATTAATATAAAATTACCCATAAAAATTATATATTATTTCATTTTTGTCTTATATATATCCATTGATGATATCATCGGTAAATGAAACATAAAATTTTGAAGTCAAAATTTATTTAGGTTGGTAGAATGTGAAACCCCATTATTTTATTATCTAATATTCATTAATTGAGGTTCATTATGTTAAATATATAATGATGTATGCAACTAAAAATTAAACATAAAAACACATTTTTTTGACATAGTATGAAACACATTATAACAAACATATAAAAATTAAATAAAGTGAATGATTGTTTTAGAATTAAAAGGATTTTAATTAACTTATGAAGTAAAAGTAATTATGATGAAACTAAATTTAGGAAATGTAAATAATTTTTGAAATTATTAATTTTAGGATATAAATAAAATAAAATGTATTGAATAAGATCAAGAAGTTATTTTTTAATTAAATGATTAACATCTTTGAGATAAATTTGCAATAAAAACAATAGTATGCTAAATATTATTGACTAAATAGAAATTTTTTATTTAAATAGAAATACATTAACTAAATTTCCCTTATTTATATTATAATATTTATTTATATTTATTTTTTATAAATACATCATAATTAATTATAACTCATGAGTTGATTAAATATAGAATAGACATTCAGATAAAATTATTTGAGGGTAATGAGGATATTTTTTTCATAAAAAACAAAATGTCTGTATATTATAATTGAATAATAAATAATTAAATAAATAAATGAAGATAATAGATCTTAATTATTATAACATAAATTAAATTAAAATTAAGTATATCTTTATTATTGAATAGAATGAGGAAAAATCTTTTTTTCACTAACAATTGTACTAGTCTAAAAAAAATTCTGTTTCATATCATAAATTTTATATTATTTTTTTCACATTTAGAGTTTTAATAAAAAAAATCATTATTTTTTATGAAGATATAATTTAAAAAAAAGTATTTTTATTTTATTCTAAAAAATTAATTTCCTATGTTAAAGTTAGCTACTAAAATGAAGGTTAAAATGTGATAAAATGATTAAATCTAATTGATAAGGTCTAATAATAACGAAACCTTATCTATGAATTTATAAATAGAGGTTTATTAAAACAAAACTTATATATTTTAAATATTTATCCATTTTGGTTCCACTTTACATCAATATCAATTTAGTTTTTCTATTAATAAATTATGGTTACAAAAATTCAACTACTCTCGCCGAAAAAATGATTCATTCTCCACCCAAAATCTCCTCACACCAAAAGAATTTCTTATAAACTAAAATTATGTAAAAAAATTCAAAACCATGGTTACTCTGTTATTTTTATTATTATATCCCCAAATTCTGAACAATAAGGTATAATAAGATATTTAAAGGATGATATCAGAGGAATAGATAATTGTATTGACTAGGATTTTTAGAGTTCGTTTTTAAAAACACATAAAATACTTCTACAATAAACTAAAATTAATGAAATAAATATATTTATTAAAGTTAAATATTAATATGTATATAAGAAAACCATAATCTACCTTCCTCCCATCAATTGGAAAATGAAAAATCCACCTCTATTGTATATGGACTACCACCTCTATGAAGGGCACAATCCATTATTTATCAGCAGTTACATGGATTTTTCTAAATACGGATTTAGTGAATCAATGTGAAATAAATAAATTTATGGAGTATCTCTTATGATAATTTTATATTTATATTAATAATATAAATAAGAAATTTCTATTGTCAAATTTATCTTAAAAAATAGTAACATTGAGACACTTTGAATGTAATAATTTTTTATCCATCAATTAAATTTATCTTATCCATATAAATATTTATGAGTTTGATTTATTAAATTTAATAAATATTTTTGAAAAATTTAATCGTTAATAAAATTGATGTCATCATTATTAAATAACATTTCATTATTCACTGAATCATTATAATGTATTTTGTCTTGATTGTTTTTTTTCTACAAACATAAAATATGATATAATTTTTTCATTATGAAGCATTGAAAAATTATTAAATGTAATAATATTATGTAATAATTTTGAATTTATATTTATTATATAATTTTAAAATGATAATATATGTATATGTTAATAAAATTGATTATTATGAAAAAATAATGTTGTTAAAAACGAAATATTTAATCATTCCATGAGAATCATAACATGATGTTCATGAGAATAAATAAATTACACTATAAATATCTTAGATGAATACTTCAAATATTAATTATCTTTCTATTTATGGAGAAACCACAGACAAAATGCAACATCCAAAATCATCGATCAAAGAAATTCATGGAAAAAAAAATATTGAACTCCCAAAAATGAATTTAAAAAATAATGGTATATATTTGTGTGATAAAAAGTTATAAATTAATGGTAACTTATAAATTAAATAATAATTATGTTATTATATTTTAGATTAATAAATATAAATTTATTATACATTAACTTGGGTCATATTTCACCAAGGGGGAATTTAATGTAATGGTCCTTTCGACTCAGTTTAATTATATTTGGGTCATAAACATTTTTCTGTGAAAATAGTCTGCATATAATTTTTGTTATATAATTTCACTCTTATATTTCAAAAATTAACTTTTTATAAAGGATAATTATTTATTTATCTCAATATTTTTTTCTTGGAAGATTATATTCTCTATTAAATATTTTATATCCATTAGAATTATTTTGGTCCTTTATAATAGATTTTTCTCCTCTATGTCCATATTATTTAGTTTTATTAATATATTCTATACATATATTATAAGGTATATATGTGTAATTTTTTGTACCCTTCTTATTTCTCATTATCTATATTCCAAATAAAATTTTTTTTCATAGTAATCATATTGGGTATTATTAATGATGTTTTGAGTCTTAAAAAGGGATTTGTTCACATTAATATGTATTTTCTTCCGATCAAAATTTCAACTTATTTACCATATGTTTGTTTTTATGGTTCTATAATGGATATTTATCTTTTTGAAATAATTTATCTAAATTGGTTTCTCTCATTTTCTTGAAAATGGTATTCAAAATGAAACACATGTCTTTATTTTTTATCATGTTGACATTATTTGCAATAATATGAAAAAAATATTATTTACAAATTTCTTATACAGGAACATATTTTCCCACTATAACGTTCTTTAATTGTTATGAAATTTATATTATAGGTTCTCTTATTTTACCAAATACATTTATGTTTTCAAGATTCTATAAATATTTCATTTTTTAGTTATGAATGTTATCAAATGAATATGATTTTTTAATTGTATTATTCATTGAAATTTATTATATTTCATAAAAAAATATTTATATATACATCAAAATAATTTATGGTTTCATTCATAGTAATTATCTAATTGAATCCCCCATTTTTATTCATTGGAAGAAATATAATCAGGATTTTTATAAATTTTCCAGAAACCTGTTTCATTCATATGGGTAAAATGTATCATTATGTATTTATAATTGTTATTCCAGTCATGTGGTACAAATATGGATTCATTATAATTTTGATATTGGCGGTTCTATTATATCAGTAGAATGTGTTGGGTGGAGCATTATATCTCATCATATAATTATGGGATTCAAGTTATATTTCTCGATCCACTAAATGATGTCGGTGTTGACACATAATACATTATGTTATCGGATGCATGATTTTCATAAATGATCACCTATTCTTCGATTTCATATGATTATTCTTATTGATAAATTCACTAATATGATATATAATGATGATATACTCTTTGGGTAATGTTAATTTTCTTATGTTTCAGTTCTCATATTTTAATATATATGGTTGGTGATTATAGGTTATATGTCAATCAAGCATACATCATATTTAAATATTATTGTTTGATATCATTTTTAAATATATTTTTCTCCCCTATTCAGGTTTCTTGAAATATATATGAAATAAAACATTATATATGTTATATATGATTGTTCATTACCAGCTACTGGATTTTACCACTTCTTATGTTTCTCATTCCCCCATGAAACTATATATAAGATTATGTGTACAAATACAACTTTTGTAGAGAATTGTTTTGGAGATTTTGAAGGAATAATCTATAATAATACATTTAAATTTCTAATATATAAATATAATAATCTTTTGGATGTTATCATTAAGACATTATCTGTGTGATGTATGGTATTTAATATGAAATTATAATAAAATATACACATATTTATCTTGTGTTTTCTCACTCTATATTTCATAAATTCAATTGCTAATAATTATGACATCACATTATAGTCACACCCCACTTCCATTATGAAATTTAATCATTTATCTCAATATCAATAATATCCATTAAATCATCCTTACAAGCCACCATGAAATCTTTATATCATTGTGAAAAACCACTCAACCATCTATAATTTTACAAACTCATAACATTAACCAAATAAATTCTATAAAAACATAATTTAGAACAAATCAATAAAGATAGACACAATCTCCCAAAAAACATACTTATTAAAGAATCTACTCTCTATGATTAAGTAATGAAATAATAATTTATAAATATATAATGTATTGAATATATTTTTTCCTTATATTACTTTAGAATATTTTATTTAATATTTTTTGGGATGGGAAAAAAGACAACGTTGGATTATGGGGTCTATGTACACACAATGTCGATATGAAATAAATGATTAATTTATTATATAACATATAAGATCTTTATATAAAATAATGTAAAATCTCCCAAATTTTGTTTTTGGTTAGAATACAAAGAAAACAATAATATATTCAATATAGAACTTACTGTATGTGTCATATAATCATTGACCATAGTGGGTGTCTTGATTTAGAAAAGTCATAGGTGTAGTAGAAAAATAAATTAATTAAATAATTAAATGCTTATTAATTTTCCCTACCATTATCCTTTTCTAATTAAATATTGTCATATAAAAGTCCTTTGTTTATCCACACAACCCTAGATATTGGTGGGGGCTATAGAGGAGAGTTTTTGGGGACATAATTAATATTATTTATCAATCATTGGTTCTGTAAGGGAGTTTCATTATCAATGTGGTTTTAGGATCTCACCAATGAAAATTACATGGTATTCGTAATTCATTAGAGATCAATCTAATTTCAGACTAGAATTTTGTCCATTAAATTAATCCATGATTAATTATAAAATATATAACATGAATTAATTAATTTATAATATTAATTCATGGTTTTCTTGATTTATAATCCATTTATTTTAATCTATAAATTGAGAATTCATAAATGATTTGTTGATTCTAATTTATTGTTATTTTCAAATTGTTTTCCCTCTAATATAGTAATACAAAAATAATAAATTTCCCTAGTTTACTACCTCATTTTTTTGTTTCATATTATTCTCCCCTAGTTCTTTGAATGATCATTCTTGATGTTTCATTTGAACATGGATTCAATAATACCTACAAACAGATCAATGGTGGTTTTTTCATTAGCTCAATGGATCATTACAATAGTTACATATTCATGATTAAAGTCCAAATAATGTTGAAATTAGGATGAAAAAAGGAAATCATTTGGATATAGTGGTTATATTTGTAATATTTTCATTTTATTGATGTGGTATGATGGGTTATGATTCTCAACTAGATGGGTGGTTGGAATTTGGCCAAATTCTATAGCTCTATCTTGGACAATCCTAGAATCAAGTTATATGGGTGTGATATGTGGTTGGATTGGATGATGTGGCAACATTATTGAATACATTTCAATAAAATGGAATCATAATCATTAATATTGTGAAAAAATTGTATTTTTGAAGAATAAATGTCATATGGGCCACCTTCTCTAATAGATACGGTTATTCATAAATAGAAATAGCAAACATTGTATTGCCCCTCTGTAGGAGGTGTGTCCCAGAGATTGTGACACAGTGTACACCACATCATACACTAGAATGGGAATGTTCAGAGATCACGATAATAGATAGAGTAAATGGGCATGAATATAGTTCACGGGGATGTAAATTGTACACAAACACATTCAAGAACATGGGAATGTGAATAAACACAAGAAAATAGACTTTGGTATGTTTTTACTAAGTAGGACACATCGTGTATTCCCTTTACATGATTCAAACCAATTCCATGCTTGGATAGATCCATTATTCTATTCAATAAGGTTGACTATTAATAAGTATTGATCCATTGGGGATTCCCTTTGATGATAAAATGATGCATATCCTCCAAATCACATGATTAGTGATCACCACTATAGGATACACCATGATAGAGTCATGTATCCCATCTTGTGGCCTTAGTTGTTATCCTATCTCATTATTTTCTAGTTTGGGTTTGTCATCCCATTACCAAATTTCAATTATTATGATCCCAATCTTAGTGGTTTATCTTTGATAGGTTTGGGTATCCCCCATAGGCCCTCAGTGTGATCCCTCCGTGTGAATCATCGTATTCCGAGTTCTAGTGTGAACCACATTTTTAGTGTGGTCGATGAGAACAACTTCTCAGATGAGAACTTTCAGCCTTAGTCAGACCCAAGGAGTATGTTCTTCCACATGAGAATTACATTAGGGCCACAAGTGGAATCTTAGGCTAGCAGTGTTGTATCATCCTGTAGATTTTAAAATAAAACTATAACCAATATCATGTACAATATAGATCATTGATCTTAAACGAACTACTATATATTATTATTTTTTGACCGTTTTAAAATTTCAATTGAATTTATAGGTCTCAGAAGGTGTAATAATATTATGAATTATATGTAATGGTCATACTAAATAAATAGCAATTAATTAATTATTATGAAAAAATAACTCAATTTTTAGTATTAATTTTTTCATTTATAGATACTTGGTCTTCAAAAATTGTTACATATTTTTTTTTTCAGAGAATACGATAATTAATTTAAAAAACATTAAAAAAGTTATAAAAAAGTTATTTTTTTTTAAATCATCCTATCCTGGATTTCATATGGTTAACTTTAGGGAATTTTTTGAAAAGATTTATTTTATAGTGAATAATGGGAAATAATTATTTTTATTGGAAATAATATTTTGACATTAAAAATTAAAAGTGATTTGTTATACATTGAAATAGATTCAATGTAAAATTTGATCTATTATATTTTGAATAATATTTTTATGTATATTTCAATCCATTTTAGTGTTTAATTTGGTATAAAAATATTTTAATACTAAAAAAACAATTTTTCTTAAAAAACAATCTATCTTTGAAATCTTTTATTTCTTTGTTAAAATAGTTTCAGAAAATTCTAAAAATTTAACAGTGAAAAATTGATTTTTAATTTTTAATTTGTAGTTATAAATATGTTAAATAGGTCCCATTTATTTTTGACCAATATGAGTTATAACCACAATAAATTTTAGTTACCACAATAAAGGTAAATGGGTTAATTATAGTTAAAAATAATGTAACACTACTTCAAATTCATTCAAAAAATTAACTTGATTTTATTTTATGATTTTATTTATTCCTTAATATTGGAATATATTTTTATATATTACCATTTTACAAAATAAGTTTCATTATAAATTTTTTTATAATTATATAAAATATAATGTTAAAAATATTACTATCATGACCCATCCAAGTGGGTCCCATTCCGTGACTCCCCAATCCAGTAACCAATAAGATAGGGGAAGGAGACTGGAACCACAGAGGCATATCACTAACATGGAAGGAATTACGTATGTACCTATACAGTTGTACACATCTCCAAGCCCACAATTATTGAAGTGAAAAAAAACATCTAAGGAAAAAAATGCATAAATACTACTAAACCAAACCAACCGTGTTTGAAAAATTGTATAGTGTAAAATTTAAACTAGACTAGAATTCAATCCCACCTAAAGAAAGAGTATGAAATGTGCAATGTCCAAAATTTATGTAGGAGTTAGGTACTAGGAATGATCCTCATAGCTATGGGAACCCCTAGGTCAATAAAAAATCTCACAAAGCTCAGTCTAGTCCTGGTATTTCACAGATTCTATTAAATGGATAGTCTTCTATATAAGACCTGACACATGTAGGAAAATCCCATGCATTGGTGAGTATACCAATACATTTTAGGGGACCTTGGAAACCAAAATGCCATACACAAATAATAGTTACGATCATCCCTACATAGTATATGTCTAAAGAACATAAAAATTAAGAAACATCTAGATTTACTTGAAACCCAGACCCATAGTCTAGATGTAAGTCGCAATGACCAACATACCCACACTAGGGTTTCAGTCTGAAGATCCCACAAAGCACTCATCTGGTAGAACTCACTCTATGAATCTGATAGCTCTTATAGAGTCATTATAGGATGTATTGTTTTTTAGGAAGTGTGATGAGAGAGAGATGCATATGCTAATAATTATGAATAGGGAACAGATACACAAATACTAGCATAACTCACTATTGATTAGTGTATGATCATGATACAAAGATAAGGACCACTTCAAGGGCCTTTGAATATACTATGACTCATCCGTATTCCTCTTCTATGTATAGGATTGGTGTCCTGTAGGATTGGTCACATCTATACATGAATCTACCTAGGGCCAAAAATGGGTAGATGCTCTAACTCCAGGCCTCTCAGAGGGTCTCTATTTATATCTATAATTTCCTATTGAAGGGATCATACACCTGTGTTTGGAAATGATACATGAATTTTAGGGGAATGATTAATGGTGGAACTAATCCAAACAAAACATATCCAAAGAACAGTGTAAAAGGAGATCATGCCAAGAATAATAACGTAGACGACATGTATCATTATAACATGGCATGTCTCATTACTTTTAGACTACCCGTGTGCAATTTCCAAAGTCAGAAGGAATGTCATTTAAAATGTGCATAGATAGTGTTTAGTAACAGTCACATGCTGTGTCCGATTATATGGGGTCCACTCCATGAATGTTGTCCATATGCCTGTACATGGCTTCGTCCCATTTATGCCATCCTATGTACCTTTACATGGGGTAAACCACATAACCCGACTGGTATGGATTGGTGGTGTAGTACAAGTTGTGTGCTCCACCCTTTGTCCGTGTACCACCAGAGATACATGCCAAGTATCGCATAAGGAACCACATGTTGTGTAACAGTTTTCACATTTTGTTTTATCACATCCAATAACGTTAAAACCTATCCCCAACATGGTCAACCCCATATTCCATGTTCTACCGAGAACATGTTGTTTTAATTGTGAATATCCTAAACCAATGTTCTTCATAGGCACGCCTTGTTTGATCTTCCATCCATCGATTCTGTCATTCGATTTCCCAAATGATGGATATCTATCATCATCCTTCTAATATAACACCCAAAATGATGGTATTAGGCATTCATTTGGATTAAGAATGTGTTTCGTTCATCTATGAAAAGAATGATAGAAGAAAATGTTAATCTGATTTGGGTTGATTCATCAGCTTTTATCATCATTGTTTCTCGGATGGGTTTTCAAAATGTAGGATATATAGTTTCTCATCATTTCATTTAGAGATGGATGAACATTGATCTAGTTTCCATATCCATACAATGAACGCGAAGAACAAGTGGGTTCAAGAGGAGAATAAATCTAAATAGAGAATCGAGCAACAAACCTCCATCATTATTCATCAGATAGTTGATCCACTCCCATTAGAAGGATAAAATAAGGATAATAAAAATATGAATCAAACAAAAAATGGATCAATTCCACAAAATAATCCCAATAAAAATCCTCTAATAAAAATTAACAATCTACGGGTCAACCGGTTTGTGGGTTGATCTGTTTCCAGCGTTTAATCCACGAATGGGGAAAAATAAAATCAAAACAACAATCCCATCCTCAATCATTGATGATGATTGAGAAAAGTTCTATGTCAGTATTCAATCTCTCTATGAAATGATCAAACTGTCATCACTCATCATCATTCTTCAATATTCCTCCAAGGATGGATCCTATCCAAAACTATAGAGCATCCAAGGAATGTTTTCTAGGGTTATGAGCCCAAGCCTTGGCTCTTGGTTATTTAAATCCAACAAAAACGTCGTTGTGTTAATCAAAACATTTAAAATAAAATAAATATATAATTTATTATATTTCCTTTATAACGACCATATATTATCTTTTTTAGCAGACCCACACCACTAAATGTTAGGCCCCCTAATGTAAAGCTGGTACTATGAATGCAATGGATCTCTATGATTTCAGATCTAGGAACTAGTTTAAATGCTATTCCAATATATCAAGAAAACTTCTTGTGCGCACCAATTAAAAGTGTAATTTATTTAAAAATTTATTTTGGGTACCCCAGGCCTCAAAATCACACTCTGTCACAATGCATGGTCTCAAAAGAGTTCAATATAGTATTTTAAAATAATAAACAAAATATATGATACATTACATTGTCCCCATTGTATGGATTTTACGTCCCCAAAAAGCCAAAACAAAAGGCTACTCAAATAGATGTGGGTACTGCGTATGAATCTAGGCCACCCAATCCCACATACTATGATGAGGTTTCTTGTTCTACCACCAGGTACACAATAAAAGAATCAATCACCCTTTATGGTTCCTCTATTACCAATCCTTGATCTTTGATGGGTACTCTACAAAGGTTACCCTATCCTTGATGTCCAAATCACTCCAGTTGGTGATGTGTGATTAGTCATGCATGTACCTCCTCAGCCGCGATACGTGGAAGACATCATATACCCAATGCAATTGTGCCTATATAGCTTGGTGGTATTCCACCTCTCCAACTCTGTGCAGTATCTGAATAGGGACAATGAATGTTGAAGGCAATTTACTACCCCATCCAAATCGCTTCCACACTCATCGAGGTCAGACCATAAGGAAGGCATGGTATCCCACTTCGAACACTAGAGGTCTCTACCATCTATCAGCATATGACTTATTCCAACTCTATTCAAAATTCATCTACTCCTAGATATTCTACACTTTCTCAATGGCAGCTCTCACCAACTCTAGACCAATGAGTGTAGACTCTCCTGGGGTGGTCCAAAAAAGTGGTGACTAGAAGGGTTTCCCATTTGATGCCTCAAACAGTGCCATACTAATGGTGGTGTTGTATCTATTTTTGAACAAAAACTCCACTAGGGGTTGGTAGTCCTCCCAACTATGACCAAAGTCCACAATATAGGCCCACAACATATCCTCCAGAACAAGAATGGTTATCTTCATCTGACCATCAATCTGTTGATGGAACACATTGCTCAAGCATTGTTGACTCCCAAACACCTCTTGAAATCCATTACACAACTGGGATGTGAAATGAGATTCACATTCCAAGACAATAATATATGGTAAACCATGAATATAAAATATCTAAAACATGTATAGTTGTCTCAATCTCACTTCAAAACACAACTCCCTGATAGCGAGGATGTGGTCATACATGGTGAGTCCATCAAAGATCACCCAGATGGAATCATGTCCAATGAAAATTCATGATAATTTCATAATTAGGTCCATTGATATTCCATCCCACTTCCACTCCAACACTTTCAAGGGGTGAAATATCCCCGCTAGAACCTCATGCTCTTCTTCACCTACTATCACGTATGGAATCCCAAAACAAACTTAGCCACTACATTATTCATCCCTATAAACTAGAATTGACTTCTGGGTTCCTTGTACACTATTTCCATTCTAGGATATACCTTGAAGAGGTAGTATAGAACTCCCTTAGAACCCCCTCTCGTGACACCATTAGAAAAACTATGCGTCCTTTAAAAAGGACATCGTGATCCCTACCTTATAATTATTCATTATGAGCATGTCGTGTGGATAAAAAACCACGTAACGTCTCACATTCAATATCCCCCCAGTTGTGCCTCCCTGAATCACTACAAGAGTGGCATTGAAACAACCATCGACTGGAGATAAGCTACATCTTCCCAATATAAAAATGATAACTATAATGAGGCCAACTTCACTAACACCATTCTCATCATATGTGAACTTGATATCTGGCATAGAGTATCAACTATTGTGTTCCCCTTCCCAAGAGTATAGATGATCTCAAATTCATAATCCTGGAGGAACTCCAAATATCTCCTCTGCCTCATATTTATATTCTTTTGATATATGATCTACTTGAGATTGTTTTTGTCCTAATAGATGATAAAATGTATTCCCATCATGTAGTATTGGAACAAATTCAACTAGAATAATACCACTTCCAAGTCAAGATGATGGGCCGTGTAGTTATTCTCGTGCAACCTTAGATGGCGGGAACTGTAATCAATCACACGTTGTCTCTGCATAAGGACACACCTATGCTCGGACACTGATGTGTGGTAGAAAACTATGGGATCAAAACCTTCTTATAGAAATGTCGTGATCAGTTGACTCATCAAACCCTGCCTTAAACACTGTAAATCTAGTTGGAGCACCTCCATCCACACGAAAGACTTCCCATTTTAGTTCAAGGCTCTCATCAGTGCTGATATCCAAGATAAATCTAGCGATAAATCTCTAGTAGTGTACTACCAACCCAAGGAAGCTCTGCACCACTGTCACACTCTAAGGGGTCTTCTATTCATACACTACCTCGACCACGGATGGGACCACTACTACTCTATCTATTGTGATACCATATCCCATAATTTGGACCTCCTATATCAAGAAATAGCACTTCGGGTGTTTCCCATAATGCCAGTGTTCTCATAGTATGTTTAGAACCATCAAAAAGTGTGTCATAGTCTGAGTACACAAGGATTTCATCGTTGAATACAATGATGAACCAGTCCATGTATAGATGGAAGATCTGGTTAATATGTCCCATGAACATTTTAAGGGTGTTCATGTCAATTAAAGGAACCACCAAATACTTACAGTGATCATAGCGACATCATAATGTCATCTTCGGTATATCCTCATCTAGAACTCGTAACTGGTGGTAACCCAATCAATGGTCAACCATATAGAACCATTATTCCCCTCTCATATGATCGAAGAGGTTGTTGACCCCAGTACTAGATACCTTTACTTCACTGTTACCTGATTTATGTTCCAGTAGGCAATGCACAACCTCAAACTCCCATATACCTACTTGGAACAAAACCGGGGGCCATATAGGGTGAAATGATGGGTCTTACAAATCTATTTTCTACAAATCCTATAGTTTCACCCTTAGATCATGAAGCTCTTCTCTAGCCATTCGATAAGGCGGTGATGATATCAGTGTTTCCCAGTGGGTAAGTCAATGCAGAAGTCAATTTCATAGAGGGGAGGTAATCGTGGAGTATCTTATGGAAATACTTCCTTGTACTCCATCAAAGCTGCTGGGAACTGAAATCCCACAACATCAACTACTCCAATGGTAAGGCTACCCAACTCATGAGTTATCAGGAACACCCTCTTAAGCATGATCCTATTCTATGCTTCATGGGATTCCTTTTTACCAACAAAGGAAAACATCCTTCCATCGCTTCGGGCACACAACACTCATTTCATAAAGTAGTCAATATGATCATGGATAGAGTATAACCAATCCATTATGGGAATTATGGCATAAGGCCTCGATGTTGCCACCAAGTGGTTCTATCAAAAACACTCACCACAAAGGGTAATATCACACTGTTGGAAAAAGATGTGTGATCATCGAGAATCCTTCTAAAGGTGTCTCCAAGAATAAGTCTTGAGTCAACAGCTCCACTAGAGTGTCAAGGTGTCACAAAAGGCACGCGGTGAAAAAATAATGACTCGAACCTATGTCTATATGTATGGTAGCTAATGTAGAAAATATATAGATCACATCAAATCATCCTTGATCTCCCTAGGTCATATGACTTGGATTCATGTAGCATCCCCTATCCCTTAGCACCCTAAACTTACTACAAACATCCTAGGAGTGGTGGTTGAAGTTGGTAAAGCTTCAGTCACCTCCTACAAATCTCATTTCTCCTATGACATGTGTACCACCTTGAGTGTCTAAATTCTCTACTCTCTGACTCTACCTTGGTGGTCCATCCACCACCTCCCTATCTCTAGTTAGACAGGTTGGTAAATCTCTTGAGATATTTCC
Source organism: Viscum album (assembly GCA_963277665.1). Taxonomy (NCBI): domain Eukaryota; kingdom Viridiplantae; phylum Streptophyta; class Magnoliopsida; order Santalales; family Viscaceae; genus Viscum; species Viscum album. The sequence goes on from OY728142.1 coordinate 613,583,992, forward strand.
CCTATCATCGCACAAGTATCATCGCCTTTCCCTAGGCTGATTGGATCCATACATAGAGCCTTGGACTATATTTCTCTTACCTTGGGTCCTCGTATGATGTCTCCCATATCTTAATTCATGTACCTGACATCACCTCCCTGATGTTGAGGTCTCCAAACATATCAACATGCTACCGACTGCCGATGGCTTTCTCCACTCAACCAAGAATCTCTGGACCACTAATTCTCATTCAAACACTCTTTCTCAAGTATAAAAATCATAGAGGTGCTATAGTAGATCATATTTTCTATCATTGACCTTGTTTGAAGGTTAAAGCTCTGAATTAATGATTCTTGACCATATCTATAGAGTACCTTAAAAGGTTGGTGAACCTCGGTGAATAGTCATCCACTGTTAAACAACCCTGTTTGAGCCAAAGAAACTCTTTTATAGGCAATTCTCTCAGTGTAATAGGAGAGAACTCCTCCCTAAAAAACCACTCAAACTCCTTCCATGAATGAGTGTCCCCATCGTGAGTCTTCATGGTCAAACTCCACCAATTTCCCACCGAACCCTGAAGAAGGATTTCTCATATGATCTCCAACTAGTCTGCTTCTGTCATTACTAAATAGAAAACTCTTGTCACTGCCTCAATCTAGTCCTCATCCACCTGAGGGTCAGGCTTGCCTCAGATCATGTTGTTTTTCTGTATCAAAAATGCATGGAGTGTTCTTAGCATATTCTTCTCATTAGCAGGTACTTTAGGTACAATATGCTGCTCCACTAGTGTTGGAATAATGGGTGAACCACTTTAAGGTAACACCTAGGTAACTTTTCCCTTAATAAAATCCTTGGTAATGAGGGGGTTATCCTTGTGATCGATCTACTGAATTCTAGCTGGTTTGTATCATAGAGCCATACTATGAAGAAATAATATTTACCATGATTAAAGATTGTATCTAGAAAGATGACACTAATGGTAATGGAAATAAAAACCCATTATTATATGATGCATGTATGACTATTTTCAATTGTAACTACTGTTCTCATGTAACGAGTCAAAAATTTGGTTATCTGAGTCATAGTTTATAGATATGTTGACCATTCATACCAACATTGGGGTAACAAGCTTGAAATTTGAGCTTGAAATAGTTATCATTATTACCCCCAGACTAATCTCCCAATCTCTTGGTCTAATGGTATAACCATCCTCTCTAATACCATTTTCTCATGACCCATCCATCTAAGGCCCATGCTGAAACTCCCCAAGCCCACATCCAATAGGATATGGTCTTCAAAATAGAACTGAGTAGCCATATCACTACCAAGAGAGGCATTTCCTATGTACCTGTACAAATGCACACATATCTCATACCACAAATACAAAAATGAAAAAACATGAAAGGAACACAATTCATGCAAAAGAATAATCCCATCCAACAATAAATAGTGGAATGTAAAGTGAAAAATAAAAACTATGCTATAATACATGCTCACCAGAAGAAAGAGTCTTCAAAGTACAAAGTCAACCCTATAAGGAAGTAATAGTTACTCATACTACCGATCATAGCCGTAGTAACAACTCATCCTTTATATAATCTACCAAATCTCTATCAAGTCTAGGTCCACCCTAGAATCCATCAAAAGGCTCCTCATCTGCAAAAAACTTGAAACATGCAGGCAAAGACCGTGCATGGGTGAGTATAATATTACTCAATAGAAAACCCTAAAAACCACAAAGAAATACACTAAGTAATGGTACATACATCTCTATGTTGTATATGTATACAGAACATATAATAATAGAATCAAACGGATATACTCCAAACTTAGACCCGTTTTATTGAGGTAAGTCACGACGACCCACATTCAAATGCAAGGGATTCAATCCAAAGAATCCATGAAGAACTCCTCTAGGAGAAATCACTTCATGAGTCTGAAGCTCTGATGACAACCATATGATAATTACCATTCATTGGGATGTGTAATGAGAGATAGGTAGATTTGCTAACCGATCTAAATAGAGAATAGATGCACTCATTCCAAGATAACTCATTAATGAGTGGTGGAAGATCATGATACATAAATGTGGATCACTTCCAGGGCCTTGTTGTATACTAAAACTCATCTATATTCACATTCTATATAGAGGATTGATGTCCAGTGGGATTGGTCATATCAATACCTGACTCTACAGAGGGCCAGGAATTGGTAGAGGATCTCAATCTAGGCCTCTCAGAGGGACTCTAACACTATCTAGAATGTTTTACTGAATGGATCAAAATCATTTTTAAGTAAATGGTACTCGAACATCCAGGGAATGATCCATAGGGGACCTAATACAATTGAAACTTGTCCAAGGAACACAGTAAAATGAGATCAGGCCATGCATAAGGGAGTACATGGAATGTTGCAAGGTCACACACCATGTCCCTTAACTTCGATACTACCCATTTCAATAACCTAATCCATAAGAAATATAATTTAAAAATCACATACATTGTGTGTAGTAATATTCACATGTCTTGTCCACTTATCCATGGTTCACTCCATGTATGTTTTCCATGTTCTAGTACGTAGCTTGAACCTACAAACGCCATCTCATGTATCATTTCATGGGGTAACATGCGTAACCAGATTGGTCAGTTGTGTGATGGAGTACATTTCATGTTCTCCACCCCAAAAGTGTGTATCATTTGAGATACACACCGAGTCCCACGTAAGGACACACACACACACACACAATGTGACAGTTATAAAATTATATCTCATCTCTTCCTCCATGGATAAACCCTATCCTCCGTAGGGAATTCCCCACATGTTGTGTTCTTCGGGGAGCACGATGTGTTCTTCACAAATTTCCAGAACTCGAGTTCTGCATTGATGCTCCTCAAATGATCATTGATCCATCGATTTGGCCCTTTCATATCCTAAAAAATAATGATATAGAGTATTCTTATCATGATAACACCAACACGATAGGATTTTGGACTTCTATAAGCTCCAGGAATGTGTTTCTATCATCCATACGAAGAACAATAGAAGAACTATTTCATCTGATCCAGGTCGATTCATCCTTCACCATCGTCTTCTCACCTCCTCTGGCTCATCATGTTGTCGGGTCTCTAGCATGGGATCATTTATTTGTGAGATAGACATGCAATGATCCATTTTTCATATCCCCGTGAAGAACATGATGAATGTTTGCATCGATGTGGAGAAGAAATCTAAATAGAAAATAGTGGAACAAACCTCCTCTACCATTCATCATGGCATTGATCCACTCCCATTAGAATGGGAAAATAGAGAAAATAAAAACATGAATAATATCAAACCTGGATCATTTCCCAAAAATAATATCGATAAAATATCCTCCCATAAGAATGAACGATCCATGGGTTAACCTATTCGTGGGTTGATCCACATTGGTCGTTTAATAAAAAACATGGGAAAATGAAATCAAAACCACAACCCCTACCTCGATCATCAAAAAATAATGAGAGAGGCTAATAGTCAGGAATAGATCATGTAGAACAATGATCCATGCATCGTCTCTCATCATCTATCATCGAGATTCCTCCAAAGATGGATCCTCCTCAACAATATCGATCTTTCAAGTAATTTTTTCTAGGGTTATGAGCTAATCCCTGAGCTATTTGTTATTTAAAACCAAAAAACATTTCCTTTCGTTAATTAGAAAATTTAAAAGAAAATAAATTATTTATTTATTTTGTTTCCTTAAAACCGTATGGAAATAAACTTTAATAGCTAACCCGTGTCATTTGATGTTAGGCCCCTCTAAGGAGAATCCATTGCTATGAACACAACAGTGCCCTCAAATTTATGATATGGAAATCCATTTAAAAGTTATTCATCCTTGTTAGTAAAACCACTGACACGGGATATTTAAAATATTAATTAGATTCAAACATTTATTGCGGCCCCCCTAATGCTCAGAATAGAACATTGTCACAAAGTGTTGTCTCGAAATAATTCTATATAATATTTAAATATAATACATGAAAAATATAATACATTGTAATCACTTTCCTTCTATTAATATCTATATTTTCCCAACATGCATAAAAAGAATAGATATTTTTCTGAAAATGGCTCTTTGAAATATAAATGAATTATTTTAAACATTGTAATATTCTTTTTTCTTTAGTGACAATATAAATATCAAACAATTCTTATTAAACTATAATGGAGTGCATAATCAAGAAGTATGAAATTCAAGTAAATTATTTTAAAAACTATAAAAGTAATATTTTGGAGTGTTAATGTTTCCCATGAATTTGGATGGTAAATAAAACATATTAAAGTGGTTTTATTGTTTTATATTATATTTAAAATTTTGTCATGTTTTTATAATATTACAATTGTTTTATTATTTCTTTAAATGACATTTATATAATTGTAGGATAAATATAATTTATTAAATTATATAAAATTCAAAAAATCAAAAAGGGGGGATTGGAATGATATGTTTCTGAAAAAATTCATCTATTTTCTATTAATGAATAAATGGTTACTTTAAAGTGAAATTATAACCATTTAATAATATGAAATTCATTACCATGGTAAAATTATAATTGGTTAACCATCTAGTTAAAACAAAAGATAACGATTAAATTATATCAAAATTATTAAAATATATATTATTATTATATAAATACCTTATATTTATTATTTTCTAATCCATGCCATTTTTTCCATTTTAAATGAGTTATGAACCTATTATATTGTAATATTCGTAACATTTAAAAAATTTATATTAATCATATTTTATAAGATACAATATTTTATTAAATAATTTAAAAATTATAAATATAAAATATTTAAAAATAATAATGGGATATTCTTTATAATTATAAACACTTTCAATTTAATGGTATCATTTTAATTATATCTTTTTGGACCCTTGAAGTGTAAATAGCAGGGATATCAAAAATTCTTTTAAAAAGATTAGAGGAGGGTTAAAATTAATAGATATGGGGTAAAATATAACCAAACCATGTAAAAATTAATTGTATGATATTATTAATACTCATAGTAAACCAATATTCTAATTCTATAATAATACTACAATTTTTCCATTAAAAATAATTTATAATATTATAATTCTTTAAGTAATTTGAATAGTACCTCTATACACATATATAAATGGGAGCCTCTTCTCCTCTCTTAATTAAAAAATTTAGGTCATGTATTTCTCCCAAAACCATACCAATATTTTATAATTATCTATACACTATTAATGGTGATATTTTCCTTAAAATAAAAAACCATTGGTCCTAAAAATGGATCTCAATGAGGCCCACCAAATAAGATGTAATCTTTTTACCCGACCTCTTCCAAATTATTTATTATTCTACCTCTTATTAATATATGTTATTCATCAAAAAATAGAATCATAAGTATAATAAATATTATTAAATGATATTTTTATTATATAACCTCCAATTTTCACCGTTTATTCCATCAAATGGTAAATGGAATTAACTCTCGTGAATATGTGTAGACAACCACCTCCATGGAGTGATACAATTCATTTTACAGCACTATAATTCATGAAATATAATTCTGATATTTTTAATGTTTATACATGATAGCAATTAAAAAATATGATTCTATAATTATAATATCATATCTACCTTTTTACATTCAAATATAGTTGAAATCGATAATGGTGATCATGCATATGAGTTGACTCCCACCTCCACATTGTGATGTTATTCAATTCTGATATCAAATTTTTCTTAAATGGTAATATGGATAAATAAAGTGAAGGCTTAAGATATATATTAGATATTAATTATTCATAGATTTATAATTATTATTTACATCTCTTTCATTACATCTATTGTAATGTGAAATCAAAATTCATGCTTACATATTTCCTACCGTCTCTAGTAAAAATTAAATTAATTTTTATATATTTGTCCTTTATGGACGAATCTCGATATATATATGAAATATATAAGATATTTTTATGATGATTTAAATTCAATATAAAATGAAACCACAATAAAATTTTATGGAATAGAACAAAATAACTGAAATAATGTGGAAAATAGAAATAGTTAACACTAAAAATGATGATGTTAAGAAATTTTTCTTAATAAATGGGTGTGAAAATTATATATGTAGAATATATATATGAGAATACCAGAATATAAAATATTTATTTTGTAGTTTTATATTTATTTTTAATTTATTATGCAGTTTTTAATAGTTCTTTTGATGAATATTGAACTTTTGGTAAGGGTTTGTCATCTCAAATTTCCTTACTAGTCACATAGTTTATCTTATGTACCAATATAATTTTTTATTATATAAGTAAAAAAAATTTACATCTTATATCAGGAATATATTTATTTTGATTTAATTTTTTTTTAATTTGATGATATTCTTTTATAGGGCTTATAATTAAAAATGTATGAATGTAATCTGGGTTTAAGGTTACAATCTAATTTTTTACCATGATGTTTTGTCATTTTTCTTAAAATGATGGCATATCATGAGATGACTCTCATGAATCAAATAATTTTTCTTATACTCTATTTTTTTTCTAAAGATTACTTGTTTTACATCCATTATTTCTATTTATATACACACGATATCAAAATAATATTTTTATGGAAAAGTAGACACTAATTTTCTTCCCAGTCGAAAACATTTTTTCCTTCGATGATCATTTTTTCCTAAAACTATCCTAGGTTTATAAAGCCTATCATGTCATAATTTTTTTTTCAATTCATGAAATAATTTTTATGGTCTATTTTTCCTAGGATATGATGTATGCTGAAATATTTATATGTTGTGGAACCTAGGGAATGAATTATGTTTTGGTGATTGGTGGTCTCATATTTATATATACATGTAATTAATTGGGTAAATATGGAATTCAAATGAGATAATATCTTTAGGAATGAAGATTGAATCCAGCTTAGTATGGTACTATGTCAACTATGATCATATTGGGAATAAACCATCACTAAGGATATGATAGAATATGGAGTGATTCCACATAATATTATTATCTTAGCAGTGAGACTTTAATAAAGAAATTATTTTCTATAACTATGTATATTTTACCAAATTATATCTTATTCTAATGTTATACTCTAATGAACTATGTTATTTGATTCAATTATGATTCATGTATTATAAACTACGAAGATTTGTTCAATAAATTGAGATTCTGATCTATGATTTTCATGGTATGATTTTCATTTGTTAATATCATGTCTCAAACCATTATGATCATGTTATGTTTATGTGATCATTTTTATCTCCCTAATTTACACATACATAGAAACTAGGATGACCATTTTTTGTTTTCATTCCCATGGATATGATGAAATATTTCTGGTAAAATATGTCTACTACCGGAGATAATTTTGAAAAAATCAAGTGGGAGATGATATCGATCAATTATAAAAAAGTTTTTTTATTTTTCCCTGATTCTAGAGATATTGGACTAATATGATTCTTGTATGGATTGTAATGATTTTTTTGGAATATTTATCTATTAGGATTTCATATTTATTAAAGATAGGTACGCATTACATTAGTCTATATTATGGAGACATTTAGTTACCTTTCGACACATGGATGAGAAAATTTTAGTGAGAGCCCTACGAGTTAAATATATTTATGGGAAAAACATAAGTTACGGTAAATAAAGAATTATTGTTTTTATATAAAAACATATCTTTATAGATAAAAATATTTTACATGGTTTCAAGAGATATGAATCATCAAGTATTAACCTTGAATAATGTTTGTTGAGTATATCCCATATATTATTCTTGTTCATAGTGAGGGTACCAATAGTATTATAATAGTTTGACACTATATGCGGATATTCTTTGGTTAAAAAACATTTTTATTATGAATCATTATTGTGTATTTGAATAAATGATAAAAATGAGAATCGTGTGATTATTCCTAATTACTCGTAAAAATAAATGATTAACATAATCAACATGGGTGAGTTCTAGAATCACCTAATAAGAAAAAAATGGAGTTTGATGAATACCCACATGGAAGAAGATTAATATACACTCATTTCAATAATGTGGGGAGAAGAGATCAATGTAAATTTTTTTAAAAAAATGAATATGTATTATACATGAAGGTTAAGGGAATATAGAATATAACTATGGAGGATCAACAAATAGATTGATGGAGGGATATGATGTTCATCCAAATGAATAATATATTTTCTAGTGTAATATATTTGGATAATATAATAATTATTTAATATAATGTTGTAATATGAGGGTTAACTCCATGAACATGTAAATTCCAATATTTTGAAATCTATTTTAGTGGAATGTTTTATGTTTTTATCACATTGCATTCAAGAATTATGTTATATATAATCAAGAAACATATATGGATTGTTTCATGGTAGATTACATTTATGTTTTTGAAAACATATTTTGAAAGATACTCATATCAGCAAAAAGTATATTAGTGGTCACCAAATAATGTTTAGTTAATATAAATGGATTATAGAAATTGATAATGTAAATGAGATAATGTTGGTGACCTAATAATTTGATAATGGTTGGTGAAAACATGATTTAGGTCCACTTAATTAATTACATTTAAATCTTGAATTATGGAATGTATTCAATTATATGTGACTTTACTTGTGGAATAATGACTATATCATCTTTGGAAGAATATACCATGTCCTTTGGGGATAACATAATATTTATGCATACCATTATGAGTTTATATGTTTATGGTTAATCATAATTTTAGTGACATAAAACACTCTTTGAGGTTTTATGTGATGGTATTTTGAGGTGATATGAAATATTTACTAGGCTTTAGGAATAATATTCTATTGAGGATTAAATAACCCTTTGGGATGTAATAATAATTAATTTTATGTTATTTATAGTCTATTGCATAGTTGAATATAAATAATCCAGATATTTGAAAATTGATTTATTGGAAAGGTGAATTTTTTTTAGATATTTATTATCAAGATAATTATTAACATTAAGGTAAGTATCTAAATTTTATTTATGATATTTTTATAGTGAATACATTATAATAAAAATAGCAATTTACCATGGTGATTAATATTATTTTGGGTGGTTATTTATTGGGTTGAGGTATATATAACATTTATGTTGATCATGTTATTTATCAAGACCAATTATTTTGGAAGAATGAATTTTATTATTTCGGAATTTTAGCTCAAATGTGTGACATAACATTATAAGTTAAAAAATTCATTAATTTCATGGTTATTGTGTATAATTTAGATATAAGTATTATATATAAAATTTTGAAGTAAAATTTTTTATTTATTCATATGATGGTTTATATATTATGTCCATTATCATACCATGATCTATCCATTTTAGTTTTGTTAATATTTAAATAAAATAGGTAATTATTGTCATACTTTTTGGATTTCTTAATATGTTATAAAATAATTGTAACTCTATTAGTATGAAAAATTAATCTAAAATACAAATTGTTTGGTTAAAAGGATGATATAGTGGTGGAAAATTATAAGAGGATGAAATTATACATTTAATGTAAGTTTATTTCGTTATGTTTTTAGTATAAATGGTAATGGAATTTTCAACTCTATATAAGTATTATTAAAACAAAAAAAATCATATTACATTCATTTATAACAAATTGATGTCCTTTTTTAGAAATAATGGATTAATGGTTTTGGGGTAATTAAATTTCTCAAAACCATTCACTTCCAAGTTATCAATGTTCTCATCCAATATCCTTAATAATTTGAAAGTAAAATTATCCATCCATTTTAAACTATTAAATACAGTCTAATGTTCTTCTATTTTGATGCCTATTTATTTTTTATTCCTGACCGCCTTCATATTTCAAATTTCCCTCATTTAACATGATGTTTTTAAACCCTTTTAATGATTTGGGTATTCAGTAAATGTATATTAAAATTTCCAACTATTTATTTCATATAAAATGTAAAAATTTAAGAAGAAAAATTATAAAATGTGGGAGAATGTAACACCTCTTGATTTTTAAATGACACTATGTTTGATAGTTTTAAAAATAAGACACACCAATCATACACAAACCATGAAATATTATTGTTGTATCACCTTTATAATATATCAATTAATTATTATGTATTGATAGATGTTACCAAAATATAAAACAAATAAAAACATTAAAATTAGATAAAATATTTTAATATTTAGTAAATAAATAATCACTCACCTTTTAGTAAGGTCGTATTATTCATTAGCAATACTTTTTGGGTAAAATGGTTATAAAATTTTTTTTGTGAGTGAAAAATAAATTTTATTTTTAAATTCTTTTGAAATAATAAATTATGAAAATTATCGAGTTTTTTAAATATTTATATCATAAATATCATGTGGTAATTGTTGAGAAATATTATAGAAATGATAGATTTTATATTTAATAGTGAAAAAACAGACTTTAATTGAAAACTATTATAGTTTTCATGATTTTTCATAGTTTAATTTTTTATGATCATATAAATGTAATATTGGTTATATAATATTATTAATAAATCGATTATAATAAGTATAATAAATCTTATTGATTAATTTTGTATACCAACTTTTATACATTTTAAGGTATCTTTTCTAAAAACCTTTTTTTTCAATGTCTTTTTTTCATTTATGTTGATTTTATTTCCACAACTTATTTAAATTTAATAATAAAATATAGATTCGATATTAAAAATCAATAGGTCGAAAACAGGTGAATAGTTTACTTTTATATCTCATAAATATGAATATTAACTATATTACATTTGTGTTATTATGGTAGAGGTAAAATTGGTTTATTATGGTTAATACTTATGTGATAATGAATACCATTAAATAAAATAAAAAAGTGTACTTCATTGAATAGATCAAATTCCAAAAAAACATCATATCAATAAAAATATTTCCATTTTTCCATTTAACTTTGATTTTGATCTTCATTAAATTTATGTTAATGTAAACAGAAAAAATGACACTTTGATTCATTTATGAACAATAATATTTTGTGATAGGGATTAAAAAACAAATATTTGGACATAAATGGTAATTATTAATTTTAATTATTTATTTCTGCCATGGTAATTTAGTTTTAATTTTTAGGCTTGATATAATTAAATTAAATTCTGATGCAATGCCAACATTATGCTCATGCAAGAAGTATAAAAATAAATTAAATGACATAGAAACTTTTATATGATTATTTTTTCAGTGATTTATTATATCCAAATTCATTATTTAATAAATAAAACATGTTATATAATTTTTATGGTTTATAATTGAGTATTATTTTAGTCAAAAATTTTCAATGTCAAATTATTTGAATAGTTCTCCAAATTACATTTAGAGAATTTCATGTAAATTATATTTTATTAAATTATTTAGATATCATAAAAATCATGAAGGAGAACAATTAGGGTGAAAAAATATCTAACATTTCAACCCTCTTCCATTAATGATTTAATTGTTGACTTATAAGTAAAAATATAACACTTTAATATTAAAATAGTTATTATCATGGTTAATATTAAAATTGATTAACCATGTTGTTAAAAAAATGATAAGGTTCAAAATTTTATCTAATCCCATAGATATTTTCTTGTAAAATTATATTGAGACCACATATTACTTATATTATAGTCCATCTATTTTTATCCTTTTTATAGGAGATAGATTCATATCATATTATTGTATATCAAATATTTCAAAAAACAACATTAATGGTATTTTATCATAAATAATATTTATTAAAAAATTTAAATTCATAAAAATAATTTATTAATTTAATTTAATTTTATATCGTCATAAATATAAATTTTGATTGATTTATGAATCAATTGTCTTTTTATTATATCTATTATGACCAATATTGAGTAAAACAATTATATCATTGTAATTTTTGAAAGGGTTAACAAGGGGTCACAACTAATACATTGGGGTAAAAAATAAACCAAACATATCCAAATATTAATTTTTGAGATTATTTAAAAACAAAATTATCTTACATTATAATAATATCCATTTTAATATATGTTTCCAATAGAATTAAATTATATTAATTTTATACTTTATGTAGTTCCAAGATTACCTATCTCTTAACATTTAAAATGGAACATATTTTATTATTTTTTTCACACTCTATTAGCCTTATATCTAGACAAAAACCATAAAAAATAGATTCTAAACATCCCTATATGTTGGTTCGAGCCTCCATAAAATACCTTACCAAGGGTATTTAATATAGGATATAAAGCAGAACTATAGAATATGAGGTAGTCATATTTCCTGACCACTTTTTATTTATTTTTTATTTTAAAACCTCTCAATTTATTAAATATATCATAAAATGATAACTAACATTTCCTAAATGTTAAAAAATATAATTTTGATCGTGGAACCACATATTATCACCCTCTATTCCATTATATATGATGTGAATGTATCACTAATGCATACATGTCGACTACCACCTCCACATATTGATATAATTCATTTTCAATCACCATTATTCATGGAAGATTATTATGATGTGTTTAATATTTATACGTGGTATTTATGATGAAATTTTACTTCAGTAATAATATTATCATATCTACTATTTAACATACCGATCCATGGGGAAACAATAACATTGATCATGTATACATGTGTCCTACCTCATCCACAAAGCTCAGTGATTCGTTTTTCATTTACATATTACATTGATGGTAATAAGGATAGATTTAACACATAGACACACAGAAACACACACACAAATATATATATATATATATATATATATATATATTACAATAAATATTCTATAATTTCAGCTTAAATTTTATCTTTCTGTCATTCCATCTAATGAAATGTCAAAATACCATGTATATGTGCGCACTGCCTACCATCTCCCTAAACATTGATTTTTTTTCAATATATATCATTTATAAATGAATCTTAATATATATATAATGAATTAATTTTATACATATTTCAGGAGAAAAATTATGTAGATGATGCAACCATTATCAACGTACAATGACTGCAACTACGAAACCAATATTCTCCTGATGAACATAATAGTTAACACATCGAAATGATGATTTTATAAATAATATATTATTTAATGTGTCATAAAACGATTTAATTTGAATATATATGAAACTACATGTATTTATATTATTATATTTTACAATTTTAATAAATTTAAATTTATTAGATAACAGGTTATAGTTCATTCAACGCAATTCAAACATAAGGTAATGGTTTAGCCTATCAAATTGTATTCATTGAGACATATATTATTCCTTGAACCTATAAAAATTTTTAGGGGTATTTAATTACATTTTAAATTTTACATCAAGAATTTATTTATTCGGATGTTATTTAATTGTTAATTAGTTAGTTTTTTTAATTAGTCTCATGATTGAAAATTTTCTTATGTGATAAAGGTTTAATTTAAAAATCTCATTATTTAGCAGGATGGTTTATGGTTTAGTTTATGCTGACCATCCTCTTCAAAATCTCAAAAAATTTATCCTACTATATTTATTTCAATATTATTTATGTTTTCATTTCATTTATGGAGACTGAAATAATTATTTTAATTGTATATTTAATTTAATTCAGTTTTCAGTTGAAAACCATATATCTTCAATGTTAATGACTACTAAAACTATTTTTAATAATTCTTGTAATATTATTGAATGATTATTTTTAAAAAATTTACTCATGTTTTATTTTTTACAAAAAAATTTCACTATAATCTTTTGGTTATTTTTCAATAGAGTTAATTTTAAGTTTCGATATAAAATTTTACATGAATGATATTTCAACATAACATACATGAATCAAATTTCCAACTATGAAGACATCTCAATTCTTTGAAACTTTCATTATATGTTTCCATGGTTATATTATAATAAAATGTTTTCTTTAATAATTTTGAATTTTTTATATATTAAATAATTCATTCATAAATAATAATGTTTTCTTGACCATAAAATATTATTTGTTACATTTTAAATTAATTTTTATTTAATATTTCATATTCTTGATGTTACTAAGGCTTAAGTGGGGATATGATCCAATGATACCATAATTATTCATTCTCTACATTGTTTATTATGATTATGAGGATTTTTTTTTCATACTCATTTATTTTTAATTGGATATTCTATTAATAATTTTTGACATGGTTATGAACCCTATTTTATTTAAATGGGTAATAATATACAATGGAAATTTTATGATCTTATCTTACACATAAGAATAGATTATGATTATCTGACTGATGCACACAAAATTATATACCCCCCGAATTCATTATTAAAAGCTTGATATATCATGATATAATAAGGACTAGAATATGGGTGAGTTCATAGTAGTATATGAAACACTCTATTATGATAGTATTTAGAGTGATCCTTGACTAAGGGTTTGATATAATGGGGAGTAAACCCAATACACTTTGACAGTCTTGGAAGATAGCTATGAATTAATAAATTATTTACCACGATTATGTGTATGCCAAAATAATTTTGAAGATGGTTTTCCTCCATAGATATTAAACATTGATTCCGTTATGATTAATGTATTATTAATTTTCATGATTTATGACATGAATTTGGATTAACATATATGATATTTAATGTATTGTTTGAAAATTCTAAGCTCTGTTCTCATAAATTAATACTCTAGTTATATTTAAGTGATTATTAATATCTCCCTTGTTTACCCTTATTGAAAATGTCATATCAACCATTAATTCTTTCCATCTCATGGATATAATAAAATATTTTTTGTATGATATAAATAATATTTTTTGTATTTATGATTAACTAAATGGGATATGATGTTTATCTCTTATGAAAATGTTTTTCTATCCATATATGTTTCCAATTATAGTAGAAGTATATAATTATATTATGTATAAGGATGTTTTTTATATAATATTTATATATTAACATATATTATTAATATATGAGTAGATTTTGCCTCTATAAATGTGGATGTGTGTCATGAACAAAGCTGGAGTTCCATCTGTAGTACCCCTGGTTTTCGGTATATGACCCCTTTCATCGCGTTTTTTTAATTTGTTGTGTACAAAATAGAGAGATTCCATAAAATAGAGAGTTTCTATAATATTGAGAGTTTCCATTAAGTTGGGTGTTTCTATAATGTTGGTTGTTTCAATAAATTTTGGTGTTTCCATATAGTGGGTTGTTTCCAAAATGTGGGGTGTTTCCATAAAGTGGGTTTTTTTCATAAAGTGGGGTGTTTCAATAAGGTGGGTTGTTTCCATGAAGTGGGGTGTTTCCATAAATTGGGATGTTTCAAAAAAATGTGTATCTATAAAAAGGGTAAAGGTGAAGGATTTGAGTGTATGTGGGTTTAATAAGGAGTGTTGGGACTGGATGTTAGGTCACATGATTCATACACAAATGGCCCAAAACGTATGGTCAAACCTTGCACAGAGGTCAAATCTAGATCCTATTTTATAGGAGCTTACTCATTTTTTCTCTATATATTTCGGTTTGGATTCAAAAAGACCCTATTTCTAGATTAATCTCCCTATAAGGAAATAGAACCCTACCCACACGATTTAGAGCCATCCTATAGCCTTCCCATGGTGATTTCGAATCCAATTCTTAAGGTATGTCCCCATACTTTCTGGATTTTTCTTGTTTTCATAGATCTTCTTAGACATGCTTCACCAATACACATTCTCTCATAGATCATAACCAATAGTTGGTAGATCAACTTTTTTTGATGAAAAATAATTCAATGTTGAGTCGTGATATTTATAGGATAAGAGAACTAAAGTCATTCTTTGGAAAATTGGCCCACTCTCTTATGTGTTCTTCATGTGTTGTTATAGTTTCATCACAACCTTCGAGGTATGTGGATTCACTCTCATATCCTCTTGAAATAATTAATTGAATCAGATTCAAATTGGGTTATTGATTGTGATATTCAATGAATGATCTTCATTAGGGATGATTTATGGTTTTTGTGAAATTGTGTGATCTTAGTGAATAGTTGTGAAAAGTTGTTTTAGTATTTAGAATTTAAAATAACAATTTTAAATTATAGATTTTCTGGAATTGATAAATTGTTGATGAAAACGGGGGTTCTCAATAGAAATGGTTTTCAATAAAAATGATGTTTTAATGAAATGTTTTGGAATTGAATGTTTTTGATGGAAATTGTTTTCAATAAAATGTAGTTTTTATTGAAATGTTTGTTTTGACATGATATTTGGGAATATGTGGTGCATTTTCATGTTTCATATAAGTGGTTTCGTTGAAATATGACTTTCTTCTCGGTTCCAAAGTGTTAATGGACCACGGGAAATTCATACATGGGGTTTGGTTGAAATATGACCTTGTCCTCTGTGACAAAGGGTTAATAGAACATGGGAAACAAATACGTTGGGACAACATGGTAGATCTATGAGATACCACTCATGAGTATAGAACTATCATATCATAGCATGCATGGTTGCTTTCATGGTTTTGTGGAATGGTTTGGTATTCCAAGAATGAGATATTGTGAAATGATTTTAAATCTTCACAGTTATTTCTCTGAAAAAATATCTTAATGAGATAATTAGTTTCAATTGAACTTATATGGTTTTAGTAATTAATGGTTTTGTAATCTTGTTCATATTGAGTTATAAAATGTTTTTGGGAATTTTTTTTATATAGACTATTTTATGTAATTTCTTCCAACTCT
This sequence comes from Viscum album, assembly GCA_963277665.1. Lineage (NCBI taxonomy): Eukaryota > Viridiplantae > Streptophyta > Magnoliopsida > Santalales > Viscaceae > Viscum > Viscum album. The sequence continues at coordinate 613,600,728 of OY728142.1, forward strand.
TCAATCCTAGTGGCGTGAGTTGGGAAGTCATTTGGGAAAACGAACTGAGTTTATACTCACCCCTGCTTTAACACTTTGGTGCTTTTTCAGATGATATCTTTTATGATAAGGGAAAAGGTAATGTTTCACATGTGTTTAGAACTACCTCAAGATGTATGGGCTGTTCAGAGATATTGGTGCTTGGATTTTTGGAGCATTACGTCTTGAGGTATTTCGATAGTCCCGTGTGGTTTATCTACTGTGTACTTTGATTTGTGAATTTTCATCCACTATTTCTTAATTTGATGTGGTTGTGTGATATATGAAGTTGTTGAGTTGTCTTCCATTTTTTCATAAATCATATAGTGAATGTTTGGTTATGGTTGGTTAGTTTATTGGTTTATTTCATAATGTGTAAATCGCCCCCACATGTATTCGAAACCGTTCAGCATTCATTGCCAGCCATGGGCGTTTTGGGGATGTCTCTTAAGGCCTAGTAATGAATCAATGTTCTCTACAGACAATGAGAATTGGTTGGTCATTAAAAATGGTATCATCTTGTTTTATCAATTCCTAACAAGTAGTCATTAATGTTCACAGGTTTAGAGATGAAATCCCTTAATGTCTATTCCGTGGGTGGGAATATTAAAGAGGAGTAGGATTATTGGAACATGAAATGTATAGCATAAAAGGATATAGCTAACCCTTCGAGGATGATCTTCATGTTACTAGGGAGTTGGGTAAATAAGTGTTTGGAGAAAGTTCTCGAATTTTGAAATCTCATTGTCATGCGTTTATCCAATGAGACGAGCAAGACATGCATTGTAGAAGAATGAATTCCCCCTAGTAGTGCATACATCATTTCATGGAATGATTTTTGTTGTAAAAAAATATGTAAATTTTGAAAAAGAATGGAATTGGTTTTCCAATGAAAGATGTTGAAAAAGAAAATTCTTTTTGTATTTTGAAAATGGTTTAATTTTCAAAAGTGCGTGATGTGTTTTCAAAAATGGTTGAACATGGGAAAAAGGTTGTCTTGGAAAACAATGTAGTGATAGTTGATGTGATATAATTTTAAATTCTAAGACAATTTCTGTTAGAGAGAGAGATTAACAATGTTTTTTGTTAGGCTTAGAAAATCGAAAATGGTAGGCATTATTGAGATCAACCTGAAGAAGCTGCGAAAATGTGGTTTCACCTAAACCACATGTTATCCAAAAGCTAGTTCAAAATATTGTAAAAACTTTTCAAGTTGTGGACATAGGGAATCAAAGGAATGAGCAATGACATGTGGATCATACAATCCATTTCTTGATGCAGAATCAACCTAATTTCAAGGGTGATTATGATCCCGATAAGGCAGAGGTGTGGCCATGTAGGATTAATCATAACTTTGACCTCATCGGCACACTTGTACAGCTAAAGATGAAACTGATGACGTATATGCCCGAGGATCTTGCATGTCAGTGGTGGGATTTAGTGGTGTAGGCTAAATAGGATGAAGGAATTACATGATAGGATTTTAGGGAATTGTTCAACAAAAATTTCTATTCTCCAACATTCAAGATCTAGAAAACAACCGACTTCATTTGCCTGATCCAAGAGTGTCTCTCTATCACATAGTATGTGGATAATTTCATGAACCTAGAATGCCTTGCACGAGAAGTTGTGGGAAGTGCTTCTCTGAAGGCATGAATCTTCGAATCAGGGCTACGACTGGAGATTTGAACAAAGATTGCAATACATTGTATTACATATTATACAGAGATGGTGATCAGAGAAACTGTGGCTGAAAATGATATCATGGGATCTATGGGAGGAGGAATGATGATACCTACAAGAAACGATGGAAACTCAACCACTAGGAACAAGATGAAAAGGGACACCTATTTACATGGTGCAAGTAGAAATCATAACCAGACGACTGAATCAGTAAACCTTCTTCCCTGACCCCATAGGAAAGCAGGTTGTTTTCAATGTAATTATTTTGACCAAATAATGTGAGATTGTATGGAACAACCTAGAGCATGTAGTAGTTGCAACAAGACGGGGCATCATCAGGGTTATTGTCATAGTGCTCCATCATCAAGTGCTCAAGACACTTCTCAGGTTTTGCAAGCATCATATGATTTGACTCGATGAGGATAGTAGAATCAGTATCTTTGGAAGATAAGAGCGATCCATGGTGAATCTAGAAATACCATGACTCCTCAACTAGGGCAACCTCATCCAAGAAACAAGGAGAACAATGTATTGAATAAATAATTTTATTGAGCTGAGCAGATGATTGTTGATGATCAGGCTAGACCATCTATATTGATAGGTACGATTCTTTGAAATTATACCTTTATGCAAATTTTCTATATATGTTCATCAAATTCCTTAATTTCTTCTAGTTCTGTGGACATGCTAGGTTTAAAACTAGAAATGATGCCATATGTATTGAAACTAAAAACTCCTCTTAGAGAAAGAGAATGTCCTGAATTTGTGTGTAGAGAATGTGCTATAACTATTGATGGAGATGACGAAAATGGGATGTCTCAATGTTGGATATGGATGTCTATGATGTAATCATGTGTATGAATTGGCTGACAAAGTTCAAGGCTCAAATTTATTGTTATTGAGAATAGTTATTTTCATAACTGAGGATGGAATCGAGCATCTATTTAGAGGAGATAGGATTGTAAAGATTTGTGCAAAGAGCTTGTTGGAACCAATGATGGGAATAATCTCTCACCAATTGGAAATGTTGAATTTGGAATAAATGGACTAAATCGAGGTAAATAGTTTTCCAGCTATTATGGTTCAATTTCATGATGCCTTTCTAAATAAATTCTTTGGGTTACAACTTCTAAGGGAAGTGGAGTTTACGATTGATCTCTTTCGGGGGACCATTCCTATTTCCCTTCCATCGTATGGGATGGAACCAACAAAATTATGGGAATTTAATGTTCTGTTAGGGGAGCTAGGAAGTAAGGGTTTCATTAAACTAAGTACGTCACCATGGGAAACATCAGTTTTGTTCATCAAGAAGGCTGATGGAACTCTTTAGTTGTGTGATGATTATCACAACCTTATCCATGTTACAATAAAGAATTGATATCCACTTCCACGCATAGATTATATATTTGATCAATTAATTGGTGATCAGTGGTTCTCAAGATTTAATTGTGTTCTGGATATCACCAATTGAGTGTTCAGAAAGGGGATATTCCAAATATAGCTTTCATATGTAGATATGGCCACTATGAATGTATAGTAATGCCTTTAGGTCTAACGAATGCACCAGCAGTCTTCATGGAATTTATGAATCAGATATTTCATCAAAATCTAGATTCTTTCATTGTAGTGTTTGTGGATGACATTTTGTTCTATTCAATGACGAGGGCTGATCATGAGGTGCACCTGGGAATAGTGTTACAAATCTTGAGAGATTATCATTTATATGCCAAATTATCAAAGAATGATTTTTGGATACAAGAAGTACATTTTCTTGGTCATATAATTTTTGAGAAATGCATTTCTATTATTCCTAAAAATATAGAAGTAGTTTTCTCTTTGAAATCAGTGAAATTTTTTTTTTCGAGTTATGAAATTCTATTGGTCTAGCTGGTTACCAGCGATTCTTTGTGTGTGATTTCTCACGACTAGCTTCACTAATGAAAACCCTGAAAAATAAGAATGCACCATTCCAATAAACGATGTAATGTTAGAAGACATTCCAGGAACTGAATTATAGACTTACCTCGTCACCTATCATGATATTTCCAGAATCAGGATAGGGGTATGTAGTGTATTGTGATGCTTCAGGATCAGGTTTGGGTTGTGTTCTCATGTAATGAGATCATGTGGTTTCTTAGAGTTTAAGGTAGTTGAGTGGTCTTGAGAAGAATTACCCAACACATGATTTTGAGTTATCTGTAGTCATCCACGCATTGAAAACATGGAGACATTATATATTTGGTGAGAAATTTACTTTGTTTATAGATCACAAAAGCTTGAAACACATATTTTCACTTCTAAATTTAAATATGTGGGAAAGGAGATGGATGAAGTATCTCAAAATGTTTGAATTTGATATGATTTGCACACCATGGAAAGGAAATTTGGTGGCAGATGCATTGAGTAATAATTCATATGTTACGTTGGTGAATGAAGCTTGAGATGAATGGTAGTTGATGTCGGTCTTATCCAACATGGATGATGAACGTGAATAAAGAGTTAATTTGGCAATTTTATTTCCAGCTACGCTTATTCATGATTTAGTAAAAATGATCAAAGAGGCACAAAAATATGATTTAGAATGTCTGGTATTAAGTTCAAATCTCAATGGTGGGGATACTATTAGGGGATAGAAACTTGATGGGGGTTTAGTTTTGTGTTTCATAGATCAGATGGTTGTACATATAGTTTATGAGGAACACCTATTTAATTCTTACGACTATTCAAGATGGGTTGTACATATAGATACACAGAAGATGTATAAGGAAATGAAGGTGTGGTTTTGGTTGAGCGGCATGAAAATAAGGGTGGTATAGTTCATCTCACAGGACTTAACTTGTCACCAGGTTAAAGCAGGGCATCAAAGACCAGCTGGTATGTTACAATTTTTTCCCATCCCAATGTGGGAATGGGATCAAATAGCAATGGATTTTTTTACAGGTCTTCCATGAATGGTCTAGAAACACAATTCCATTTGGGTGATAGTGGATCATATAACCAAGTCGTCCCATTTCATCCCTATTTTTGAAACTCATACGGTGGAGGATATTTCAAAAATCTATATCCTGGAAGTGTTAAAGAGACACTGTGTACTAGTTTCAATAATCATAGATAGAGATATGAGGTTCACGTCTTGTTTCTCGAAATCCATACAGCAATCCCTCACTACTGGAAAAATAACCTTTACCAACGGTTTGGAACCGTTGGTATAGGCCTCCAAACCGTTGGTATAGCCTATACCAACGGTTTGGATAACCGTAGCAAAGTAAGACGTTGGGATAGGTCTATACCAACAGTTTTCCAAAAACTGTTGGTATAGACCTATGCCAACGGTTTTGGAAACCGTTGGTATAAGTAATATGAAATCTATACCAATGGTAATGGAACCGTTGGTATATAAATTCCAAAAATAAAACATCCGCGGGGATTTGATCCCAGGACCCCTCGTTTATCATTGATCGACTCAACCACTAACCTAACATGACTTTTGTGATCATAATTACATTAATATATATATGTATTCTCATAAATATTTTAAATTTTGATTTATATAATGTTCTCGTTATGAAAGTCCGGTAAAAAATGAAAGTACCTATACCAACGGTTTTAGCAACTGTTGGTATAGGTCTTTGGTTGAGATTTTCATTCTGTGGAGGATGTTGAATTTTGGCCCACTTTTCCCAACGGTTTGGCCAAACAGTTGAAAAAGGTAGACCTATCCCAACGGTTTGGCCAAACCGTTGGGAAAAGTGGCCAATTTGGGGGCCTTTCCCAACGGTTTGGCCAAACAGTTGGGAAAGGGGACCTATACCAACGGTTTTTACAAACTGTTTGTATAAAAGCGTTGGGAAAGATCAAATTTCTAGTAGTGCTTGGAGACTCAGTTGACTATGAGCACGGTGTAACATCCTCTAACAGATGGGAAATCTGAGCAGACGATACGAACATTGGAAGACATGTAGCGGGCTAGTGCAATGGATTTTGGAAGCTCATGTGAGGAGCATATACCCTTAGTTGAGTTTTCATACAATAACATCTATCAATACTTAATAGACATGGCTCCGTTTGAATCAATGTATGGTCATCCTTGTCATTATTCACTATGATGGGTGGAAAAGGGAGAAACATCACTAGTCAAGCCAAGCCTTGCCTATGACAGAATGTAGAAGATCCAGTTGACTAGAATGAGGATGAAGAAAGATCAGAGTTGTCAAAAATATTATGCATATCACCATCAAAGAATATTTTCGTTTACTGTGGGTGATCATGTCTTCTTAAGGATCTCTCCAAGTCATGGAAATATTTGTTTTAGGAAGAGTGGAAAGTTATCTCCTAGATATATTGTCTCTGTTGAGAAACTAGAACTGGTTTTAGAGGTGGCATATTGATTAGCATTAAAACCAAAATTTAGTTCGGTGCACAATGTGTTCCATGTACCCCAGTTGAAAAATTATATCCCGGATCCTGACCATGTGATTAGATTGGATCATGTTGATCTAGAACCAGATGCATCACTGATACATATCCCAGTGTGAATCATGGATAGGAAAGATAATGTCTTGCATGGGAAAATCATTAGCCTAGTGTGGATTTTAAGGCAACATGGTCTAATTCAAAAATATACATGGGAATGTAAGAAGGAAATGAAAGAGCAGTGGTGGGACCTCTTTTTAGTAAACATGGGTTTTATACTTTCTGAGGATGGAAGGACCAATGGTGTGGAGAGTGTAGTAACCCTGATTTCGGACACATAACCCCTTTCCTAATTTTTTTTAATTATGTGTGCTTAAAATAGATAGTTTCCATAAAATATAGAGTTTCCTTAAAATGGAGAGTTTTCATTATGTTGGGTGTTTCTTTAATGTTGGTTGTTTCCATTAATTGTGGAGTTTCCATAAAATGGGTTGTTTTAATTAATTTGGATTTTTCCATAAAAAGGGTAAAGGTAAAGGATGTGGGATTTTATAGGTTTTATAAGGAGTGTTGGTAAAATAAGGAATGTCACACAATCCATACACAGTTGGCCCAAACCGTGTGGTCAAACCTTGCGTAGAGGTGCAATCTAGATTCTATTTTCTAGGAGTTTACTCGTTTTTGATCTATATAATTTTGTTTGTCCTAAAAACGCCCCTATTTTGATATTACTCTCCCTATAATGCTGTAGAACCCTCCCCACATGATTTAGAGCCATCCTAGAGCCTTCCCTTGGTGATTTCGAGTCTGATTCTTGTGGTATGTCACCATTCATTCCGGATTTGTCTGGTTTTCTTATATCTGCAATGATCTACTTCTCCAATCTCCATTATGTCTTATATATGAACCTATATTGGGTATATCTTTGTTTTTAAATGCAATATATTTTAATTTTGAGTGGCTATCTTGCTAGGATAAGAGAACTAATGTCATTCTAGGAGAATCGACCTGCTTTCTTGTGCATTCTTCACCAGTTGTCAATGTTTCATCATAACCTTCAAGGTAAGTGACTTCACTCTCATATCCTATTTCTATAGTTATTTTTCATAGATTCAAATTGGTTTATTTATTGTGAAATTAATGGAAAAAACTTCATTAGTGATGATTTATGGTTTTTGTTAAATTGTGTGATCTTAGTCAATAGTTGTGCCAAGGGGGTTTAGTTTCATGAATATTAAATGGTGATTTTAAGTTATGTATTTTCTGTAATAGATAAATTATTCGTGAAAAAGGGTTTTTCAATAGAAATGGGTTTCAATAAAAATGTATATTTATTCAAATGATTTGGAATTGAAATGGTTTGGCATTGAAATGGTTTTGACGGAAATGGTTTTCAATAAAAAAGGTGTTTTTATTGAAATTGTTTATTTGAAATAATCTTTGGGAATATTTGGTGAGTGTTCATGTTGAATATATGGGGCTAGGTTAAAATATGACTTTTTTCGCGATGCCAAAGGGTTAATGGAACACCGTAATTTCATACACGGGGCTTGGTAGGAATATGACTTAATGCTCGGTGCAAAATGGTTAATGGAACATGGGAAACAAATACCTTATGATGAATTGGTAGATCAACAAGAAAATGCTCATGATTATGGAACTGTCATAACGTAGCATGTGTGGATGGTTGGTTGGGTTTGAGTTATGTTTGGGTATTCCAAGAATGAGATATTGTGAAATGATTTTAATGCATCTTTAGTAATTTTCTAGAAAAATATCTTTCTAGGAAAATTCATTTCAATTGAACATATATGCTTTTGGTAATGAATGGTTTTGGATTCTTGTTCATATTTAGTTATAAACTAGTTTTGAATAATTGTTTTATATAAACTATTTTATATAATTTCTGCTAACTCTTTTATTCTAGTGTCATGAGTAGTAATGTCATTGGGGAAAACCTAATGGGTTTTATACTCACCCCTTCTTTTTCACATTGGTGCTTTTTTAGATGCTATCTTTCGGGAAAAGGGAAATGGTAGTGTTTCACACAAGTTTAGCACTACCTCCTAATGTATGATATTTTCAAAGATTTTGGAACTTGGAGCTTGTGGAGCATGGAGTATTGAGGTCTTTGGAGAGTCTTGTGTGGTTTATCTACTGTGTACTTTGATCTTTGGTTATTCTTCCACTGTTTCTTACTTTGATTAGGTTTTTAGATACATGAAGATGATTATTTTTCTTCCATTTGTTCATTCATAATATAGGGAATGTTTTTTTATTTTTGGTAGGATTATTTGTTTATTTATTAAAGGTTAAATTTTTCCCCACTTGTATTTCAAACCATTCGGCATTTATTTCCAGCCTTGGGAATCGTGGGGTTGTTTCTTAAGGCCTAGTAATGACTCGTGGTACTCTCAAGCCAATGAGAATTGGTGTGTCATTACACCATCCCACCTGACACCATCCCGATTCCTACCATATCTAAAGATCATACTTGATCCCGTTAGGAAGAAAATAGTGTTTTGGTATCAAGAGTATAGTTTGGGAATGATTTCTCCCATGTATATAATGATAAAACCCCATAATAAATAAACAACACATAATTGATAATCATAAATAAATGAGGTAAAAAAATTTCAGATTTAAAATAATACAAATTTAACTAAAATTGAACATACATCAATGAATTTAAAATAACGATACTATCCCGTAAATCGTCATGTATTAAGAGGGACGTCACACTCATGCCACAACCATCATCACCTGAAATAAGTGGAATTATAACATCTACATCCACCACCACCACCACTATACATATTACCCTTACTGTGGTCTTACCTAACAAATTCTACATACACCTAAATATGTTAGTACGATGTGATCCAATGCCCAGTAGGATTACACCCAAAAATGGGATTCCCTGATATAACATTTCTAGTGGAATCTGCATCCACCTTTCCATATGAATATTTGAACCTTTTGTAAAAAAATATTTTAAATAAAACCCCTTTTTAATATAATCTTTTTTTTGAAATAAAAATGTACATGAGGTCTAAAGAATGATGATGGCTAGCACCACATCACTTGATTAGTATGCCACACGAGAGAACCAAGGTAAAATACCTATAGGTCACTAGTACTTTTGAGACACTATTAAACTCATTCCTCAATGATCAAAAACCAACAAATTAACTACTAATAGAGACCTCAGGTATGATCCACTATATAGAAGTCAATCCAATTTTATAGTGGTATCCATATCATATGCCAAAACCAACAACATTCCCATTAATGATCCAATAGATAATATTCAATCCAATTTTAGGGTGGTCTCTGATCATATCACATGTTTAATTAGTCTTGAATCATCAATCCATCTAGATGAATCTGGGCCACTTCCACTTTTTAATCAACTAACATACTAGTTCTAGTCTGCACACTAAGATATTCAGGATTCCCTTTGAACTTGAATTCCATTTCACATAACACATAAACGATAACATTCATATAAACAAGCCAAACATCATAATATAAAAAATTTAAATCACCACTTTTAGATTTTCAATTTTATCCAATAAAAAAATCCACATGAAAAACTGTATTTTCCATAAACAAAATAATTTTATATTTCACACGCACAACAAAAAAATTGAAAAATATATTTCTCACCACTTCCACAATTTATGAAAACCATCTATAAATATATCAATAATATCATATTTGGATTCAGTATACATCCATGGTAAAATCTGATTTTCAAATTCATAAACACACCAAAACCATTTTATAAAATTCAACACGTCATATTCAAAATTCAAAGCCATATATATGGTTAAAAAATGTAGACAACATGAAATAAAACCCATTTCAAATGGAAAATTCTCATTCAACAAATTCACACACTTAAATCAGTTTGAACATACATTTTTTTACATTTCAAAAAATGCATAAAAAATATTCAAGAATCATCGCAATGAAGAACATTGGAATCATAAGCATTTTTCTTTTGAAATCTCATTTTCATCCCAAGAAAATCTCAAAACCATTCGAAAATAAGATTGAAACCACAAAAATAATCCACAGAAAACATTTAAACCATCAAGGAAGAAAGTTAATCTCATCTAATAATGTAAAATTGTGTACCCCTACCTCACACATGTAATCTTCGTGAAATAATTGGAGAACTACGACCATAGCCCCACATGACCCTATAAACGCAATATTGTGAAAAAAAATCAATATTTACACTAAAAATAGATGATAAAACCCTTTTTTTGTTAACCAACCTAGTAGATAAAACCCAAAAGAAGGGAAGAGTAACCCTATAAAGGGGTATAAATTAAGATTAATGAGGTTGACTTGATGATTCCTTTAATAACATACAAAAAACCCAAATATTGATGTTCATGAGGTCCAAGAAGTCTTGGAGGATGTTCTCATGGCCTAAAATATAATATGTTATAGATGGGATGTGATTTAGGGTTAAAATGAATGTGTTAAAGATGGTAATTTCCCACTTTTTAATGAAATTGATTTGTCTCATTGTTAGCATGCATGGTATTCCAAACTGTGTGGTGACCATGCATCCCTGCTTATAAAAGAGGGAACACCCCCATGATTATCCCCCATGGTTTTCTAGAATGTTTTAAAACTGTGTAGTTTCAACTATCCCAAATGAATATTTTCGGTATAGTTTCCTTGGATAGGATTCTCAATTTCCCTAAACTATGCACCCACCATCGACCACCTATAGTCTCATTGAGAACCCCATGGATAAATGAAATAAAAAAGAACTAAATAAAATATACATCAAAACAAAATAACAAATATGAGAATTCTCTCCATGATAAAATATTTATGCCCCAAGAAGGTAAAATCAAAGCATGCGAAGAGAAAAAAACAGATACTACTCCTTAATAGAAGACTTCCCCTCACATGTATCGTTAACATCAATGCCATGAGGACAATGAACTCCAACTAATTGAATTTAATTTCTATGATTCACTTTCTGTAGAGAATCTATAAGCTACACCAACAGATCAAACATAAAAAAATATAGTTCCAATTCTAACACTTTACAATTGAAGAAAAGAGATGGATTAGGGGAACTTTTTTAGTACATATAAATGGGAGGAAACATGAATTAAATTCAAATGAGAGTGTAAATTTAACATTTGTTACACCTTACTGATCCCCTTTGTGATCTCAAAAGGATATACATATATTGTTCTTGTCTTCCCTTTCTTACCCAAATGATTATGGTCCATGTGATGTGCCACTTTTAGGAAAACCCAATCACCCACAAAAAACCCTAAAGATTATCACCACTAATTGACATAAGACTTTTAGAGACTCTATCCTGTAAAACAATTTCCTGGTCATCTTGAAATTTTTAGAAGCACATGGCTCGATCCAAACTATGAGGTCTCACCCACCACGTCCCAACGTAGAGGGGAATGACATGACCAAAAATAGAGTTAAAAAAGGATCAATTCGAATTGAGGATTTGTAACAATTTCTATATGAATACTCTACAAATGACAAATGGATTTCCCACAACCCTCTATAATCTAATTGATATACCTGAAGAATGTTTTCCAAAATCAAATTCAGCCATTTTTTTCTAACAATCTATTTGAGGGTGGTATGTTGTACTCATCCGGAACTATGACCCCATAAACTTTTAAAGGCCTTTCCAAATCCAAAGTGAAAAATGTGGTTCTATTTCACAAAAAATATCCAATGGAATACCATGAATCCTTACAACCTATTAAAAATTCAATAGACCTAACACACATCCTTTAGAAGAATCCCTAAATGGAACTAAATATTATTATTGGGTCAGGTGTTCTGTCACTAACAAAATAGAGTTCCTCCCCTACTTTTATGAGAAAATATAAAAATAAATTCCATAGCAATATCATCCCACTTCCTAATAGGAATAAGTTGTTGCTGGAGAAAACAAGAGGGCCTATGGACCTTATTTAACTTACTAACATGTCTCACATCACAATACAAATTCATATATGTTGGGCCTCATTCCTAAACACTATAACTACCAAAACAAATCATATAACATTTTTTACTCACCATGGGGAATGGAACACTAAGACTGATGGTTGTACTACATAACCACATTCCATAGTAAAAATTGCAGTATGAAGTGACCCTTGATGGAAAAAACTACCTTAATATAAAAAAAACCATTCATAGGGAAGCTACCTACCATTTAAGAACTTTTTATATTACTATAAGAACTCATCTATAATATTCTATTAATAAATTAATTTCGTAAGGGATGTTTTCAGCTATACACTATATAATAAAACACCTCCACTATGCTCCTTGGTCTCCTCATGATTTTGAGAAAATTTTCCCAGCAAACCCCACACATCACTATACTCATCCATTTCTTGTACTAGTCAAATTCCTTCCAAAAAGAATCATCAACGAAATTTCCTTTTCTTATGGTATATATGATATCAAAATTAAACCCCCAAAGATACTGTACCCAATGGAGCTTCCTCATTTTTTGATTTCTTAGGTATAAATGTTGGCTAATCTCCTATGATTAGAATAGAACAAACAATTCTCCCCAAAAGTTTAATTATTCATTATCTACAAGGAACTAATGATTGTTTCTTACTCCAATTCTTGGGTTGGGTAATTCTATTATTGTGGAGAGAGTTAGCATGAACCATATTCCACCACATGGTTATCCTTCATTAGTACACACCCATGACCCAAATGTGAAGTATTTCAATAAACTATATATCCCTTTCTATATTTAGGAATGAAAAAAATGTGGTTTTGGTCAACCACCACTTAATATCCTAAAAGGTCTCATAACACTATTTTATCCATTAAATCATTCCCCCTTTTGGATAACCATTGAAATGAATGAAGAATGTTTTGAGAAATCTTGAACGAACCGCCTATAATACCATGTCAGTCCCAAAAATATCCTCATCTCAAAAACATTCTTAATATTTTCCTATAGAATAACTACACTAATCATCATGGGTTCTAAATACTGTGACCCTATATTTTTATATATTAACATTTCATCACTTTTTCAACATACTTAAGACATTATAAAAAATGATTCCCAATGACAATATTATTTTAGTACCCTCAGAAACTTTGTAAAAAATCATCTAAATAGGTGAAATATCATCAATGATTCCCATAATGATCTTAAAACAAAGTTATTATAATTAAAAAAATTATTCATAATATAGTAAAAGGATACATAATAAAGGGTTGTGTTTGAATGCTCACTGAGGGTAAATAATGGAAATATATATGCATGTCAAGAACATGAGGGTATAGAACATGATCATGATGATTCGAAATCATTCATATCAATGATCATAAATGTGTATCCTGGAAACATTATTTCTAGTTCATAAGACACATATTATAAGGGAATGAAGAGCATAATCCATGAAATCATCATATATGAATTAAGATATGGGATGGTCACATACCTATCAATTTTTGATATAGTGAACTTGTATAAGTAGAAGCGTATTAACACATTAAGCTGAGGACATGATATCTGGACCTCTTAGGGGCTTATGGACGTAAAACCATGTCCATGCATATTGTTGTGAACACGCAATCAGGTTGAGGAATAACATTTATAACATATAGTCAGGTTCACATATAATGAAGATTGAAAACATTTTTAAAATAATTTCCAATGGAAAATACTTTGAAAATGTGTAAATCCATAGAATGTCTTTAAACCCATTTCCTTGAAAATTAATTTTAAAAACATTTTCAATATAATATAACCATTTAAGCATGAAATGAGAACTTTAGAAAAATGATGGAGGGTAAATTGGTACATACTATATGAGGTAAGAAGAATATTATTTTTCATAGGAAAATGTTAGAAAATTATTTTATTGGAATATGAGAAGAATGTTCCATTGAAAAAATTTATAAAATAAAAAATGGTAACACATTTCATTTATTGATTATTAGAGAATTGTAGAATATTCTCAGAGACCCTTTTTAGATATCCTGGTTTTTTTGGAACATATATTTTAGGATAAAGGGATGGTAAAGTCTGAATGTCATAAAAAAATCATTAAAAATTATATTATGTACCAAAAGTATAAAAATTATACAAATATAAAAAGAAATCATGAATAACCAATGCATAATAAGGGCCATTAATTTTATTGAGAGATATATCAAAAGGCTTAATCAAAGAATAAATAAAAACAATCATGATAAGTGGTGAGATTATTTTCATAAGATTTTATTACATGGTAACATTGAACCATAACAATCATGAAATAATATTAAATTACATGAATCTGAAAATATAATTAAAATAAGGAGATTAATTATATAACATTTCAATGGAATTATGTACACCTAATTGAAAAGTATAATTGTATAACATGGAATGTGTGTCAAAGGAGGAAAACAGAGACAAAATTATTTTACCAATTTGGTAACCTTTAAAACATAAATACCGTGAAATAAATTTCATCAAATTGATATTTAAATACCAATAATTATAATTATTAAAGTCATATAAAAAATCCATAGGCAGTATACACACCACTTAAAAGGAATGGGTGGAGAATAAATAATGTATTCTTAGAAATAAAAAGTGAGCTTAAATCCCCTTACCTTGGGTCTTGACTCTCATCGTACTCATAAAAACCTCATAGATAATAAATATAAATTTTTATAAATATATCACCTAACCATATTATAAAAGCTAAAAAATATATGGTTTTATTATGACTCTATATAACCCATTTGTTAACTCTTTCATGTTATGGTCACTCTACATGTTATATTATGTTTTTTTAAATGAGTCTTAATTGGTTATATCTTTTGTCCATATACATATATCATGAATTGTTGAATGTAAACCATGACATTAATATTATTTATATTAATTATATGTGTATTATAAAAATATATAGAATATAAAAGCCAGAAATGGAACACACTGTTCATGGAGACGGTAGGTCATACGTACGCCTGAACGTTGTTTATGTATTTATAGTCACAATGAATGATAGAAAAAATGATATATATATTTATTTAACAATTATAGTAGAATTATTATTTCATATATTTCATATACATTAACTAAACACATTCATAATGCATTTAATGTAAGGTGAGAATGAATCATATAGCTTTGAGGGAGCAGTAGTCCAGACTTCTTCAAACTAAATTAAGGTATTTACATTAAATGTAATGTATCAAGATATGTGTCATAAAAGGATTACAGAATCATAATGTGATAATAAAATATAATATAAAATATATATAATAATTGTGTCCTTAAAAATTTCCACCATGAGAGGCAGTAAAGGAAAAATGAACAACCATAATTCATTGAGGCAATAGTTTTCTGATCACATATACACTATGTCCGTTTCCCATTAGATGGGTGTGTATGTAAGTGCAGGTCACAACAATAGAAGAAACTAATCCTTGAATATTTATTATACTGCTTTTTATTTAATAATGTAATAAGATAAATTTAATTTGGGGAGAATGAAAATTAAATAAAGGAGCATGGGGAGGGTGTTACCTCATAATTGGGTTAATTAATATGGTCTGCACCAAATGGATTCCTTGGAAGGAGTTATTTCTAAAGGAAGGATTCAAGGACAAAGGTAGGTAATTTTGGGAGCTATTTTGGTAAAAATTGGTGAATCCAAAGGGCTTGAGTGGTCTGATGTAGTGGGATTAAAGGATCTCTTTTTATAGTGGAGGAAGTGTGACTATCTTTTTAGTATTTGAAGGGAGAATTACAATGACATATTTATGGTTGAAATTTGATCTGATAATTGTCCCAAGTCAAAAATGTGGTTATAGGGTCAAAATATTTACAAAAAAGGGATTTTCAAAATGTTTATCTGTCATTTAGGCCCTTTAGATTAAGGTTCATTACATAGTTAAGCAAAATCTTACCTTGATCTATGTAATTAATTATATTTACACTTGCTAATAATTATTTAAAATAAAAATTTACATTATTATACAATATAAATTATGAGGATTAAAAATATAGAATCATTTTTTCTAAATTCCAATAATATAATTTGTATAAATAAAAATTAATTTCATCATGTAGTTAGGTCGGCAATGCTGGGTTTTTTATGTAATAACATTCAAAACCATTCAATGTTATTTTATGTCAAATTTAAATGTAAAATTGAATAAAATGACATTAGTTAGATTAATTGATAAAATTAGTATCAAATTAAACTTTTCAGGAAATTTGAACTGTAATTTAACCATATAAATAAAGCAAATGAAAAAGCAGTTTTGAACTACAATTCAGTGTTTTTACTATACATTAAAAAAGTAAACATACAAAAAATACAAAACAAATTACCCTAAATTAATTTTTATGTTTAAAATTTAAAAATTATTTTTATTTTGACATATTGAATCAATAAATTTTAAAAAAATCTATTTAGAATGTGTTCACCACTAAAAGACAATAAAACTTTTATTATAAAAATATAGATTTTTATGAATAAAATTGTGTTTGTTTGTATATTTGGTATATTAAATCTATTGGAAGAATATAAAAATTAATATACTGAATATATAAAATATATATTACATTAATATCACTCACTAATTTTAATTAATTTAATTTTTATGGTGAAATATCATTGTGACTAAAACAATTACAATATATTCCCTTATATTCAATTGTTTTTCATATTCTTTTTTAATTAATTTTTAACATATGAATTCATCTTATATTGTTGTAAATAATGAATTTTAATAAATTAGAAAATAATATTTATAACCTATAATTTAACGATCAGGTTATGTCTTATTATATTAAATAATTTTTTTTAATAATGTATTATTGTTTGGTAAAACTCAGTCTTGTGTGTTATGCAAGCCATTTAGGAAAATAATTGAACTGTGTAATGAAAGCTGACATCTGTGTTCCATGTAGAGAAAGAAAAAAACTATGTTTTTTGTAGTCTATGAATAAAATGGGGTTGTGTGTAATATAATAAAAACATATTTTTTTATTATCAATGAAAATATTTTTGCTGTTATGTGAAATGAAAAGTATAAAAAAGGTTTTATTAAATTGAAAAAAATAATTCATAAATTCTCAAGGTGTTGCATTCTACCCCACATAAAATGAATTTCCCCATTTAAATTATTCTTGGATATCAACTGTTTAATAGAGTAAATATGATTCCTTCACACTAAAATCATAAAAAGAAACAAAATCATCATTAAAAGGGAGATTCAGTACCATAACAGTTCCTTAATGTAACCTATAAATATGTTTCCACATTTGAGAACGTATGTGGTAAGTGAAGACATAGATATTAAAGAGGACGCTATGTATCATGTTTTGATAGAGAGTGATATAGAACATGGGAATAATAAAGATAAAATCACTAATCCATAAATTTGCAATTATCTAAGGGACCATTTGATTCATTAGAAACAAATCTATTGGGAATTCTCTTTAAGTTACATTTATAAAAGATGAGAAATTTTCATGAAAATATATACCTTCCTGATTTCGGGACAATTTCACCCTTTGTTGTTTGATGATCCAGTTCACCTCTTTCTCTAAAAAGGAGGGTAACTTTTGAAATCTAGAGTTACTAACAGACCATGAGATCAATGATATGGAATCCCATTTTTCATCTGTTATCTTGTACACAAATTTGTTTCAGAAACCTGTCCGATATTGATAACTAACCATATAGATGTATAAAATTATAATCTTTTTGACTTTATCTTATATTTTACATAAAATTTCCATATATTTTTAACCTTATAACCCTTCTTAAAGATGAAAATTCAATGCTTTAGTGAGAATGTACTAAAAGAGGCTTAACATTCCCCCCCCCCCCATGGATCCCAATGTACCACATGTTTGTCAAATTCTAAACATGTGAATAACCATATCTTATATTCTCTTGAAAAATGGTAATAACCCTAATTGCAATAAATCCTTTTAGAAAAACGGAATGATTATTTATTCCAATTATTACCAGTTATATTCATTAAATCTAATAAATTGTAAAAAACATCATTGATGACATAGAAGAAATATTTAATAATCAGTTCTTGGGTAATCCATGCCATCAAATTTACTTTTTCATATCCAGTATATCATTACCCAAAAATCATTATCTAAAAATCAATAATTAATTAGTCGATACCTTCATTTAATCAATATATTACCTTTCCATGAATTAATTTTTCTATGTCTTCATATCCATTCAACATGTGGTTTTCAATCCTTTTTTAAAACTTATAATGAAAATAATTATATATTTCATGATTCATATAAAATAATATCTGAATTCCAAAAAAAAAAGTTCATTAGTCATCAACATATTCCATCAAACATCTTTCCTATAATATGAAAAATTAATCATGTATTAAGGTTACTCAACTTCAATCTAATCATGATTCTAAGGATTAATGTAAACCAATCCCGAAGAACATCACATTCCATTGACATGTTGGTAGTAGTATATATAACTTCTAAAGTATAACCAACACTCACAAAACATTCTATATTATTTTTATGGGATCTCTAATTGGGAAATAGATTCTCATAATTAATATACTTTCCACATTAGTGATAATAATTGTAACACCTGAGATTTTTATGAGAAATGATTTGGTTTTTATGTTATATACATCATTAAATGAATATTTCACTACACACAACTCTAGCTTGGCTTTCTTTACACGCAATCACATCCTTCCTCGATAGCTTGCTTCGTACGTAATACCGAGTTTCACTAAACAACGATATGCTATTAAAATATTATTAAAACTAGTCGTTATGAAGAGTAAAACCCACATTTTGAAATTTTTTAAATTTTATCTTTCAAAATGGACACCATTTTTGGATTCAGAATATCAAAATTAGCATCGTGTGAAATTTTGGTACTTTTATGAAACCTTTCAATTTTTGATGAATAGTGAAAACACTGGGTTACTATTCAAAAACCAACTTTTTATTTAAATAATTATTTATTTTATTTAAATTTATTTTATGTTAAAATTGATACATAATTCCTATATAGGTTCAATGTAATTCATTGGAGTCATTTTATAATAATTTTAGACATATAAAAATTTTATTTAACTTTTCACCATCATTTACCCACCTCCTGGGAGAATTTGAAAATTCACCTAAAACATAATTTTACCACTTCTGTGAGTGGAATTTCAAAAATCCTAGAGACACGGTTAATATCAAGGACTGAAATATGGTTCAATGAGATGAAAATAATTTTTGGTGAATAGTAAATTATTACTTTTTTTACCATAGTTAAAAGTAAATTGGGTAATTTAGGGTAAAAATGATATTATTATTACCCCACACAAGTTCTAATTCTATTGGATAAGTGTAATTCGCCCAAAAAAACCTTAGGAATAAAATATGACCATTTATGTCCACTTGAATTAGATTTGGACATTTAATATTATTTTATTTAAAGAATAGTTAAAATTGATAAAATCAATGATTAATAACTAAAACATTTTTAAGATAGGGTTATACATAAGATAAAATTAGACTATAAATATTAATTAGAAAGCTAAAAATATTTCCTACATAATGGTATTTTATATATAATTTTTAGACTTTATATAATTTAATTTATTTATGACACAATGATGTTGCAGTAATTACCTTATCAAAGAAATATTAACATAATTGATATTATAAATACCCAAATAAATGTAATTTGATACTTTTTAGGAATCACGCTTATTATATAGGTTAATATGACATATTAGTATTTATTTAATTAACTTTGTTTGAACTAATAATTTTGTTACGATTTTCACCAAAATCAATTACCAAATAGTGTCAAAAGTGTCATAAAATAGTTTTTTTTTAAAAAATTTATATTATTAATTGTTATTTTATTCCTAAAAATCTAAGGATCGGCCAAATGACTTAGATAAGGTTATATATATTAATAATAAACAACTTGGGGTTCGTTTTTCTTGCTATAGTATGTTTATTAACCTTATAGTGTAAGAAAACAAAAAGAGACGGTAAAAATAAAATTATTTAACTTAAAGTTAAATCCGAATGGTAAGGTTAAAATAGAAACCTAAACATGTCTAAATTCTATTGGATGAGAGTTTTTCGACCCATACCCACCTTATCTTAGAAATAAATAAATTTGTAGCAATTAAAACCCAAATATGACTTTATAATAAAATAATACTTTTAGTTTTTCCAAAGGTTCCCCTCTCCTCCCTTATAAAATGGAACCTCCTCCCTCTCTTCCTCACAAACATTTGAGCCTTAAAGCTCCACAAAAACATGAAAATTTCTCTTATACACTTCCCTAGAAACAGCCTATAGGTCCTGCTCTTCTTAAATGACCATCTTTAGTGCCCTAAGAGGAGGTTAAGAAGAGGCGCTTCAATGAAAATGTAATGTCCATTACCGATTCTTTCAACATTATTTCTTCTTCTACTTCTTCTTCTTTAGTTGTTTCATTATGAAGTAATAACATAAATATCACTCATATACTGATATGTTATTATAAATATTAAACAAACCTATTTCACCTTCTATCCATCCTATAGAAAACGAAATCACTGCGCGTGCGTACGTATGGAATATTGTCTCCACGTCGAGGTGTAATCTATTTTCCACCACCACCTTACTTGGATGGGTATAATGGTGTAAATATTAACTATATATGGTTATTTTAATGTGATATTGATTCTTAAAAAGTACACATACACTTCAATACAATTCTACGATCATGCGAATGATATCATCGCTCGGGCGTACGTACGGCCTACCGTCTCCACGATGTGATGCGACTCATTCTACATGATCTCCATTGCATAATGACTATATAAATGAATTGAATGAATAAATATGACATATATTACACTAATAACATTCTGTTAATGAGGTATATATAACCTTAAAATAATAATAATAATTTATTCGACAAAACACGCATAAGAACAAAAAGCAATAAACACCCGAATAACAAGTAACAATGAAATATTACTAATAAGAAGCTAAGAATATGACCATATATGATATCATAACAATAATTATTATTATTGGAATACGTAAATAACATTATTTAAATCATTATACAGGAGTTTCAGACACGTACGAAGAAAATCAGACCTAAGGTAAGGGAAAATCTCACAATCTCATTTTTATCCGAGATTGTTTATACTTCCGAATTTACTGGGGAATATTTGTCATCCACATCCATGTTTCATCCTTATATAATATTATTTATATCCTCCTAAAATTGTTTAAATACAATTTTACCCATTGGTATGTTTTTAGTAAAAGATATGAAAGGAATATTTTGTCTTTTTTAGTACGAGGAACATTTTTGAATTTTCAAGCCAAAGTACGAGAAGAATGTTTTTCATTAACTTATACGGCATGAATGGATTTTTAGGAAATTATTTCATTTAATCTTACTTTTCATGTTTTCATGTTTATTTTTAATCAACATCTTTTAGTTTAAAATTATATGACATTTTAAGAAAGGAAAAATGTTTTTGAAGTATAAAGGATATTTTCCTTATGAATGGAGTTCAAGAGTTTTATCAAAATTATTTTTCATCTAAGATAATATAGGGTTTAGTTTCTAACCCTATTTTTTCATTGATTTTATTATGCTATGATGAATTTTTTTTATTAAGTCCTTTTATCTTATATGGATTATGTTATGATGGCATGATGTTTAAGAATCCCATTTTTATTACATGGGTTATGTTATGATGTATGATTTATGATTTTGTGGAACACATAAGAATGGTTTCATTATGAGATGGGTGGGACCTATATCTCCCTCCAATGCATTGGGTAAAGAATTATATCTCATGAGGTAGACATGTCTGTAATGATAGGTTAATCTGTTTCAGTGATACAGGACTGAAACGAGGAGTGAACTCGGTTCAGAAATGGACTTTTTCCACTAAGATAGTCTTGAAAATAAGTATTGACTACAAAGAAATGATTCTCTATGATTATGTGTGTATTCCATAATGTTTCTTGTTTTATGTTATGATTATTGGGATCACATTTCACTACTATTATTTATCCCATTTTATGAAATTATGATCTCTTTTGCAGGTTAAGATTTCCAAAATGATATGTTCTTATGAATATGATGTGATTGATATTTCTTCTGTTTACCCATACTGAGTATTTGAGCTCACCCTTTTTTATTTTTTCTATTCCCCATGTCAGGAAGAAGGATATTAAGTAAGATATGCCAAAAAGGACTCTAGATATGATAAAATAAAAGCCAGACAGTGTAGATGATTTATGAACCAGTTGATTGTGTTTCCCAGTTTCTAAAGAAACTATACCTATACGGTCCTTTCATGGTTTTGTTTTATGTTGTAAAAAGTGTGCTTCAATTTTGAAGCAATAACAATGTATGTAAAGTGGGTCAGTATAGTTGATATCATAGGAAAGGTATAGTCAACCATTAGAAACTAGGATGTGAAATCCTTAGTTAGAACCCTAAGGATATATCTAAGCATAGAACACAATCTTAGTGTTTTAGAAATTTCCATGAATAACCTATGATAAGACCTTAAGTGTGAAATTTTATTCTGGATTATGTGGTTTTCCTATTATAATTAGTGTTTCCCACACTATTCTTCTTGGTTTTAGTCAATGGATGGAACCTGAAGGAACCGTGTTAATGCGGAATGTGATGGGAAATGCAATGATTGTCCCCCTGAGCAACCAAACATTATGGGATATGGAATGAAAAATCTTGTATCCATGCTCCCACAACTTTTTCAAGCTATGAATCATGAAGGAAATCCAAATGAGCAAAGTAAGGGGCAACATTCTGTTGAATCCTTCACGAGTCAGCATCCACCTTCATTCATTGGGTCAATTGATCCATTTGTGGCTGAACAATGGATTAGTACCAATGAAAAGATATTTTTAGTTCTTCAATGTTCTGAACATGATAAAGTCATCTTAGCAGTATATCGTTTGGAGGGTGAAGCTGATCAATGGTGGAATCTTATCAAGAATACGAGGCAAAGGGATGAAATTGAGTCCATGGAATGGGATGAGTTCAAGAACTTATTTTTTAATAAGTACTTCCCTCGTATTCTTCAAAAAAAGATGGAGAAAAAGTTTCTTGAACTGAAGAAAAAGGATGATGAATCTGTTGGTACCTACGAAGAAAATTTTACAAGACTTGCAAGGTATTCTTCTGGGATTATTATCCAACCTGAGAGTAATATCGATCAATTATTTACTGGCTTAAAACCAAGTATTTGAGGGGCACTAGCCATAAGGGACTTCAATATCTATGAGGAAATAATTCGATGTGCTCTCAAGTTTGAGATGGATATTGGAGTATCCAATCAGTCATATTCATTTGATAAGAAGAGGATAATGGAAATCAAAGGAAACTATAAATACCACACTGAAAAGAAGATGTGTTTTCCATTATGTTCAATGTGTGGAAAGAAACATGGAGGGAGTTGTCTTAAAGGGACAAGTAAATGTTTCAAATGTGGAAAGGAATGTCATCGGGCATTTGAATGTCGCAATGATGGGAAGAAGATGCCTAGTGATTCAAACAATGAAAAGGCTACACAAAGTGAACCTCCTACACATCAATGTTACAAGTTCAAGTAAATGGGGCACTATTCTAATCAATTCCCTAATCCAAGGGTTGTTGATGATGATCGACGTCAAAAGACTCATAAGGCTAAAGACAAAGGAATGTCACATGTAATTTCTATCAATGATGTGGAGTACAATAACGAAGTGGTGAAAGGTACACATACTATCCACTCTAAAGTATAAAATGTTTTATTTGATTCTGGATCCACCCACTCTTTTATTTTTGATGAATTTTCTAAGGGTATCACCATATTAACTCAACAGTTAGATGATGAGTTAACTGTGACAACCCCTAATGGCACAACATTCGCATCAAATGTTTATAATTCTTCTCCGATTGAAGTTTGTGGGAAAGTGCTTCCTGAAAATCTTGGGATCCTTCCTATAGTAGAATTTTATGTGATTCTTGGCATGTATTGACTTTCTTTATATGGAGCTCATATCAATTTCCAAATAAGGGATGTCACATTTCATATTTGAGATCAATCTATGATCGCCTATCGATGCAAGGATGAATATAACCTTCCAGTGGAAATTTCTTCCATCTTATGGGTCTTGATTCCACTAAATGAAGGTTATTTATCTCAAATGGTTGGTGAGAAAATCATGATTATGAATACACCCATTTTATGGGAGTTTGATGATGTCTTTCAAGAGGAATTTCTTAGTCTTCCACCAAATCGTGAAGTTGAGTTTTCAATAGAACTCGTACCGGGTGCTTAGCCTATTTCAACAAAACCTTATAGAATAGAACCAATTCAGTTGAAGGAATTTAAGAAGCAACTCCAAGAGAATCTTGATAAAGGATTCATACGCCCTAGTTCGTCACCTTGGGGAGAACCTGTTCTGTTTGTTAAAAAGAAAGATGGATCAATGAGACTCTATATTGATTATCGAGAACTTAACAAGATCACTATCAAGAAAAAATATCCTCTCCCACGTGTTGATGACTTATTTGAGAAACTACATGGAGCTTGATACTTTTCTAAGATTGATCTTCATTCATGGTATTATCAATTGAGGGTCAAAAGGGAGGATATACCAAAGACGGCTTTCCGTACAAGGTATGGACACTATGAATTTATAGTGATTCCATTTGGTCTTACTAATTCCTCTGCTATCTTCATGGATCTAATGAATAGAGTCTTTAGAGACTATCTTGATCTATTTGTGGTAGTCTTTATAGACGATATTCTTGTCTATTGAAAGATCATGGAATAACATGAAGATCACTTGAGAATTATATTGAAGACCCTGGGAATGGAGAAGCTTTATGCCAAATTAACCTAGTGTGAATTTTGGCTTCAAAAAGTTTCATTTTTGGGTCAAAAAATCTCAAAATAGGGGATATCTGTGGATCTAGAAAAAACAGAGGTTATCGAAAGATGGTTGAGACCAACAACATTAACTGAGATCTGATGTTTTCTTGGTTTGGCTGGATATTATATACGTTTTGTGAAATAATTTTCATGATTATCTAACCCACTCACCAGGTTGACTCGAAAAGTAGTTATGTTCATGTGGATGGAGGAATGTGAAGATAATTTCATGGAGTTGAAAAGAAGGTTATCTAGTGCACCTGTACTCACACTTCCTTGTAGTGGAGAATGGTTTGTTATCTACAGTGATGCATCCAAGAAGGGGTTGGGGTGTGTTCTTATGTAAAATGATATGGTGATAGCTTATGCCTCACGACAGCTGAAAATACATGAGCAAAATTACCCAACTCATGATTTGGAGTTAGATGGGGTAATCTTTGCATTAATTATTTAGAGGAATTATATTTATGGTGAAAGGTTTGATATTTATACTAATCATAAAAGTTTAAAGTATATTTTCACACAAAAGGATCCAAATATGCGCCAAAGAATATGGTTGGAGTTGATTAAGGATTACGACTGCTCAATTCATTACCATACAGGGAAAGAAAACAAGGTGGCAGATGCATTATGTCGACAAGACCATGCTAGATTATCCATGAGGAGGATCTCAAAAGATCCAATATTCATGGATTTACAAAGGATGGATCTTGGAATTATAATGGAAGGGGAAAAATATTATCTTTCTCAAATGATTGTTCAACCATCTATACATGTGAAGATTAAAGAGGCACAGAAAGAAGATGTAGAGTTACAAAAGAAGATAAGAAATCTTCCTGAATTCAACCATGATTGTGATGGGATAATAAGGTTCTAGAATCGGGTTTGTGTTCCTCCCATCCCAGAATTAAAGAACTTACTGCTGGATGAGGCTCATTGTTTCTGTTTCTCTATTCATCCTGGAAGCACGAAGATGTATAGGGACCTGAAAGAGTACTTCTGGTGGGATGGCATGAAAAAGATGTTGCTGAATATGTCTCTCGATGCTTGGCTTGTCAGTAAATTAATGCTGAGAGAAAGAAGTCTAAGGGGATGTTACAACCAATACCCATACCTGAATGGAAATGGGAAAACATTGATATGGACTTTGTCACTGGACTTCCTAAAACACAATGCTATCTGGGTCATAGTTTATCATCTTACAAAGTCTGCACACTTCATTTCTATTAGAGAAGATTTCACTCTGGATTAGCTTGCTAGGATATATTTAAAGGAAGTGGTAAGATTTCATAGAGTACCACTTTTCATTATATCTGATCGGGATCTGAGGTTTACCTCAATGTTTTGGCAAAGTCTTCAGAATACTCTGGATACATAGTTGTGTTTCAACACTGCTTATCATCCTCAGACAGATGGTCAGTCTGAGAGGAGAATTCATACTCTAGAAGATATGTTGAGAGATTGATCTATGGATTTCAAAGGTGGTTTCGATCAACACCTACCTTTGGTGGAATTTTCTATAATAATAGCTTTCACTTAATTATTCAGATGGCTCCTTATGAAGCACTCAATGGAAAGAAATGCATAACTCCATCTTGCTGGGATGAAGTTGGGGAAAGAAAGCTATTTGGACCTGATCTTGTTGATGAGATGGCAGAAAAGGTCAGATCAATTCAAAAACACATTAGAGAAGCTCAGAGTGGACAAAAAAATTATGCCAATAACTGAAGAAAAGTCCTAGATTTTTAAGTGGGTGATAATGTGTTCTTACGAATATCTCCTTGGAAGAGAGTAACGAGATTTGGAAAGAAGGGAAAGCTAAGCCCTAGGTATATCTGTCCTTTCGAAATACTGGATCGTGTTCGGAAGGTAGCTTACCGATTGGTACTTCCACTGAATCTCTCTCAAGTTCATGATGTGTTCCATGTATCTCTCCGGAGAAAGTACATACCCGATCCTTCACTTGTACTCAGCTCAAATGTTGTACCGCTAGGGCATGATCTTTCTTATGAAGAATAGTCGATATAGATTTTGGATTGTAGCGAAAAAGTCATACAGAACAAGACCACTCTCTTGGTGAAAGTTTTATTGAGGAACCACCAATAAGAAGAAGCTACATGGGAGCTTAAGGATATGATGAGGGAGAGGTATCCTCATCTGTTTGTTACAAAGTGACGAATTTCGAGTGTGAAATTCATTATAAGGGGGGTAGAATGTAACACCCGATATTTTTATGAGTAATGTTTTGCTTTTATGTTATATACATCATCAAAGGAATCTTTTCACTACACACAACACTAGCTAGGATATATTTACATTCAATCGCGTCCTTCCTCAATAGCTTGCATCGTACGCAATACCGAGTTTCACTAAACAACGATATGCTATTAAAATATTATTTAAAATAGCCGTTATGAATAGTAATACTAACTTTTTGAAATATTTTAAATTTTATCTCTCAAAATGGACTTCATTTTTGGATTCAAAATATCGAAATTATCCTTGGGTGAAATTTTGGTAATTTTCTGGAAACATTCAATTTTTGATGAATAGTGAAAACACTGGGTTACTATTTAAAAACCGACTTTTTATTTAAATAATTATTTATGTTATTTAAATTTATTTTATGTGAAAATTTATACATAATACCTATATAAGTTCAATGTAATTCATTG
The DNA here is from genome assembly GCA_963277665.1 of Viscum album. NCBI lineage: Eukaryota > Viridiplantae > Streptophyta > Magnoliopsida > Santalales > Viscaceae > Viscum > Viscum album. The sequence goes on from OY728142.1 coordinate 613,628,501, forward strand.
GAATCATTTTATAATAATTTTAGACATATAAAATTTTATTTAACTTTTCACTATCTTTTACCCACCTCCTAGGAGAATTTGCAAATTCACCTAAAACATAATTTTACCACTTCTGTGAGTGAAATTTCGAATATCCGAGAGACACGGTTAATAAAATGGACTAAAATGTGGTTCAATGAGCTGAAAATAATTTTTGGTGAATAGTAACATTTTAATTTTTTTACCACGGTTAAAAGTAAATAGGGTAATTAAGGGTAAAAATGATATTATTATTACCCTAAAACATGTCCTAATTCTATTGGATAAGTGTAATTCGACCATATACAACCATAGGAATAAAATATGACCATTTAGGTCCACTTGTATTAGATTAGGACATTTAATACTATTTTATTTAAAGAATAGTTAAAATAGTTAAAATCCAAGTTTAATAACTAATTTGTTTTTTAATATAGGGTTATACATAAGATAAATTCAACTATAAATAATCATTATAAATATAGAAAAATTTATTACATAATTGTATTTTATTTATAATTTTTATACTTTATATAATTTAATTTATTTATGACACAATAATGATGCAATAATTACCTTATTAAAGAAATATTAACATAATTGATATTATAAATACCCAAATAAAAGTAATTTGAGACTTTTTATGAATTCCAAAAAATTTATAGGTTAATATGACCTATTAGTATTGATTTAATTATCTTTTATCGAACTAATCATTATGTTATGATTTTCACAAAAATCAATTACCAAATAGTGTCAAAATTGACATAAAATAGTTTTTAAAACAATTATTATATTATTAATTGTTATTTATTTCCTAAAAATATAAGGTTCATCTGAATGACTTATATAATGATATATATATTAATAATAAACAACTTGGGAATCTTTGGCTTGTTATAGTAATTTTATTAACCTTATAGTGTAAGAAAACAAGAGGACACAGTAAAAGTAAAATTATTTAACATAAAGTTAAATCTAAATGATAAGATTAAAATAGAAGCCTAAACTTGTCTAAATTTTATTGTATGAGAGGATTTAGACCCATCCCAACCTTAGGTTTGAAATAAATTAATTTTGAGCTATTAAAACCGAATATGACTTTATAATAAAATAAAATTGTTAGGTTTTCCAAAGGTGCCCCTCTCCTCCCTTATAAAAGGGAACCTCCTTCCTCTCTTCCTCACACCACATTGAGCCTTCAAGCTCCGAAAACCCCTGAAAATTTATCTTCTCCACTTCCCTAAAAACATCATAGAGGTCCTGGTCTTCTTCAATGACCATCTTTAGTGCCCTAAGAGGAGGTTAAGAAGAGGCGCTTCAAAGAAAAGGTAATGTCTGTTACCAATTTTTCAACTTTATTTCTTCTTATAATTCTTCTTCTTTAGTTGTTTCATTACGAAGTAATAACATAAATATCAATCATATACTGTAATTTTATTATAAATATGAAACAACCCTATTTCACCTTCTATCCATCCTACGGAAAACGAAATCACCGCGCGTGCGTACGTACAGAATACAGTCTCCACGCCGTGGTGTAATCTATTTTCCACCACCACCTAAATTGGATGGGTATAATGGTGTAAATAATAAATATATATGATTATTGTAAATTGATATTTATTATTAAATAGTATACATACATTTCAATAAAATTCCACGATCATGAGAAGGATATCATCGCTCGTGCGTACGTACGGCCTACCATCTCAACGATGTGATGCGACTCGTTCTACATGATCTTCATTGCATAATAACTATATAAATGAATTGAATAAATAAATATGAAATATATTACACTAATAACATTATATAAATGAAGTATCTATAAGCTAAAATTATGAATAATAATTTATTCGACTAAACACGCATAAGAACAAAAAACAATAAAAACCTGAATAACAAGTAACAATGATATATTACTAATAAAAAGCTAAGAATATAACCATATATGATATCATAACTATATGTATGATTCTATAATAAGTCAATAACATTATTTAAATCATTATACAGGAGGTTCAGACACGTACGAAGAAAATCAGACCTAAGTTAAGGGAAAATATCACAATCTCATTTTTATCTGAGATTGTTTATACTTTGGAATTTTCTGGGGAATATTTATCATCCACATCCATGTTTCGTCAATATGTAATATTATTTCTATCCTGATAAAATTTTTTAAATCCAATTTAACCCATTGGTAAGTTTTTAGTAAATGATATGAAAGTAATATTTCGTCATTTTTAGTACGAGGTACATTTTTGAATTTTCCAACCAAAGTACGAGAAGAATGTTTTTCTTTAACTTATATGGAAAGAATGGATTTTTAAAACATTATTTCCTCGAAGATTCCTTTACATGTTTTCATGTTTAGTTTTAATCAGCATCTTTTAGTCTAAAATTATATGACATTTTAAGCAAGGAAAAATGTTTTTGAAGTAGAATGGATATTTTTACCAAGAATGGAGTTCAAGAGTTTTATCAAAATTAGTTTCCATATAAGATTATATAGGGTTCTGTTTCTATCCCAATTTTTACATTGATTTTATTATGTTATGATGGAATTATTTTTATGAAGACCTTTTATCTTATATGGATTATGTTATCATGGCACAATGTTTAAGAATCCCATTTTTATTACATGGGTTATGCAATGATGTATGATCTATGATTTTGTGGAACAAATAAGAATGGTTTCATTATGATATGGGTGGGACATATATCTCCCTTCAATGCATAGGGTAAAGATTTATATCTCATGAGATAGACATGGCTGGAATAGTAGGTTAATCTGGTTCAGTGATATTGGACTGAAACGAGGAGTGAACTCGGTTCCGAAATGGACTTTTTCCGCCAAGATAGTCTTGGTAATAAGTCTTGACAACTAAGAAATGATTCTCTATGATTATGTGTGTATGAAACAATGTTTCATGTTTTAAGTTATGATTTTTGGGATTAAATTTCACTACTATGATTTTTCCCATGTTATGAAATTATGATCTCTTTTGCAGGTTAAGATTTCCAAAATGATATGTTCTTATGAATATGATGTGATTGATGTTTCTTTTGTTTACCCTTACCGAGCATTTGAGCTCACCCTTTTGTATTTTTTCCTTTCCACAGGTCCGGAAGAAGGATATTAAGTATGTTATGCCAAAATGGACTTTAGATATGATAAAATAAAAGGGAGACAGTGTAGATGATTTATGAACCAGTTGTTTATGTTTCCCAATTTCTAAAGAAACTATACCTATACGGGCCTTTCATGGTTTTTTATATGTTGTAGAAAGTGTGATTCAATTTTGAATCAATAACAATGTATGTAAAGTGTGGGTCATTATAATAAATTTTAACAATGTTTCATATATTTATTTTCATTTAATAAAACAAAATCATAGTATGAGAATCATTTATCATATTAGGACACCATATAATCCTAAAAAATTACTTATAGGTTGCCTAAATCATGGATCTTACTTATTTAATCTATATTACCTTAGGATATATAAGGTTATTCATAGTCGTCCTATATTAAGTATTTCATGATGGTTCATAATGAGTTTGTGAATTTCCAAATCATATCCCCTAGGAGTGTCAAACCAGGAGTGCAATAAGGTCTATTGTTGTGTACCAGATTGCCTAGAGTCTGGCCTAGGACATCTGGTCATTTTTGTTACCCCATGGAAGATATATTTAAGATCCAAATCCACGTGTAGTATCCATACATGGATATATTTATATGAAATAACTCACTCTATCCTTTAACAAAATTAATGGAAATTTTCTTAAATGTTAACTCATTATTATATTTATCTTTATAAACATCTCAATTAATATCATTTGATATATTCCTTGGGATATTTTTAACGTTTAATAATTCTTGTTTTTAAAAATTAACCAAAATATTTTTATAATACCAATTATATATACACTAAAATTTCACACATTAACATTTCATCACTTTTCTAAAATACTTCAAATATTATAAAAACAGAAGACCAATGACTGTATTAGATAAGTTTCATTGAAAATATGGGAGAAAAAACTTTTACCATTGTGAATGATCTTAAATGTATCACAAATTTATATTCCACCATAGTAATTATAATTAAAAACATTTATTAAAACCTTGGGCAAAGGAAACATAAGAAATTGGTGATCTAAAATTCATATTATGGTAAAATTACTGAAATATGTTTGCGTATCATGAAAATAATGGTATAAGAACCTAATCATGATCAGTAAAATATCATACCATTTTTATCAAAGATCATAAAATTAAATCCTGGAAAAAGTATGTTCAGTTCATAATATAAGAATCCTAAGGGAATCAAGATCATAAGCCATTAAATCCAAACATATGAATAAGTCATGTAATAGTATCATACATATCAATGATTAACATAGTGGACATGTATATGTAGAAAAGGTTTCCTAAATTATGTTGAGGATATGAAATTAGGCCCTCTCATAGACTTATGGACATGAAATGAGGTCCAAACATAATGTTGTGAACATGACATCAGGTTCACTTATAAAAGTTTGAACATGAAATCAAGATCAAATGTAAACTTTTCCACATATAATAAGGTTCAATAATAACATTGTGAACATGTAATAAGGTTCTCAATTAAACATATGGTAACAAAACTATGTCCATTCATAAAATTATGAACATGTAATCAGGTCCACATCTAACATTTATACTCATGAGGTATCCATCATTACCCAATGCATTAGAGGGAGATATAGGGCCCAACCATTGTATAATAAAATCCTAATTACAGGTGTCGTAAAACATTCAACACATCATTTCCCATAAAAATAGATTGGTTTTATAAACATCAAATCACAACCCATGAAATAATATCGGTATCTTTAACATTTCATCATATCATAACCTATGGAGAATAGACATATTTCAGAACCATTTATCAAATCATACATTCTAAAAATTAACAGTTTTCATAATCATATAACCAGTGAAAGAGAAATAGATTTCATAAAATAATAACACTAGAAATAGAATGGATTTCATAAACATATAACCCATAGAAGACAAGTAGGGTTGATATAAATATAACACTTGAAATAGAACTGGGTTTCATAAAAATCATTGATTAAAGCATAAACCATTCCAGAAAGGTTATGAATGGACCCATTGGATAATTTTACAGAAGGGAATGATTAACATGAATGGATGTCATATTATATGTAAAATAACATGGAATGTTATTTTTAAAATATTTGTTAAAAAAATATCCTTTTTTTGAGAAAGCCAATTTAAAACATAATAAAACTTTTTGAATACTATTTTCATGAAAATAGACATGAAATATTATAAAGAGATCGATGAAAACCTTTTTTAATCCATTTTATATGGAAAAAAATATATTTTTAACTTGAAAACATTTGGAATACCATTTATTTTAAAATATATTGAATACACCAAAATAATGCTTAAAAATCAATGGAAAACCATTTTCCTTGAAAACATATAAAGAATATTTAATACATTTTGAAAAACATTTTCCTTCATAAATATTTTGAAAATGTAAAACTCATGAAAAAAATTTGTTAAAAAATTCATTGAAAATTACTTTTAAAACCATTTTCATAAATATTAACCATTTAAACATGAAATGGAAGATTTATAGAAATGGTGATGGGTAAATATATGTATTCCATATGAGGTAAGAAGAATATTTGTTTTTCCTGATAAATTAATAAAAAAATGCCTTATTTAGATCGAGAAAACAGTATTTCAGTGATAAATTAGTAAAATAAAAAATGGGAAAAAATTATTTTAGTAATTATATTATAATAATGGGGTTGTCTTCTAATACCTTTTTAGAAAACATGTAATTGGAGGGAAAAAAATTTCAACTAAATAGAGGCAAAAGTCAAGATTTCTTAAAAAACAATCATATCTATCTTACGAACCAAAGATTATAAAAATGGTACCAATACAAGAATAAATATTTTATTATCATATGAGAAGAAAAGACAAGAATTTTCTTAAGATATAGAACATAAGGTTTCATTATTGGAGGAAAAATATAAATAATCTCAAAAAGTGATGAGATTATTTCAATAAACTCTTTCAACATAGTAACATTGATCCTTAGTCCCCATTATTAGAAATAAAATTAAATATAGCTTCAGATATAAATAAATTATGGATATTCATGATATAAAATTTGAAAGGCATGATATACCCCTAAAGAAAAATTATAGGTTCATAACCTAAAAGGTTTCTCAAAGAAGGTAACTTGAGACAAAATAATTTTACCAATTTGAAAACATTTGAAACATAAACACAATTAAATAAATAAAATAAAATGGATATGTAAATAAAAATAAATTTAAATACATTAAAAATATAATAGATCCCTGGGTAGTATACACACCACTCAAAAATAATAGGTGGTGAATAAATCATGTATCTCATGGAAATAAAAAGTGATATGAAATATCCATCTCTTGTCTCTTGACTATTATTATAGTCATATGAATTTCTCTTATAATAAATATAAGTTTGGTATTAATATATCATTAAAATATATTGATATTTTAAAAATAATATATGTATTTTTAATGTCTTCATATTACCCGTTTGTTAATGCTTTCTTGTTAAAGTAATGCTTCAGTTAATATTTTCTTGGTTTTTCACATTTGTCTTAATATGTTAGATCAATGGTCCTTATAATTATATAATTACGTAAATAATTTAAACCTTGACATAAAAATCATTTATATTCAATATATGTGTATTATAATAATGAACATAACATATATGTATGAAATAGAACACACCGTTTATAGAGAGAGTAGGTCGTACATACACATAGATGTTGTTTCCTATTTTCTTTTCATGTTGAATAAAACATCAAAAATCGCATATATGAATATATTAATATAATATAATGAAATTATAAGTATTATTTCAAATTTATTATATACTTACACGAAACCCATCATTAATTCATTCTTTATAAGGTGTTAACGAATCACATCGCTATGAGGGGGCGGTAGTCACACTTCCTCAAACAAAATTATCATATTAACACCAAATTGAAATTATAAATATAGGTTTCCATAAAGTATTAAATAAGTATAAATACATAATAAATATAATATAACATATGTTAACATATTTTCAATCATAATTTCCACCATCAGAGGAGGTAAAGGAAAAATAAACAGTCATTATTTAGTGAGTCAGTTGTTCGTCGTACAGATAAACATTATGTTCATTACCCATTAGAAGGATGTGTGTGTAAGTTTAGTTTCATCACATTTCATATAAACATTATTGTATATTTATAATTATATTTTTTTATACATTAATTTAATAAGATTAATCGAGGTGGTGGATAATAAAATTAAAAGAAAGGATCATGATGGAGGGTGTAACCTCTTACTCACGTAACTACATTTGGTTTGCAAATAAGGATTACCATGAGAGGCTTTATTACTAAATTGATGATTCAATATATAAGTGAGGGATTTTTGGGATCTATTCCAACAGATATATCCCTATCAAAAGGGCTTGATATGCATGAGTAAGGGGGAGAAAAGTATCCCTTTTTATAGTGGAGGAGGAGTTGCACTCTTGTAAATATTTGAAGAGAGAATTCCATGCACGTTTTTAATGTTAAAATTAGATCCAATAATAGTCCAAATTTTATAATAGTGACCATTGGGTCAAAATATTTCTAGCCAATAACTTTTTTATATTATCTAGATTATTTAGGCTCCAATGTATAATGTTTAGTCCTTAGTTAATTATAATTTTACCTTAGTTTATGTACTTAATTTTAATTTATTTCACTTATGTTTTGAGTAAAAATCATTTTCAAACTTATCAGTGATTATAAATTATTATTATTTAAATTATTTAGTCCCTTTTTCCAAATTCCAAACATAGAAGTGGAAGAAGTTAATTTAAATTTAATTTTACAACTGGATTGGTAATGTAGGGTTTTCATGTAAAAACATTCATAACATTTCTGTGTTTTCATATCCAATTTCTATTTGATATTTATTAAATAAAAAGAATTGTATTAATTGATACAAAAATTTTTTAATTAGACTTCGAAACTAATTTAATATGTAATTTATCATTATAAATAATTTATATTAAAATTATTTTGGAAATAAAATTCAATATTTTTTAATATTAATTAAAAAATGTACCCTTACAGAAAAATACAAAATATTTATCCTAACCAATTTTTTATGTTTTTATATGGAATATAAATTTTATATTGACCTATTAGATATAAAAAAGTTAGAAAAATTGGATTTTAAATGGTTTCGTCTTTAAAAGAAAGCAAAACCACCTTGGTAAATATATATGTTTTATGCATAATGTTGGGTTTCTTCTTATCTTATGTATATAAAATATATTGGATGAATATAATTTTTTTATTAATTATGAAAAATATATTTTACATTAATATCATGAAATAATTGTAATGAATAATATTTATTATGATAAAATATCTTTGTGGCCATAAACATTATAATATTATCCCATATATTCAAATGAATTTCATATTCATTTCTAATTAATTGGTATCATATTAATTCATCTTATATTTTTCCTAAAATGTGTTTTTATAAATTCGTTAACATAATTTATGTCCTCTAATTTAACTGTTTGGTTATATCTTCTTATGTTAAATAATAAAATTTTCATATTTTATTATTACTCAGTAAAACTAGCTCTTACATGTTACAAAATCCATATAGGAACGTCATTATTTCATTTAACGCAAGGCAACCTCGATGTTCCATATTGAACATGGAAAAATTTATGTTTCATTTAGTGTATGATTAACTTTTTGTTGCATGTGAATCATGCCAAATATAGTTCTTTAATATTAAATAAAATATTTTTAGTGTTGCGTGAAATGAAAAATATAAAAAAGGTTAAATAAATTTGAAAAAAATAACTCAAAAAATATAAGGAGTTTTACACACGCAAAACCCATCGTTTTGAGATCATGTGATCCAAAGAATTCAAATCTCTCATCCCGAAGGTGCACATAGAAATATTATTATTGAGACGCTTAACCTGAAGAGTTCCCAACCAAAACTTTAAATGGATCTCATGATCCTCCTTATTCCGAGAATAGAATATGATTTCATCAATAAATTTCAAGAAAAGGAAATCAAGATACTGATAGAAGGCCATTTTTTGGGATTTCTATAAGGACCACTCGAGCATTTTTCTACCAAAAGAGAATGACCAAATACCAAAAGTGGTTGTATATTCTTTAGAATGCCAGTTTGTGAGCATCTGTATCTCAAACTCTGACATGGTGATAACAATAATTCTAATAAATCAATGGAATCCAATTTTCCCTCTTATAAAGATCGAACGGTCAAAAATATTTGGAAATTATATTTTTTCAGGATTGTTACCTTATTCAACTACTAGTATTAAATGCAAAATTAAAGAGATTCATCAAAATTCTTAGAAAATAGATCTAGGGTATCCTATGGTGAGATTCTTGCAGGAATTAACCCCTTATATTCCAAATCATCAATTGGTATCTTTAATCCTCTCAACTCAGTGGGGGCCATATGGTATGTGGGAATTGATATTGGTGATATTCTTGATTCCAAACTAATGGATAATTAGATATCGTACTATGGGAGGAAACTTAAGAAACCATATGAAAAAAAACCTTTGGGAACTCATCCACCATTGATTTCAATCCTCTAACAGGATAACCATCACCATCCTCTAATTCAAGAAATAATATTTGATAATAACATTTCCAAATTCTGGATGTGGAGGTCCAACACGTCCTAACCAAGGATCTCATTCTCCTTTAAAACCATGGGAACATCCCTCAGGTTCCACAAAACATACTCAGTCCCCATAAAAATATATTTGCATCTAGTAATATAAAATACAATCCATACCATGGATCATGTAAGACATTTCCATTTTTAATTCTATAAAATCTCATTCGAGCTCTACCGCAGACATGGTGACTGCACAAGACATACACCTAAAACACTAATATTATTTGTTAGAAAGATGTTCTTCAAACTATATCACTCATGGAACAAGCTCAGTTGGAAATGGTAACTCATCTAAATGATAGGAAAAAATAAAATAATATGATCCACTAGTATCAAATAGAAAAACAACTAGAGACAATTAAATAATAATGGGACTTCAAACTATTGTAGGTACTATATTCAATTCCACTCGTGCCCGATCCACCACATTTAGTTACCTCATATATGCTTCAGCCTAGGATTGAACAATGGATTGTGGCTCTATCCTAAACTGAATATGGCTAGAGGATACTCTATCTTTTCCCAAATTGAGATACCATTGTCTTAGATGGTTTTGACCGGTGAGGTATCTCATAGGAAGCCAAAAATCCTTCACCAACATGATATGCATTTTCTATACTGAAAAACAATTTCAGGTTCCCCAAGGGTCCACATCAGTGGAAAGTTCAGTGTGGGATGAACATATCGATCTCTTGTTCCTTTACCTCTGACAATTGTGGCATATGACTGCCCCAACATTAGAAGTCATAGATGACGACAATCTAGAAGGGTGGCTTGAATGACCAGCTCCCTTCTTCCCATACTAATAGTGACTTCTCTTCATCTTAGATGAACTACACCTAACCGCTATTGACATTGCATTAATGAAACATTAACATCCTATATGATCAGTTTCTACAATCATAGCAGGATCCACAACGTATAAATTTTTTTTCTTGAATAAGAAGACCTGATATTAAATCTCTGGTAGATACCCCATATCGAACTTCTGAGAATTCATCTTCTCATTATAAATGATCCTGGGTGAATTCTAGACTAAATCAATATAAGTGTTAAGAATTATAAATCATCGTCTAGTCTCCGAGGATAATCTCCAAAAACTCATGTGAACTATAAAAGAACAAAATCATAGGACAATAATACTTGTTTAATAAAACCATCAAATCCTTCTGACCCATCTTTCTGTTCATTCCATCATTCACCACTGAGTTCCACCAAATCCGAATTAGACAATTGAATAAGAAAAAACAAGACATCACTCTGACCACTTAAAGTCTATCATCCTCACATATATCCTTTATATCTTCTCAAGTCACTCCCCTACATTTTGGGGATCTGGAAAACCCAATAAATAAAGTGACTTGGTCTTCAGGAACTCTTGAGAAATTTCCTTTCTAGGACCTAATATGGCATATCAAACCTGAGAAATATTAGATATTTATCCTTGACTAAAATCATGGATATCTAGAATAACTATATTCACTAGACTCTAATAAATTTGTGAGTGGGACCTCTCTATGCCCCCTCCGTGTGGTTGCATAGAAATTCTCTAGGGATGATAATTTCTACAACAAAAAATAACCACAATGAAAACCAACCAAGAACCATTATAAAAATTTTCAAAAACAGCAAAAAATACCAACACTACTATAAATCAAAATATAACCAATATTTCATCCATAAATAAAAAACTAGACAACTCCACCCTACACAGTGCCAATATACTATATGCAACCTATACATCTCACTTGGAGGAGAATTCAAGCCTAATCCCAACATCCAATGGAAACTCGAGTCCTATAACACTGGGTGGTGGCTAGACAAACCACATGAAAACAGAACATAAATATCCAACAATACTACGTCTATTATAAAAATAAACATCCCAAATAACATGACCTAAAAAGAGAGAAAAATTCCTTTATACATTTTTTTCACAAACCAAGATGTGGTTCCATCTAACCTGACAACTGGCCTAATTCCTGGAATGAACTGAAGAGCCATCCCAATCCCCATGGGATAGGAACTAGTGTATTAATATCAATAGTATACTTTGGGAATGATTTAAAAAATGTATATAACTATAATATACCAATAATAAATAAAAATAGAATTACTGATAAGCATAACCAAATGAGGTACAATGTTTTTTCAGATTCAAGTCACTACAACTTTAACTAAAATAAAACAAACATCAATATAATAGGAATGAAATATTTCCCAAAAACCTCCATGAAATATGAAGGAAATCACCCTCAAACCACCACCATTAACCCCTATAAGATGTGTAACACTAGATACAGGATTAACTATCACCACCACGGTACATTTTGATATTACCCTGGTCAAACATACAAATGTCTACACACACCCAAAGTAACAGATTGGGTGTGAGCCAATGCATGGTGGGGTTCCAACCAAATGGAATATTACATACTATAACATTAGAATACAAATCAACATCCACCCGATCATAAGAATACATGAAACATTTTTTTGGATACAATTTAATGAATAATATCTCAAGAAAAACATTTTAAAGTAATAAAAAATTTCACAATAATAATTCTTCAAAAAAATATACATGAGGTCTACTATATTCCAATTTCTATAAACACATAATATGAGAAAAAACTCTCAAGATATCACCATAGTAAAATGTTTATAGGTAACGAGGATTAAGGAGACGCTATGAACTTCATACCTTAGTGATCAAAATAATCCATCTCAACCACCAACACTGTCCTCATGCATGATCCACTAGAGATGAGTTAATATAAATATATAGGCGCATCTATATCATAATTTAATACAAATAACATTACAATGCACGAGAAAGTAGATAGGATTCAATCCAATGTTCTAGTGGTATCTGATTATATCACATGTTTGTTTAGAATTGTATCATCAGTCCTACTAGATAAATCTATGCATCATCCACTTCTAAATCAATAAGCATACTATTTCTTGTCTACCCACCAAAATACCTAGGTTTCCCTTTAGGTTAAAATTTATTTTCCCACAACACATAAACCATCACATTCCCTTACACATGGAATGAATCATAATACATAAATCATTCACAACATTCCCACATTCAATTTGTTCCAAAGATCATAAATTAAAAGAAAACTACCATTTTCTGTAAAATAATGACATTCCATTCAAAACACAGAAAAAAAGTAAATAAATTTTTCACTATATCAAAAAGTTAAGAATCTCATTTGGGAACCATATAATAAGAGAATATATAGAATATAACTATATCAATGGAAAATCCACTTTGTTAATTTATACACAAACTATATCAATTTTATCACATTCTAATCATCACTTTGAAATTTCAAAGACACATTTGTGGTACAAAAAAATAATACAACATGGAAAAACCATTTTCTCTTGGAAAAATCACTTTCAACACATTATCAACATTAAATCTAATTGAAAACAAATTTCCCACCATTAAATAATAGTTTTATGCATATTCACGAAACACCACAATAAATCACCCATGAAACATAACAACTTTACTTTTGAAAAATAATAATCATCCCATGTGAATACAAAAACCATTCCAAAACATGTTTCATACTAGAAAAATAATCCATCGAACACATTTAAAAACTCCCTAACGAAATTAAATCTCATCTAATAATGTAAAATCCGATAACTACCTACCACACACATGGAAGTTGGTGAAAATATACAACAAGACCACCCAATATGCTATAGTGGAAAGATCAAACTATAAAGATCAATATTTTCCCTAGAAATATATGATATTATCTTTTTAGGAAAAATCCCTGTTGATAAATCAGAACCCAAGGATTGAAAAAGAACCCTAAAAAGAGGGATAAATAATGTGAAAAGAGACCTAAATGAAGATTCATGAATAATAGAAGCCAAAAAAACCCAATTATTGATGAAAAATATGTATAATAAGGTTTATAGGAAGCTCACAATGATGAAAATCTAGTATGGAGTGGATAAGAGGTAATTTAGTATTAAAATCAAGGAGGGAAAGAAGGTAAGTTTCTAATTTATAATTTCTTGGACGTGTCATATGGTAGACCACATTGTTTTTTAATGCATGTGGCAATTTTTCCTCCACCACTATCCCTAAGGAAAAAACTACATGGCTTTCCCACATGGTTTCCTTGACTGTGTGCCACCTATGCAAACAAAACTATCCAAAATGAACATTCTCTACAAGGTTTCCTATGTGAGGAGATATATTTTCTTCAAACAATGAAATGATATTCTTCCACATATTTTTGAGCCTAAAATCTCCATCTTGACAAAAAATTCTCGGAGAACCTCACTGAAAAATTCCATTCCAAAAATAAACATAAGAATATCTCAGAACCAAAATCATGGAGGTGATAATGTGACTATATAAGGAGTGTTTTTGTCTATCTTTGGGCATATATGGGTTGTTTTCATCATTTCATCTTAGTTGAAACTCTTTGATTCATTATGTTTTGTTATTTAAGGGTGACTTGCTGGGTATTTTCATACACACCCATGCATGGTCTCAACCTGCATGTGCCATGTCTTATTTAAGAGAAAGCCCTTTCAACGAAGTCCTAGAATGTCCATGAGAATTTATATATTAGTTACACTATACGAGCTATATCCAGTACCAAATATTATGTCATGACATCAATCCCCCCTTTATAATAAGATTGTAATTTTTTTATATTTAGTGTTCTTTAATTTGGATCATTTTCATTTCTATATTTATGTTATATACTAGTCTAGGATTAGTTGTATTCGTGTATATTTGATATTTATTGTTTCCATTAATTATTAATTATATATTTTTGATATGTGTTTTTGTTTATAGGTACGTTATCATTAGTCATCCTAATTATGTGATATACATACATAGTGATAATCAGTAGCCCTTGTAATAATTAAGGTGAGTTTAGGGTTTCACACTCGGCTTGTCACCGGCCATGAAGGCCGCGATAGGCCGTGTCCTGACAAATTGGTATTAGAGTAGTCATATGAGGTCCTGGAAATGGATATAGTCTAGTTCCGAGGTATGGTTTGGGAATTACAGTAACAATGTTAATCTGTGTCACATATAGAACTATGTTAAATGTACCTAGTGATGGTATTGTGTCCATGTTGTCAATTCACTAGGAATCAAATTACCTACTTATTGATAGAGTATATTCAGAAACTATTTGTAGTGAAAAAATTAATACATGAATCATATAGGAATGATTTTTGGTATTCATTTAATTATCATGTCACCTCCCTATATATTATCTCAGACCATAGTGTGTCATGACCTATTCTGTATGCCTCCTCAATAATATCCCTCTAAGACAGAACAGTTATTTTATGATGATTGATGTAGCTGAAAAAATGTGTCCAAATAATGCCTCAAATGATTTTAAAAATGATCCAAGGGAAGTTTTTTTGCAGAGATCAATTTGACAGGTCATGGATCCTAAAAGGAGTTATGGGTCAAAATTTATTGTTATTTGAAGTCAAGCATAAAATATGGTTCGTGAATCCCATTCCTAGAGTTGATCAGAAAAGTACATTTTTTAAGAGGTCTGGTTTGTGGAGGTTTTATTTTCGAATCCCCCCTTCATGACCAAGAGAACACTTTATGGAACTCTCTAATATTTTAATGGATCACTAGGACTATGATGAATATTGTTGGAAAACATCATGAGTATGAAAGATCCATGACCATTCAATATGGCCACATTTTTTTTGTGGTGTGATTTCTAGCATTACAATACCCCTGTGCATATTAATATCATATTCATACATTCATTTTCGGTGGGAGGAGCTATCAGGTTATGGCCTCACACTGTAAATTTGTAAAGATTATCTAATTCATGACGAACTCTTTTGTATATCCCCAATGAATCATGAAATTTCATCTCATACATTCTTGAAATCCTCCATTCAATGTGAAAATATCTTTCTTGAAGGCCTACACCCCTCACCGAGGAAGATTGCCCTCTATGGTACTTGAGCCTTAGTGAGGTGTTCAGTTATTTAAAATAACTCTCCCAAGAAATAATGATGTCTATAATGAGACCTTGATCCCCGTGAATCCCTCATCCTTCATGAGATTGTAAGATCCAAAAAACCCTTATCCATCATGAGACCCCTCAGGTCTGAGCGGATCATTTAGGAATGAAAAAACCTTCATAGAGATCCTACCACCTCACATGTTGGTCCCTATCATGGGGGCTACACCCTTGTACCCCCTAGTAATTATTAGTGTCGGTATGTGGTTCAGTGTCTCCATACTAATGAATTTTATACCATCAATAACCCCCATTGAAAATGGAGATTCACGACATGAAATTTTCTAGTCGAGTTGAGAAATTTTTTATTTCACCCTTATATAGTACCAACTTGCAAAACTTGAATTCCCTCGAATTTAGATACTCATCTACATCTCTTGATGCACCTTGAGATTACCTACTCCTCTTGGGCCCTTTCTCTTATCATGAGTTGAGTTTCTTATCTTTGATTCCGTAGCTGCTTTGACTCGAACCGGTACTCAAGCATCTCCAAAACCCTCATCACCTAACTCAAATGTTGGGTTATACCAAAATGGGGCTCTCTTGTGTATGTCCCAAACCATCCATTTCTATGCTTCTTCTATATACTAGTTTTCACTACATGACTTTATACTGTATCATACCGTATATGAAGGATATAGGATACCTCTTGTAACACAAATGAGATGACTTATGCATATTTCATAAGATTCTTCTTCATGAGACAAACATTAATCATCTACCATGTTACTCCTCATAAGTTATATTACATAAACTATATTACCTTGACCAATATGTTTGGTGATATTCCCTTTTGACCTGACATGTAGAACACCCGATTGACAGCTCATTATATAATCCCAACACATCTCATCCTTTGACATGACGTTTAACTATAATACAACCCTATGAAAACTACATGGGCTTCCATCATCGCCTTATTGAAGGAATAAATAATGGTAATATCATTTCATAAGCCCATTATATCTAATCTATTAACCTAGGGTTAAACTAAAATTTTACCCTATGTGACAAACATGGAATTCTATCATGACCTAAAGCGAGGACGAGACATAGAACCTATATGTGTAAGCCCGATCTACTCCATTGTCACTCCATAAATGTTCCCAAGAGGCTCCCATGCTTATGCCCCATCAACACCATTTCTTCTCTGTAGGGGAATATGGGAAGTTTCCATGAAAATTCCCCATTCACATCATTTTCTCTCCATAACAGCACCCGAGAGTCTTCCATATATAAGCCCCATATACAACATTATCGCTCCACAATGACAGCTAGGATGATCCAACACATAATTCCAAACAACTTACATAATTTTCCAAGTATCCAATGGGATTATCCTATGTGTAAGACCCAACCATATTCATTCCATAGGAAAATTCCATGCATACTACCCACACCATCTCCCATCTTTAAATATTTCACAACACAACTGCCTGGTCTAATTATTTATCTTTTTTTCTTAACGAGAATGAATCACAAGGGATTAGAGGTTATTTGTGACCCTGAAATCCATAAAATAGATAAATGGGCATCCCTCCAAATGTAATCTCTAGTCATCGTCTCCAAATGGGATGCTTCCCGACGTAATCCCCATCCATGACGCCTCTCCATATAGGGCATCTACTACATGTAACCACCACCATTTTTCTATACCATGATGGGCCTCCTCATTAGGTGTGATACCCAACACCAATTATCTAAATACATGGGTTGGGATCCAAACAATATATCCAGTGTACATAGAGATCATCTTTGATGTTGAATCCTAACCAATGGTAAAACCAAGGGCAACCTCCAAGGGACATACCCTCACGATGTATTGCCTTTCCATTATGGGACACATCTCATGGATACACATCCATAGGGGGTCCAAATAGTACCATTAAATCTTCCTTAACTTTTTCGACTTTGATTCCCAACTAATAGGCGTATGTATGAATCTTAAATGCGATACCAGCCCAAAACCCCCAAAAATCCACCCATTCCACCCAACACTTCATCCACATCCATACTAATTTTACCCAGGCCCCAACAACCCGGTGAGATCATGCCTATCACCCAGGATGTTCCTATATATAATCCACATCCACTTTATCAGTTCTCCTTGAATAACCTTGTGGAATCTAATAATCATAATCCCCACCTCATCTATAAAAATACATGGGCTTCCATACCTATCTCTTAAACATTGTATGTAGTATACCTCCTTGAGGTAAATATCCCGAAAAATAGTATAATTTGTGGCCCCCTAATATGGTTTCACATCCCTAATAAAACTAGGTTAATTTTCATAAAATCATTCATGGTGTTTCTTTTTCTCTTTATGGGACACACCTACACAGGTCCACCATTACAGGAATTCTAATCAATCAATCAGTTAACCCTCTAGGTAACCCCCGGTAGGGATATACCTCTATGATCCTACTCCACACAATGTAATAATCAGTCCCAAATTTTCTCCATAAGATGATAAACATGTGAGCCCAATCTGCTCTCCATTTCAAAACTTGGGATGCTTGAGGAAAACCTCATAAGATATGAAATTTAATTCAGATACCCCATGATCGACACTTGATGCCTCAGGTTCCATGCCTAATATTACTCCATGAGATTTTGTATAACAAGGTAAAATATAGGTTTACAACACACTGTGAATCCATACATTCCTAGATAAGCCAGATGTTACAATATAATTCTATGAATTGTTGATTCCTTATTATAAAAATCATTGTAATTAAGCATCGTCCAAAATAGATGGAACCACGAATTAGCATCACGAATAAGTCTTAATATATGAGGAGACTCGGACTAGGTGAAAAGTTCAAAAAACAGCATGTGGAAGGAGGAAGTTATATCCCATAATCTCATTTCGATCATATATCCCACATTATCATTATGGTGGCGGAGGCTTCCCAACATTGAAAAGAGGGAATGTGGGAAAAGAAACAAGTGTCACAACCAAGATAAGTGCCCTGACTATGAACATGTCTGAAACAAAATGGTTAACATCACATGATACTCTTCTTCTTCAACTATGATCAGATGAAAAATTTCAGCTATGACAAAATTGGGCCATCAACCATGTGAATCCCTTATTATTCATGTGTGGGGGGAAGAAAAGAATTGGGTGACTGAATACCACCGGCCATAAAATCTTCATTTTCACCACATACCACTTCCTTTTCACAAGGGAAAACCACCTATGAGTGCATCAACTCCTTGTAGAAACTACCAACTAAATGGGCCATACTGTGGGAAACCACCCCTGACTCCATCGAATTCTCACTTACACCATCGCCTTCTTGGGCCATATAGGAGGAAACCAGTCTTGAATCCATTGCCCTCTCCCTAACACCACCACCCTTATGGGATGTGTAGGGGAATCCACCCTTGACTCCATCGACTCCTTGCCAACACTACTACCCTTATGAGCCATGCTTGGGGAAACCACTGCTGACTCCATCGACACCTCACCAACACCGCCTCCATCATGATATTTGTAGGGGGAACCCACCCTCCGACTCTATCGGGTACCCACAAACACTACATTAATGGTCCACACATGGGGAAACCACCACCAACTTCATCAGCTCCTTCCTGACACCACCACCCTCATAGGATGCGTATGAGACTACCACCCTCGACTCCACCATATATATGCTGATACTTTTGAACTAAATGGGCACCTAAGGGATATCTAATCAGCTGCTCAATCAATTGAATTCCCTCACGACCACCCTCATGGGACCTGTAAGGGGAATCCACCACCTGACTCCATAGGCTCCTCACTATCACCATAGACCCCATGGACCACACATGGGATCCTCTAACTCCCTCAGCTCCTCAATGACACCACCACCATCAAGGGTCATCCAGGGGGAAACCACACCAAACACCGTCTAATCCTCACTAACATTGTTTCCCTTAGATTCCTCAAAAGGGGAATCCACGGCATAAATCCATCCGCTCTTCAACAAGGGTGCATCACCAAAACCACTAGAAGACATTGCAGGGTATCCGAGGAAAAATATCACTAAGTTTTTTGGTCCTCCATATTTCCTTCATCAGCCTCTACGGAGGTCCTCCCTATACCACTATCATCACAAATAGAGGTCACCATCATCTTCCCATGAGATGGTCCCCCCTACACCGCTATCATCAGGAATGGAGGTCCTCCATATCACTATTATTATCTAGTTTGGAGGTCCTCTTTTAACCTATATCATCATGCATGATGGTCATCCCCATGTAAAACAATAGCCTATATATATTTCCTCCCCACACCATTGTCATATGGCAAAATGTTCCTCCCCATCACCACCATCATCCAGTGTAGAGGTCATCCACACACCCCTATCATCTAGCATGGGGGGCCTCCATTTTACCACCAACAGCCATTATAGAGGTCATCTCCGCACCACTATCATCCTTCATGGAGGTCCTCCCCATCTATATAAGAATCCAATGTAGAGGTCCCCTTTAATTTCCATCAACTAGAATAGAGGTCCTCCTGATGCCAGTTTCATCCAATGTGGAGGTCCTCCCTGAACCACTATTATCTAGAGCCATGTTCCCCCACGCCACCACCACCACCCATTGTAGATGTGCTACCTGCATCTGCATTGTACGACATGGATGTTCTCTCCATCGGTATCATTATCCAATGTATAGGTCCTCAATTAAACTCAATCAACCATCATTAAAGAAATCCTAGATTCCATCATGAACCATCATTGAGGTCCTCCCCATGCAACTACCAATCCCTACAGAGGTCCTCCCCGCACTAATATTAACTAGCATGGTGGTCCACCATGTGAAACTAGAAACTAGTGAATATATTCTTTCCTTACAACCATAATCCATCATATAGGTCCTCCCTATGCCAAAGACATGTACTTCTCTAAATAGAAAGCATTTGGGGAAGGTCGATCATATACTTAATTTGATTTCAATACTTCGTGAGATGTCACTACTAAAATCCACACATCCAAGACACTATTGCCCCATCAATCTAACATTCCAGGCCTCCATGACTTCAAGGCTCCATCACTTCATCAATTCGAAACTCTAGTATTTCCCATATCTAGGTCTCTACCACCCCCATCGACCCGAAATTCCATAATTACAAGTCCTCTAGGCTTAACCATCCCTTCAT
This sequence comes from Viscum album, assembly GCA_963277665.1. Classification (NCBI taxonomy): domain Eukaryota; kingdom Viridiplantae; phylum Streptophyta; class Magnoliopsida; order Santalales; family Viscaceae; genus Viscum; species Viscum album. The sequence goes on from OY728142.1 coordinate 613,649,564, forward strand.
ACAAATTATCTTGTATAATACACCTTCAAATCTCCATAACTCCCATCACACCCACCCTCTATGTGTAAATAATTTCTAGAATCCATTTCTCTATCATACCAATGATCCAAGATAGAACACCTTCTTGGATTCATCACCCCATCACAATGACTGCACAACATTTTATACCTTTCAAGATGCACATACACTTCATATTGATTCCCAAGGATTCCAATCCTTCTGATATTCATTGTTCCATCCTATATACACTATAGGATTACATTCATTCTGGGAACCATGGCCCTATTAAACCAATTCCCAGGGCTTCAACACCATCAGGGATCCATCGCCACATCGAACGAACATTTTTTGCTTCCATGATTTCTGGGCACCATCATCCCATCATACAGATAATCCAGGACTCCATACCTTCTATTATATATCACCCCATTATAGTGATGCTTCATGATTCTATTACTACTACGATCCATCACCCCCATTGTATCGATGCTCCATTATTCAACACCATCTTGAATCCATCACCTTTTCGTACTAATACTCATGGCTTCCACATCTTCCATAGTCCATCGCCCCATAATAATAAGGATCTTGGATTCATAGCTATCTAGGAACTGTCACCTTTCTATACTAAGGGAATGAAATCATCTATGCCATAATCGACCTCACTTAAATAGCTCATGTGGCACCATACACCATCAATACACTCTATTCCACCCATGTTTCTATATGGAGTAGTGTTCTTATATGAAATAACTATGATCAAGAACCCAATTATCAATCAGTTGTGTTTTGTCGAATATACCTAATAGATGTTCTGATAACAATCAATGACTTCCCATAGGTAGCTCTGAAACATTATCATGGAAGGAGCCCTACTAAATAGCTCAAATCACACTTGTAAAACATCCACACAAACACAGAATTCATTTTAGAAGGTTCCCAGGATCAGATCCCCCTGATCCCAAAGGACTCAAATCCTTCAGAATAGGGTAGAGATTACCATAATTATGCTAGAAAATCCTACCAGTCATAAATCATGATTTCAGGATGTTAAACTACATAACAACCACCATCATGGTCGCATGACATTAAACTACAAGAAAACATCTTGGTAAAATTATGTTAAACTATACGACATATTGGTTAAATAAATTAGACCTAACACCACAACGATCATGTTCAAAGCATCATGTCCTAAAATGACAGCCACTGATCATTCTGATCAAACAACGATAAAAAGTAAAATCAAATTTCCTTACCATATAATGTTAAACTACATGTATATCATCCTCAGGACACAATTTCAAACTATATACTTTCCTTGCATGGAGATCAGTGGATACCTCATATGTTAATCCTAAAATGACTACCCATTATGATCACATTATATATAAATGCATCATTCCACGATATCTAATACAATATAGAAATTTTTATTCAGTGCAAGTCTACTACCATTCCACACTCAAGAACTGCCTCATGAACATCATAATTAAGAAAGGGGTTGAATACCTATTTTAGTTAAACTCAATTTATGTGATCAAATGCCTTGTGGAATAGAACCTAGATTGATGTATTACACCTAGAAATTCAACCAATCCATTCCAATACATCATGCCCATGTTTATTTGGATCCCCATTATCTTCAAAATCTAAAGGGACCCCTAACACCATGGTTTCTGGCCACAACAGATCAATTATTTCTATGTGCCATTGCCCAAGGAGACATTGGATGACATATTGAGATAGGTACCTTGTTTTGAAACATTGTCAGTAGTGGACCCTCATTTTTTCATTATCTCAGGTAACATGATATGGATGATGGGATTTAAGTACGGTCAGTAGTAACCCTTCATCATCACACCTCTCCAATTATGTTTTTGATATCGAGTTCCTGATTCACACATTCCACCTCCTCATATTCTGGTGGAACTCCAACAACCTCTGTGTTACCCCCTCTATGTGTTCATTCACGTTGAAAATGAAGGTCAGTTTCATTGTTTCATTCATGACATGTCATATTATTTCCCCTACTATGAACATTCCTATGTTTGGTAGATCACTTTAACACTCATTGTTTCCCTTGTAGAGCTCGAATCATGCGGGCTTAAGATTCCTTGTGAGATGTGTACTCATATGGCTGAGATGTGTAGTTTTTCAGTCCATGAAAAATGACCATAAACTGATAGAATTGTTCTAAACTATTTGATCTTAATTTATGAGACTTTAATAAAAAATTATGAAGATAAATTAATAGGAACACTGGGGTCTTCTACCCTATGTTTATATGGATCTTTAGCCCCCCTCGATTATCCAATTGTTGGTGAAAGATCTGATTAGGCTTCCAGATGTTCCCCGTTGATATTCCCAAATACACATTTCATTTAAATCTAGAGTGTTGGATTACATTGGGATATTACCCAAATCCATTCCCAAACCATGATCCTTTCTCGTTATTAATTCCCATAATCATTTGATTCTAAAGGGGTCCCCTCTAGTACATGTTTCCTGTCCAAATTAATCACCTCCAATCTTGGGTAACCCATTCATAGAACATTTGTGATAATCATAAAATCCTATTTTTTAAAACATGTCCACTAATGATACTACATTTTCATTCTCCATTATTGACTAGGCTAGCTGTCGACCATGGGCCTTGAATTTGGTCAATAGTGGTACCTTCCCATAAGTCACCCATTTCATGGTCCAGATATTCAAAGACATAGTTTTTCTCTTTTACACCACTATATGTTTTGGTAGAATCCCATATCACTTGGGGTTAACCCTCCACACATGTAAATTCATCAGGTATTATGGTCAATGTCATTGGGTCATTCTCGACCAAGCCTTTCCTTTCCCTTGTTATTCACTTCCATGTGATAGGGAAAACCTCACACCAATCCTTTTTTGGTACACTAATCATGACTCATGTGGGTTTAGGATTATTGGTTAGGTTCATAACCACATGGGGGAGATTTTGAATACTATAGTTCTAGACACTATGTCCATAAATTAGGAGCTCACATCCTTATAAAAAAAGATAATAATATTTTTCTATAGTCCGATTTTTGATAGTTTAAAATGCACAAACTTAGTCCATGTATCAAAAACATTAAAATATATATGGTTTTGTTTGGGATGTTCCATGCGGTAGTTAATCTACTAGGACCTCATTCACCCTAATTTGGATATTCTTCCACCCTATGTGCATTCATCTTAAGCAGTTACCCTCCTTGCTCACAACTCTATAACCTTAAATAGAGAGATATTTTCCACTAATTATAACTCTGAACGGTATGCATGTCCTCTATATGAGATAATGTGTGGTGAAGGGATTTCTAGTCCATTGTTACAATTGATTTTGTCATGGAACCACACTATATGTATCATCATGAGTCACACACTCATCTAATTGATCGGAACTCTATGACCTTAAACTAAGAGCCTTAGTCCAAGCATCATGACTTTAAAATGTGTACATGACTTCTAAAAACTGTTTGGGTTTCATAGAATTGGGTCTTTGTTTATCCTCAACACCAACATACATGTTTCAAAAATCCATGCCCCGGTGGTCCAAACCATAGGACCCTAAATTAAGAGCTTCTGGTCCGGGATACACAACCTTATGCTATTTGTAGGTCCAATCATTATGACCTTAAACAATTTTAATCCCAAATAGTCTGAGATACATGACCTTTAAATACGTAGTTATGTTATTATAGTTATAAAATAATAAATTTTTTATTAACCATCTTTCTCACCGTATAGTGACAAACTACAAAACTTCATAATGTTATCACTCAAGAGGACATTGACCCAATAATTGTTCATCTATCATTCCATATTCTGAGAAATACATATATGATGATTTTGATACATAGAAAAAATGTAGTGATACTTGGATTCTATAACATTGTCTAGCCACAAACACACTCACGAAAAATCCTCCACCTTGGGTATGTGTGAGACTTGCATAGGTAGATATCTATTCAGAAATATGTATGGTATGATTCCCATCCTCATGGGATATGTAGTGATGACCAATATTTTTTTCATTGGGTCTATCAAAAGTTTTACAAAATATTAACCTATTGTCTCATCTTAGTCCTAGAATAATATATTTAATCTATGTGAAGTTCTTCTTAGGAATGCATTGTGTAGTGATGGGCCTTCTTCAGCCTTATTCACATTGGGTGTTTCATGGAACTATAAAAAAAAATTCCCTTACTGAAATGTCTTATACCATGGTCAAAACTATATGACCATAAACTATGATCCAACTTACTCAACACATGATGATAAACGACCACCTTACCATTAAAAATATAATGATTCCAAATGATAATTGTGGGATTCATCAGTTTCTTCACCAAATCGGATCACCCACACCAGTGTTGTTCCATAACCACATTGGGTCCGTAACAGTATGAAGATTTATTCCCATCCTTATGAGACATGTAGTGACTTCTAGAAACTCTATACTTGGGCCTACCTATAGGATCATAAATAATTTGGCCCCTTTTCCTTAGTTATAGGCCAAGAGTTTCAATATTAGACAATATACAAGTTTACTAAAGAATGTTTTGTTTGATGGTGGACCTCCATGGCCCTAATTAACATCAGTTTATTCCTCTAACATAACAAATAGATGCCTTGCAATGTCACCCTTCATAGTCTATACCTCATGACTTTAAATTTATACCCACTTTATGGTCCATGTCATATGACCATAATCAGTGTGAGTCTTCTTCAAGAAATTTTGTTAAGACAGATTCCAATCTTTATGGGATTTGTAGTGATTCCCAAATTTTTTTCATTGATCTTAACCCTCATTTATTCTAAATTCTAGCCACTCGAACCCATTTGAGGTCCATGCAACGCAACATTGAACTTTCTATGTTGATTGGGTTTAAATCCCACTCTCTCATGCACCCCATTCTATACAAGAAGTCATTATTCATTTGGGTTTCCATATCATTAAAATCAAGATGGACCCCCTAATAGTGATATCTTCATTCCATTTTTGGGTCACCTCCATTCCTAGTCTAATTTCCTTTTGGATCTATAATAGAAAACATAGAATCCAATGTTTTGAATATGGTAAATATTTGATCCTAGGTTTTCTCTCCCCATTCATTACTGGTTTGGTTTTGATTCCTTTTTTTCGAACATGGCCAACAGCCATCCCCTACTCACTATTCTCCCCTTAATTCATACCTTGAAATTCTCGAATTACCTCCCTTCAAAAACCCTATATCTTGGTGGAATGTAACACCCATGGAATTATCCATATGCACACCCACATGTTAGGAGAGCCTAAATAACCTTATTTGTTTCCCAGACCAAGAAGGGGCCGTGAAGGATTAATTGTTCCGGTAGAGTGCATATTGATGTGGTCAATCTACACCAATCCCCCTTATGGTATAAATTCTATAACACGAAACTAAAATCTTCAATAAGAAAATTTGGTTTGGAAAAGGGCCTATTAGTTCCTCATTCACATAGGGTTCCTCACTCTTCCATGCCACATATGCTTGTCTTGGGATACCCTTCCCTAAGAATTATATAAGTCCAAAATCTATGAAATTAAACAAAAATCCTAGATTACATCCACTAATACTTTATACTATTGGTCGTGGTCCAGATAGTTTGTCCTTAAACTATGACATGTTTCCCAATCACATGATGTCAAATAATACAATGACCCATCCTAATAGTGTGATGTTAAATAGTGTTTCTAATGTCCTCTTTGTATGATGTAAAACTCTAAATCTATCATTCTTTATTATTGATATAACACTATAGGATATCTTAGGTGCATTCCTAATACCCATTATTTTGATGACGATCATTTACCACATTGTTCATGTTTCTTCAGTCATCAGTGGACATTCAAGATGATTCTACCCCGGAAGATGAGATTGCCCTTTTTCAGAATAACATTCTTACACTAATGTTCTCTAAACAATGGATGAATTATTCGAATGGTGATAGAGTCCCTTAAAACATTCCATCACTCCATTACTAGGATTTGAAGGCTTTTATTTAGATCCTTAACCCTTTTCTAGTTTAAATGGTACCTATTATGGAATGGTCTCTTTCCATACTAAATTATCTACCATATTAGGCCATTGCCATAGAAGACATTGGATAACATTCTGAGAAAGGTTCCTTGTTACGAACATGGTTAGTGGTAGATCCTTGGTTGTTTGTCCCCATTCCTAGATAATTGGTATAGATATTTTGTTACATAAATAGTCCATAATTTTAGTATATTATGACTCCAATCCCATTGTGATCCATATTTTTGATATTGTAATTCACAGTCTTTATTCACCATTGTTTGGGTAGAATTAAACACCCCCAACATTATCCCATATGTAAACTATATCATTCTAGAGAAACAAGTAAGTTGTGAAGAGTTCCACTTTCTTTCTAGGGCATTACAATTCAAGACACTCCCAATAGTGATCGATTTTCCACTATTATTCCATCACATTTTATATTTTTTTTCACTCAAATACATGTGAATGTTCTTCCATTGGGTATTTTTTATATTCCAATATTGAATAACATTGAATCATATATGTTTACTTGGTTGTTTCCATAATCTGAACAAGATATAGTGGTCCCCATGTCAGGTATTTACCTCATCTCTTTCCTTCCAACAAGATCTGCTATGCCCCCCTCGTCATAATTGGACCCCATTATAAGGGGGGATTATGGAATTAGAGGAACACATCCAAACGATGCACTGAATGATGCTAAAAATTATCTAAGAGCATGAAATGATTTAAAATTCTTGATTTGACTTGTAATGGATCCCAAAAGGAGTTACATGCCAGATATTATGTCCATTTGAAGCAAGGTTTCCAAAATAGACCGTAGATCACATTTGAGAAGCCCATCCATAAAGTCCCATTTGATGAGGTCTTTTTTGTGGAGGTTATATTTGTGTACCCCACTTCAGGAAAATGAAAACCATTGAAAGAACTCTCCACGAGTAAGACAGAGCTCTATGACAATGATGAAAATTAACAGATGGCTTTGTGTGTCTGACAGTGCCACGTCTATTCACGGAGCACACATTTTTATCATGGTGGGATTCCTTACATCAAAATACCCCTTGAATATAAATACCACCCTTGTATCTTCATTTTTGGGGGTATGTTTCACCTAGTTGTGGCATCATACTCTAAATTCATGCAGCTCATGTGTTTCATGAGACACTATTCCTCAAAACCCTTAGGCATCGCAAAACCTCCCCTCTTGAATTTGTTAACACCTTCACCCAAAGTGGATATTCCATTCATGAATTCCTATACCCTACACGGTGAATGAGTCCCCTATAAGGTACTTGAGTCTTCGTGAACCATTCATCACTCATGAAGCACTTCCCTAGGGAATCAATGAATCCTTCTCACGACCCTAGGCTATGTGAGCCGCTCATCTTTGTGAGATCCCAGATTTCCATGAATCCCTCTTCCTTTGTGAGACCCTATGCTCCATGCAGCTCATTTTTTCCCTAACCATTACTAAGAACCTACTTCCACACCCATTAGTCCGTACTATGGGGGATGTACCCCTAAACCCCTACTCGGTATTAGTGATGGGCTATGGTCCTCGAACTCAAAACCAGTCACTTTTCTAACATCAGTTATCCCCATGAAAAATGTAGAATCACCCCATGAATATTTCAGGCTAGGTAGTGGATATTTGGGATTCCACCTCATTCAATGTCATCTTGCATCCCATGAATTCCATGGTTATAAAATATCCTCCACACCCTTTAAAACACATTGTGTTGACCTATTCGTCTTATTCCATTTCCCATTTCATGATTTAAAGTTCTCTTCATGGATTCTCAAACCACCATGAGTCAAACCATTCCTCAAGAATCTCTTAAAACCTCATCAGTAAGCTCTAATATCTCAAGGAACCAGAAAGGAACACTACTAAACTATGCCCTCTCTAGCCATGTCAATTTATCATCCACCTATTACTCCTCATTAAATGACATTAAACTATAGCACTCCCTAAATAAAAAACATAGGATTCTACCTGTGATCCAAACAATATTTCTTATACCTCATGAATAAGAACCATCATCATGAGATGAACATCAATTATATACCATGGGACTCTTCCTAAGGTTTAAGAACAAAACTATATTCCATCAACTAATCAAAATGCTGATATTTCTTCAATAACTTACTTGTGGAAGACATGAAAGGGTGATCATTGCATAATCCATGAATGACATTCCCATTAACACGATGATAAACTATATTCTCACCACATGTTATGTACATACGATTCCATCATGACCTGAAATAAGTAATAATTATCATAATCTCAATGCATAATCCCCATATATCTCATCCTTTCAAAAGAAATTAAACAGAAATCATACTCAATTAAATGGAAATAGAATTCTGTCGTGGCCTAACATAAGAAGGATAGAATAGGTTGATTCCATGTGCAATAACTATCCACGCCATTTCATATCCATATATTCACTTGGAAAACTCCCTTGTGTATGCCCCATCCACACCATTGGTTCTTGATTGAATAACTCGAGCAACATCCTTGGGTAAGCCCCATTCACACCATTTCCACTCAATAGAGGCACTCGGGATGCTACAACATGTAATCCCCAACCACATCCAAATTTATCCTAGAATCCCATTGTCCACTCTTATGTGTGATCCCATACCGTATTCACTCCATGGGAAGAATCCAATTGTATTCCCCACACAACCCCCGATCGTTACTTCATTCAAGACACAATCATCACATCCATTTCATCCTCTTATATCTCACAACAATTTTGAATCATGTAATAATAGAGGTTAGAAACAACCATGACATTTTTAAAATCCCCAAATTGGAATCCCTCATAGAGTATTCCATTGTATTCATCCATCGACAAATAGTTTGCTTATATAAGACCCAACCATGACATTTTTCTAACAAGGGATGATTCTTTTCATATGTCCCAACCATTTTTACCACCCTTATAGGAATAATCATTATTTGTAAGCCCCAATTCCCCTCATTTAACTATGTTGGTTTTGATCCCTACCGATTAGGAAGGGTATTTTATACACCTCTTTGAGATTTGGATCTGACCATTGGTAAACCCATGTGATCCCACTGAGGGATTTACCCTCATGATGTCTCTCCTTCCCTTTATGGGGCATATCTTCAGGAAGAACCCCCAGAGGGTGTCATGATCCTACCATTCCATCATAAAAGAATTTATGCACTTTTATTCCCAAATTATAGTGATACTTTGGAATCCCCCATGAATTTCAATCCCAACACCCCTAGCAGTCCATCCATTCCACACAACACTCAATCCATGTCCATATGAATTTTACATGGGACACCATATCCTAGTGAGGTCATTATTTCCACCATGGACATTACTAAATGAAAGACACATATTCCTCATTATTTCTTCTAAGAGAACCTCATGGCATCTCACATGAGTAAGCCCCATACCATCCGAACAACATGGGTTTTGATCCCCGTATCATAAAAAATGTTACATAGAACACCCCATTGAAGTTAAATTCCAATAAATGGTAAAACATAATGTCCCTCTCACATGGTTTAACCTCCATTATCCACCTCCAACAATGATCAGATCACCCTTCCCAATGGGACATCATCCCTTTATGTGGCACACCATGACGGGTCTACCTCCATAGTCGTTCTTATCCATCCCCTGGTAAACCCTCTAGTTATAACCTTATATGGATTTACCTATTTTATCCTAATCCACATGTCATTATGATATGTCTCAATCCATGAGCACAATATTTTAAACTTGTGACCCCAATCTTCTAGGCTGTTTAAAAAATGGGATACTTACGGAAAACCTCAAATGGTATTCCCTCTACATCATTGACCACATCATAAATATTGGATGACTCATGATTTTTTCCTAATTTTCCTCAATGAGATACCCTCTTACAATGAGGATTATAGGTTTTTAATGCACCTATAATTCATACATTCCATTTTATTCCTAATGTTACCTTTTACTTCAATAAAATTTAGTTTCCATGCCAGACAGAAGAAACATAATTAACATGATTATACAAAGACATGGCACCATGCATGAGTTTCATGAACATGTATTAACCTATGTAGGAGTCCTAAAATAGGTGATGAGTTCCAAGGAGAAATACCAAGATATATAATCTAACAACCCATCTGTGATTCGAACACAGTCCATGTTTTTCCGATTTCATGACACCACACCCTTTGTATTCCAAATATCAAGCATTGTTATTCACACACTTCATACAACTTTTCCTTGGTAGAATTCAACACTACACCTATTATTCCGTTCATTCACTAGAGCATGCTAGGGATGAAAGTTGGTGTTCATAGTTTCAATAAAAATTATGGAAATTCCTAGTCCAGACATGCACAAAAGAGAATGATATATCATTCTAATCTATGCACATTCACAACTATTTAGCACTCTCATAGAAGTGAATGATATTTTATTGTCTATTTCATCCCATAGTATGCTATAATCACAAGGGATTATAGATTTATATTTTCTTTTTCTTCAATTACATTGAGTTAAAGGGGGCTCCAAGGTTGTAATTTTCCTTAGAAGACAATCTCCCATGCCCTATCTATCCTCATTGGACCCCATTATGAGGTGGGTAATTTATTGTAATGGGAAAAATGCATCCACGAAAAGAACCAAATGATTCCAAAAATTATTCTAATGCGTTGACAGTTTTTTAGGATTTGATGTTACTGGTCATGGAGCCCCAATCGATGTACTAAATATAAGTTATGGATGTTAGAAGTTTGGCTACCAAAATGGTTAACAGATCCCATTTTTGGAGACCATTCATGGAAGAGCATTTTCATTTTTTTAATTTATAAAGGGTTGATTAATATATCACCCATTAAGGACTATGAAAAACCTTTAATGAACTCTCTGTGAATCATATTGACCTCTTCATCCATGAACAAATTTGACAGATAGATCTTGACCTTGAAAATGTTGCGATCATTTGTGGATCCCACCATTGATTTACATAACACTAACTAGAATCTTGAGACCCATTTCCTATAAATACCCCCCCATAAATTCTGTTTTTGGAAGATTCCACTAGTTTTGATCCTTACACTCTCAATTTTTCAAGATCATGTACTTTGCGAGAAACTCTTCCATGCATCCCTAAGGAATTTTGAATCCTCATATCCTATATTCTGGAATGCCTCCACCCAAATTAGATATTCCTTTAGTGAAAACCTAATCCCTTCATAGATGAGTAAGGACCATTGAGGTACTTGTGTCTTCATGAATCATTCAGCCTTCATGAAGCACACACACTAGGAATAATGGAATCCTTCATGTGAACATGAGCTCTATGAATCCGTCATCCTTCATGAGAAACCGATCTTTGTGAATCCCTAATCCTTTAAGAGACCCTAAACTCGAAGGGGATTCTTTTCAATGTCCATATCATGATGCTCTTACCTCCAATCTAACTTGTCTACTCCATGGGGGGATAAACCCCTATACCCCCGCTCAGGAATAGTGTTAGGCTATAATCCAGGGAATCATTCTTAGATCATTCCCTACCATCACTAACCCCTTTAAAAAATTTTATTCACACAATGAACATTTCATGTCGGGTAGAGGCTATTTTGCCTTTAACCCTTATGTAGTGACAACTTCCACCCCTAGAATTCCATGATTCGAGATACTCCTCCACACCCGTTAAAACACCTTGAGTCATCCTACTCCACATAGTCTATTTCCACTATCAAAATATGAAGTTATCATCTTGGATTTCCCAACCACCTTGAGTTGAACCATTACTCAATTATCTTCAAAAACCTCATAAACATGATTTTATGATGGGTGGATCCAAAAATGATCACTCTTCCATATGTCACACACCATCTATTTCATGGTATCATCCACCTTATAGTTCTTACAAAATGAAATTAAACTCTATAATACCTTATACGACTAACACAATATTCCACATATGACCAACATGTTATAAATTATGCATTTAGAATACTATTCCCCTATATTATATGAATATCAAACTAGTACCACATGCCTCCTTCGAAGGTGTAATCCCCAAACCATATTTTATAGACCAGTCAAAAAATTGAAAAACCCTCGTGACCTGAGGTGGGGAAGACATGACTTGTAGCTTAGATCATATGCCTCACACATATAGTCTTTAACATGATGTTAAACATTAATCCCACCTATTATTCTATGCACATGGGATTACATCGTGTCCTAAAATGAAGATGAAAAAAATGGGAAAATCAATACATAATCCCAATATATATCATCCTTTTCCAAGAGGTTAAACTATAATCTTACTCCTTGCAATGGACATGGGATTCCCTCCTTGCCAAAAAAATAGGAGGATAGGATGTGTGGATTACTTTTTTAAGTCGCGCCCACACCATTAAAACTCTAAATTAGTTCCCAGGAACCTCCCATGCATAAGCCACATCCACACCATTGTACCTCTTTAGTGACACCCGAGAAGCTTCTATTAATAAACCCCATTTACATTATTTTTACTCCATATCAGTACCTAGTCTGCTCCAACATGTAATCCCAAACCACATCCAAGATTCTATTATCATGCCATTGGATTCTCATATGAGTAATCCCCAACCACATTCACTCCAATGGTAGATTCTAGTCATATTCCCAAACCATATCTCGATGATTTTTCTTTCACGAAATGAGAATTAAGTCTAATTGTTTCCTCTTGTTTCTCAAATATAGCATAACTCACATAGCATTAACGATTAGTAAATATCATGAAATCCATACTATCCTCAAATGAAAATCCATTCCTGAGTAGTCCCAAGTATTCATTTCCCAACTAGATTATTCTATTCGTAATCACACACCATTCCATGTCTCCAACTAGGGAAACTGCAATGAATAAACCCCGACTAGTTTTCTCCACCCTAATGGGACACTTTTTTATATTTATGTTGCAACAACCCTAAACGAACTACAATTATTTTGATACCTTTTTCTAAGGAATGGTGTGTTGGATGATCCTTTCGCGTCCATGCCGACTAACGGTAAATGCATGTGCTCATTACTGGGGATGTAACCTCATGATGTATCACTAACCCTTTATGGGAAAAATATCCCATATACACCTTCATTGGGTTTCTTGATCCTACCATTAAAACTTTAATAAATACATGGAATTTTATTCCAATATAATAAGAATATATTGGAATCTTTACTAAGGTTCAATCCCAACACTCCCAACAATCCATCCATTCATCCTTACAATTAATTCAAATGAATCATAATTTTATCTCTACTGCCACATCTCAGTATGATCAAGCCACTCACCTTGCCCTTTTTATGTAATCCCCATCCATATCATCACTGCATCAAATTGCACCCCAGGGCATCTCACATGCCAAATCCCCATGCCAATAATCAATCTATGTGGGTTTTGATTTGTTATCTCCTAAATAGTGTATGTAGGACCCATCCTTGAGTTCCAATCTTGTATAACAGAAAACCAATGTATGATTCTCATAGGGGTGAACCTCCCTAATCTACCTCTAGTGGTGTTTATATAACCATTCATAGTGTGAAGTATTCCCGTGAATGGGATGCTTTTCTATGTGTCTGCCTCCACAAGAATTTTATTCCATCCATTAGAAAACCCTTCATGTATTCACTCATCGGTATTTTCCACTACAATCCTCCTCAATTGGGAATTTCCACTAAATATATACAAGATTATACACATATGACCCCAATCTCTTACCCTATGTTAAAAACGGGATACCAGAGGAAAACCATGGATGATATACCTTTGGGATAAGATACAATAGGATTGACATAAGATACCTAAGGTTTCATGTATGAGAATGCTCCATGAGATACACTATTAAAAGATAGAATAAAAGATTCCAAAAAACACAAATTACAAAAATTCCACGATATTCACGACGTTACCATCTACTCTGATAAGAGGTTTCTTCCCATCCAGATATAAGCAGCATAATTAACCAGTGTACACAAATAGATATAACAAGGAATGAGTTTATGAAAACATTTCAATCTATGAGGGTGACCTAGAATAGGAGAAGAGTTACCATGATAAATCTAGCGAAGTTTGATAAAAAATACCATCCCATTTCTTCAACAAAAGAGCCTTCATCAAAAACTATGGTGGTAGAGGCCGCTGGCTTATGAAAAATGATTAATTATAGAAAGAAATGCACCTCAATGTGACAATGTGAATCCAAAGAATAAAAGAATAAAAAAACTAAAAATTCATATAAGTATGTGGAATCAATTCATGGGTTTATGAAGTATGTGATACCTTTGGGTGGGTTTATAATATTACTTCAAAATATGGAAAAGATAGATCCAAAATTTGTACCCGAAGACAATGTTTCTATGTAGAGTGTCATCTGAGAGTTGTTATGACTGAATCCCATCAGGATTTTTGGTGATTCAGACCCCCTGAGAATTAGATTTGTTGATAGAGGAAATTTTGTATGTTTTTATCCATTTTTGGAACCCTCTTGATCTAATTTTGTTCATTGTGGTGAAATATCTCTAGCTTAATTGGGTTAATTTGGAGCGTGGTGATGTTAGTGCATGGTGGGAAGACTATCATTTGGGATTTTTTAAAGAACCACACCGGCGATGAGTTTTAACTAGAAAAATTTTGGGAGGATTATATGCAAGAGTATCTAGATCTCTAGAAGTGTTTCATTTCAGTCACAGGGTATGCGTCAAGGTTCACCATACTCTTATGATTAAATTAGGATAGTTGTCAAAATGTTTAATTATTACCACATACCATTAACTGTTGACTTTTCTAAGATATAAGGTATTTTGTGGTATCACTGTGTATTTCTTCTTATTCTAGGCTGGTATCCATGCCTTGGAAGTAAATTAATTTCATGGTGAGCAGTTATCAATATTTGGTTTTGGCACTGGGAAACCTGCATCCAAGACATTAGTAGTTGGTTGTTGAGAACAACCTCATAGTTCTGTGAATGTGAGTCCTTTATAGACAAATTATTAGGATAAATATTCTACTATACAATTCTTATACAATGGTTCCATTCATCTATGGGGGAGGAATGTATACTCATGTTATTGATGTTGACATATCACAATGGATTGTTCGACCCTCCATATAAAAAACTGGGACATTATAAATGAAAACCATAGATAGTGTCAATGAATTGAGAATGGGTTTTTTGTAATGTGTATTATGAGGAGTATGGACCCAGAGATCAATGGGAGGTGGGTGAAATTTTGATCTATTTCGACCACTAATAAGTTGTGGTCCATGATAGGTATTGAGAGAATGTGGTTGTGTTAGTGGGAAACATTAGTATGTGGTAACTTACAACCTAGTATATTTTGAGATGCTTTTTGTCATGATTTGTGTCTTATATAAATTATTATTTGTATTTAATGATAGAGGTGGAATCCAACATTTTTCATTCCACATCCCCGATTCTAGATTTAGATATTTTAGTTGGAAAATTGGATTAAAACTTTCCATTAGAGACTCCAACAATTGGAGATTCAATGATAACACACTATTACAGCTAGTGTCACATGAATCATTGTGGATGGGGAATATAATGAAATATTATAACGTTAGTGATGAGACTGAAGGATGTTAATCTATGTATAGACAGGATGACCATGGTTCATTCAGAAATAAACTAATTTATTGAAATGATTGGATGCATCCGGCTTGAGGGGATGATAATATTTTCATTGGAAATAACTATGCATTGTAAAATTAGGATGGGTTAATAAATAAGATCATATAGTATATAAGTCAACATATTGCTTGTATTTCACACTAAAGAGTAGATTTATTTATATTTTGGAATCATGTAGTTGTGGAAGAGTATAAGTATGTCTTCCCTGAGGACGTGGAAAGCTTACCTCCACATAGAGAGATCATTTTTCGGCATAGAATGAAACCCCAAAAATACTTTGAAATATAATATTGTATATCAGATGTCCCCACATTGAATTGATAGGAAAAGGTTCAATGAGATGATTTATAAAGAAATGACTTTTTCTGAAAAATTATCTCCCATATGGTGGCCCTAATGTTGTTCATAGAGATGGTATATGTGATTTTGAGTTTGTTTATTGATAATTGTTTCCCAAATTAGGTGGCCATCCCGAATTAGTATCCAATATCAATGAATGATGACTTATTCACCCTGTTTAGATGGGTGAGGTGGTTATCAAAGATTGACCTCGTGTTTTCCAATCACAATTCCATAGTCCTATAGAAAGATATAGCTATGAATATATTTTAATTTCTCTATTTTAACTATGATTACATAGTGATTCCCTTCTATATAATGAAAATATAGTAATGATAATTAGACTAATAAAATATGTTATTCATCTCTTAATGGGATGGTTTTTGGTAGTATTCATCCCTAAAATCCTCATGTACGTGATACTAGGTGATGATTAATTGAGATAATTGAGGATGGTCCAAAAAATATTTCAAAAAAACCATATTTTTGGAAACCTACCAATGTGTAAGTTATGTTATTTATAGGTCCACAAACTTTAAAATTTCATCTCACAGGATGGAGTAGTTGTGGAACTAGTAAATATTATAGAAATTCTAGAATGGGAGGCACCCAAGAATGTGACTAACATGTTGATATTTTTTGGGTTAACAATATAATATGGGATATTTGTCATTAATGTCTCCATGATTATAGTACCGATGACTAATTAGAATGAAATGGGAAACAAATTTTTTTTACAGATAGATACCAACATAATTTTTAGGAGTATCTATAGAGATGGATGAGATTCCCCATATTTTTGATTTTATAGGAGGGTGTTGAGTATGTGGTTTACTATGATTTCTATAGAACATGGCATGGTTGTGTTCTAATGTAGAAGAAATTGGTGAATTTCCTATGAGTCTTGACAGCCGAGTCCCTACAGTAATAACTATTGTGCCTATGATTTGGAGTTAGTAGTATTGGTTTTTGTAATTAATAAAAGGGGATACCACCTTATAAGAGAGTGGTTTATCATGTATTCTGACCAAAGGAGTCTCATGAATATATTTTAAATGAAATTTGATAACTTTATGTAATGGTGATGGATTGGGTTACTACTGTATTATGTCATTGAGTAAGTTTATAGTCTCAAAAGGGGACACGTGGTGGTAGATTTTCTTAGAAGGGTATTATGTACTCTATTCTTGAGTGATGTGTCTGAGATGTTGGCCTCATTATAGTTGTAATTAGTGTAAGAGTATGGGTAATCATACCACTAATTAATGATTATTATCCCTATACTTCTTTATATTATTATGTATCCTCAGTTTATTAATATTTATTATGAGGACATTCGTGGATAAATATCTACTATACTTTTTGGAGAATGATTTCCTACTGGTGTGGAGAACACCCTCATTTTTAAGAATAGATGATGGCACTAACTACATATGAGAGGAGATACTAGAGGAGGTTCATATATACCCTTTAGTGGAATGTCCATGTGTTTAAATTATGTATTAGTTCCTTAAATTTTAGTTCTATGTTCTAGGGATTAATATGAGAGCATGTAATATTATCTCATGATTCCTCATTTATGAATAGGTGATGGTTGAGAACATGGATTATTTTATTTTGGATCATTCCCTTATGGTTTTCATGATTAAGGGTAGTGGTATCTCCATAAAATCTATGATAGGATTTCTGAGATCATCTAGAGGACACGAAACTATCTGTTTGATTATAGACTAACACACTATGTTATGTCACCTTATTCCCATGTTAGAATAGATTTCATTAGAGTTATGGGTATGAATAAAAATTAAAGACACATCCATGATTCATTGATTTACCATTATGACTATCTCAGGTCATGAAGACCATTTCCATTCAAAATTACTGAAAGGATTGATGGAGGACCGTGGGAATCAGTTGTGTCTGAGATAAACTTTTACCAACATAATGATTTCAACAAATTATATACTAAAAGAGGTATAGAAGACATGATTTTGGAGTTTATGTTTATGTTTTTTCATATTTGGAGGGTCATATTCCTTTGGTAGAGTTTTCTTATAACAAAATATATCACTCAACCATTGATTTCGTGCCATTTGAGGCCTTTTATGGGAGAATTCATTGGTCACCTATCTATTGTGCTAATATAGGGGAGATAACTCTAAGGGGATCAAATATAATGTGAGCAATGATAGATAAGGATCAAATCATCCACGACAAGATGCTAACTACCCAGATCTGTTATAAGTGTTATGTTTACTGAAAATGGAAGCATTTGGAAATTGATAAGGGATACCATGTCTTCCTAATGGTTTATCCTAAACAAGGATTAAAGAGTTTTCACTTATGCTAAAAACAATTGATAGAATTTATTATAAATTTCATAATGGTTTGTAGTTATATATATGTGGAATACCACTTATCCATAACCCAAAATTATACCGATCATATGATATATTCCATGTGTAGAAGTTGTGGTTCCATGTGCACAACATATCACATGTTATCAACTAGTAAAATAGTGTCCATGATAATATATCCAAATTTATTGAGTACCAAATATGGATCGATGATTGAAAGGATAATATGCATCTTGGATGAGAGATTCCATTTCATTGTGTTTAATAGTAGTGCATGAATCATTATAAAAACACATAGTAGTTGGAAAACCTTATGCGATTTCAGTACCATCATGTTTTGTAGTAGATTTTTTTGTGATGAAAATACTTGAGGATAGGATTATTTACTGACCCAATTATTTTCTTATGA
The DNA here is from genome assembly GCA_963277665.1 of Viscum album. Taxonomy (NCBI): domain Eukaryota; kingdom Viridiplantae; phylum Streptophyta; class Magnoliopsida; order Santalales; family Viscaceae; genus Viscum; species Viscum album. The sequence continues at coordinate 613,668,425 of OY728142.1, forward strand.
TTGTATAGAATAATTGAAAAAACATTTTTGATTCTAGGAGTAGGGTAATCATGATATTTTGTGGGTTGTGGATCCTCATTGTAGACATGAAAAAATATCAAATATATTGTATCATGTGTATGTAATTTCCCCAAAATAATGGATTAATTTTGAGATAATGCTTTATATGGGAAAAATTAGACCACCATATATTTCGGAATACACCTTTTATCCTTTTTGTGACATAATCATTGTACACATTGAGTGTTCTATTTAAGAATATTCATAGGTAGAATAATAAATAAAAAATATAAATAAAAAATAATTATTTATAACTTATCCATTACCTAGTACTATTATATTGAAATGGTTTTATGATAAACCTTATGTTCGTACACATAATCTTAGATATTATAAAGGACCCTGAATAAGAGCATTGGTTAAAACTAGTAGGATTGTGGATCGACAATCATTTTAAAGAGAGTTTTTAATCATCAAAAGTCTTCTAGGTTCTCGAGAATGAAATTGATGCCCAAATAACTCAAAAACACTGATCAATACAATTTCAAGTTGTGTTTTTTTATTATTATATAAATTTATATTTTGGATCTCTAAAATCAAAAATGATTTAATTCCATTTAAATATTTGTTCATGGAATGATTTATGATTTATAGAAAATATTTTTTCCTATAATTTGGAATAGGTAAAATATGTCTTCTTACATGTTTATTTTACTGTGTTCATTTTTTTACTACCAATGGATTAAGGAAAATACAAAAATGGGACAACATGCTTTTCCTCACTTTTGGGTTATATGCTTTTATCCCCTCATCCTTCAAATGATAATCGTCAATATTTCTTTTGTAATGCGGTTTGACTATAATAGATAAATAATCAATGAAAACTTGATCTTAAAAAAATAGACCATTATCTTTGGTTCTTATTCAAAATCCTTGTTATAATCATAGTGTGATTATGATTATGGATGATCATGATTTGGATCATGGGTTTTCATTTGTATGGTTAGAATTTTAATGAAATTGTGTGATGATAGATGACTCTAGAAGAGATGTGTGGCTAAAATCTTATTAGAAATGTCCCTAGCTCTATCAATGCTAGATATAGCTTTTATGAGAGTTATTTTTTTCTAAATAAGAATAAGAGGTGAATATAGGGAATGTACTTAATGATTGTGATATTTTTGGAAAACTCTGACATACAAATCTTGTAGTTTAGAAGAGCCCAGGTTATGTGGACCCCATTACGCAATAGTTCTGTTGACACCCATAGATAAATATATTATTATGTGTGGTAGGACCACATGTCTTGTGACTAAAAACTATTGACCCAATATGTAATTCTATTTACATTAACATAAGGGTGTCTAAAGAACACATGATATAATAAACCAGCCTTAAAAATAACATAATCATGCATTAAATGAATAATTCACATTGAGGATCTTTTCAGGTTAAGAGTTCTAGAGATTTTGACAATAAATATTACATAAAAACATGAATATTACATTTGGACACTACTAACAGGTATCCATTATTTTCAGAAAAGAAAAACTCTTAAAAAGAAACATGTCTAGTTCCAGGTTTTAGACAGCATGAATATTCCTTGATCTCATCCTTGACCCTATTAATCTTTATGTCATGTGGAAAACGTTTCAAAACATCGAATGAGAATAATAAGCTCAGTAAGGGTTATAAAATATTTGAAATAATCATTAGTCCATCAATAGATACAAATCAATGAAACCATACTTTTCAATCATAACATACCTCATGAAATCATAGGATTTTAGAATAACATGATGAAATCATAAAAGACAAAGTTAACTTATGGAATTCATAACATAAACACATTTTAGATATCACAGATACATAGGGAGTCACATTTGGAATACTCATCGCAATACATTCCCTAAATCTATTAGTAGAAACATTGACATTTACCTATCTCACATTACCCAATGCATATGAGAGTTATCTTGGGCTCACCCGCCCTATGTTTATCATAGAACCACCTGTATACATAAAAAATGCCAAATAACCATAACATATTCATAACACATTACAAAATCATAAAATAAAGACAATATTTCCACAATCCAATCACAATATATCAAATCATGATATTGAAATAATGAATTCTTTATAAAACCATTTAAAATATTTAATAAAGATATATTTTAATCAATGTGTCCCATACCACTTTGAATCATTTAAATTAATTATCATTTAAAAACATTAATGTACATATAAATAAATACTAAAAACCATTTTGAAAACATGGGCAGTAATGAGAAATATTCAGAATAATACATCTATAAAACATTTAAATTGATATTTTAGTTAAATAGTTTTTAACAAAATGAGAGATGCTTGGATGCAAATAATTTAGGAATAAAATTTAATCAAAACATTATAATATCATGAGAATAAAGGTATTCATGATATAATATTCCAAAGGATAGTATATAAACCACATATGTGTGAATTGGTTCGTAACAACAATGAAGTCTCAATGGAATGTAAATTGAGACAGAATCCCTTATAAAAATTGTTTCTTTAGATTAAGGATAAATAAATTAATAATAATGTGTGAAAAATAATAAATCAATCAATATATTTGAATATTAAGTGTGAAACAATAATAGGTTATTCACATATATTTATATCATGACATAATCCATAAGTAGAAGTTTAACCCCAAGAATTGAAATTGGGTGAAGAAGTTCCTTTATAGAAATTTGATAGTATAACAAAGTCACATTACAATTCAGAAAATGAATTGATGAGAGAAAAAATGGTATCCCATCACATGGACATAAAATTTACATCAATAACTATATTGAAGTACATATCCCAACATAAGAATATGTAAATTAAGACATAACTAAAGAAGTCTTTTATAAAGGGGTGGGTGAAAGCTTCCCTTACTCATTTGCTAACTTACGAAACATACACCCCATGAAAGATGGATCATACAATGAAGATGTTAATACCCATAAATTTATGTAAATTAAATATTTAATACAATCATGGTAAGTAAATAAACCAAAAAAAGGAAAATAGTGTCAAAATAGAATGAATCTCATTGGATAAAAGTTGAGATGAAAACCCCTTATCATGTTGTAATCAATCGAGTCATATGACTAAAAGTTAATAAACATCAAATGAATCATAGAATACCATGAATATAATGATAACCATAATAATATATATCTAATTTCATTACACAATAAATTAAATGCAAGAATTATGTGGTGAACAATGGAATTATCACGAAATTAAAATTTGGATAAGAAATCCCTTACCTCATGTCCGACATGACTCGTTTGTTCCTTGTTATTCCTGAATAATAAACTAATGTTAGTTTCTACTTGATTAATAAAATATTTCAAGTCTATTATTCCTTTTATATCACTTATTACCATGTTATAAACATTAATTAATCATTGATCTTAATAACATTCATTTTGTCGATATTTGGTACTTAAGTCAAAAATGGACTACTTATAATTACAAGTTGTTCACATAGTCTAACGTTCATTATATACAGAATTATATTCCTTATTTAGATATCAAATATATCATATATATACAGTATATACATGTATTTATAATATTATATAACATTTGAGGTTAGAAATGAAATGCACCGTTCATAGAGACGGCAAGCCGTACGTATGCATGAACGCTACTTTCATTTCAATTTCTTATTTTAATGGAAGTAAAAAAATGATACATATTTATATTATAATCCTAGTATAATATCATATATTATATCATTAATTACATACTTTATACATCTTACATATGGAATTAACGAGTCATATCACTTTGAGGGGGTGGTAGTCCACACTTTCTCAAATGAAATTATCATGTTTACCCATAATGGAAACCATAAAGGTGTGATATAAAATAAAAAATACAGAAGCATATAGAAAATATAAACATAATATATATCATATATAAATACAGTGAAATCTTACTGGCCACCATGGGACGAGGTGGGAAATAAATGAACAATCATCATTTCATGAGGCGTTAGTTTTCCATCCACAGAAACATTATGTTCTTTACACAATAGATGGAGGTGTGTGTAAGTGTAGTTAAAATACATATCATAAAAACATCATAGTATATTTAGGATAAATTTTTTGTTATAAAATAAAGTAATGATAATATTTTAGGGTTTGGGGAAGTATAATAAAAGAAATGAATTTATGAGAAATCGTTACCTTTAATTCGGGTAACTCCCTTTGGTTTTAACCAAAAGGACCTATTGAAGGGCCTTCTTCCAAAGGTAAGGATTCTGTAATGAAGAGGGGTGTTTTTAGAGATTTGTCTATCAGGTTATGGACGAGCCATGTGGATTGAGAGGTGTGTGGAATGTGATAGAAGTGAGGACTTTTCATAAGGGGAAGGAGGGGCTCTTTAGGGAAGTGTAAACAAATTATTTTATTATATAATGATATTCGGGTTTTAAGGGTCAAAAACTAATTGAAGTCAAATAAAATATGACTAATAGTTGAAAAATAGTATCCAATAAAAATTGGATAGGTTTTGGATGTTGTTTTAATATTTATAATATTATTTATTTAAATCATTTATGAATGAGGTAAATACAGCAGGATTGTTGTGTCATAAATAATTTTATTTATTTGATCTCTAAAAATTATAAAACAAATTACATGATGTAGGAAATATTTTTAGATTTCAAATCAATTTTTAGAGTCTAAAAGATAACTTATATAAGCCTTTGTAAAAATTAATTTTCTAACTAATATTTGTTTGTGTCATTTTGGTATTCACTTTAACTTAAATAATTTAAAGTGTCGTTATCACTCTCAAGTGGCTCCATGGGGTCCCAAAATAGACCCCAAGATGAAAATGGTCATAAATGACTAAATAAATAAGGTTAATACAAGTGTTAAGGTAATTTTTTATTATTATAATATTTTTTTACCTTGAATTACCCTACTTACCTTTAACCGCAGTAAATAAAAGTCAAAAGTTACTATTCACCCAAAATTATTTTCATCTTATTGAACCATATTTTATTTATTAATAGCAACGATGTATATTGTATTTTATAAATTCAATTCATAGAAGAGGTAAAATTTCATTTAAATGAAAATGTCAGTTTTTAACTACAACATAGTGGTTTCACTATTCATCAAAATTGATATTTTTCAGAAAACTACCAAAAATTCGGCCTAAGTTATATTTGATATTATGAATTCATAAATTATGTCTATTTTACCAAATTAAAAACATATTAGTTTCAATAATTAAGTTCAAATTAATTCCCGTTATCAAAACAAATAGCGTATTTTTGTGAAACAATAACTATCAAATGATTGATACTTCTTTTTGTCCAATTTGAAAATGAAATTAATTCCAATGATAAACATTGGATTTAATGGTAATAAAATAACATAATTACAATTTAAAACCAATTAAAAATATAATCAAATCATATACATAAATTAGATTAAACGACACTTTTGAACTAAAATAAAGTATTTTCACTATTCATTAAAAAAATAACGTTATCAGAAAAATACCAAAAATTCACTCAAAGTAAATTTTGATGTCTCGAATCTAAAGAAGAAATTTAGTTTGTCAAATAGAACATATAAGAATTAAAAAACTAAATTTAAAAGGGGCTCACCATCAAAAGGTTGTAAATTGACATTTTAGTGAATATTATAGTATTTATGCTTAAAATTAGATTCATTGATATTTTAAGGCCCTTAATTTTATTGGAGAATTGTAAAAACATTTAACAAACATGTATAATGATTTTTTAGATAGCTCTGTTCATTATCTCCATTACAAAAACTAGGTGTTAACTACTATTTAAAATAATAATATTATATTATTAGTGTGCAATGTAAGATTTCAAAGAAACCCATTGTTGCATATCGGGTACGCCATCGAACATAGAGTCCCCATTAAAGTAGAATTTGTTTCACAAATATTAATAAATTTGGAAAAAACATATCATGTTATTTATTTAATTGGGATGTTACACATGAACTAAAATAGTACAGATGAATGAAAATAGTACTTGGGCAGGGTGACTGCACATGGGAATTTCCATAGAACATGTAAATTCGTTAAACTACATGGAGAAAATACTCAGGAATGTTCGGACTAAGAAAGTCTTACCATATACCACTTCTCGGGATGTTTGGATACACATTATCTTCTTTCTAGTTGATTATTAATAGGGTATCACCCATGATCCATCCCCATGAGGATATAGTGATGTATCACGTCATGAGACTAAGAAGAGTGATCCCATCTATGGGTTCGTTTTGATTGGATTCTGGTATCCTAATGCACGTATAAGATTATGATCCTCTTTAATTATTCCATAGGATGGGTCTGGTATCCTATGATTGACTATCTGGGCCTTTGATCCCCATTATAGTGGGATTTCTCAAATATGGTCAACTACCCACATTACCATGGTGTGATAACTTACATGGGTATCAACATTTTTGGATTTCTAGTGTTTTCCCTCTGTTTGGTGATAATGATGATCAAAACCTCATAAATGATCACATTCAATGTCAGAATGAACTATAGAGTAGGTACTCTTAGATAAGAATTACCTTAACACCTCAACCAAAATCTAAGGATTAAAGGGTGGCTGTGAGTGTTAATTTTGATATGGTGGCTATATTTGATCATATCTAGGTTTCTATAACCATTAATTTTTAACTGACACTCATTTATGCTTTATGTTTGGTGATATTAAGGTGTCCTATTGGGTTCATGTATACTGAACCCTACAAGGGTTATTCCCACATGTATTATGTCATATACATATGATATGAATTTTTAAGGATTCCTATGAGGACTAAGAGAATGTATAGATAAATTTTACTCAATAGACCAAAATGAGTTCTATGAGATGAATCTTGAATGGTGTCTTATATTAATAATAACATTGGACACTTTTTCACCTTTTGTGGTATTGTCTTTAGTCAATTTTTATTTCATGTACATGTGTCTTAATCTTTGGGGACATTAGTTTTATGTATGAATATTTTGAATACATCATTTCATTTTTTTTCTTTATCTTGTTGGTTTTGGAGATGTGTTTTTGTTTATAGTTTACTTAGGTTAAATCCTTCCATGTGCATGACATGCCTACTAAGGACTAGTCTCCATCCTTTATCCTATTGAAGGTGGATTTGTGGTATCACAATCTACATGTTAGTGGCCATATGGGCCTTAGTAGTTTGAGTGATGTCATATAATTTTTTGATTTATTCCTTCTTCTCATTAATGACTAGAATTCAATAAAACCATTTTATAAAGTTTCATATTTTCACAAACATGAGGAATCAAAATAAGAAACAATAATTACTTCAATTAAAAAGGCACATATAATATTTTGTTTTTATTTACATATTTTCCATCATATAATTTCAGAATGATTACAATTTTTTTTTACAGTACATATACAAAATTTAGTTAAAAATAGTATGATCATGGTCAAAACCTAAAATATATACAATAAAATAATGGAACACCATGAAAAAACATGATATTCCATTCCCCCGTGTTGTTTTCAATAAAAATAATAAAAATAATTATTATATTAATTCTAGAAAAATATATAAGTAATATAAAACCATGTTAATTAATTATTTATCAAAACATAAAAGGAGTGATTTAGATTACATATTTATGATTCATGAATAAAAAAATATAACATTAATAAGAAGGGAATGATTATTAAGGACTAGTAAACATGAAATAATCCCCTATAAAAATATAAACCTAAATCCAATAAAAATAAATTTACAAAAAATTAATGAGAAATAAAAAATATATACCATATTCATACTATGATTATGAAAAGTGAATAATGAACGAATAAATGTAATATAATAACACCTTGAATAAAAAAGGATTGATCACATAAAAAAGAGTCTATAAATCCATTTAGATAAGTAAAAGGCGAAAAATCATGAGTATAATGTTATATAGGTCTCAAACGGATAAATTTATTTTAACTAGTATAGTAAGAGAACTAAAATTTATAATAAAAATTTGAGAGATACCATCACATTGTAGTGAAATAATGGAAATGATAGTGTAACGCTTGGTCAAAAAATATATTATATCATTAGATTTTGAATTTTTTATATCTCTTCATAAATAAATTTTATCTTTTATATTTAGTATCAATGGTACTATTTTATTTACATAATTCCATTGACTATTCCTGTTTTTACCTCACACCCTGACATGAACCTTGAATCCCTCTAATATAACGGGCCTATCCAATTTATTTACATCATAAAATCACTAATCCACAAATACATTTTACTCCATTAGTCATGATAAAATATTCCAAAACACTAGAAATTATCTCTTCTGCATTTCATATGTACAAAAGTGACTTCATTATAGAACACCTGACCGAAATCCATACCTCTGTGACATAACCCACCACTGTGACATAATATTTTCATAAATGAATGAGAATTATTCAAACTTCCTCCAAAAAACTATTTTCTTAATACACCTAAAAGGATAGAACAAACACAATCAAGACATACCATAATGTTTTTGAATTTCTATATACCCATTCATCTATAAAAAAATTATATTCATAACATTTCCAATTCATTTACCTCCATGGTTTTTCACAACACATCAATCACCCAAAACATGACATAATAGGCAAGGAAAATCAATGAATATATATTATAAACTTCTAATTATTTTTAGTTTATAATCAAATTCAATCATATGGATAATATTAAATAACATGAAAATTCAAATATCCAGTTTGATTCCTCATAATGATTAATCTTGATACAATGATGCACACCCCAATGGAATTAATAACTTGTTCATACTATCATAAAAAGAAAAATTTATATATCATAACATGATTTAAAAAATAAAAATAAATCTTCATACTACTCGTGTATTTATGACTCAGACTCTAATATAAACTCTCATATCCCATCGAGTATCTATAAGTCATGAATTAATGGAATGGTTCACCTGTTAATCACCTTCATGATATGACCTTGATTTCTAATATTTTACTCTAGGAACAATTATATATAGTAAATAACCAACTCACCATGATCAATGACATCAGATTCATCATGATGATATCAAAAAATATATTACACATAGAAAATTTCCTAACTATGATTCATCTAAAAAGGATGTGATATTAGATACAATTCTATATCAATAATATCCAATAACATAAATTTTATAAAAAATAATTAAGGGATATTACTTCTTCAACCACAAATATATTACCTCATATGTCAAGAAATTTTCCAAAAAAATGATATTTGAAATAAAACACTGATTTCCAGCTCCTCCAATAATAATATTTCTTATATAAATCTTGATTTTTCTTCAACTACTCATGAACCACCTATAATCTCCCAGTCTTCACTTACTCCATGACTTTTCAATGAATCAGTAACACTTAATCCATGATCCACCATAATAGGGATATAAAAGGAAACCAATACAGGTCAAATAATGTACCTATACAAATGGATAAGTAATAGAAATAATTATTATAAAAAAATTATTGGAAAATTTGTCTCCCATAAACCTTTATAGTCAATATTACTATAAAATGAAATGGACTCTATTTTTTATGTTTCTCTTTAAAACATAATATACATATAATGATAAAAATAAGTACTAATGTATAATTGAGAGGAAAAATAATCCTTTATATGTTTTAATATTTTAAATGTATGTTGAGAAACATGGAATTGGATGATTATCTTTTGAACCCTGTGATGATTCATAACCTCATCTATATACATCATTAAAAAAGTATCCACCATACCTAACTTTCTATTTTCCAGGAAATGAGGTTTATTTTTTAAAAAATCAAAATTCAATGACATCTTATGCCATCCTATATAAGTAAAATTTAGATCTATAAATAAATCCATGAAAGTATTATCTCTATTACATTAGATAATTTTTAATATTAATAATATACCAGGTAGAACATGAATCTTGACATTTAATCACAAATTTTATGAATGTAAATAAATAATAACAATAAAATATCACTTTATTGGTGAACAACATGGTAGAATTCATAATTTTTTATAGACGTTTTATACAGTATAATTTATTTTTTGACACATACTATAAAAGATGCAAATAATATAGTAACTCATAACCACACTCTTGAATCCATCACTGAAGATAGTTTATTTCATTATAGGAATTTTAACCAAAAAGATAATGTCACAGATGAGACCATCTAATTTAATAACATAAAAGAAAATATTTCATTAAATATATTCCCATAATCTATCATGTTTTATGTTTTTTATAAATAGGATAACCCAAAATTATATTAATTTTAAATAATAGATAGTTTTTCCTATAATAAATGAAATTAAATAATCAATAATAAGTATTTAGAATCACCTGTATATTTTCAAATCAATATACTCTTCTAGACATATCATATGTATAAATTCTATTTTTAACATGTGGAAATAGGATCCAAAGGAAAGGTTCAGATAATGTGCTCATTATGTGTAAACATTAGAGATTACTATCAAATATCATATGTTAGAATAAGATGATCATGTGGATATAATCAAGATAAAAAATAATAATATTTTGACATTATAATATATCATAAATCATTGAATAATGGTAGTCATAACATAAGGAATTAATCAAATGGGCCTAGGATCAGGAGATAATAAACATGGGAAGTTATATACTAACATATTGATTATAATAAACACAAAAATATTGTAGAAACTTAAGTATAGTGATCATTACATTCATGGGAAAAAAATTAATGAATACACTTATAAGAGACTATAAGATAATCACAATTACATTTCCCCTCAGAAATAAATTATTAACCAATGATTTGAAGGGTGACATTGGAACCCAACCATCATTCATATATTGAAGTGTTTTCCAGTTTAAATAACTCATTAATCATATCATAATAAACCCCTGGGAAGAAATAGTGGTTCTATTAATAAAAAATAATCAATTGATGTAAAATGGGATTCATTTCTCTTTAATATGGAATTATATAAACAAAATATGAATAGTTCTGTAAATTATTCATTGATGAGATACACATTGATAAAATATGGTATCCAATTTTATTTAGTAACATTCTAGGTAAAATGAATATAATCATGCTAATAGATAATATGGTATTTTAAAAATATTGATAAAGGATATATATTCAAACCAATAAATTCTTCAAGAAATCATTTTGGGGAGGGTATGTGGACTCTATTTAACCAAAGATATAGAATACATGGCACACACAATGGAATGTCATTAGAAGAAAAAATATGTTTTTACCTGTTCGATTACAATGCATTAAAAATGGAGTGGTGGATCATTTCCATGATAGAAGAGAACGTTTCAAAATCCATTCAAAGATTAAAGGTGGATGATTTCATATATTAAAATACCTTAATCAAGAATAAGATATATAAAATTATTATAAAAATAATTAATTACCAAATATTAGGTGATGAAGAAGAATAACATAAGAAATAATAACAATTATTAATCATTGGGAATTTTTTAAAAGATATGAATTATTGAAAAATATGAATATGAATTTATTTTTAGAAAACATGAATATTTTCATGAGTGGACCCAACCAGGATCAAGATGAAACTTCCCCAAGACCACCTCTATTATCCAAGGGTATGAGACAAGTGAAAAAAGAAATAAAATAAATTGGAGCCCATTTGTGAATGTAACTATACACACATACCAGACCATTTAAATGGAGAAGTGTAGATAAATTATAATAGAAAGATGTATTGTCTAGGGAAAAACCATTATTGCAATAACCTATAGGGTGTAAAAGAGTATTATTTTGTAAATAGAAAAGTAAAATACATAAATAAACACAAAACTAGAATGATATCCCAACCTTAAATAAGATGAATGAAAAAATTTGTATTTCCCAACTCCAGATCTCCATGATATGATCACCATATGTTGTACAATCCACCCAATATTTATAAGATCCTCTATAATCACCACCGACCTACACATTTTCTATATAGGACCTAAAACATGTGGGAAAGTCTCATGTATGTGTGAGTTTATACAAACCTAGTAGGATAACCAAAATTTTTAAGGGGGATAAAAAAGAAAAAATATAGAAATAGATAGATTATAGCTTATCCAAATACATAAGAGTAACAAAACCCAATGAAAAGGATACATATATTTGTATATGTTAAAAAAAATAATCCCCAATGAGTGAAAACTGGGATATATATCTCATATCCATGTTTATAAAATATTAATAATAGTTTTAAGGATCCAACAATGATGCCCAACATTTCTCACAATTTTATGAAGAGATCTCAAATTCATGGAACCCCTATTAACAATAATGATTAGTTATATTGAAAAATATCTAGGTAGAGGACCCACACCCTTATACAACATGTGGGTCCCTATTAGTCGATATCTAGTGGAACTATTTCCTATCCCATTTTGAGGGTGCCACTCAGGTAATCAATAGAGGGCCCAAACCCTACCTATCTTGAGGGTTTCACTCAAAAATTTGAGTACCCATGGACTAATACCAAAAGAGGGTGCCACAAAGATAGTAGAAAGAGGACCCATTCTGATCCCATCAATTGGTTTCCACTAAAATATAGAATATTAGGGACCCTAAAAATACCAATATTATAGTCTCACTCTCGTATTGGAGGTCTAATATGATGCTTCTAAAAGCAGGTTCCACTAGATTGGTAGGTGGAGGACCCATGCATTTTCCCAATAAGAGGATTACAATCTGATAGTAGATGGTCGACCAATTCCATATTTCATAGGAGGGTGGAATACTATAAATTATTATATTACCCATACCATATCCTAGTAGGAGGGTGCCACTATAGTACCTCTGGTGATCAAACAAGATCACTTCCATTGTCGAGAAACTCCTAATGAAGATTCACACTTGTGAAACATAGAATCACATCTCAAAAGCCACTATGGCGAATACCATTGTGTTCTTGGTGGAAATAAATATTTGATAGGATACTCATGGGACAAAATTTGAGTCCAAACAAAGGAGATATGATAGATTGAAGTTTCTTCAAATAGAATGATTGAATACATGGATTGTAAGGGGACCCACTCAAAGTGTTGTCCCTCTCCACTACCTAGTCATTTCAGAACATGTACACGGTTGAATTCTTGTTTAGTCCTAAACAAGATGTAGAGAAACTAAAAACCATGTTCGTGCCACTAGGTGACCTTCAGGTTCCCTTAACCATGTCCATATAGGTGTTTCCATGTCTTTGTACTTTGGTACATAGAATTTGTTGGACCCTTTCCATGCCCATGTACCCCCAATGTTTTTTGGGTATACCATCACTGAGTCAAGTGGTTTTTGGGTGTCCCACATGGTGTGTGATATTTATAATTCTATGAAACAATATCCAATATTGCTTTGTCACGTCACATATTGTGTTATTCTAACTATAATGTGTGATGTTTGGTTTTTGAAAGAATTTTTTTATTTTATCCTACATCCAAATTAGGCCGCACCTCCTAAAATATCACAACCATGCTTGCTGAAAGTTAATGAGAATCTTTTGGTGGTTTTTTTATCCATTTATTTACTAGAAATTATATTCTAATTTGGTTTGTTCCACTCCTTCCCATACCACACACATATCATATTTCTCATAGCGCCTCACCAAAACATTGATCCATGGGGGAATCTCCCATAACTGAAAAATCATCCAAAATTATTAATTTATCACTCATCCATTCATATCATGTAAAACATTCACCAGTCAAGTTGAGAAATCGAGATCGTTCCCACCCAACAATCTCTTGTCCTGGCCTCATAGTCCAACTATTATGAACACAAATAAGTATAGGGATAAAGGCATAAAAATAACATTTAAAAAAAATACATGAATTCTAGTCCAATGAATACAAATTTGGATTCATAGGTGAGAAAAATTGAATAAACAATTTAATATCAAAACTTGTGCGCATGAAATGGATCAATTCAAATGTAGATAAATGATGAAGTATGATTATGGTCAATCATTTAATAAATTATGGATGAATAAAAAATTTAGGATTCCTCCCATGTATTGAATTATTAATTAATGGATATTGTGATTTCTAATGTAGAATATGATTTTTTGATTTCACAACATCATTATCCTCCTAGATCCAGAGTTATGTCATCATATGCTTTTTATTTTCTAAAGAGTGGGTGAATGAACTCCTCTAAATATTCCAAGGTTTGAGAATCTAATCATCAAGATCCTATGATAATGTATTACATGTAGGGAAAATTAAAAATTAGGTTGTTAAATCAATCAAACAATTAATCAATTTTTTAATTAATTGAACACACCCATCAGCAAAAAATTTATCCAAATTCCATGTGCTGACCAATTTTATTCCCCACCTATGGTAAACCACATATTCTAGACTCAACCAATGACTCATATATTTTATCCAAGAATCCATTTAAATTATATTAATGATTCTTCCTAAAATAATTCATAGTTAATATTTATAATATTTAATATATTTATAAAATTAATTATGTGAACACCGGGTCTCTTAATTAAATGTCATCCCAGAACCTAGCATTGAAAATACTTATAGATATATTTACAATTCTTACGTGGATAAAAATTTAAATTAAATTTTTCTATACATCATGATGTTCATCACTGAAAAGAAAAATTAAACAACAATATTCATATACTGAGCCTGTATCCTGATATCCCACTCCTAAGTTCTCTTATTCACATTTTTATGCTTCCACGTCTTATAAACCATGGGTATGGTTCATCCACATAGGGCCCTCTTCGATAGATACTCAATCACTACTAGGTTCTCTGAAAAAGTGGATCTATTATCAATGTTCTACATTCCTCATTCAATAATGTTCTTTGGGTCATGCATGTATCTCTTCAATTGCAAAACATATATGATTATATGAACATTCTCTAACTGTTGGGGTAAGTTAAGGTGGTTTTATACCTTTACAATCCTCTTTAATATATTTAATGAAATGATGTTCCATTGGGGTAGTTTCCCCCCGATCAAATATTTGTAATCATTATAATGGAGAGACTCTTAAGAAAATATAGTCACCCATCATGAAGTCCATGAGCCTAAAAATAGATTTGCATGAAGATTCTTCCCACTCATTTTTCATATCGTCATATCATGGATGACATGGACCTTCACCATCATTTATTTCACAATCTATATCCCAAAAAAATATTTTTCACTGATATTTTACCATCCAAAGGGACACCTACTCGGTCTCCTATTCTAGGCCTCAAAAGGATCCATGTCAATAGTATAGTAGTAGATATTATTATAATATAACTCTACTAGGGAAATTTATCCTACTAGATTCATCAAAATTCTAATACATAAAATCTAATGATAACCCCCAACACTTATATTGTGTTCTTTGTTGGTTCATGTGTCAAGGGGTAAAAGGATGTACTCATCCTCATCTGGGTCATGAATTCCTCTGGTAGGACACTCAAAGAATGTGATGTCAACTATGTATCATGGTTAGATTAAATAGTCAAGGGAACCCCATGAAGGTGAATGCTCTCTCTAATGGAATATTACCCAAAAAACTATATCAAACACTACTCCATAATGGAATTGAAGTGCAATAAATTCATAAGTTAGTAAACTATCACCCAAATGGCATAATGACCTCACAATGTATGACGAATCCTTGTCAAAAATTATGTTGATATTACATCCCATATCCACTCTTATATCTTAAGGGTCGGGGAAAATCCTATCAGAAACACTTTCATAATGTTCACCTGGTGACTGGTGAGTCCCGATTAAGCAGACTCATCCATGCACTATCTAACTCCATCCCACTAAAACCACCGCTAAATGTATACATACATATTCCATGACCTGGTATATATATCTAAAGATGATTTGTGAAACTCTCACATCACCTCCTCTCACATCACTACTGGGAAGATTTTTCATTCCTAGAAAAGGATGATTTGATTCCCCCTTAATAAATTCAAATGAGTGAATCTCATGAGGTTATCCTATAACATAGGATATGAGAGTTAGTGACTCCCAATTGGGAATCTCTCACACACTGATGGAGTGGAGGAGTCAATGCCTACGACTGATGAAAAATTTTACACTCCATCCCATCCAGGTTCAGTTACAAGGAAGCCAATTTCTTAGAAGCCAACCAAACCAAATGAGACTATGACATTTTACTAATGTAATATGACACCATGATTCTACTCCTTGGAGTATATAATATCACAAATATATAGTCCTATAATAACTGAGGCCAATTCCTATTTCATAGGTACACGTATTTATGTGTGAAGAGATACTTGAGATAATTATGGTATGAGTAAAAAATATCCTCTCTTATAAGTTAGTTTTGACACATCCATAGAGAAAATACTACCACAAATATATCTGGGTCCTGAGATACATAGTTCTTCCCATGGGGTTTCTACTTCCTCGACCCATATGTGATAATTTCCTATATCTATATCACCTTGTAGCCAAACCCATAACCTAATTCATCACAATAAACTACGTAATCTGTGACCTCCTCTAGTAGTATCAAAATAGGATCATCGATTAGCCTGATCCACATCTCTTTAGAGGACCTATGACACTTCCATGTATAGGAAAATGGATACCCATTCCACATCAGGACTATCAAATGGGATTCATTATTGGATAAGTCTACAACAATCATATAGTAATACCTACTAAGGAATAGAATCTACGAACCATTGACACAATCTTGGGGGGCTCACAAACATGAACTGCATTGATCTTCACAAGGGTTATAGCTATACCATGATCATAAGTGTGTGTCCCAAATATTTAACCTCATGGATACAGAATTGGAACTTCAAGAGCATACGATAAAATTGGTTCTCCAAAATAATATATTGGATCATCCTCATGTGCTTCTCATGCTCCTAATATGAAGAGTATATGAGTATGTCATCAATAAATAAAACCAAAAACCAGTCCATGAAAAGATAAAATATTTATATCATCAATTACATAAACATGTTGAGGGAATTCAAAACATCAAAGGGCATAAAAAAGCCCTCATAGTGTACACAGTCTCAACACAATTCCAAATTCAAAATATCATCCTCATAAAATCACAAATGGTTGTTTTGAGATCATTGATCAATCATCAAGAACAGTATTGCACCTTAGAAAAAATCAAGGATGGATTAATCCATGGAAATGGGTACTTTTTGTTTACAATGAAATGGATTAGGTTATGAAATCCACACAATGTCGCATGCTCCCATCTTGATTTTCCACGAACAACAGTAGTGCTACCTTGGGATAGAAATTGAGTCTGATAAATCCATATCTCTAAGGCCCTATAACAAAAATCCTCGCTCCAAAAACATTGTATGGGGTAGTTAATAAAATTAAAATGATATCAGAGCAGTCCTAGGATGCGTGTTCATAGAAAACTCCATCTCATACCTATGAGTCAGTCCCAATCCATCCATGGGGAAGTCATTAATTTAATCATCATTGACTAAAGGAATCTATATGACTGAAGACTATACTACATAATGGTCTAAACTTCCCAACTGATGGGTAATGGGAAAAACCACCTTGTCACAAAACCTACTCTCCCATCCATAAAATCCCTATCACCCAAAAACTATAATTTCATCACATTAGTACGAAGGAATTTGAATTGTATGAAGTAACATTAAATATGGTCTCAGACCATCGACAACTAATGAATTTCCAAGATGACATCATAGAGTTCTATGTTGAATACAAAATGTTCCCATTAGAACATCTCTCCACTAATAAATATCTCAGACTATTCACCGATTAAAAATATAGAAGTATCATTCCCTCTAGAAATCATGAGGTAATGATTTTGGTCTAAAACATCAAATTGGATCTCCAACTCTCACACTAGGAGTAAATAGATTAGATAATTACTCTTATATATGTCTACTAATACTAATGAAATATTAGAATATTCATATATCAAACCTCTAATCATAATTTGGGGTCCTAGATCATACAACTCCATAGCTTGAAGCTACCTACGGCCCTAACTACAAGCTCTGAAAGCAAAGTGTTGGTTTCTAGATGGTGGTGGTGGAAGGATCTCATTACATATTTTAAAATCCAAACCCATACTAATGCAGTTCTACCTACTGTTCTTCATTATTTTCCTCTAAATGGGCCACCCTACCCTAGAATAGGAGATCATTGATCATGGTGTTTCCTTTGTCATGGAAATTCATCCTCTATCTTCCTACACTCAAAAAAATTGGGTCTTGTAATCACATGCCATATTTCATTACCAATAAAATGAATAGAACCACCAATCTATGAGTTTGTGTTTTCCTCTATTCATCCCAATACCACTTGCCAGATTCAAAATTTCGGTGGATCAGTTGTGGTGAGTTTCTATCGACTAGCACCTACTAGTTGTTGTAGACGAAACAAACCAAAAAATCCCAAAGACAACTACTGCTTCCTGGCATCCCTCTGAAAAGAAAAATTCAATCACCAGCTCCCACTATAACAACCTAGCAAAGTTAACAATTCAATAGGGTAAAATATTTGAATGGATAACTATGTAGATACCACAATAAAACATCTATTCCAATAAGTATCAAACATGAATCGTACAAAAGTGTAATTCCAATGGTCTTTGAAACACATATCCTATTTATCCTTATTCATCCCTCCAAACTGTCTCTCCAGTATCCCCTAAATCAAAACTGAGTACAGGAATAAGGGGTAGTAATCCTTATGAAATAACTCCTACAAGCTAGTCCATGAGAGTGTCAAATAATCATGCATCTGTCTACTAAGACTCAACCAGTTCGTATATGAACTATTGAAAATGATTGATAGTAGTGAAACTACCTGATCAGCTGGTGTCAATAAAATTCTAAAGACACGGATCACCGAATCTAGCCAATTATATGTTGCATATGAATCTGTATTTCTATGGATCCTTAGCATCCACGGGCACTAGAACTCATGGAGAAAGCTAAGATGATGTTCATCTACATCTTATCCTACTAGTATGATCAATTACTCAATTGGTGGGGGTGCTATTACCTTCCCACGTGGAGGAAGAATCATTCAAGATATCCCCATATTTCTAGCATCATCACTCACAGTATTTTCTTAATGATCATGAACTGGTAACCTGGTAAGATATTATCATGGAGGCATCCTTAAATTTTAATAATGACATACCATGTTCAATTGAGAATATATAAAAATAATGGTGTCCACACACATGAATGATAGTGAAATGAACCAATCCTATATGATGCATGTACCATTACTCCTTATAACATATGTATTGATTTTCCATGTCTAAATTAATGTATCCAAGGTCTAGGTGAAAGGATAGGTTGGCCACCCCACCAATATTATATTCCCTAGCCTATAATCCATACATTGAACACTTTGAAACCATTTAACTATATCCCCACCAAATCCTCATAAGGGGATTCCATTAAACACTATCCCATGGAATGAACTATTCTGAAAAAAACATATCATGACCCAACCAAAAAGGAATTTACCTACAACTACCCCATGCTTGTTTTAATGGGACAGGGTCTGGAGATAGTCACTGAAAGGAATAACTAATATGGTAGGACCTTTCAAAATGCTCCAATATGTACAAAAAATACAATATTAATGTATAATTGAAGAGGAATAAAATAAAATGATAAAATATACTGGTAATAAGAACTCATGTGAGATCCTCTTGGGTGTAAAATAGTAAGACGTTATAAAATGAAAAGTTAAAGGGAAAATACACATCCAACCAGAAAGATGTCCCAACCAGAAAAATGGAATGTGGAAGGATGAGAGTGCATCACTCTAGATCTTTATGCTCTGATTTTTTGTACGCACTCCAATGCACCAGGTATCCCTATGATCTATAGTAATTTTCTTCAACCTATCCATTGTTAGCATAGAACATGACACATATGGGAATTTACTATTCAAGGGTGAGTATAGACATACCCTGTATAACACCACAAAATATAAAGGGCCAGTAGTAAAAAACAAGATATTGAAAGAAAATAGTATGATTAACAAAATATAATAGAGAAAAAATTACAATGTAATGGATATATATATATATATATATATTCTCAAACAAAATAATTCTAGATGGGAAATAAAGGGGGGTGTCCTTATCAAAACCAATCCTAGGAAAGTGTTCCAATAATTTCAAGGGTCTATTAGTGATGCCCATAATAACACACGTATGTTTTAAGAGACATCCATGTCAGTCCACACCTAACTACAGTGTCATAGAGTAATCAAATAATATCTTTATGTAAAGGAACCATAACCTAATATAATATAAGGGTTCCACTAAGTAGATGAATGGAGTAACCATGCCATGTATAGATAGGAAGGATCTGCTATTGTATTCTATAGAGGACCCATGAATATCCTTAATAGAGGTTTCCACTCTAATAGTCATGGACCCAATACATGATATAGGAGGGTTCCACTAGGAAGTAGATACATGACACATGGAATTCCTAGAAGGAGGGGTCCATTATCATATAATACATAGAGGATTCATGTCCCACCCAAGAAGAGGGTACCACTCAAATAGTTAAGGAACAATATTGGATATCTATTGGAGGGTTCCAATCAGTGGGTAGGTTGATGACCCTTTCACTATCCCAGAATGAGGTGTAACAGAAAGAGTAAATTAAGGAACCATTCCCTATCCCATGGGATGATTCCACTCTCTAAATAGTTAGATTACCCATGCCATATACCAGTAGGAGTTTGGAACTCTAGTATCATTAATTATCCTTCTCAATAAATGAAACCATATAGCATTTCCTATATAATTAACATAGTTTAAATATATCACAACATATTTTAGAAGAGGCTATGGAGGCTACATTTGTGTTCTACATAGAAATACACATAGGAAATGCTAATTTTGGGACCAAATCCATGTTCAAATAAAGGGGATGTGAATGGTTGACATTCCCTAAAAATTAATGATTGAGTACAAAGTGTGTATGGGTACCCACAAAACATGTGTTCCCAAACATATTCATGTCCATGTCCCTAAAAACACACAAATATCCTCTAATGTTGGTCTATAGGACATATAGAAGAACTAAATGGGATGTTCAATCCACTTGACATCCTTCCCTTACTTCCAGTCATGTCTGTATTGGCTTTCCAGTATCCATGTACTTTGGGAAATGATGTGTGGATTGTCATTCCATTTCCTATGTACTCTTAAAGTACATGTTGGGCCACTATCACTGTGAAAAAAAACATGCGGGGGCCAACATAGTGTGTGATACATATAGTCTCATGACTCCATAGACCTTAAAATCTTATCCTAGGATTCAATATGTTATTTGGACTACACGATGTGTAGTTGGGGTTTTGGAAGAATTTCTAGATATACTATGTTACAGTGCTCTAATTTTGGCCACGCAACCCCATATATCACCTTCGAGCCACAGAAAATTAATGGGGAATCCTTTGATGGTCATATCCATCCATAGAATGATTGGAAATAAGATATTGATTTAGTTTTTTCAACTCCCACACCCACTGCGCACATCTCTAGTCTCCCCTAAGGGATCACCAAAACACGGATCCTTAGTATAATAACACATATCTTGAAAATTATCTCAATTATGTCCTTTATCAACAATCAATTTGTTTTACATGAAACCCTCACGAATCTTAGTATCCTTTTGGGCTCGGTCAAACCCACCAATGTCAAGTTGTGATTGTATGGTCAAATGGTATTTAATGAAAATAATTATTCTAATAAAGTAATAATAAAATAATTATAAAAAACATTCCCATAATTCATGGCCAATATAAAGAAATTTTGATGCTTATGGTGAAAAAATATGGATAGAAAATTTAATGTCACTACATGGGTGCATGCAATTGCTCAATTCAAACACATATCAAAGAAGAAGTATGACTATTCTCAATAATTTAATCAATTTGGATTGAATCCAAAAATCTATGAGTCCTATCAATTTTTGAATTTTTCACCAATTACTAACACGATTAAAAATGAAGAAGAGGAGTTGTTGTGTTCATAACGTCTTGTTCTGACTAGATCCAGAGCTCCATTGCCAGTTGATTTTGATTTTCCAATGAGAGGGTGGATGTAATCCTCTAAAAATACCAATGTTATGATAGTAACCATACAAATAATTAAATAATTAAATTCTTTTATAGGTTATTAAAAATTATATCTTTTAATAAATTAATTAAATAATTATTTTAGTATTTCACAAAAAACTCCCCCCAATGATAGTTATATATGAATGTCTTATTCTAACCAATTGTAGGTCCTATTGAGTGTAATTCTTATGTTATGGACTCAACCATGGTCTCATATATTTGGTCTTTTATTCCGTTTTAGACATATCATATTTTTAAAGAAACCATACATGTGTGATATAAAATATATTTACTAATTTTTTAAAACTAATTTCAATCCCATTGGGCCTCAGAATAACATGATGCCTTAGCGCCTGATTCTAAAAATATAAATAGTTGTATTACCATGTCTTAAAAGGGGAGAAATGGACTCTAAAAAATTTAAGTCTAATTTTTTATATATTGAGGATAAAATATGAGTTTATATAGAAGAAAAAATAAAAATTTATTTAAAAATTTAAATAAATATTAAAACAAAATTGGGGAATTTGTTGTTCCTTTTGAATTTTATTTTCTAAAAGGTATATTAAAATTTTAAAAAATATATTTAGTTTGAAAAATAAATTCCAATAATAGAACCTAAAAAAAATTTTATCAAAAAGAAATTTTGGTTGATGAAAAATCAATTTATTAGTGAGGATGAAAATCTTTTTCAATATGTTCAAATATAATTTTTTAAAACAAAAATCATAAAAAGAGTATAAAAGAAAATTTTAAAAATATGGGGAGGAAGATATTGGATTCACTTGAGATAGCCCATGTTTTGGATTAATATTATAAAGGATAACATTAATAAACCAATATAGGAAACCCTCTGAACTAGCACCTAAGCAGACCACCCACCAGCTGAAAGGGAATCCTTGATCCCCATGGGGTGGGAAAAATAAATTGGGTATCAAGAAAAAAACTCTTGGAATTGTTGGACACAAAATAAAGATTAAATAAATAAATAATCATTTTTAAAACACCTAAAAACCATAAAACTAATGTAACACCCTATGATTTTAGGAAATAGATTTTTTGAATTAATTTAAATTTTTTGTATTTTACGTTTCACAAAATGTTGAAAATAATTATATATATATATATTAAATCACAATTTTTATCTAGAATTACTCAAAATAACATGTTAATGTGACACTACAAAGAATATAAAGGGTAACATCCCCAACATAGAACACGGTGGTTAGGTTACATGACATGCAAGACCATGTTTTACTGAACAATAACACATTATTAAAATTATAAATATTAAATATAATAAAATACAACATTTCTTTTAAATTTTTAGTTATGAAAAGTTTTAACTAACCTATTAAAATCAATTTTTTATAGAAATATAAAATTAATTCATTGGTTATAAATTAACTAAATATTAATATGAAAACAAATTGAATATAAAAGAAAATATTTTTACTTTTTATGATCACAATGTCGTTTTATACAAATAAGTAAAATTATTAGAATTAGTAATTAATTTTAATTTAACATATATAATTAATATTAAACCAAATAGTTTTTATATTAATACAATATATTTGATAGTTATAGAACAATAGCAAACCCAATTTTATACATAAAATACTATATTTTTATAAAAAACAAATTTAACACATTTTGTTAGAGAACCTATTTTAAATCCAATTTTTTATCTTTTTTAAATCATATATGTAAAAATAAACATAATATTTTATCTAAAAACATAAAAATTATATTTGGGTGATTTTTTGGTATTTTTCTATAAAGATTTATTTTTTAATTAATAACTCAAAATTACTAAATTTCAGTTCAAATAAGGTTTTTCATCAAATTTATTTATAAGAGAAAATTATATTTTATATTAGTTGAAAAGTATTATTAGGTAATAATTTTACCAATTAATATAATGTAGTTCATTATAATATATTTGTCATTGAAATTGGGTTTAAAACATAACAATATTTTAATCAATTTTAATTTTAAAACACAAGTTATCATTCCCTCCACATGATTAATTTTAAATTAATATCAACCACTTATGGGATTAGAATTTGTAAAAATTTATTCAATATTTAGAATTAGAATTTTTTATAATTCCTTATATGTTCATAATTATTTTTTACCAGATATATTTGTGAATTCAGTTAAAATTAATTATAGTTATTAAGGTATAATTAATTTCAACAGTTGTATAAAACTGTAATTTAAGGCTCAAATGACCTACAAACTTGTAAAAAACCAATTTTATTAACACATTTCGACCATAATTCTCAAATTATTACTTTTGGTTGTTTTTATGAATTTTTAATGCTACAAACATTTTTTTACATAACTTGTTTTCAATGATTCTATGTGTTTCCTTTCCTGACCCTATAAAAGTCCACCAATTATCCCACTTCCTCATACCCCTCAAAACACCTTGGTTAGGCCAATTTTTACTCAATACGCATACCAAAAACCCTCCCTTCCTAATAAATGTATCCATTTCATTATTAATCCTTCCAAGGAATCCGTTTGGTGAAAATCAAAAGGGGTTTCCCAATTAAAAAGTAACACCCACCCTCAAGATCCGTTTGTTATTATCCACTCTATAAAATATTACTATTCCATGATTGTATAGAAAAACCAGTATCGTAAATATAATAATAATTTTTAATTCAAATAGTTCAATATACAATTGAAAACACTTCAATCTAATGAGAAACGAATTTATTGTTAATGTGTTCAGTGAACTACCGCCTCACAAAATGATGATTGTTTGTTTTTTCCATTATCACCCCTCATGATGAACATTATGTGGAAAAAGTAATTTATATATTAGATATTTATAATATTTATAAATCATTTTATAAATTTTTATTTTTATTTATAATAAATCGTTATGATTTCAATATTGTAGAAATACTTTAATTTGGTTTAAGGAAGTATGTACCACAACCCTCTCAAACTGATTTGACTGTTCACACAGCACATGGAATGCATTATAGATATGATTAGTAAACCTATATGATATATATGATGAGTAGTACTAATTTAATGATATTATATACACATATACATAAATCGAATTTATATTATTTGTTCAATATGATAACAAAACACAACCAGCATTCATGCGTACTTACGACCTACCTTCTCCATTAAAAGTGTATCCCATTTCATAATTATATATCATATAGATAATTAAAATACAATTAAACAGAATATAAATGATATTTAAATCATGTTTTACATTCATTAAATCATTATATGAGTATAAGGACCAATTATATAAGAAATTAAGACATAAGAGAAAAAAATGCAAATTTTACTTGAAGCATAACCATAACATTAAATTGTAAACAAGGGGGTAATATAAAGTCATAAAAACCCATATATGGTTTTATATAAAATAATGTGGTTCTGTAAAATATTAATAATAAACATATATTTTTATACATGAGGTTAGAATGAGTACAACAAGAGTCAATGCATAAGGTTATAGGATTTCATCTCACATTATATTTCTGTGAGATACTATAATTAATAACCACTTATTTAATTTTTCTAATGATTATAATTTCCATGGAAGTATTATATGATTATAAAAATTTAATTTATTGGTATTTAAATATATATTTTATGAATTTTATTTTAAAAGGTATATGGTTCAAAAGATACCAAATTAGTAATGTGATTTTGTCTCAATTTTCCTTATTCGAGACACATTCTATGTTATACACCTATATTTTTTTCAGGAGGTGTATATTTTACCTTTGACATGTTATATCCTAAATATAATTATATTCATGATATTATAAGATTAATGTAATGTTTTTTTAATTTTTATTATCTAATGTTACAAAATTGAAATGTTTTATGAATACAATCTCAACATTTATCATGATTTTTTAGGATTATGCTCCCTTTGATGAAGTAGTATGACAAATATCTCATTCTATCAAATGATTTGTATTACCCTCTGGTTATTCATGTTAATTTAATGTAATGGTACCATTTTTATAATCCTTATTACAGAATATAATCAAGAAATTCTTTTTATGAAACTCATGCATTACCTATCTCTTCATTCAAAAATCTGCATTCCGTCATAACCATGTTTTCCAAAAGAGTTTCAAAGAATATTATACAATTATAAAATAATATTTAAATATACTTTTACACATTTTTATTTTATCAATTCATTCCATGAATTACATATATATCTTTTAGAACAAGGATATTTCAATTACTTTTTACTCGGAAAAAGAAATATTTTTTTAACCTCAAATGACATGAAAATATTTGGAGATTGTATTTTAATTAATGATTCTTTTGATTTTTAAAATGACAATTTTCCAGAATATTTTTTAAATTTTATTCTAATGGAATATTATTTTCAATATTATTTTAATATATTTTTATATAATTTTATGATTTCTTTCAAAATAAATCTAGATTATTTTATTTTTTTTTAAGGAAATGGGTTTCAAAAAATTTCTATGACTATTTATAAGAATCCCAAGTAGTATTCAATGAAATGTTAATAAAAAATATTCAACAATATTTTATTAGGTATTGAGGAAAATTGTTTTGAAAATATTTTCAACAATTATTTATATGTTTTCAAAGTATTAAAATAAGCTTTCGAAAAATATTTCATGGTGATTTTATATGTTTTCATGGTAAATGTTATTCAAAACGTTTTCAAGTCTTATTTAAATGTTTTAAAATTATTTTAAATGAAATGGGTTTCAAAACATTTTCAATATTATTATACAAAATTTCAATGATTTGTTTTAAAAAAATATTCTCCTGAATCTTTTATAAGTATCAAGGGAAAAAAATTTCAAAATTATTTCAATGTATCATTATATGTATTCAATGAATTTGGGAAGAAAATGGTTTTCTTATGGTTTCATTATTTAAAAATATTTTCAAATAACTATGGAATGTTTATCCAAGAAATGATTTAAAAATACCATGTTAAGTTATTTTCCATCTAAGATAGAGTATGTTGATGTTACTAATGTAATTTTCAAAAATGATCCAAAGGTTACATTCATATAATTTTTTAAATGATTTTTGTTTTTATGGAATGATAGTTATGAATCACATTTCTTTTCCATGGATTATATGATTTTAAAACATACATCTTTTGATTTGGTTATGCATTGATGAAATTATTTTGAATCTTATCTGATTTCCTTAGGTTATAATGTGATTTAATGTTAAGGATACCAATTTAATTTCATGGATTATCATAGGGTGCTTATGAAAAACATCATGTTTTATGGTTCCTGATATGATAAATGTTATATTATCCTGTGTAAAATGAATCATGATTTTATTATGAGATGGTTAGGACCTATATGACCTTCCAATGCATTGGGTAATGATTTATATCTAATGAGATTATGATGTGAATCAACTTAATGTGCATGATATACTATGTTAATATGGGGAAACCGTATACCGTACAATGGAATGAATTCAACTAGGGATGGGGGTGTGTCCCGCCTAGTAGGTATAGTCACCATGAATGTGGATGAAGGTGAAACCCGATCCACTATAGTAAGATAAAGAAACCTGATCCACTCTTGGAAGATGGGAAAAAACAATCCCATATAAAAATGGACTAAGAATAAGGATGGTGGTGTGTCCCACATAGTAGGTTCAATTTCCATAAAGTTCCTTGATAAGTTCTACCAATGTATCTTGATTTATAGGGAACAATATCAAATGTTTATGTATGTAAAAATTGAAAAAATCATTCTTATTGTATTCTTTCATGTATTATGTTCTTTAATTCCTTATTATTCATGTATAATGATCTTCCTCAATTTATTCTTTCATTCATGTTTTTTATATTATTGTATACATGGTATGATATTCTAATGTTATGATCATGTTCTTATACCACTATGCTCATGGTAATCTTTACATGTCACCATTGTTTTTACCCTTAGTGGGGGTCCGATCTCACAAATTTTTATGTTTTTAACAAGTTTATAATGAAATATTTTATGTCTAATATGGAAAATAGGGGTTATATTCTTAGAGAACATAGAGGATGATAATTTATCTCATTAGTGTACCAATGTTCATGATTCCATTTTTTTAATGGAACTAGACTAATTCGATATTTGGGAATATGCTTGTATAAGGTCTTATGTTTTTTTAAAAAGTAATGTAATGTTTATGTATGCTAAGATATATTTGTTATAGTTGGTATCATAATGAATATCTAGTAATTCTTTAGAAACAAGATTGAGAAAATTTTAGTGATAAACCTGGAGATATATCTTTGGATATATCTAATAATGTATATAATGATAAGTCTAAGGATGAGAAATTTTTTAAGAGAATTTCATGGAATTTTGGAAAAGAATATAGTGATCTATTTTTTAGAAATACATATATTTTTTGATACTAAATGTGGATGTGGATTTTGGAAAGAATTTACCTAGGGGTAAACGGTCTTTCAAGATGTCATAGTTCTGACTCAGGGAAATTTGGTACATGACAATGGACCTTGCTACACAGTAGGTTTGACACTCCCAGGGGATACACTTTAGAAATTCACAAACTATTCACAAACCATAATGCAGTATTAAAATGAATGTTGACTATGAATATCCTAAGATAAACCTAAGGATTATTCAATTAAGAAAATAGTAATCATGATTTTGGAACCCTATATGTAATTTTTCTGGATTAAATGGTTTTCATATATGATATTTTTTTCTCAGCCTATGATATATGGTTTTTTTAATTGGTGATAACCTAATGGAACATGGTTAATATTTATATTTTCTGATGTCAAAAGTATGATAATTATTAAAATTGATTGCTAAAGTTTAAATCTCATAAAGATAATTATGAAGGTGGTATGAGTATTGGTTATACATCTGAAGATAAATAGACCGAAAACAAAATTTGAAAGTAAGGTGATGTTCTTCCAGTATTGTTTACATTAAATGTAATCAGAATGAATATATTAGGTTTGGAGAACCTTAAAACATGATATATATATCTTATTCTAGGGAGTCATTATTAAGTAACGATTTGATGATGCCTCAGTAATGTTTCAAGAATAAATTGGGAAGAATGATGTATTTATCTTTTAGAATTCAAATATTAGGTCCTTTGTATCCTGAAATATATAAGTATTTTCAGTATAAGTTTTTCAAAATGGATTGAAAATTTTAAGTTTAATGGTGATGAAGACTTACAAAAGTGATATTTTTATTAATGTAAGTTAACCCATAATGTTTTAAATATATTTATATATTATGATTATATTGTATAAAGATATTATTAATATGTATAATGTAAATTGGAGAGTATCAATGTCCTTAAAACCAAATAAGGATTTGTTTAAAATGTGGTCATTTTCATTATGGATGAAGTTTAAAAGTTCAAGGATTCATGAAATATATCCAGTAACATTTATAATAATAAAGCATTCATATATTCCAAATGGATTTATGTTAACTCAGGTTATTACCAGTTTTCAATAAGATTTATGAAGATGGTATTCACATATTGGGAATCTGACAGCCATTATATGCATTGTGA
Source organism: Viscum album (assembly GCA_963277665.1). Taxonomy (NCBI): domain Eukaryota; kingdom Viridiplantae; phylum Streptophyta; class Magnoliopsida; order Santalales; family Viscaceae; genus Viscum; species Viscum album. The sequence continues at coordinate 613,698,272 of OY728142.1, forward strand.
TATATGGGGATCAATGTTAATACAATTTCATAAATTTTTTCTATAGTTTTGTATTTTCATAATTCATAATGGATATAAGGTTAACCATTTATATAAATTTTACATTACTCTTTGGATGAAGTTTGTGATATTAATGTATTGTCTCGCTAAATGAGTATTTATGTGTATTAGGTAAGCTATTCTAACAAATGGGATGACACATCCAGGATCTCATGATCTTGTTAGTACTACAGAATGGAAAAATTGACAATCCATTTTAGAGAAAACATGTATTAGATAAAGGAACAACAAAGGGTGAGGTTTTACTATAATCATGCAAGTATATAATTACATGGAAATTATTAAATATTTGGAAAAAGAATCATAAAAGAGAAAATGTTATCTTAGTACCTTCATTTACAATGAAACAAATTTACCTTAGACCAACATTTATTTATAGATTATTGATTCCTAGCTTTCTCATGAAAATTTTTTCATTCATTATCCATCAAAACATGATAGTTATATTTTTCGTCCATGTCAATGTTTTCACTTCCCACCTACGTTCTTTTTTTTTGAAACCTTGTTATATGTTAATTATTGTATCCTCTATGTTACCGGCCTTCATTTTTTAAGTCGTCATTAAATATTAATTTTTATGAAATGGGATTCAAGGAATGAAATAATCAAGTATTAAACCATTTATAAAAAAAATTAATTGATAAATTCATTTTTTAGGGGTATAATGTAACACCCAGATATTTTTCGAAATATTTTTTCTAATTAATTATATATTTTTGGTATTTTTCAATTCATGCAACATTAAAAATCGTTATATATATATATATTAAAGAAATAATTATTCTTTTTTTATACTAACTACCAAGTTAATCGTGCCTTATACGCAACATAAAGGTTAGCTTTCCCACATGTAACACTGAGGTTATGATACGTTACACACAAGGATGAATTTTATAGAAAATAATATATAATGGAAAATATTATTCTTTAATATAATAATATATAACATAGAAGAGAAATTAAAATTTATGAGAGGGGTTAACTTATATATTAAAATATATTGTTTATAAAAATATAAAATTAAATAGTTCATTATATATAAATTAAAAAATGAATAAGAAAACGGACTAAATATAATGGAAATTATTACAATTTTTATGCGCACAAAGATGTTATATCCTATAAAATTAAATAAATTAATACTAGTATATGATATAAAATTATTATATATTTAACATTGAACCTAATATTTTTTATCTTATCCAATATATTTGATTGGTTTTGGAGAATTTCAAAACCAATTTTAGGAATAAAACAATATATTTTTATAAGGAACACTATTACCACCATTAAATGTTTAACCAAATTTAATCAAATTTTCAAAATTTTTGTAAATCATATATTTCATAATAAAAATTATCTTTGAAATATAAACAAAAAAAATTATGGGTAATTTTTGGTATTTTTATATAATGTTTCATTTTTAATGAATATTAGAAAGTAATGAATTTTAATTCAAAAGTGATTAATTATCTAATTTATTTATAAGGATAAATATTTTTTTATATTTGTTTAAAATTTTAACTCGATAATAATTTTATAAATTTTTATGATTAATTCATTAGAATCAATTTCACATTGAAATAGGTAATATAAAAATAAAAATCTTTTTGAAGTTTTTACTTATATAACACACATTGTCGTTCCATCTGCATGATTAATTTTCAATTAATTTCTTCCAATTATGTTTTTAAAATTTTCAAAAATGGATTCCATATTTAAAATCAGAATAATATATAATGGTTAATATGTTGAAAATATTTTTTTATCAAAAATATTTTTGAATGCAATTAAATTTAATTACAATTAATAAGGTAAAATAAATCTTAATAGTGGAATAAAACCATAATTTAAATGGCCAAAATCACCTAAACACTTGTCCAAAACCCATTAGATGGAAATCTTTCGGCAATAAAACATTAATTATTGTGTTTTTTTTGTTTTTTAATATTTTCTACATAAACACATATCTACACCTAACATGTTTTAAAAAATGCAACGTCTATCTGTTTTCCTTCCCAAAAAAAGGACACAACCTATAACACCTCCTCACAACTCTCAAACCGCATTGTAGCATACATAATATTCCCAATAATATTCCTAGAAACTCTAACATCATACTATATTCATCCCTTTTTTCATTAATCTTTACACTTAATCACTTCGGTAAAAACCCAATGGGGTTACCTAATTAAGATGTAACACTCTCTCTCAAGATCCATTATTTTATTTCCATTATCAACTCCCAAAATAAATATTATTTCAATATTAAATTGGAATATAATTATCCTAAATATACTATGATATTTTTTTCTTAGATATATATATTCCTTCACTTACACACAATTCCATTTAATGGGTAACAAACATACTATTTACGTGTATGGAAACTATAGCCTCATGAAACGATGATTGCTTATTTTTTACTTTACTACTTGTCATGGTGGAAATTTTAATTTTATCCCTAATATATATATATATACATGATATTTATGATATTTATAATTTTTTGTGATTAAGTAAATTTTTTATAATAAACACTCATTCTTTCCAACCTGTGGAAATATGATAATTTTGTTTGAGAAAGTGTGGACTAATGCCCCCTGAATGCTATGTGATTTACTCAAAAACTACATGGAATTTATTAAGGATATGTTTATTGAACATATATGATATATAATAAATTATAATTCTGAATTAATGATATTATATAAATATATACATTTACATTTATTTCATTAAATTTATTTCATTCAATACAACAATAAAACGAAAGTAGTGTTCATGCGTACGTACGACCTACCAACTCAATATACAGTGTGTTCCATTTAATAATTTTATATTCTATAGATTATTATAATACATATATAATAACTATAAATGATATTTATATCATTTTTAAATTCATTAAATGATGATATATCTATATAGAGCAATGATATACCTAATTAAGACACAAACGAAAAATAATGAAAATATTACCCGAAGTGTCACTTTAACAAGAAATTATTTACAAGAGAGTAGTATAATGTAATAATAAAATAATATATCATATTATATATAATAATATGGTTCGATAAATTATTTATAATAATCTTATATTAATTATATTGGTTTTTTTAATTAGTATGATAAGAGTCAAGACACAAGGTAAGGGGATTTCATCTCACTTTCAATTTCCTTGAGATATATGCCTTAGTCACCGATCATTTAGTTTGTCTCATGTGTATACAGAACATGGAAGTATTACATGAAGATTATAATTTAATTTATGAGTATTTACATATCAATTTCATGATCATTATTTCATGAGGTCTACATTTCAAAAGTTACCAACTCGATAAAGTAAATTTGTCTCAATTTTTCATTGTTGAGAAAAAACCAATGTTGTGAACCTATATTTTTACATGAGGTGTATATATTGAACTAGACATATTATATAATTAGTCTCTTTTTTTAATAATATGTTAAACTTCATTTAATTTTATTGTATAAATTTTTTTATGATCCAATGTTACAAAATTGGCAATGGTTTATGGATACAATTTCACCATTTATCGAGATTTCATATGATTATGATCCCATCGATGAAATATTATAATCCATATCTCATGAACTCTTTTTTTCATAATGTCTTTCTATTTATATTTTATCCATTTAACTATACCATTTTTCTCTCTCAGGTATATACCATGATCAAGAAATTGTTCTTATGAATGTCCAACTTTGCCTCTCTCTTCGGGTGGAATGGGGAGTTCCTTCAAAACCAAGTTTTCAAGAAAGGGTTTCCAAAAGAATTATATTAATACTATATAATATTTAAAATGAATTTTAAGTTATTATATTATTTTACCAATTATTTCAATGTAATATTCATATACCTTTTTGAACAAGGTATATTTCTTACATTTTTACCGTACGAAAGAAATATTCATTTTACCTCATATGACATGCACAAGTTTACCCACAGTCATTTATTTGAAAATTACATTTCATTTTAAAAGGATTATTTTTAAGAAATAATTTTTGAAATTAATTTTCATGTAAAATTTTTTTCTAAATAATTTAATGAATATTTTATATACTTTTAAGGGATTTTAATTTCAAAATTTATTATTTTATATGTTTTCTAAGAAATTTTTTAAATATGTTTTCAAGAGTTATTTATATGTTTTTAATGATTTTTCATGGAAATAAATTTGAAAATATTTCCAAGAATCTTTTATATGTTTTCAAGGAAAATGGTCTTAAGTTACATTTAATCCTTATTTATATTTTTTCAATGTATATTCAATGAAATGGTTTTCAAAATTCATGAATGATTCCTTAATAATATTTCATGAATAATGGTTCTCAAAACAATTACATGACTTATTTATAAGTTTTAAATTTATATTAAAATAAATGTTTTTAAGAATTTTTTCAATATTATATTTTAATTTTTAAATTACAAGAGATTCAAAAAAATCAAGATTATTTTATCATTTTTATATGTAAGAGGTTCTGAAAATGATCTTAAGACTTTATTCTAGGTTTTCAATGAGTTTTTGATGAAAATTTGTTTTAATGGTTTTATTTCTTAAGAAGTATTTTCAAAGAGGAAAGACTATTTTTCTCAAAAAAATGTGGTTAAAATATCTATGAATATTATTATCTCTAAAATATGACATTTGTTGATGTCACTCTGGCCCTTTTATGAAATGATCTAAATGATCCATTCATATAATTTCTAGAATGGTTTTTTATAGAATGATTCATAGAACACCAATTTATATTCCATGGGTTATATTCTTTTGAAACCCCCTTATTTTTATGGGTTATGTATTTATGAAATTATTATTAAATATATATATCATTTCCATAGGTCATAATTTGATGAAATGGTAATGGTACCCAATACATTTCTTGGGTTATCATATGATGTTTATAAAACCAATCTCTTTTTGGGCCATAATATGATGATTGTTTGGTTATCTTGTGGAATATGTATAAATGATTTTATAATGATTTTGGTGGGATATATTTCCCCCTCTAATGCATTGGGTAATGATTTATATCTCATGAGATAATGATTGGAATCAAGTCGACAGGATTTATCCACTATTGAAGTTGGGAAAATCAGATCCATTACAGTGAAAGGACTGTATGTAGGGGTGGTGGTGTGTCTTTCCTAGTAGGTGTAGTCCCCATAAAAATGGAATATCTAGAAACCTAGTCCAATATGGTATAATGGGGAAACCTAATCAACTATAAAAATATAGTGCAACCCGATCCCTTACAAGTAAAAGACTACGACTGGGGATGGTGGTGTGTCCCTTACCGAAAGCTTCATTTTCTATGAAGTGCCTTGATATGTTCATGAAATGTATCTCGACTTATTGTGAGTGATATCATGTGATCATGCCTTCCAAAATTCCACATCTTATTCTTATGAAATTCTTGAAGGACTTATGATCTTCATTTCTGGATAATTCATATCTTATGAACTACCCAGATTTACGCAACGATTCCTGTTTCTGATCTTATGATATATTGGGTATGATCATGTAATGTTATATTCATGATCTCTTATCACTATTCTCATATTTATGATACAAGTATCCCTCAGTTACCCTTACTATGTATCTAAGATCACCTGTTTCTATGCTTCTATCCCCATATTATAGGGATATATTTCATGTACGATTTTTCTAAGATGGGTGATAGTATCAACGATCCCAGTGGAATATAATGCAACTCACTTATATAATGGTTTCAATTTTTTATTTTTTCATAAGGAAATAGATTATGACTGTCTTTGGGAATCAGTTTGTATAATTTTGCATGTATTCTATAAATGAAATGTAATGTCCCTGTATAAAAATATTTGGTTTTCATAAACAATATAGGTGAAACTAGACAAAAAAATAAATAAACAACTTCCCAAAAAACTACATCATTTAGAAATAGAGAGATGATACAAAAATATGAATCATAATAAACTATGAGAAACACAACTTATCTCCTTGTTTTAAATTAAAGCCTACCATATCGAAATTCATATTCATTTGTTAATCCAAGAAATTACTCAAAAATGATTATTGATAGAACATGAGTATCGTCGAATGATACCTGAAGACTATTTATACTAGATGTTGTATATAGGGTTTGATAAAAACATTAAATGTCATTATACATCCAATGATTCTATGAAATAACATTAAAGACAAATTCATATATTCTATATTGAGATAAAACATTAGAAAATATGTTCTAAACAATCTTTTATTAATGATAAGGGAAGATAGAAATTTAAAATAGATTTTAATACATAATTTTTTTTAAACATAATAAAACCCAGAGCTAAACTTTTTCACTCAAAAATAAATTTATATATATAAATAAAAACATATGAAAGAAAATTGATTGAAAATACTGTTTCTCTAAAAATAAATTGTAAACTATTTCCAAAACCAAGGTCAGTCGAGCCTAAAAAATCTATGTTATGGTACCACACATCATCGGTATTTAAAAATATCAATATAATATTCATACATAATTAATGTTTGACATAATAATAAAAACTTATAAGATTAAGTTTAGTCAAATTTCAAAAAATCCAGTACGGAGTAAAGACAAAGAAATTAGGTTCACATACCGAATGTCATGTGTCAATAATTTGGAGTTCAATGTAAAGGTCATGGGTGAATCATAAATAAGATAGTGAATCCACTAATAGTATGTGAAAAATTTGATGATATAATACATGAGAATATTTTATCTATAGTTACACATTCTTACCAACTCTATGTAGAACAACATCCTTAGTGCATGTCCCATGTACGGAGCCACATCTTCTAAGGATATTCTAGATGAGGAGAAGTTAGGTAACATTATATCATAAATATATGTTTCTCCATTAACTACTCAGGTTTCACATGAACAATAATTAGAGGTTAGAGTGATAATAATTAAAAATTATCACCATGTCAATCAAAACAATCATCAACTTGAATAATCATAAAATGCTCACATATAACCCTCTCCAATTATCCATAATACTGAATGTTCCCAATTCAAATACATGTCATCATTTATAGTAACCAAAATTTATCAATGAAATGAATACATAAAGTTATAATCAAATAACTGAATAGGGTAATTTTAAGAAAAAATATATAAATGGTCTAAATATCATAGAACATGAAATACTAATGAATCACATTTAATCTTATGAAATTTATTCATGTTAAAATTTCCAAAAGATACTCTTACAATAAAATAATTAAAATATTCTGAAAAAAATTCCAATAGACACACACATCAAACAATATAGTGTTAACCATACTAAATGAACATATTTTCATGAAAAAAAGCATTTTTTTTAAAACAAATTCAATAAAGATTAGAAAACAATCAATAATTGTTTTAGAAAAATGGATAAATATTTAAGATGATACCTTTCCTGAAAAAAATTAAATTTCATCAAAATGGTCATTTATTCATCAAAACAGATAAACCATTCATGAACTATTTCAAATGATAAAATTAATAGTTAAATAAACAAAAAAATCATAATAAAAACATATTGGTATAGAAACACCTAATTATTAATATTTTTGATCATATTGAACAAAATATTACTTATTTATCTCCAATGGAGATAAAAAAATATGGGAAGGGAGATCTATAGATGGAAAATAGAGGATAATCAACCACAAACCAACACTAAAAACCCCAAATTCAATGAATCCCATAGATGTGAGATCATTTAGAAAAATATAATCATCATGAAGTGGAGAGATCAAAGGATAAATGGAGTTAGACATACTAATCAAAAACCGCCATAATGAATGGATGTTCAATCCACCACAAATTGATATTGGTAGAGGGAATATCATGAATGTGAGATCCTATGGTTCGTAAGGGTCAATATTGGTTCATACGAGATGGAATAAGTAATTAAATGATTTTTTGGGGTAAAAATTCAAAACTATCCTATCCAAACTCAACATCCAATTACGCCTCGTGTTGACTAGTGTACACCATCTAGTGAGATAGTGGCTAAACAATCTTATTAAATCCGTTGTCAAGCTCACCAACTGACTATTGAAAACCCACTTGTAATATAGTTGTAATATTAAAAATATTTTCCCCTACTAAGTACACCATATAGTAGGGGAACTCAGTAGATATCATGTAGATTACCTCCTTCTCATATTGCTACAGATGCTGGTCTACATCTAGTCCAAAATTCCATGATACCTTATGAACCCTATAGAAAAAAATCATAATGATCATTCCATAAATTATGTTGACACTGTGAAGTAAAATAGTCTTCCATTTATAACACTTTTTTCCATAAAAATCCTCTTGTCCCAAAAGATTCAGGTTTAGATATAGAATTTACATCCACAGACAACTCACGTGGTGAATTGTTAATGAAATAGTGTAAGACCCACCCATGAAAAATCAAATAGGAACCGATCCTCAAAATATAATAGTTTACATTTCCATTAATAAATTACTAAAATCCATAGATATCATTACATATCTAAAAAATCCAATAATCTCTACGGATAGATAATACCAAATAAGGACTACTATACTAGCATAGGTCTCCCACCCATTTTTCGACTAACCAAAATTTTGGGGGAAGAAAAGTAAACATACTATGAAAACAACCCTTCAACCCAAATAAGATACCTTGATTATAGTTACCCAAGATTTAAATATATGGACATTACATTTTTTTTGTATAATGCTTAATACATGACACAAATAGATTCCCCAATACCATATTAGTTTAGTGTATTGGAAAACATGAAACAACATCTTCTAACATGGTAAAATATCATCAACAATTCCTATAAATATATTCCAATTTTTCAAACCTAAAACATTTATTTATATCATGGGAAAATAAAAAAATGGCGAGCTCAAATGCTCAATAACGGTATATATGGAGAACGTAAAACAAACCATAAATATTTGATTATAAAATCGTCAAAATATTGAGTTATGAAATAAATATTGGTAGTACATATGGGATTGATCATAAAGGAAAAATAACTGAGCTATAATATAATTGGAATAAAACATGTAATCATGGAAAAATAATAAACACATAATATGATTCCTATATTATCCAAGGAATTGCTGCCAAGACCATCATAGTGGAAGAAGTCCATTACTGAACTAGGTTTACCTGTTCTTCCAACCATGTATTACTAAACCAGATTTAGTTTTCCTTCCAGTCATTTCAATCTATTGATATATAAATCTCAACCAAATCATTGGAAGGGGACTTATGTCCCAACAATCTCATAATTAATTCATTCTTACAAGTTCCACAAAAACATAAATCATTCTTCACTGTATAACCCATGAAATAAAATGGGATTCATAAAAATCATGTCATCATAAAATAATCTATATAATAAAAATGGGATTCAAAATATTTATTCAATAATAAACACAATCAAATAAAATTAATAATTTGGATAGAAAAATAAACCTATGTTATATTATATCGAAAATAATTTTGATAAAACACTTGAATATAATTCCTGAAAAAAATATCATTTCTTTTTCAAAAACATTTTCTCTTGTCAAATTTCCACAAAATTTTAAATGAAAATAATTTTGTTGAAAATAAAATTTAAACCTAGTAGAGGAATTTTCATGTAAGTATTCTTTCTGGAATTCATAAAAATCAATTCATGTCGTATAAGTTAAACGAAATATTCTTCTCATACTTTCGCCGAAAAAGTCCAAAATTAACTCTTATGGTAAATGTAAGAATGATTCCTTCCAAAATATGATGTAAAAGTAAAATGGTTAAAAATTAATGTAATAATAAATATAATAATAGTATACATTTTATGAGAATTTTCTAGAAAAACAAGGAAAGGGATTATAAATATACCCCAATAAAATACTTACGTATAAATAATCTCAGATAAAAATAATATTGAAAAATTATCCCTTAAATTTTCCATTTCATTATTCAAGGGTGTTTTCATATCGTCTATAATGGTTAAGTAATGTTATTATATTATACCATGACCAAATCCATGTTTGTGATATCATATATGATCCTATTATATCAATTGTTTTAATATTATTTCAGTATTACCATTATTTCGGGTGTTAACTGCTTCATTTTACCATTCCAATTTTTCTATGTAAGTCATTTTTTTATGAATAGGATGTATTTAATTCATGAAATAATGTTCATAATTCATATTATCACTCATCATATAAATTTTATAATCATTCTTTAATTTTTAAAGTGGAGAATGAATATCACCGTGTCTTGGAGACAGTAGCTTGTACGCACACACGAGCGATGGTATTATTCATATGAAGCTTAAATGGTTTGTAATTGGATGTTATATTAATTTTAAAGAATAATTATAATGTTTTATTAATTATTTTAATTCAATATATTCATCATTTTACCCATCCAAAAACAGTATTTCTGAATAACAAATTACACCACATCATGGTGATGGTAAATCGTATATACGCATGCATGGTGATATTATTATTTGTAGGATGGATAAAAGGATATAAAGTTGTAACATAATTATAATAATATCTTAGTATGTATAATATATTAATTTTATTACTTTAGTATGGAATCCACATAGAAATAGGACGTAGAAGAAGAAAAGAACTTTGAAAGAAGGGATAAAATGATTACATCTTCTTCGGGTGTTTCCTTTTTTTGAATAAAAGGGCTCTTTGTGAAGGATATTGTTCCAATGTTAGGCCTCTGTGATGAATCACGGGAGGTTTGAAGTAGGAATGGGATGATTTTGGAAGAACCAAAATTCTTTAGTGGTGTGATTTAATGAGAAATAGAGATACCCTTTTATAGTTGAGGTGATGGGAACTTTTAGAAAATAATGAAATATTAATTTAATATAATAAGATTTTTGATTTATAATATCTCAAAATTAATTTATTTAGAGTATAAGATTTTTATGGTTCTAAATATACACAACCAATAGGATTTAGACTAGTTCAGGTAATAAAAGGAACCTTATCCTTTAGATTTAACCTTTTGTAAAATAAGTTAACTCTTACCATGCCCTTTTGTATTTGTACACTTCATGGTTAATATAATTACTATAAAATGACCAAATAATGTAAATAAGATGATTTAAATATTTTTATCACTATCAATGTCATTTTTCTGAAATGTATATTTTTACTATTTTAATATCATTTAATAAAATACTATTAATTTTTAAATCTCATTTTTGTCAATTTTAACACTATTTAGTAATTGATTATTTAAAGTCGTAACAACTTGATTACTTATAACCAATGGAATTTATTCACACCTAATATGTCAATTTAATCCATAAAATTCGAAAATTGTATCAAAATGTTCAAATTAAATTTATTTTAATATTTATAAATACATTTATTTGAATCATTCATTAATGAGGTAATCAGTATATCATAATTGTGTCATAAATAATTATATTTATCTAATGTATAAAAATTATAATGTAAAATATCATGATGTATAAAATATTTGTATGTCATGACCCGTCCTCGGGACCCATGCCGTGACTACCCCAAACCCGCCTTCCACAGGCCAGGGGCTGGCGACTAGCACAAAAGGCATAAATCCCGATAACTGGGAAGGCATTGCCTTTATAAAAGTAAACCAAACACCACAGAATACAAGCGGAAGTAAAACACTAAGTACAAAGAGAAGTGTTGAAAGGTAAATGGGCCAGCATACAAACCCAAAAGAAAGTACAACTACAACTGAACAAAGTACAATAGAAAAAGACAAAAGCTGGAGGGATGGAAGCGGCTCCTAGGTCATCCTCCTCGGATCCTACCTGAAGGGTAGGTACAGATGGAGCAACTCTTGGATCGTCCACCACGGATCCTACCTAAAGGGTAGTTACAGATAGCCTCCACAACGCTCTCGCCCGTAAACCTCCTCCGAGTGTCGTCTCACCATGAAGTCCACCTCTGGATACTGGCTCGTCGTGTAGTCCACCTCCATGTACCGTCCAGCCCTCGAACACTCGGCCTCCATCAGCACTGCAGGTCATCTACAACCAACACAACGTGGTGCGGGCATAGCCCGTGTAGGGGTGAGTATAACGATACTTAGGAGGGACCCTGAGACCCTCAAGGTCTCACTAAAACTAACATGGATAACCACAAAGAAGATCTCAACAGATAAACTCTACTTAGGTATATGCCCATGCATATAACTATGTTATCAAGTAACCCATCTCAATCATGAGGAAAACACCAAGATCATGAAATAAACGGATAACCACTACCCAGGTATATGCCCATACATATACCTAAGTTATCAAGTAACCCATCTCAATCATGAGGTAAACACAAAGGTCAAGAGTCTCAGCTCATACCAGGATTTTCATTATCGAAACCGTAACTGCTGAAGAGCCCCGTCTCTGGAGTGTACAGTGATCTGTCACGACTCCGAGGTACTGCTCACTAACATAAGACTGCTGAGGTACTCCTCTTGTCGACTACCGAGGGTCATCCACCCAAACACAATAGTGCTTCCCACCGAGGTATGTCACCTAAACACAGTAGTGCACACCACCTAGTATCCTGCAGAGGTACTCTCCGGATGACTACCGCGAGTCTGCACTGTCACACAGGTAGTGCTCCATCCGCCATGGGTCTACACCTCACAAAGTAGTGCTCCGTCCACTGGGCTAGTCGACTCACTCCAAGTCAAGTCGGTCAAGCAGTCATCAGGTCTCAGTCGGCTACACGGTCTCCGTAATTCGCACGCTCGTCTCCAGGAGGGTCCGCTCCACGAGTTACAGGTCGATACTCCAAGTATCTCAAAGCCCCACGAAGAATAATCTCAAATGACCGCCTCTTCATAGAGGTCTCAACGCAACAGACGGCGCGTCAATCGGACGCCCGGTCTGTGAATTATTAGCCTTTTCGTCCAAGGGGCCCGGTTGGTTTTGTGAGCGAACCAACCTGGTCATATCTCAATTGTACCCCGAACACTCATAAGGTATACTCATAGGGACCGTTTCACAACGATATCACCAAATCCGCTGACAGATCGTCAAAAGGACGTCTGGTCTGAAAGATATCAACTTTTTCGTTCCAGGGGCTCGGTTGGGTTTCAGGTGCAATCCAACCCGGCCACTATCCAAATGTATCCAAATCTCGAGTGAATTATTCCCAAAGTTTCAGCTCACTTATAGGAATCCAACAATGTCGACGTCACGTCAATCGGACGTCCGGAGCCAAGATATAAGCGTTTCCGCTCCGATGGCCCGGTTGGTTTCATATCCGAACCATCCCGACCGAACCCAAAGTATTCCGAAACCTTGAGTTCGATATACCAAAACTACCAACTCGTTCCAAGGATCTCTACGCAACTGTCGGTGCATCGTTCGGAGGTCTGTATCCCACGATATGAGCATTTGACTGAAAGTGGTCCGAAATCGGGGGGTCTGGGCCCGGACCGACCCGGCCCGACCCCCCCTGGGTCGGCCCGAACCGGGTCCGACCCGACTGGACCCGGCCCGGCCTGGGCGGCGTAGCCTGGTCCGGCCAGCTCGGTCTGGCCCGACCGGCCCTCCACGGCTCGGCGTGGCCGAGCCGAAGTCGGTGAGTGGGGGGTGCGCGCGGTCCGCCCCTGGCCATTAATTGAGGGCGGCGGTGCAACTGCAGCCACCAATTCTTCCGGCGGCGCGCTCGGGAACCGCCGCCACCTGGCGGCCGGATGGCTCTGGCCGCCGCCTCCAGTCACCGGCGACGCCGCGCCGGCGACCCGCACCTCCGGGTGTTTCCGCGAGCCACCGGAGTTTCTCCGATAGTCCGTTTTCAAAACCGTCTAAGCCGGTGTTCATATCGGGTCTCGTACTTTACTGCGCAAGCTTCAAAAATACTTTTCGGCTCCGTTATGTCGTCTCTCTTCAATCTGCATGTCAACTAACAAAACGCGCCGTCTTTGTGGTTCTTCAGCGTGACGCGTTGGCGCCGCATCCCTTCGCCGTGGCCCAGCTCCGTCCCCGGATGTCTTCGGGTTTCTCCGACGCGGCGTGATGGTATCATGCCTTTGTTTGTTTTTCACGACGCGGCGCGATGGTGCCGTGCATTTCCATGTCGCATGATTCCGCATGGTGTGGCAGCACCATTACTTCCCGTACCAAACCAAAATGAAATCCAAAATGGAAAAAGGAGGTGGATCGGCCGTGTTTGTGCGGACCGGCCCCCTCTCGTTAAACGATAGCAGTTGGACATATTCACGAAGAATAAAAATCAAGGGAGTAAACGAGGGTTCACCAACAATCACAATTTAAATTCCCTACCTCGTAATTGTCATTTGTTGATGATCTGGGTAAATGAGCGGATATTTATTCCTCGATTGTCGTGTTCGTCACACACTCCCAATTCTCATGCTCATGCGTCAGAAAGGAAGAAGGGTACTCGTCGTTGGTGGACGAGCGTTTAGAGGTGACGTCGTCGTTAATGACGTTCTTTGCGGGCGATGTCTTCTCCTTTGACGCGGATGAAGGCCGTTGGAGATGTCGTGGGCATCGCTTCCCTTTTTTGGCCTCGGTTGAAGAACGATGAAGAAGATGGTGTCGTCGTGCTTCAGTGGTGGAAGAGATGTTCTTTGTGTTCTTCGTCGTAGAGAAAGAAGAAACTCAAGAAATCCTATGCTTTTTCTCCAAAGGCTCCCAATCAACTAAACTCCATCCCAAATATAATAAGTTCTTAACATGTTTTATTAACACAACAATGATTATGAATTTCAAGCGTTTGAAATTTAAATTAAATCACATAATTAAATATCTCAAGTTGTCCAAATTAATGAGAGGGAGGTGGAGAGACACATTTAATGAGAGATAGTTTCATCCACATAAATGGAGAGTTCAAGAGTTAAGGGGGTTAAGGGGGTTTGATACTCATGTGGGCCCCACCTTATAACATCGACCCAAGGGAGGTTATGGGCGGGTGGGCCCCTCCACTAACCTTCCCTGGGAGGTTCTAACTACCACTTCAAATAAAAATATGGAAAACACATATTTTTATTTAGTTTAATTAAAAACCCCCCAAAACTAACTT
Organism: Viscum album; assembly: GCA_963277665.1. NCBI lineage: Eukaryota > Viridiplantae > Streptophyta > Magnoliopsida > Santalales > Viscaceae > Viscum > Viscum album. The sequence continues at coordinate 613,713,422 of OY728142.1, forward strand.
CCAAACATGATAAAACGCAACTGCAGAATAGGTGTTCCTAAGCAAAAATCGGCGCTGTGGTTCAATCGGTGCCCTCAGAATTTGATTCTGAGCTCCAGTTCAAAATATAGAAATTCCCGCTCGTTTGTTCACTGAACGTACCCAAGCCAAACTTCGGAAAATGATTCCAGGCACACCGGGCCTCGGAATCAGGCTCCGTCAGAAACTGCGTTCTTGTAAAATCCCAAAGAATAATAAGAAAAAAATTTCCTTGAAATTTTAGGGGCTTTACATTACTCCCACCCTAGGGATTTACGTCCCCGTAAAGCTTCAACACAAAACAGCACTACTGGAAACATGACTTTTCCCAACGCTTCTATACCAATGTTTTGTAAAAACCGTTGGTATAGGTCCTTTTTCCCAACAGTTTGGCCAAACCGTTGGGAAATCCCACTTTTTGGCCACTTTTCCCAAAGGTTTTCCAAAACCGTTGGGAAAGGGTATACCTATCCCAACGGTTTGGCCAAACCGTTGGGAAAAGTCCACTTTGTGGCCACCTTTCCCAATGGTTTGGCCAAAACCATTGGTATAGGTATAACATTTCCCAACGGTTTTCCAAAACCGTTGGGCTAGGTATACCCTTTCCCTACGGTTTTGGAAAACCGTTGGAAAAGGGTATACCTACCCCAACGGTTTTCCAAAACCGTTGGGAAAGGTCCCTAGTAAACCAACCAGTTTTCCAAAACCGTTGGGAAAGGTCCCCAGTAAACCAACCTTCACCCCTAAATAAATTCAGGGATCCAGAACTATACCAACGGTTGTTAAAACCATTGGTATAGGTCTATACCAACGGTTTTGACAACCGTTGGTATAGGTCCTGAGAATTTTTCTCATATCTTCTTACCGAGAACATTATATAAATCAAAATTTAAAATAATTATGATAATAAATATATATATTTATGTAATTATGTTCACAGAAGTCGTGTTAGGTTAGTGGTTAAGTCGTTCAATGATAAACTAGGGGTCCTGGGATCAAATCCCAGTGAATGTATTTTTTGAAATACATATACCAACGGTTCCATAACCGTTGGTATATATTTTCATATTACTTATACCAACAGTTTCCAAAACTATTGGTATAGGTCTCTACCAACTGTTTTCACAAAACCGTTGGTATAGACCTATCCCAACGGCTTACTTGGCTACGGTTCTCCGAACCGTTGGTATAGGCTATACCAACGGTTTGGAGCCCTATACCAATGGTTCCAAACCGTTGGCATATGTTAGTTTTCCAGTAGTGTAGGGTCACAAAAGCGGTATTGAACACGCACCTGAGCCTTCCGCTCCCATGTGATTACCTTGAGGTTCCGTACTGCCAAAGAAAACGCACCCGAGGAATCGATCGTCCTCGTAGGATCCGATCATGTCGATCCTCGATCCCCACTAGAATATCCGTGAAAAAAAACCTCATCGCCATCGTCCAGCTCCTTATGGTCGATGATATATGAAGGGTCGAGCATGTATCTCTTCAGTTGAGATACATGGAAGTATTCGTGCACCTGGTGCAACTGAGGTGGATGGTTCAAGCGGTAAACCACCTCACCTACCTAGTTGTGGACCTAGAAAGGTCCGTTGAACTTCAGAGTTAACTTGCCACCTTGGCCACATCTCCGTAAACCTCGTCGAGGTGAGACCCGTATAAGGATGTGATTATCATCATCGAACTCTAGAGGTCTACAGTTTCTGTTAGAACTAGAACTCAAAACGACTACTGCCACAAGGGTAAGGTTGATCGACTCAAAAGTGGTCGGTCGAACCCTCATGTGAAAGAGTTTATCCTGTGCTTCCTAGGGTTTCCTTTTTTCTGACCAAGGAAAACAATTCCCGGCGTTTGCCTAAAACCGTCAATTTGAGTATGAACAGTTATAGCCCATTCCATACTAAAACAAATGTCGTAAGGCCTCGATGCTGCCACCAAGAGATTCCAAACGAAACTCTTGCCTCGAGGGTCTGACCACACTGTCGGCATAAGTGTGATTATCGAGTCTACTCCCAAGGTATCTTCAGACGTGAGGGTCATGTCCACGGCTTACCGGAAACTATAGGTCTGGGACAATATTTTTGAAAGTGAGGAATGATTCATATCGACGTCTGTTACTACAGCAGCTAGTAGTGGACCCAGATTGTCCCTTGAATCATTTTTTAGAGCCATTGGGTCACACTCCTTGACCGCATGCAGCCACACTCTTGCTCCGATCTCCAGCTCCCTGATCCTGGCAGAGATAACTAAGGTGGGTGGTTGTAGCATGTTATGATGTACACCACCTCATACTGACCTCCTAGCTCTGCCTCCACGTCTTCTGCTTCGCAGACTCATCTCTCTTTTAAGCTTCCTCTTCTTTAACATTTAACATGCTCGAGTCTCAATGACAGGACCTAGTTTCCTGTTTCTTACGGCACTGTGCAGTCTTCATCTGCTCTTGGATGATCTGTACCTTCTTTGCATAAGATCTGAAAGAGCTGCTAAAATTTCTCCTTTGCCGAAAAGAGAAACTCGGTCTCATCCCCTGGATGAACTAAACCCATTGCCTAATACAGTCAATCCTGACATGAATGATGCATTCATGCCATGGATGACGTCGTAAGGCCTCGACGTAACTACTAATAGATCCAACTGTCACTCTCGCCTCCAAGGGTCAAGTCAAACTGTCGGCATCAGTGTGAGGTCACTGGGTCTCCTCCAGTAGAAATCTCGAAAGTGAGGGTCAAGTCAACAGTTTAACCGGGACCACTCAGAATCAACCAAACAAAAGGACATGAAGGCAAACAAAGATAAGTGTCTTTTTATTATTGAAACTCATAGTACAAAGACACGAATACAACAACAACATGGAACTAGATGTACAAGGGATGTATCCACTGGTTCCGCTCCTGTCCACCTGCTCCCGGAGCTCTACTGCCTTGTCCACTGCTCGGCTATTGCTCAAGCACTCGTCGCTGCTTCCGCCTCAGAGGCTCCTCCAACGCCTGTGGATCAACTGTACAAGGAGTCAGACAGTCACGTGCCAGGTGACCCTTCCCGCTGCATGAGTAACACTTTCTGTTTCTGGCACGCCTTACTCTGACCCCACCCCAGGTGCCCGGCACCACCGTTCCTAAAACCCGCGATCGTCCAACTGATGTTCTGGTCCTCCTGGACCTCTGCATCATCTGTCTACTGCCCACAGATGAGTCGTCTACTGATCAAAAAACACGCGGCAAAGGCAGAAGCTCCTGTACACGCTCGGGGTGTAGAGACACTGGCACAAACTCCACCATGAAGAAGGTCTCGAAGTCTTCCCATGCAAATGCCATCCCATCGCAAAACTGAAACAGGTGGCTCCACCACATGCCTTCTACAGCCTGAAGAAGGCTGGAAGCGAAGATCACCATGAAGTCTGCCGGCGTCCCCACTAGCCTGAAGACTCTCTCCATAGCCTCTAGCCAAACATCAACCGCCTGGGGGTCCGTCTCTCCTCGGAACCTGGGTGGCCTCTAGCGCTGGAACTCGTGCAGCGCACTCAAGTGGCGTGCATCCCCTACTGCTGGGGCTGGTGGCATCGGTGGCCCAACGTATGGTAGTACCGCTGGTGCCTCCGCTGGTGCCTCAACTGCAAGAGGGCCCTGTACCGAAGCCTCGTCGCTTGACATGCTGTCTATACGCACATCCATCTGGGCTCTAGCTGGTCGTCCAAGAAAAGGAATCTTGAAAGAAACAATGTGACACGGTCAAATGATTATACCTGGGGATCTGACCTTGTTTGAGCTGATATTTAAATAAAACTTCTGGAAACACAAATGCAATCAGTGTTTTCGTGCACAAAGTCAGAAATCAGTTGTCAGGGTCATGGTGTATGGATACGTCGGCCGGCCACACCAACACTGGACTCCCTAAACTGAAAACCACACTCGGTACTCTTAACACTATTTCTTCACAGAAGTAAAATATCAGATTTATATGTTCTACGGTAGAACCGACTCCTTTGATACCAATTTGTCACGACCCATCCTCGGGGCCCGTGCCGTGGCTACCCCAAGCCCGCCTTCCATAGGCCAGGGGCTGGCGACTAGCACCAAAAGCGTAAATCCTGATAACTAGGAAGACATTGCCTTTATAAAAGTAAACAAAACACTACAGAGTACAAGCGGAAGTAAAACACTGAGTACAAAGAGAAGTGCTGAAAGGTAAATGGGCCAGAATAGAAACCCAAAAGAAAGTACAACTACAACTAAACAAATTACAATAGAAAAAGACAAAAGCTGGAGGGATTGAAGCGGCTCCTGGTTCGTCCTCCTCGGATCCTACCTGAAGGGTAGGTACAGATGGTGCAACTCCTGGATCGTCCACCACGGATCCTACCTGAAGGGTAGGTACATATAGCCTACACAATTCTCTCACCCGTCAACCTCCTCTGAGTGTCATCTCGCCGTGAATTCCACCTTCGGATACTTGCTCATCATGTAGTCTACCTCCGGGTACCATCCAGCTCTCGAACACTCGGCCTCCGTCAGCAGTGCCCGTCGTCTGCAACCAACACAACGAGGTGCGGGCATAGCCCGTGCAGGGGTGAGTATAACGACACTCAGTAGGGACCCAGAGACCCTCAAGGTCTCACTAAAACCAACATGGATAATCACAAAGACGATCTCAACAGATAACCTCTACTTAGGTATATGCCAATGCATATACCTAAGTTATCAAGTAACCCATCTCAATCATGAGGAAAACACCAAGATCATGAAATCAACAGATAACCACTACCCAGGTATATGCCCATACATAAACCTAAGTTATCAAGTGACCCATCTCAATCCTGAGGTAAACACAAAGGTCAAAAGTCTCAGCTCAAACCAGGATTTTCATTATCTAAACCGTAACTGCTGAAGAGCCCCGTCTCGGGAGTGTACAATGGTCCTGTCACGACTCCGAGGTACTTCTCACTAACCTAAGACTGTTGAGGCACTCCTCCTGTCGAGTACCACGGGTCAACCACCCAAACACAGAAGTCCCTCCCGCCGAGGTATGTCACCCAAACACAGTAGTGCACACCCCCTAGTAGCCTGCTGATGTACTCTCCCGATGAGTACCGCGGGTCTGCACTGTCACAGAGGTAGTGCTCCGTCCTCCATGGGTCTTCACCTCACAAAGTAGTGCTCCGTCCATTGGGCTAGTCGACTCACTCCAAGTCGAGTCGGTCGAGCAGTCGTCAGGTCTCAGTCAGATACATGGTCTCCGTACTCCGCACGCTCGTCTCTGAGAGGGTCCGCTCCTCGAGCTATAGGTCGATACTCCAAGTATCTCAAAGTCCCAAGAATAAGTATCTCAAAGGACCACCTCGTCATAGAGGTCTCAACGCAACAGACGGCGCGTCAATCGGACGCCCGGTCTGTGAATTATTAGCCTTTTCGTCCCAGGGTCCCGGTTGGTTTTGTGAGCGAACCAACCCGGCCGTATCTCAACTGTACCCCGAACTCTCATAGGGTATAATCATAGGGACCGTTTCTCAACGATATCACCAACGCCGCTGACGGTTCGTCAAACGGACGTCTGGTCTGAAAGATATCAACTTTTCCATTCCAGGGGCTCGGTTGGGTTTCGGGTGCAATCCAACCCAACCACTATCCAACTATATCCAAATCTCGAGCACAGTATACCAAAAGTACCGTCTCACTTAGAGGAATCCAACAAAGGCGACGACACATCAATCGGACATCCGGAGCTCATGATATAAGCGTTTCTGCTCCGACGGCCCGGTTGGTTTCGTATCCAAACCAAACTGGATGAACACAAAGTATTCTGAAACCTTGAGTTCGACATACTGAAACGACCGTCTCGTTCCAAGGATCGCTACACAATAGACGGTGCGTCGATTGGAGGTCTGTATCCCAAGATATGGGCATTTGACTGAAAGTGGTCCGAAAATGGGGGATCTGGTCCCGGACTTACACGGCCCGACCCCCCTGGGTCGGCCTGAACCGGTTCTGACCCGAATGGACACGGCCCGGCCCTGGCGGTGTGGCCCGGTCCGGCCGGCTCGGTCCAGCCTGACCGGCCCGCCGCGGCTCGGCGTGGCCGAGCCGAAGTCGGGGAGCGGGGTGTGCGCGCAGCCCACCCCTCGCCGTTAATTGAGGGCGGCGGCGTGCTCGGGCGCCGCCGCTGCCTGGAGGCCGGACGGCTCCGGCCGCTGCCTCCGGTCGCCGGCAACACCGCGCCGGCGACCCGTGCCTCCGGGTGTTTCCGCGGGCCACCGGGGTTGCTCCGGTGGTCCGTTTTCAAAATAGTCTGAGCCGGTGATCATCTCGGGTCTCGTACTTTACTCCGCAAGGTTCAAAAATACTTTGCGGCCCTGTTATGTCATTGCTCGTCTATCCACATGTCAATTAAAAAAACTCACCATCTTCGTGGTTATCTGGCGCGACGTGTTGGCGCCGCGCCCCTTCGCCGTGGCCCGACTCCGTCCGTGGATGTCTTCGGGTTTCTCCGACGCGGTGTGACGGTATCGCGCCTTTGTTTGTTTTTCACGATGTGGCGCAACGGCGCGGCGCATTTCCTTGTCGCATGATTCCGTGTGGTGTGACGGCACCACGCCTTCCCGTACTAAACCACAATGAAATCCGACATGGAAAAAGGAGGAGGGTCGGCCATGTTTGTGCGGACCGAACCCCTCTCGTTAAACGATAGCAGTTGGACATATTCACGAAGAATAAAAATCAAGGGAGTAAACGAGGGTTCACCAACAATCACAATTTAAATTCCCTAACTCGTAATTGTCGTTCGTTGACGATCTCGGTAAAAGAGCGGATATCGATTCCTCGATTTTCGTGTTCATCACATACTCCCAATTCTCAGGCTCATGCGTCGGAAAGGAAGAAGGGTACTCGTCGTTGGCAGAAGAGCGTTTAGAGGTGACATTGTCGTTGACGACGTTCATCACGTGCGACGTCTTCTCCTTTGGTGCGGATGAAGGTCATTAGAGATGTTGTGGGATTCGCTTCCCTTTCCTTGCCTCGGTTGAAGAACGATGAAGAAGATGGTGTCGTCGTGCTTCAGTGGCGGAAGAGACGTTCTTCGTGTTCTTCGTCGTAGAGAAAGTAGAAACTCAAGACTTCCTAAGATTTTTCTCCAATGGCTCCCAATCAACTAAACTCCAACATAAATAAAATAAGTTCTTAACTTATTTAATTAACACAACAAAGCTTATGAATTTAAAGTGTTTGAAATTTAAATTTATTCACATAATTAAATATCTCAAGTTTTCAAAATTAAATAGAGGGAGGTGGAGAGACTCATTTAATGAGAAAGAGTTTCATCCACATAAATGGAGATTTCAAGAGTTAAGGGGGTTTGATACTCATGTGGGCCCCACCATATAACATCTTCCCAAGGGAGGTAATGTGCGGGTCAGCCCCTCCACTATCCTCCCCTTGGAGGTTCTAACTACCACTTCAAATAAAAATATGGCAAACACATATTTTTATTTAGTTTAATTAAAAACCCCCAAAAACTAACTTCCAAACATGATAAAATGCAACTGTAGAATAGGTGTTCCTAAGCAAAAATCGGTGCTGTGGTTCCATCGATGCCCTCAGAATTTTTTTCTGAGCACCGGTTCAAAAGATAGAAATTCCCGCTCGTTCGTTCACTAAACATATCCAAGCCCATCTTCGGAAAATGATTCCGGGCACACCGGGCCTCAGAATCAGGCGCCTTCAGAAACTGTGTTCTTGAAAAATCCCAATGAAAATTAAGAAAAACTTTTCCTTGAAATTTCAGGGTCTTTACATTACTCCCACCCCAGGGATTTACATCCCCATAAATCATCAACACAAACTGGGGTCACAAAAGCGGTATTGAACACGCACCTGAGCCTTCAGTTCCCATGTGCTTACCTGGAGGTTCCGTACTACCTAAGAAAATGCACACGAGGAATCGATCGTCCTCGTAGCATCCACTCCTGTCGATCCTCGATCCCCACTAGAACCTCCGTGAAAAACACCTCATCGCCATCATCCAGCTCCTCATGGTCGATGATATGCGAAGGGTCGAGCACATATCTTTTCAGTTGAGATACGTAGAAGTCGTCGTGCACCTGGTGCAACTGAGGTGGATGGGTCAAGTGGTAAACCACCCCGCCTACCCAGTTGTGGACCCAGAAAGGTCTGTTGAACCTTATAGTTAACTTGTTGCCTTGGCCACATCTCCGTAAACCTCGTCGAGGTGAGATCCGTATAAGGACATGATTATCATCATCGAACTCTAGAGGTCTCCAATTCCTCTTAAAAATAGAACTCAAAACGACTGCTTCCACGAGGGTTAGGTTGACCAACTCAAGAGTGATCGGTCGCACCCTCCTGTGAAAGAGTTTATCCTGTCCTGCCTGGGGTTTCCTTTTCGCAGACCAAGGAAAACCCTTCCCGAGGTTTGCCTAAAACCGTCAATTTGAGTATGAACAGTTATAGCCCATTCCATACTCAAACTAACGTCGTAAGGCCTCGACGCTGCCACCGAGAGATTCCAACCGAAACTCATGCCTCGAGGGTCTGACCACACCGTCGGCATAATTGTGATTATCGAGTCTACTCCCAAGGTATCATCAGACGTGAGGGTCAAGTCCACGGCTTACCAGAAACTCTAGTTCTGGGACAAGATTTGTGAAAGCGAGGAATGATTCATATCAACGTCTCTTTCTACAGCAGCTAGTAGTGGACACAGACTATCCCTTGAATCATTTTTTAGAGCCATTGGGTCACACTCCTTGACCGCATGCAGCCGCAATCTTCCTCCGCTCTCCAGCTCCCTGAGCCTGGCAGGGATAACTAAGGTGGGTGGTTGAAGCATGTTAAGATGTGCACCACCTCATGCTGCCCTCCTAGCTCTGCCTCCACGTCTGCTGCTACGCAGACTCAACCCTCCTTTAAGATTCCTCTTCTTTAACATTTAACATGCTCAAGTCTCTAAGACTGGAGCCGGTTTCTGTTTTCTTACTGCACTGTGCAGTCTTCATCCGCTCCTAGATGATATGTACCTTCTTTGAATAAGATCTGAAAGAGATGCTAAAATTTATCCATTGCCGAAAAGAAAAACTCGATCTCATCCCCTGGATGAACCATGCCCATTGCCTAATACAGTCAATCCTGACATGAATGATGCATTCATTCCATGGATGACGTCGTAAGGCCTCGACGTAACTACTAAGAGATCCAACTGTCACTCTCGCCTCCAAGGGTCGAGTCACACTGTCGGCATCAGTGTGAGGTCACTGGGTCTCCTCCAGTAGAAATCTCGAAAGTGAGGGTCAAGTCAACAGTTTAACCGGGACCACTCAGAATCGACCAAACAAAAGGACAGGAAGGCAAACAAAGATAAGTGCCTTTATATTATTGCTGCTCATAGTACAAAGACATGGATACAACAACAACATGGAACTAGAAGTACAAGGGACGTATCCACTAGTTCTGCTCCTCTCCACCTGCTCCCGGAGCTCTACTGCATTGTCCACTGCTCGGCTGTTGCTCAAGCACTCGTCGCTGCTTCTACCTCGGAGGCTCCTCCAACGCCTTAGGATAAACTGTACGAGGAGTCGGACATTCACATTCCAGGTGACCCTTCCCGCCGCATGATTAACATTGTCTGTTTCTAGCACGCCTGGCTCTGACCCCACCCCGGGTGCCCCGCACCACCGGTCCTAAAACCCGAGATCGTCCAACTGCTGGTCTGGTCTTTCTGGACCTCTGCATCATCTGTCCACTTCCCACAGATGACTCGGCTACTGATCGAAAAACACGCGGAAAAGGTAGAATCTCCTGTACACGCTCGGGGGGTAGAGCTACTGGCACAAACTCCACCCTGAAAAAGGTCTCGAAGTTTTCCCAGGCAAAGGTCATCCCGTCGCAAAACTGAAACAAGTGGCTCAACCACCTTCCTGCTTCTTCCTGAAGAAGGCTAGAAGCAAAGATCACCATGAAGTCTGCCGGCGTCCCCACTAGCCTGAAGACTCTCACCACAACCTCTAGACAATCCTCAGCCGCTTGCAGGTCCGTCTCTCCTCGGAACCTGGGTGGCCACTGGCGCTAGAACTCGTGCAGCGCACTCATGTGGAGTGCATCACCTACTGCTGGGGCTAGTGGAATCGGTGGCCCTATGTATGGTAGTACCTCTGGTGCCTCCGCAGTTGCCTCAACTGTAAGAGGGCCCTGTACCGAAGCCTCATCGCTCGACAGGCTGTCAGTACGCACATCCCTCTGGGCTCTAGCTGGTCATCTGAGAAAAGGCACCCTGAAAGAAACAACGTGACACAGTCAAACAATTATACCTAGTGAGGTGACCTGGTTTGAGCTGATATTTAAATAAAACTTCTGGAAACACACACACAATCAGTGTTTTCGTGCACAAAGTCGGAAATCAGTTTTTAGGGTCCTGGTGTATGGATACGTCAGCCGCCCGCACCAATACTGGGATCCCTAAACTGAAAACCATACTCGTTACTATTAACACTATTTCTTCATAGAAAGAAAATATCAGAGTTATAAGTTCTACGGTAGAACCGACTCCTTTGATACCAATTTTTCACGACCCGTCCTCGGGGCCCGTGCCGTGACTACCCCAAGCCCGCCTTCCATAGGCCAGGGGCTGGTGACTAGCACCAAAGGCGTAAATCCCGATAACTGCAAAGGCATTGCCTTTATAAAAGTAAACAAAACACTACAGAGTACAATCAGAAGTAAAACACTAAGTACAAAGAGAAGTGCTGAAAGGTAAATGGACCAGAATACAAACCCAAAATAAAGTACAACTACAACTGAACAAAGTATGACCGAAAAAGACAACAGCTGTAGGGATGGAAGCGGCTCCTGGGTCGTCCTCCTCGGATCCTACCTGAAGGGTAGGTATAGATGGCGCAGCTCCTGGATCGTCCACCACGGATCCTACCTGAAGGGTAGGTACAGATATCCTCCACAATGCTCTCGCTCGTCAACCTCCTCTGAGTGTCCTCTCTCCGTGAAGTCCACCTCCATATACTGGCTCGTCGTGTAGTCCACCTTCAGGTACCATCCAGCCCTCGAACACTCGGCCTCCGTCAGCACTGCCCGTCGTCTGCAACCAACACAACGTGGTGAAGGCATAGCCCGTGCAGGGGTGAGTATAACGATACTCAGTAAGGACCCCAAGACCCTAAAGGTCTCACTAAAACCAACATGGATAACCACAAAGAAGATCTCAACAGATAACCGCTACATAGGTATATTCCCATGCATATACCTATGTTATCAAGTAACCCATCTCAATCATGATCAAAACACCAAGATCATGAAATCAACGGATAACCAATACCCAGGTATATGCCCATACATATACTTAAGTTATCAAATGACCCATCTCAATCATGAGGTAAACACAAAGGCCAAAAGTCTCATCTCAAACTAGGATTTTCATTATCGAAACCGTAACTACTGAAGAGCCCCGTCTCTAGAGTGTAAAGTGGTCCTGTCACGACTCCGAGGTACTGCTCACTAACCTAAGACTGCTGAGGTACTACTACTATCGAGTACCGCGGGTCAGCCACCAAAACACAGTAGTGCTTCCCGCCGAGGTATGTCACCCAAACACAGTAGTGCACACCCCCTAGTAGCCTGCTGAGGTACTCTCTGGACGAGTACCGCGGGTCTGCACTGTCACACAGGTAGTGCTCCATCCGCCATGGGTCTGAACCTCACAAATTAGTGCTCCGTCCACTGGGCTAGTCGACTCACTCCAAGTCGAGTCGGTCAAGCAGTCGTCAGGTCTTAGTCGGCTACACGGTCTCCGTAATCCGCACGCTCGTCTCTGGGAGGGTCCGCTCCATTAGCTACAGGTCGATACTCCAAGTATCTCAAAGTCCCACGAAGAAGTATCTCAAAGGACCGCCTCGTCATAGGGGTCTCAACACAACAGACGGTGCGTCAATCGGTCGCCCGGTCTGTGAATTATTAGCCTTTTCGTCCCAGGGGCCCGGTTGGTTTTGTGAGCGAACCAACCCGGACATATCTCAACTGTACCCCGAAATCTCATAGGGTATACTCATAGGGACCGTTTCTCAATGAGATCACCAACGCCGTGGACGGTTCTTCAAACAAACGTCTGGTCTGAAAGATATCAACTTTTCCGTTCCCGGGGCTCGGTTGGGTTTCAGGTGCAATCCATCCCGGCCACTATCCAACTGTATCCAAATCTCAAGAGAAGTATGCCAAAAGTTCCGCCTCACTTAGAGGAATCCAACAAAGTCGACGACACGTCAATCGGACGTCCGGAGCTCTAGATATAAGCGTTTCCGCTCCGAGGGCCCGGTTGGTGTCGTATCCGAACCAACCCGGCCGAACCCAAAGTATTCTGAAACCTTTAGTGCGATATACCGAAACGACCGTCTTGTTCCAAGGATCAATACGCAACTGAAGGTGCGTCGATCAGAAGTCATTATCCCATGATATGGGCATTTGATCAAAGTGGTCCAAAATCGGGGGGTCTGGGCCCGGACCGACCCGGCCCGACCCCCCCTGGGTCGGCCCGAACCGAGTCCAACCCGACTGGACCCAGCCTGGCCCGGGTGGCGTGGCCCGGTCTGGCAGGCTCAGTCCGGCCCGACCGACCAGCTGCGGCTCGGCGTGGCCGAGCCAAAGTCGGGGAGCGGGGGGTGCGTGGCCCGCCCCTCGCCGTTAATTGAGGGCGGCGGCGCAACCGCCGCCGCCAATTCTTCCGGCGGCACGCTCAGGCGCCACTGCCGCCTGGCGGCCGGATGGCTCCGGCTGCCGCCTCCTGTCGCCGGCGATGCCGCGCCGGTTACCCGTGCCTCCGGGTGTTTCTGTGGGCCACCGGAGTTGCTCCAGTTGTCCGTTTTCAAAACCGTCTGAGTCGGTGTTCATCTCGGGTCTCGCACTTTACTGTGTAAGCATCAAAAATACTTTGAGGTCCCATTATGTTATTGCTCGTCAATCTGCACGTCAATTAACAAAACGCACCGTCTTCGTGGTTCTCCGGCGCAACGCGTTGGTGCCGCGCCCCTTCACCGTGGCCCGACTCCATCCGCGGATTTCTTCGGGTTTCTCTGATGCGGCGTGACGGTATCGTGCCTTTGTTTGTTTTTCACGACGCGGTGCGACGGTGCCACACATTTCCTTGTCGCATGATTCCGCGTGGTGCGACGGCACCACGCCTTCCCGTACCAAACCACAAAGAAATCCAATATGGAAAAAGGAGGTGGGTCGGCCGTGTTTGTGCGGACCGGCCCCCTCATGTTAAACGATAGCAGTTGGACATATTCACGAAGAATAAAAATCAAGGGAGTAAATGAGGGTTCACCAACAATCACAATTTAAATTCCCTACCTCATAATTGTCATTCGTTGACGATCTCGGTAAAAGAGAAGATATCAATTCCTTGATTGTCGTGTTCGTTACACACTCCCAATTCTCATGCTCATGCGTCAGAAAGGAAGAAGGGTACTCGTCGTTGGCGGACGAGCGTTCAGAGGTGACGTCGTCGTTGACGACGTTCTCCGCGGGCGACATATTCTCCTTTGATGCGGATGAAGGTCGTTGGAGATGTCGTGGGCATCGCTTCCCTTTCCTTGCCTCGGTTGAAGAACAATGAAGAAGATGGCGTCATCGTGCTTCAGTGGCGGAAGAGACGTTCTTCATGTTCATCGTCATAGAGAAAGAAGAAACTCAAGACTTCCTACGCTTTTTCTCGAAAGGCTCCCAATCAACTAAACTCCAACCTAGATAAAATAAGTTCTTAAATTGTTTTATTAACACAACAAAGCTTATGAATTTCAAGTGTTTGAAATTTAAATTAACTCACATAATTAAATATCTCAAGTTGTCAAAATTAATGAGAGGGAGGTGGAGAGACTCATTTAATGAGAGAGAGTTTCATCCACATAAATGGAGAGATCAAGAGTTAAGGGGGTTAAGGGGGTTTGATACTAATGTGGGCCCCACCTTATAACATCTACCCAAGGGAGGTTATGTGCGGGTGTGCCCCTCCACTAACCTCCCCTTGGAGGTTATAACTACCACTTAAAATAAAAATATGGAAAACACATATTTTTATTCAGTTTAATTAAAAACCCCCAAAAACTAACTTCCTAACATGATAAAACGCAACTGCGGAATAGGTGTTCCTAAGAAAAAACCGGCGATGCGGTTCAATCGGTGCCCTCAAAATTTGATTCCAAGCACCAGTTCAAAAGATAGAAATTCCCGCTCGTTCGTTCACTGAACGTACCCAAGCCAATCTTCGGAAAATGATTCTGGGCACAGCGGGCCTCGTAATCAGGCGCCTTCAGAAACTGTGTTCTTGTAAAATCCCAAAGAAAATTTAGAAAAAAATTTCCATGAAATTTCTGGGTCTTTACATCGTAGATTTTTAAATAATATTTATATACATAGAGATCAATTTTATAACAGTATATTAAAATTTATTTAGTAAAATATATAAGATTATTTTATAATTAACATTACATTAAATTAATTCTTATAAAATTACATTTTCACAAATAAGTAGAGACATGGAGTCCCAAAATAAACCCAAGGATGATCAGTGTTGGAAAGACTTCATCCAATAGTATTGGGACATTTTTTTGGGTAGTTTAATATTATTATAATATTATTTTCCACCCATATTCACAATATTTACACGTTAAGGATGGTAAATAAAATAATTGCGGACGTTACCGTTCATAATTTCCAAAAACGTAAATGTTAAATATTCAAACAATTTGGTCATTTTGATTCTAGATATGGAATCTATTTTTAAATATTCAAATCACAGAAGTTGTAGTAATTAATTTAAAATTTATTACTATTATCAAAACCAAAAAACAGGTTTTCAAGAAGTAATAACTATAAATAGATTGGTATGTGTTTATGTGAATTTCAATGGGAAATTACTTCCAAGGAAAAAAATGGGATTAAATTATAAAAATTTATTATATTTATACTTTAAACCCATTATATAATTTTATTTTAACATATAAATTATCTCGATGGAAAAAATTAGTTTTCAATTAAAATTTAGCATATTTTTACTATTCATCAAGACATGATAGTTATTAGAAAAATAAAAAAAAATCATACAAAGTAAATTTTGATGTCTCAATTCTCAATAAGACGTTTATTTTGTCAAATAGAACATATAAAGGAATCAAAAATCAAATTTGAAAAGTTTTTTCAATAAAAAGGATATAAAACTATATTTTTTTAAATACTTTTATAATACAAAAAATTGAATTTTTTCTTATATCATGTACTATAAAATATATCCAATGTATTTTAATATTATAAAATTAAAAATATGGTTAATAAAATTTATAATGGATAGTTTACATCTATTTAAATAATATTTTTATAATATATTGTTGTTTAG
This sequence comes from Viscum album, assembly GCA_963277665.1. NCBI lineage: Eukaryota > Viridiplantae > Streptophyta > Magnoliopsida > Santalales > Viscaceae > Viscum > Viscum album. The sequence continues at coordinate 613,728,842 of OY728142.1, forward strand.
TAAAACTTGGTATTGCGTAAACCGCATGCTATTGAGGAAGGTTGATATTGCGAATAATGAAATCCATGTCAGTGTTATGTTTAGTGAAAGATTCCATTGGTGTTTTTCATATCCTAATCCAACCATAATTATTGTGTACATTTAGAAAAATCTATACATAGTGTAGCACAAAATGAATTTGATCAAAAGAACATGAAATTGGGTGTAACAAAAGACAAGAATAGTGTTGCATATAATACAAGATAACACAGTGTTTCATATAGCACAAGCTAATCTAGGTGTAGCTTACATGATTATAGTAAAATAAAATAAAAATAATCTATCACATTAAATCTTAGGGTGTTACATTCTACCCCCCTTAAATTAAATTTCTCCCTCGAAATTCACTAGGTTATTAAATGATTTACTACATGAACTTTTCTTTCATGGAAACCCACATGGTAAAAAGGAATATTAAAACATAATGTTAAAAAGGAATATAAGAAACATAAAAATTACTTAAGGTAACTAATCACTAGGTTTCGACATATGATAACATAGATGGGATGTGAAACATGAATATGGAAGAGAACTCTAAGCCTCATTTTCTAATATATAGTGACAGAGAATAAGTTCTGAGAAAGATAGCTACCATAAATCAATAAATCTATGATGATTTATGGGACTATATGATTTATCAAATAAGAAGGTACCATGACAACATTTTTGGTCTGAATATATTTCACCTAATGTTTTTAAATTTTATCCTTAAGAAAAATACATACTTGATTTTAGTGTAATATCACCATTGGTCATTCCCTAAAAAAATTCCAATTCTTTTCACATTTAATGAAATGAAGCTGAATTTTTCATTCTTTAAGTGTTAGTAGATCATATGATAGAATGATAGGTCATTCCATATATCGAGTCAAAAATGGTTAGAAAAGGTTATCAGATATGCCTAAGTCTACCTATAGTGAGATAATTCTTTAATCTTACAAAATTAAACAAGAATATAAATAAAAGTATCTATAAAAGTATAACATTACAATCCTTCCAAAATATGAAAATATTAAATTTTTTATGGAGGTGAACTAAATCAACTAAACATTTCTCTCCCATACCTTATTTATAAATTATTGGTTGTCACATTACAAACATTAGAATACCTTAATAATTTATTTTAATAAAACACAATAATAAAATAAATTACCATATAACATTCGGGACAATAATAAATCTATAAAAATTAACTCTTTAAATGCACCAAAAAATTTATAATATCAATCCACGATAACACTTTTTCATTTTATCAGTAACGATCTCATAAATACTATCAAACATCTCATTATCTCTTTATTCCACCATTATGTGCATATCATGTGCCATCAAAAATTATTTCAACCATTTCCCATGGTTACTGGTACCATATAATTATGGGAAGGCACAATAGACCAACACATAGATATTTCAATATTCCATAATAATATAAATGAGATTCCACAAAACTATTTTTGGTACCCCATTACATAAACACATTATCATTCAACCACATCATTACCATAATGAAAATATCCAATAGGTATCACATGTGACTTCCCTTTGTATTTATCCTTAATTGGTTATTGAATTTGATCAGCATTGACCCATGGATTTTTGCATTGGTTAGCATAATTCTAGATTTCATTGCACTTGTATCATTGAAGTGTTGGTGGTTCTTTCTCTATGGTCTTTTCTCTATTCACATCATTAGAAACCATTTTCACATTACTTCAACACTCAACTAGTCGATGACCATATTTTCCACACATTAATAATTTGGAATTTTCATTATGTAAATCTTCATCATGCATCCTTCCACACAATGAGTATAAGGAAACATTCATCTTATTTTCACAATTTTTTATAGATTTTCCCTTGAACTCCATATTTATTTTCTTGTGAAAACAATGAGGTGGATATGTAACAAAAACTCCCAATTCTACCATGATAGCACAATGCTCAACCCCTTCATATCAATTTAAGTCTCTTATAGCCTATTACCTTCTAAAACATGGTTTTATGCCACTAAAGAATCGAACAACTTGAATTTCAGGTAAGATGATAAAACCAAAAACATACCTTACATGTCATGTAAAATTCTCCTTGTATGTACCAACAGTTTCATCATCCTTTTACATAATCTCAAGGAACACCTTTTCCATATTTGGTCAAATAATACAAGGGAATTACTAATTGAAAATCATGTTATGGAACTTCTCCCATTCCATGGATTCAATTTTATCATTCTGCCTTGTACTCTATATTATAGTCCACCATTGTTATACTTCACCATCTAAACGATAGAAAAAAATGGAATTTTTCATGTTTTGAAATGAAAATTATGAAATATATCTTTTAAATTCTATTGATCAATTGTTCAACAACTACTGGATCAAAAGTCCCAATGAAAGAAGGTTGTTGTTGCCTCATAAAGGACTCAATATAATGTTGTTCCAATATATTCTCATTTGGAAGTCCATAATGATTCATATCTTATGTAAATATAGAAGTAAGATTTTTCATTCCATATCCCATAAAATTTGGTTGTTCAGAAAAACATTAATTCCATTTTTTTGTGCATTGACCATTAACACAGTTCCATGGGGTTGCATACATCTTCTAAAACCCCAAAAGAATAGTATGAGAGGAGAAAATCATACTAGGATAATAATATAATTAAGGGGTGGGGGGCATGTGGGTCATTCCTCCCCTCTACTAAACTGGACAACCATGAAAAAAACCATGAGTGTGTGCCCCTCAAAATCCTCCCACGCCAGCTTCGCACACATGCTATGAAGTGTATCAGAGATTCTATTGACACAAATTCCACACTCCTACATTGGAATTGAAAACCAATCCCATGCCACCCAGTGTTTCTTAACCTCCTCTTGAGCTTCCCAAATGAAAGAGGATATAATGGAATCAATATTTTAGATCACCCCCTTTGGGACTTTGGAGGCTAGGAGTACATGGAAAGTAATAAAAAATAAGTCATTTTTTCTACAGTGACCCTACCACAAAAAGACAAAAAGTGGTTCTTCCATTTCAAAATCATGCTGGTCATCTTCCCAACAATTTTTTCAAAGTGGAGGATATTTATACTCCTAGGGGAGATTGGGGAACTAAGATATTCCATGGGTAAAGATCCTTTCTGTATGCCAAGCTGTGTGCTCATGGAAGCCGCCCTACTATCTAGGCATCTCTTTGGGACATATAAGGCATACATGGTGTGATTGATAGACTGCCCACTCCATCTAAAATAGTCTTCAAAAATCTTTCTAAAACCTCAAAAAAACTACATAACTACATTCATAAAAATTATAGAATCATTTGCAAACATTATATGAGATACATTCCATGGACTATGACTGCACCGATAGGGCCTGATGGATCCCTATGAGACAGAAATGTTGATAAGATGACTGAGGACATCCTATGAATGAACAAATATGGTTGGTGAGAGAGGATCTACCTACCTCATACTGTGAATAGCCTTGAAGAAACCATAGTTCTTGCCCATGATGCATACATCCATCCATGAAGAACTAAATAAGTGTAAGATAAGATCCACCACCCACACAGATTGGTCCATATCTGTCAAAACCATGATGATGAATTTCAACTTAACTCTGTCTTAGGTCTTATCCATGTCCAACTTTTCCACCATATTTTCCCTATGAACACGCCTGTTGAAGCCTTCAATGTTCTCCTAGACCATCATGATTTACCCTAGAATGGACCCATGTTTAACGAATCCATGCAGCTCACAGGAGACACATTGTTGAAGGTAGGGGCTAATAATGTTGTTAATAAATTAGGTGAGGATATTATATGAAAAATTCACATGTTCATAGGTTGATAATGGGGGATTATGTAGGGATCATTAACCTTGATAATGAAGACCATGGTGGTGGCGCTGGTGGCTCGAGGAAGAGTACCCCCTTGAATGATGCCTTGGATGAAATGTAATAGATCAACCTTGATCATGCTCCAGGAGGCACAGTAAAAGGAGCCTAGGAACCCATCCAGGCTTGGGGTGCTGTCATGGTTTAGGTTCATAGAAGCTCAAAGAATTTCATCCCCCTGCAGTAAAGACCCATGAAGGGCATTGTCATGATCAGACATCACCCAAGGGATGACGTCTGTGATGGATTCATGCCCCTTTGGGTACCCCTCGATCATCTAGGTATTGGATTCAATATAAAACTTTATCAGAATTCCTCCTTCAATCCACCCACCATGTCTTGATTATATGTATAAGAACAATCCTCCAACATTAAATTGGGTCTTTCATGTATTTATATTTCCTTAATGCATGCATGATAAAATTAATTGTTACGGTCCCCCTCATGAATCCACCTAACTCTAGATTCATCATGTTTCGTGCACTCCTCTCTGAGGAGAATTCACTCCTAATCATCTTCCTTTGTTCCAAACTATCTGAACAACTCCTCATTCCATGACACTACAATTTTGTACTCTTGTAGAAATGTTTCTAACATAATCCAATCCAAATCACACACATGTGGAGGCTAGGCACATACCCCCACCTAAAGATCCTCCTGAAGAAGCCTTAATTTTGTTGTAACTTTTCCCATAGGTTCCCAATCATGCACCTATTACATGATGAACCGAAAGTGTACCAAAAATCTAGGTAAATGACCCAGAGGGAAGAGAACGCCACAAAAAATCTCTTATCTTGGCTAGGAATGATGTCAACTAGGAGAGGTGAGTGGTCCGATAAGCTGTAGACCAAGTCAGAAACCTTCGCATTCCGAAAGGTGGAGACAACATGGGAATTGTCTAGGAAGTGGTCCAACCGGCACAAGGTGAAATGAGAACATCTCTAGTTGTCGCACAAAGTGAAACGTCTCCCAAAATACAACATGTCTAGTAACAAATTTTGAGATATAAATAGGATGATCTCTAGGATTGCACGACAGGGAAATAACCCCTTCCCTTATTCTCAATGGGGTCTGCCACCACGTTGAACAACGATCCAAATGGAGGAAAAAATATCTACAAATTGCAAGGAACCCCACATCCTTATCATGTGGTCGAACTCCACAATCTTGCTACAATCTTTTATAATTTTTAGCACTGTAACTAATGATAACTATTTTGAATAGACTTCACTGATACTAAAATCTGTTTTATATTGAGCTCACATGCCGCGAGCATTCTAGAAAAAGAAGGATAGCATTAAAACATCTTGGGCTTGGAACTGGCCCCATGCATCATTTCCATTGAGCATGAAGAAGTGGACTGTCTCGGAAGCTTCATGTGGGATCTTTTCCTCACCCATATACAATCCATGGGAGGGGAAAAGTGGGGAGGGGACGAGTAGAGAGGGGAAGACATCACTAGTGTGCCATATGAAGGGAATTGGTGGGAGGAGGACTGGGGTATAGTAGGGTGCAAGTCAAAGGAAAACATATAGAAGAAGAAGTATGGATGGACAGATAGGCTGAGGGAGCGGCCTAATAGCCCTCCTCAATAACACCCTCAAGATAGGGAGGAGTGGGTGCAGGCAGAAGAGATTGGTCACAATCGGATCGCTAGGCCCTAAGAGAGACCAAAGGAAAGCGCTCTATAGAGGGATCCTCCTCTGGAGAAGGAAGTGCATAGGAGGAGGCCACATCCTGATGACATCTCGTGTCACAATAAAAGGTATAGAGAACGAGTGTAATCCATGGATATCTAAACCTACTTTGAGCCATGAGATGTCGAAGCATGACTGAAAGGGGCCAGAGGACCGAGGAATCCTGATGCTTAGTACGGGACCGGGGCGATATAGGTAGCCTCCAAAACAACCTGAGTTGAAGAGGCTACTAGAACTAGAGACTCCAGGCCACATGTTACCACTGCCATGTCCAAGGTGCCGACACGAGCTAAAACTCCCCCACCCTGGAAAGTCAAGGAATTAGTCGAGTCGAAAACAGGCTGTATGGGTGAATTTAGAGATTCGCATAAGGGAAAAGATGATGATAGATACTTCCCAGACTCCACCATATGATTCCTTCTCTATACAGGAATCAATTTTCCTTGGAGATAGAAAAAGGAGAAGAAACACTGTATGACTTTGTAGGTAAGGGCTTGGATCCAGTCGATGCTATCTGAAATGCAGAGATAGATCTGATCAGAATGGGGGAAGCTTGGTCCATGTCCACGGAGATGTGTGCTATGGATTAATCATCATTGAAAATCTTCCTGTCATCCTCACATAGGAAACAACCAAGGGAGTTTCCAATATCCTAGAGAAGGAAATCATTCAGGAAGGGGAGGGGAAGGCCAAGAAGAGATATCCAAACTAGAGCCTGCGAGAAATACCTCCCCCGATGGAGTTCCATATCCCAATAAATCAAGGGGAACCTCCATCTACCAAATATCCTAGGAGGAAAAAAAATATTGAGATGAAATCCTCCTATAAACATAGGATAATGAAGATAGACATCTAGTTCAAGGACGAGACCTTATCCAGTGTAGCTAGATCCCACAATTGGGTGAGGCCCAATACAGCCTTCTAGAGGCATTACTCATAGTTACCTCTGTGATAGAACCACATAAACATTTAATATCCTTTAATGGATTATTTTAAATGTAAAAAAACATAATATATTACTTTCATAAACATTATAATGTAATTGTATACTTATCCACAATGTCTATCATACTCTTAACTTCCATCATATATGATTTCATAAATTTAGTATCAATGATTTTTTGTAAACATCCTAAAATAAAATCTGTAGAGACCCAATCCATTTATTCTCGATCCTATGTATGAATTTACTACATTATCATAGATACATATGGTCAATCCCCAAAAGTTCAATCAGTTTAAAAGTTGTGGAGAAATTGATATATACATGAAACCCAATTTAGATTTTGAATAATTAATAATTAATAATAAAATAAAACCATATACATCAGTTAAAACACATTAACATATATTATCTTTATAAATAGGTGGATTTAAAAAAATAATGGGTTGATATTATTAACCATAATGGTTACATATATAGTGGAATATATCATGAATCAATAAAGAATAATCAATATACAATGGTAAATAAATAAACCCACATTCCACTTAATCAATAAAAAAGCTTTAATAATTATATAGTGAATAATCAAAATGATAAGGTAAATAACTAAACATACACTCAATTTAAATATCTTTACTACTTGAGTAGATAATGCATAATATATGTGGCATGGTATATAATTGAACATAGAGTACATTTGATAACATTCAATGTAAACAACATTTTCAAAAATTGCATGTAATATAAAAAATATTCATATACTTCTCATTATAATATGAATATTTTTGAGAAATATAATTTCCAATGAGAGATGACCAAAATATAGAATTTTTTTCATGATAAATTTAACAATCACATAATAAAGTGAAATTTGACAATAACTTTTACTACTTAAAAATTTTCAATTAAAATCCCCATTTATGTAATGATTTAAATTGATACATAAAACAAAATAATGTATTGATGAATCATGATAGTTAATGTAAATGTGGTGGTATATGAACCAAATAAAATTTAATTACTTCATAATAACAAATAAGTATCCATGGATTCTAAACTGTGATAAAATCCATTACCTCACACTTATTTTCAGATTAACATTCCGTAAACACATGTATAGTTGTTTTAAACATGTTATTAACATATATTGGTTCCATAATAATATTTATAATGTCATATATGATCCATTTATAACATGTAATCTTCCATTATGTAACAGGCTTTCATTATTTTTATTATTTCATATGTGAATTTCCATGTTTTCCTATTTGTTATTTGTTAAGATTTGTTTGTCATAAGGTGTATTATATTGTTCCTTCATATCTAAAATTATAACAAAGACATATTAATCATATTGAAAAATAAATTATACTTTTATTAAAACCATGAAATATGGTTTTGAGAAATGAAGTTTGTTATAATCCTAGAGATGATACATCGTACATACCCATGAGTAACATTTCCATTTTTCAATGATCATAATAGAGTAGAGGTATGTATTATTTTACCATTCCGAAATTTTTATAACTTCATAAATAAAAACATATTAATTTATTTATATATATACATATATATCATCAATGAGATGTGCTGATGAAAATAACCACACATTAATTTTGGAATGTGACAGCCCACACATACCTGATTGATGTTGTAATTTTTAAATTATATAAAAGGTAAAATATGATTTATTATCTTTTAACAATGAAAAATTTCATGAATATAATAATTATTTCATTTATATGACCTATATTCAATCGCATTATCTGTATCACAATTAATTTAAAGCATTAGTGAAATAAAAATCATAGAGAAACGCGATGCGGTAGTCCACTATACACATGAGCGATGATATTATATTTCCTACTAAATATAAAGTAAAAAATGGTTTTTCTTATTTGATTAAAAAAATGTATAACTATTTTATAAATATTATATATATTCTATTGGTAAATCATCATTCTTAATTGTAATATGTTGTAATAGAAAAATGATTTACATCAGTTCCCTAGGGGGTAGTCTTATGTTTAGATGAATGATGATTTCATAACCCATTCGATGGATGTGAAAATGGTTGCAAGTCATTACCTTAATATCAAAATAAATAATTTTATGGAAGATAATTTTTTGATTACCTCATCATGGTTTAATATGAAATGAATGAGGATGATGAAAATATATAATAAAAAACAGTCACCGAATAAATTTACCTCTCATACAGGTAATAACCATTGGTTGTCACCAAAATCCTTCCCTGTCTAGATTTTGGGCCATAATATGTATTATAGGATAAAAATATAGATCATTGGAAATAGTTTTGAATGGAAATAGAATATATTAATATATGTGATGGTTAGATGAAAGAGGAGATTAATTGGACTCTTATAAGTGAGGTGAGTGGTACACTTGTAATGTTTTAAACAAAAATGAAATATTAATGTATTTCACTTTTTAAAAAGAGACCAAATTTATTTTTTGTTGAGAATTATAAATTTTTGTGTCAAATTATTCAATCTAATAATTTTTTTACAACATTTTATATAATTGGAACCCTTACCATTTTAGTTTAACCTCGGGAAAAACAATTTTTAACTTAATTGCGTGGAATAATATTTTCTGTTTTCAATATTCATTTTGGGAAAAATTTATGCTAACAATATTAGATGATATAAATAAATATGATTTACATCATTTAAATAATTTTTTAAAATTCCATTCATAGAATTTGATGAGTTATATTAAAAATTAATCTCATAGATGTGACGAGAACACATGGTTTGAAAGGGAAGTTGTCTTAACGTATAATTTCTTTTTCAAAATACAATATCAAAATGGTTCTGATGTGATAAAATTGATGTGTAAATATATAATTGAAAAAATTTTACTTTAAAAATAATAAAAAAATAACCAACATTTCAAATTATTTAACCAAAAGTGATGTTTTTAATTAGAAATCAATTTTATCACTATTCATCAAAAAAAATGAATCATTTTAGAAATATCTATAATCAAAACCTTAAGATAATAAAAATAATTTTATTATAAAAATGAAATTAATTTTATAAGAAAAATTCAAGAAGTGTTATAAACTAATTTTAAATGAAGAGTGGCAAGATGACTAATTAATGTTTTTGAAAAAAATATGGCTTTTTCGAAAACATTTATTTTTAATATTAATTAAATAAATATTATTTTCATTATTTAGTAACTAATATTCCTAACAATAATTTCAACATATAGGGTGTAATGGTATACCTTTTTAATGTTTAACTAGAATTAGTTTTTCATCCATCAAAATCTATCAACGTGATTAAATATATTTAAAAAATAAAAATATTATAACGTCTTAGGGTGATAAAATTTTTGAATTTGTTTTGGAGTTTGATGAAATATATTCTATAAAAAAATTTATTCTTATTATAAAATCATGGGGTTTTACATTATAATTAATTATGATCATAGACTTACATATGATATCATTTTATAGAATGATTTTTATTGGTGTATAGATCGACCTAATAATTTACATATCAGAATTAATGGATTATTATGATTAAGAAATTTTTTTCTATTTGAATAATATATTTATTCTAGAATAACAGTTCTACTATTGATATACATTTAACAACATGAATCATATTTTAAGCGTGTTATTGAAATAAAAAATAAAATAGATGAAAAATGAGATATGATACTTTGTAGAGGTGGTATTCTACATTATTCACAATTATAATTATTATTTTTCAAATAATGAGTCTGAAAAAATGGATAAAATTTTTTTCCATAAAAATATTAATTATATTATATGATTTACATTTATTCTATATTTTTACCATTATGATTACCAAAGAGATGTGGTGGTGAAAAATCGTAATTCAACCCATTATTGATGAAAAGTATACACACTGAATCAAATAAAGTTTTGTTTTTATTAATTGAAAAGAGGAAAGGTGGTTAATAGGAATTTATCTATAAAAATAAAATAAATATTCCATTATAAATTAATTATAAAATATTATTTTTGAATGTATGAAATAATTAAAAATATGTATGAAGGAATGTAATCATTTTGAGTACTTGATCTTATGTATGAAAGAATATTTGGAAATAATGGTCTTTGAAAATATATTTGGACAATATTATAAGGGGTAAAATAATATAATTATAGGGAAATACAGATTTTATACTAAAAATAGGAGGCAATTGTTTTTGTGTTTTTCCCAATGGGGTGGTGAGTGACCCCTCCTATATGTGCAAAGTGTGGTATTTTGTAAATAGTACAACTTTATATAAACATTTAAAATTTTATACCTATCAATAAGAAATAAAATTTATAATAAATATACGAGGGATGATAAATGTCTTAGGATATTATAGAAACACATTTTAATTCATGTTTTAACCTTTTATTTAAGTCGATTACTTTTTGAATTTGCCTATTTTCCCTTTTTTGGGTTTATTGTGATAATTAGTTTTTAATAAGTAATATAATTTAAATTATTGATAATAAATTTGAAATTATTACATATTTTATACATAATAGTTCTAGATACATAATAAATTGTATGTAATAATATTTGGATTTGTTGTGAAACTCAATTTTAACATTTGAGCATGTAACGTGTAAAAACACATATTTTGAAAAAGTGAATTTTTAATCTCAAAATTTATGTGATGGATATAATTATCAATTTATATTTTTTTTATTATAAAAATAGGACTATTAATAAAACTTATAAGTCCTTAAATGAAATCTTAAACAAAATTTGACAAAAAAGACTATTTAATTATGTGAAAGGACTAAATACAATTTTTATTGAAAAATATTACTTATATTGTTAAAAACAAGAATTTTAAATTTATAATAGTATTTTAAAATTTATATATTTAATCTGTAAATATATAACTCTTCATTATGAAATAAATTTATATATTTTTATGTTATATGCAGTTCAACCTATATTCATAAATGCTATGTTTTAGTGAAAACAATATTTTTCATTATTGAGTAATAATCAATTATATAGTATATATTCCAAAAAATCATCATAAGATAATTTTAAAATGTAGGATTACTGAATGAAGTTTATTTTTAATATTAAAATTATAAAATTTAAAAATTTATATAAAAAATAAATTCATAATATAAAGATTTTTTTTTAAAATGCACATGTTAACTAGTATGCTTTCATGAATTTATTTCACATAAATGTATGATTTGAATAATATAAATATATAATATTAAGAATAAATTATTTTAATTTATTTATTTTTCAATAAATTATATTACAATTTTTAAAAATGGCTATTTAAAAAATATTAAATTTATATTAAATAAAAATTTCAAAATATGATTATAATTATTTATTTATAATTTAAAAATAAAATCTAATATAAATATATTTATTTAAATATTATCATAGGATAATAAAAATTATTTTAATTATATTTTGTAAACTAAAAAAATAAATAAATAATATATATATATATATTAAATATTATATTTTATTCCACTATTTAATATTCATGAATTATAATATTATAAATTTACTAAAAATAATACATTTTATTTTTATGTACATCCAATGACCATATTTTTACGGAAAATATTTCAATTGAAAATAGGTAAAACTACTAGATTTTTGTTCAATATATATCCCCACTACACTCATTCATCCAATCTAGACTTCTTTAATCTCACTTCTCATTTCTATAGTATTAATTTTATATTTTAAAATAGGCTTTGGAATATCATGATATTATCCACATTGTAGGTTTTAAATGTCTATTGGTGGTCCTCAAAGGATAAAATAATCAATGTGATCTCCTAGTGTTAATGATCTTAATATTTTATTTTTCATTTTTCCCTTTGAAATTTTACCAATTAAAAAAAATATTTTATAATTATAAGAATATTTTTTATGGAATGTTTAGGATGCTTAAAACCAAGGGGAACTAAATTGTACAATCATAATTAAATTTATCCCTTGCAATTTTAATTATTACTCAAATGAATTTCAATTAGTATAATCCAAACATATTAATCAATAATGATATAACTTATAATATGAAATGTTCTCTACTCTATTGGGCTATATTGTGTTACTTATCATTACTCAAAAAAATCATTCATACAATCATATACTTATGTACACATATACCATAATCATATATTCTCCATTAAATTTAGTTATAAAAAGAATATTAATATCTGATTCATTAAATCATACTAAAATATTTTATGGTTAATCACATTAACAATGAAAATAAATTGGAAATCCTCTTTTAAAAAGGGGGAACACATTACATGGAATAAATCCCCAATCCCAATGCCATTCTTAAGTTCTTCACGCATCAGAACCCCTATGGGAAATTAAAAATCATTCCGTAGAGACCATGTAGCCAAATGACCCAATTGATGTCCAAAAAAAACATAACACAAAGGCCTATATAGTCTTTTGAATTCCCTATCACTCGAAGGCCTATAGTAAACCTAAAGCCCTAATATAGCATGTAGGGCCAAATTGACATGGAATAACAGCCTAATTGTTTGGAAAACCCTAAAAATAATAATCCAATATAAGTAGTGACCCCTATATTCCATGTCAACCACTTAAATAGATGTTTCCACTATAGAAGAATTCCAATACAACCTCCTCGATGCTATGATTCCACTATCACCTAATAACATAGACACTACCACCAACCATGTTTCCATACTACACCAATGTTTTGATGTTTGTTGTTCCTTATATATCACCATTAAATTCCAAATACAACCAATAACAGTTGATGGTACCCCACAGGATGGTGATCTATCTGCAACCTTTCATCAATTCCATGTACAATATCCACATAGAAAAATAGACATCATAACTTATACTATCATCAAAATCAACCAATGCCACAACCCCATATTGGAGGCCAAGATATACCACCATTCAAGGAGTATAAATAGAAAAGAGGAGTAAGTGGAATATATGTGTAGTGAGATCCATGGACTCATGGATCATAGATGAGGTTTAAAAATCCCTAATATCAACAAGATAAACACAATATCATGTTCTGATTTTAAAAACCAATAAAACTACGCACTAGATCAGATGATATATGAGGGATTTTCTAAAAATGATACACTCCGTTTGACCTCCTATTTCATGTACGGAGACCATAAAAGATCACTCTCAATAGATGATAGCTCTTTGGGGAGCCATTTGTTAAGTTAAAATACCAGTTAAATCATATATTATTCTTAAAAGTAACCCTATCTATAATGCTAAAATGAAATTTAACAATACTTCATAATATAAATAATGAATGAGTATATATATATATATATATATATATATATATTCATAATCCAAAATATGTGATGAGATTAACAAAAATAATTGGTATATTTTTTTCATTAAATCAATAATGATATGCAAGGTTATCAATACTATGAAACTCACATTCAAAATAATCAAGAAAATATTTAAAAATTATAGTTTTCCATCCATCAATAATGTGTCTATAATCATTATCACAAATAATATAGAATTCTAAAAAAATTAATTTCCAATGTTATTGATACACACTAATAAATGACGGAAGAATTTCAATGAATAAATAATGCAAAATAATATATAAAAGATTCTTCTAATATACATGAATTTTATATTAGATTATAATATCATTTATAAATATCAATTCCAAATGAAAATAAGTATCAATAATTAATTTATATTAAGATATCATCCTCACTACCATAGGCAAGACTCTGATAAATTAATTTTCTATCCGAACCTTAACATGAGTTGATTATAAACTATATAATTTGTCTCTTACGATTTAAAAATACATAGTCGATTCAATTTATAAAACTTCTTTTAGATTCATTTTTGGGATCCTATTTGAACATATTAATAAAAACTAATTGAATAATATCTAATATAATCTATGTAAATGATCACATGAATATAACATCTCAAACCAATGATTTATTATCTAGTGAAAACTTAATTTCAACATAAGATATTTTCATTTCAACTACATCACAGTTTCTTCATATATTAATTCACTTTCTAGAGCCTATAATACAAAATTTTTTTCTATCATTATTATTAATCACACTTCATAACATGATTTGGAAATAAAAAACATAATAATTTCTTATAATTATAGTATTATTGAATAAATCATATCCTCAAGGGTATATCTGTAGGTGTATAGTACTTGTCCCACTCATCATCCATAGCTTCAATATTTATTTTATACTTTACTGAATATTTTTTGAGTAATAAAACCTAGGTGTTTCAGTCTAATAGTCACATCCACTAACCAGTATCTAGAAAAAGTTATAATTACTTGGATAACCACATAATATATTCACTATGAAAACATCAATATTTTATCCTATACATATAGACTTATATATTGGTTTTTCACTAGTGTTATCATATCCTAATAACCTAAATAATCAATATTATCAAAAATAACAAAAAATCATATCTATATTTATGAAACATGATTAACCATATACTATATACAATTAAATTGCACAAAAATAATACCCTAACCACAAAAATAAAAAAACCATGCTCTAGTTCAATCTGTTGTAGATTGAAACCTCACTCCCAGATCTGGTGGTGAAAACATCTCATTTAAGCAGTGGATTTGATACAAAATAAAGCATCCCACTAACAAGAAAAGTTAATGAAATTATATAAAAATAATATTTTATTAAAATAATTAAAAAAACTATTTTTTATATTTATAGAGATATGTTTCAACAAAAGTTCAATTTTTATAACTACAAGTAACTTTTCTGAAAATATAATCAATTTAATAATCCAACACAAGTCTTCAACATGTCCTTGAAAATTTCCGTATAAAATAAACTTTTAAAAACAACTTAATTATTACATTTCCTTATAAACTATTAAAATGAATGTATTGTAAAATTATGGTATCATATTCTCTATATGGGAAATCATAATATCTGATAATGAAATTTCATTATTGAGCATCATATAATTATATGGCTATAATTAGGGAATATAAAAATTATAGTCCAAACAACGGATATATCATAAATATTTTTCATAAGTCATGTAATAAAATTAGATAAGATTTTAATGATAATGGAAACCTGATTCATTAAAAATTTTCCATAATATTATAGAATACTCTGGATAATGAACATTAAAATATGGTACAATCATTAGTATATGGAATATTAAATTCATCAGAGACACCATTAGTTCACATTCTTATGAAAAACTAAACCGTGACCATAAATATATTTCTCATTAGATATAAATAATTTAACAATAAATTGTAGGGTCATGTAGTACCAAACCAATTATGATTTCATACTTATGTGTTCTACAAGAAAACAATAACTCATCATATAATAAAAACATAGGTGATTAAAATTGGGTTTTATTCATAATATTATAATGAACCCATGGAATTAAAATAGGTTTCATAAACCATTCAAATTGAATTTCATATGTAAAAAATTTACAATTCCATCCAAAATAGTAACATTAAATACACATAGAAATTTATAGTGTATAAAATTATATTCAGTATAATTCTAGGTAAATATCCTCCAGTCAATATAATAGAGAATATGGTTTTTACACCGTATAGATAAAAAATATAGATAATTGAATAATTTAAATAATCAATCTATGTTTGGAATTTGGGTTAACATGCATTAAGAATATAAATAAATAATTATTCACAAATGGTAGGCATCGAAAGAAAAATTATTTTCACAAGCCTTGAATTACATAAGATTATATTTGAAGTGGATGTTCATTTTCATGATTGAATAGAAAATATAAAAAGGTATGAATTGAAATAAGGTGTATTTGTCCATTAAGATAATATATTATGTACATAATATGATATATAAATGGAAATTAACCGAGAAAAAATAATTTTTAAGAGTTTTATAAAAATTACATAGGAAAAAAGTTATACCATATATCATTTAAATAAATTGGAAATTGAAAATTTTAAAAAAATTAAGAGCTAAATAATTTTATAGAAATGAATATTCCATTGGTGAATGGATTAAAATAAAAAATTAATGGATATGTAAATATTATTTAATATCGATTATAAATATGAAAATATATTTTATATTTTTCTAAAATTGTATAAAAAATAATAAGTTACGGGTTCTAGTATGAGTTATTTTATTAAGGTAATGTAAAAAATATTGAAATATATTTAATTTTAGAATATAAATATAAATATTATATCATCTATATTATATAATTTTTTAAATAATATTTTTTTATGTAATACAATGTATTTTATTTTTAATGATGGAAATCATTTTTAATGTTTTGAAATACCATTTCGGAAAACCTACACAAAATAATGAGCATCAAATTATACATTTTTTACCACCGGAGTTGGGAAATTTAGTGGACACAAAAGAGGGGAAATTAGGTATATAATTATAGACTATATAACTGGAAATAAAGGAAAATATAGACAATGAGTGGAAACTATGATTAAAACAGATGCACATTTTTCATAATAATTATATTTTTTTAGAATTAATTTTTTTTAATATAAAATATATGAATAAAAAGATAATTTTTCAATAAATTGGATGTCGAAGAACACTAAAAATAACCATTAATTAGGAATAAACCAATCATTGAAAAAATATGTTCAAGGGGAAGAAATATAACAAAATGACGGGATTTAAATCAACAAAAACCCTAAATACATTGGTATCAATTTAATCAAAAACCGTTTAAATAGAAAATATTATCTTGATATTGAAACCCATGATTTAAATTTATATGAAAAATGAAATTTTTTATGTAGTAAATATATTATTCTAATGAAAACATGATTTGTTAAAAGAAATATGTCTTTGTGAGTGAAAATTTAAAATGATAAACCATTACCTTATTTCCGTGTTTACTTGAAATTAGTCTAAGATCCAGTATAAAAATCATTAATATCCTAACAACCTATTAAAAAACCACATTCACATTGATTAAATATTACGAATATGATTTATAATTAATTATAATAATTATATTAGTCACATATAATTTATTTTCAAAATCATGTGTGATTAATCATTGTTATTTTGATCTAGTTTAATATTAGAGATATTGTTATTCATTAATATCTCATTATCCATAATTAATTAATATTAATATGTACATTTATGTATATATTTTATAATTACTAAATTTATTTATGTATTTATTTTATATTAATTTTTATTTCTATTTGTAAATATGAAAACAACAAAAAATTAACAAAAACAACTATTAATTAATTATTATTATTATGAATGCGGTTTATTTTTGAAAAAAATGAATGCATTATTAAATAATTATAATGTTACTTGTTAGATATTTTAATGTTTTTAAATAATATTTTATGTGATTATAAAACATAATAATGAAATTTGATGTAAAAGGGACATGTTATTTGATGGAGGCGCTAGATGAAAAAAATGAAAAGTTGCAATTGTTATTCCTCAAATAATGAGAGGGAAAATATGGGTATTTAATTTCTTATATTCATAATAATTATGATATTATACATGTTACGTTTTTCATTTATTTCACTTCTATAATCGATGAATTGAAGGGGTGAGGAAAAAAAGGATGTTGTCACTTTAGAGAGGCGGTTGTCAAAAAAATTCATGAACAATGATTTCGTTTTTCTTTAATGAAATTGGGAAATGTGTCTCATAGTTATTGAAAAAACCTGATTTTTATGAAAGAAACACTATGTTCTATAGCATACATGACACAATACATCAAGCTTAAATGAACAAGTAAATATTATTATTTAAATGATACCATTGTAAAATAGTCGTTAGAGTAGAGGGAATGAAATTTATTAACGAAATTATAATGATATAGATTAAACATGTTTATATTGTGATTTATTGGTCATTAAGTTAATTATAAATTGAAATAAAATAAATTGAATTTAAAAGATACGTTTTTATGAAAATTAATTTAAAATAAAAAAAATTATAAAATAAGCATACCATGATTATTGTATTATATTAATGAAATATGAGTTAGTTACTATTTTTAAAATTTTTCTTATATGTTTTATAGACATGATATAAGAACAAAGTCAATTTTTTTCATGCAAGGAGTATTTTAAAAATATTCATTTTTATAACTTTTTGATGGAGAACCCATTTTAAATATAGTTTTTGTAAATTTTATAAGTTTTTTTTACCAAATAAAATTATTTTTTAGAAGAGGGAACTTAATTTTATCTTTTTATAAGTTTTTGGTATGAATCTCAGGAAAAATATTTTTAATTAATGGGGAGAAATATTGCATTTAATGTCATAAATGGATTTTGCTTAAAATTTATTTATTTTTATAGATTGTACATTTAATTGTATTAATGTATAAATATATTATTATTGTTTCATGTAATTAAATATTTGTCATTTTTATTAACAAAAAGTTTAAATTCGATATAAAATCTATATGAAATTTTGAACCATTCACTTTTAAAACATGAATTTCTATTTTTTCCTAAAAAATTAATTTTTAATGTAATTATTAAATTTTTATGAATTGAATAGGGTAAAATGAATTCCAAATTTTGAATAATTAATGAAAAATTAGTTTTTCATGTCAATTTTTTTAGGTATAAAAAAGATCCAGTTGAAAAAATAATTTGTTACCTTTGTATTGGAAAATTGTGACAAGGGTTAATGTTAAAAGGTTAAAGCTTAACATTCCTCAATATTTCATTATTTAATTGTTTTTTAATTGTGTATCATTTCTTAAAAACATATAAAAAATTTAATGAAAGTATATTTCTTTTAAATTAATTCCACCCTAATATGGTTGTCTTTTAATATAAAATAATCAATATATAATTCACTTGAATCCACATCTTCTCAAGTATAAATACTACCATATCACCTCCCCATTTCGACCAAAATATATATATTGGTCCACCAATATCTACCAAAACCTATCCTCCGAACATTCCCTACTTCCAAGTGCTACTGATCTCATGAAAAGTCCAAACCCAAGGATTTCAAGTGTCTTTCGATGTGGGGATATTCTAAATGAAATTTTCTCAAAGAACATCTCTTAATTTGTTTTCTTCTTCTAATTTATCATAACCTACTTCATACTTCAATGTATTATTACTAATAAATCAAGTAAATAATTTAGCTTAATGTTTTTAGATGAATATTTATTTTCCATTTCATTTCTCACCTCCTCTTATTAAATGAAATTGAATTGTTGCCTAGGTTATGTAGGTCAATCACCTCTGTAAAAAATTGTTTTCATTATTTTTCCTTTAACAACTTCATGTCTTGTTGTAAAAAAAATTTTATGGTCAATTTTATTAATATTTATATTATAAACTTTTTAATATTCTTTAAAGTTCATATTAAAAATACATTAATGGTTTCTATATTGTGGTTGTACAATAACTACATTTGGAGACGTGTGGACATCCCCCTCCAAAAAATGATTTAATTTGTTCACATGTCAGATAGAATATATTAAGGATTTTTATATTAACAATATATGATATAAATTACACATTAATTCAACTATAATTATATTATATATGTTAATATTTATTTAAATTCATCTCATAAATTTTTTATCTTTTAGTATTATTGAAAAATAATATTGTCCATTCGTACGTACGGTCTACCATATCCATTAATGGTGTATATAGTTTGACTATAAAGATTACAATAAATAATTATATAATACAAATATAAGATATTTATACATTGTTTTACATTCTGGATATGACATACTTTTGAGCTCATGGACAATTGACTTCATATCATGTTCATTTTCCACTCAAGAACTGAATATTAACAAAGTATCTAACATGAACTAAAATAATTATTTAACTATTATAACATGGTAATTAATGAATAAAATAGTATAATAAACATTAAAACAATTATCAGAATGAATAAATTAACCTATTATTATTATTCAGGAAGAAAAGGGCACATACGAGATGAGTCGAACTCGAGGTAAGGGAATTTCTTAACCCAATTGTCATTCATTGCATTAAACTTATACTTCTGGATTTTTTCATTATACTATTATGTCTGAAATTTATTTTGAGTATATTATCATTTATTTAGAATTTCTATGTTTATTTATTGTGAAAAAACATAATCAAACTATTTTATTAACAAAACGATCTTGGTAAGGGACTCCATATCATTATTTATTCATTGAGGCATTTCTTGATAATATGCACATTTAATAATTTATTAGGAGTATATTTAGCATCTAAGACATCTAATATATATATATATATATTATAAATACTAATGTTAATTATGGTTTTGGTAAATTAATTAATTCATGTAGATCAAGATTTACATGTTCAAAGGGGTGTGCGACAAATTGAATGTTTGAAGATTTAATTATCAAATATTTTCTTCATGATATTAATTCACATATTTATTTATATAGATATAAATGGATTATAACTGACATTTATGTCAATATTTTAAAGTATTTCCAAAGGAATCTTTTTATATTAATTGTTTTACTATCTTTATAAAATTATAAAATGAATGATTTTTTTAATGTATGTGGAAATAATGAAATCTCAGTCACCATAACTATTATTTGATATTTGGATTCTTTTATAATTATTTAAGTTTCTAATGAATTATTATTTCTTTATCCCCTTTTGGGGGTTTTTGGTATTGAAAATTGTTTTTAAATTGAATTGATGAATAGAATATCTTGAAATGATTTTTTATCAATGACAATAATATTCTAATAGTGAAATGTTGAGAATTACAATCTTTTATGTGTAATGATTATATAATGTCACATAGAGATTTGTTGAGTTGTTATGTAGAAAAACAATATGGTAGGGTTTGTGATAAAACTAGGAAATTTTTTTATGTTATCACATACAATTCAATTGGTATAGAAGTCAACCATATGACTATTCTATTTTTAAGATTAATATGTGTGGAATTCGACTATATAGTTTCTTAATTTATGTATGATATTGTCCCATGTTAACTTTTTATATTTTATATGCTTCAAATGTGTTTAAGTGTAATATTTTTATTTTAAAAAGTGTATTTAGATATCTAATATTCAGTAATTATTAATTACTAACTCTCAGCTGTGAATGTATTATAATATGATAAATTATTCAGGGTTTATATGTTTTCAGAAGAATACTAGTTTTCCTTTTTTGTGTATCCCTTAAAATGATTTTTATGATCATACCAAATTGGGAAATTTTTTCTATAGGATTGAATGGAAAATAGAGTTCAGAATTAGAATAAGGAAATGTTATAAAGAGTACACAAGAAACAAAACCATTTTTACTAATTTTGTTTATTAAAAAATGTATAGGGTGTAGAAGTGTCTACATTGTAATATATGAGTTTATATGTCTGAGTCATGGAAAATTTAACTATTTCTCTAAAAATTGGAATATCCCCTATGTTATATAAATCCTAATTATTAACTTAACTTAATATTATGTGATTATTAAAAATGTGGCCCTATAGTTGGTATCAGAGGTAAGTTAAGATAACTTTTGATGCTAGGGTGTTATTTAAAAATAAGTTAATTTTTTTATATAACCACAATAGTTATAATATTATAAATGGGAATAGTTATTCAAATTAAATTTAATGAGTATTAGATAACTTGAATAAGTATATCTTATAGTTTTTTCTCCTCATAAGATAGTATATGATGATTTTATTTATACACTCACTTTATCCTTTTTGGTTTTAGTAAATGTATCGATCTAGCTGGTACCAATATAGAAATCGAATTGATGAAAAATTTAGTAGTTATTTGAATATGAAAATATATGAAATAGTATATGTAATGAGATATCTTGTGGTTATTCTAAACCAACAATAGGGAGTCTCATTAACCACTTAATCCTTGGTGTGTTTTCTAATGCATCATATACGAGGGAATGGAATCAATGATGATGTTTAGGAAATAATGTTAACAAGGGAGAGTATATTCAATGAAATATGTGTGATTAATGTGGAAATAAATAACAAGTAAAATGTATTAATTTGATGGGAAGATGTTCAATATGGGGTAAATATTATCATAATTAAATAACCTACCGTGAAAAAAGGAAGCATTTAGTTATTGTAGGAAAGGGAAATAAGTTCATTCTGAATTATAAAATCGATGTTTTAAATTTAGGGAGTATATTAATTCTGAAAATTGATGTCATATGTAGAATGTTTGGGAATGATATGTGTAATACTATACAAATATATCTTTATCAATACCTAATTCCAATACTATTGATGATAATGATTTTATCTTACTTCCAGTGATTGGAGGTTTCATAGTTGTGAATTTTGATTGGTGATCTAGGGAAATAGATTTAGTGTCCCTTGAGTTCGTCTCATAGGCATGTGAACTTAGTGTTCATTTGAATATTGATTAATACATTCACTGAGACTTTTTAAACCATCTTGACCACCTAAGAGATGTAATAAGTTCTTTTTGGTCAAAATTTTCTACATGTATCACATAATTGGTTCATTATTATAATACTCATGAAGATGCAGATTTAGTATAATGGTCTATTTTGGGGGATCATCCCCCAATTGGATAGTGATTGATTAATACACTTATTGAGAATCATATATATACACATATAGAGGTTGAAGTAGAAGAAAACATTAAGTTTTATATGAAGTTTGTTATGGTGGTACCATTATATTAAACACATATGTTGAGTTAAATTCATGATTCTTATTGACAAATACCACCCAGGATTCATGGTCACCCAATCCCCTCTATATGTGGTATTGGAATAGATTGAGCTTGAGTTTCGAGTGGTCTATTTGGTTTGGACCCATGTTAATGGTGTTCCAGATGTCTATAATTCACTAATTTGATTTAGGGAATTAGAATATCCCGATATTAATGATATATGACATGGATTTAGGAAATAAAGGATGATGTATGCTTCCTCTAACTGAGAAGGGTTATTATGATATGATGTAAATGTTGATGGGCATGTCAATGCCACCCAAGGGGGGTAGTGTAAAGGTTTGGAAGATGTAATCTATCTACAATAGTTTTTGAAGATTTTTTTTTCTAATATGTCAAATTGGTTAATAGTTAAAAAAATATATGGAAAGGTGAGGTTATCTTCAGTTTATTGAGATTGTCATCTACATGCATCAGGTGTGGTTCAAGGAATGGCATGTTTTATCTCTATTCTTGATTAAGTTTAGGCTTATAGTAATAAATTTTTTTCCCAAAGTGTATTCCATGATTGAGACCAAGTGATTCTAGTGGAACCTTATAGATCATCCCATTTTTGACAATACTTTAGAGAGGATTCGGTGAGCACACACTTCTACTAAAAGTGTGGTCCAAATCTATGAGGATAGAGAGCCTCACATTTGATCATCCAATAGTGTCGATGGGACCTTAACACATTTCCCTTTTAATGGAATCATTACCTACATTCTATTACATGTTTATTATTACCAACTTGAATATCACAATTTCTAAGTTAGTGGGATGAAATTTTACATCCGTGGAGTGAAGGAATAATAGACGGTGTATGATGAGATCATGTGCAAGAGGATACAATAGATTTCTTATAAACTTTTTGTTTTGGACTTGGAGATGATGATTTTTGAATAGTTCAATTCTATATTTTAAGGGGCACACTGACCTCTTCCCAAAGAATGATATAGTCTTACATCCCAATTGAAATGTATAACTTATTCACAAACATTCACCCAGGGTTGTATGATGTCTTCACTTGTTTATTGAATTATCTCATTGAGTTATGATAGCTGACTGTGTGGTTAGAGGATTTCCATAGCTGGGGATTCCTTTTTTCCTCTTATGGTCACATCGATATACCCGTGATTTTCTCCAAAATGGTTTTTAGAGATTGAGGTTTTATATGGGTAAATGTCTCTAGAACTAGTTGACAATCCAAATAGAGTATCCAACAGTAAGAATTGTTGAATTATTTGATCCATTTTTATATGCGGAGTGTTTCTAGGATTTTTACCACATGATGGGGTATCCCTATATTTGGGATTGAGAAGTGGACATACTGATTAAATCATTCCAGGTTTTCTATACTAAATTTGAGTGCTTTTCTAATACATTTCTGTATGTTGAAAATCCATGGAGTGTTATTGGGACTCATGAACTATGTCATCAATATTATGGGAATGAATTCTCATTTCATTTTAAATAATATCATTTTATTCTCAGAGTTATAGATTGGGAAAGTGAGATACTTGAAGATACATATTGACATTTTCAAAGAGTTACACATGTATAGGAATCCATCTAAGTGTTAATTTTCAATCTTAGAGTTCCTCATCATTTGAATCATTTTCTCAAATTTTTGAGTGATAATATACCCAGAAATGATTGATGTAGTTCTATCATTGGAGCAACCCAAGAGCATGTTGTGGTGGAATATGACCATAATATGGTTTTCCATTCACTATTTTTATAAGACGTGACATAACAACTGACCTTTTTACAGATTCCACTTAGAGACCAGGATGGTAAATCATACATCTTTTCACTAGTTTGTTACCATCTTTTACTTTAGTGTGTCATAGAGGTATAACATGGGGATTACTATGATCAGATATGTCATGGCCATATATCCACTAGAAATGGCCCTAATTGATTTTTACATGGTGGGATCATGTCATCCACGTTTGAGGAAATATTGAAAAAGTATCCATGAATATAGTGATGTAATAAATTAGATTAATGATTTCTCTAAGTGGTATATCCAAGAGAGGTGAGGATGTACTGAGATATTGGATTATTAGGTTAGCTGACCAAGGTTGTAGTATCATGTTTCTGAGTGTCACTATGGACGTATCACATAACGATATGTAATAGATGAATTTCCTAGATGTGAGTGGAAATTTGATGGTATCTTTATAGTTTTCAAAATGGGGATTTCATGATCATTGATAGATCTTGATGTTATATATTTAATTGTTGACTAACTTACAATGTTAGAAAACAACTTATCGATACAAGAGTAGATATTAGTGGAGTGTTCTAGGGTTTCTGAACATATAGAAGGTTGTTCAGCTTTATGGACTTAACTCGGTGATCATTTTAAACCATTATGATCACATAAAATCATGAATATGGAGAGGAAATAACATACCTTCATAATGATATGTGTTTGAGTAAAAATTCTCTACATGTAGACAGTTTTATTGAATTTTTTAAAATCGGGTTTTTGTAGAAAATCATTCAGGTTTTTGTGTTTATTTTTTGTGTCCAAAAGAATCAACAACCATTGTTTGAGTTTTCATATAAATGCAGTTATCACTCAAACATTTAAGAAGTAATATTTGAGGCCATTTATGGTATACCCTATAATTCAACACTATATTTGTTGGATATGCAAAAACAATTTTTGTGGGATCCTAGTTGGTGATAGAGAATGTATAGAAGGTATTAACCATCTAGGTGCAGATGAGGACTACCCAAATTCATTGGGAATCTATTTCAGAACAAAGGAATATTCATTTTTATACGGATGATGTTACCTTGTTCTGTGATAGACTCACATTGTCTATGATCATAGAGGTTTTTCCTTAGAGGATATTTACCTCTTGAAATATTTGAGCCTTTTTATGTATTTCATGGGGTTAGTGAGGTGGAGTACATTTGCGCACAACAACTGATTTTAGATGGGGTTCATCCTATATTCCACATTCCACAGCTAAAGAGATATGTAGATGAACTATTTCATTATGACTTGAAGGTTGAGCTAGACATTATCGATGGAGCTACCATTTCATGGTTCAGATTGAAATTTGAGAACATTTGGGAGAAGAAACATCATGGGAAAGTGATTAAATTTTGTGTGTGTTTGTGGATATCATTGGAAACTTTAGAATAGGTTGTTAGATTGGGCGATCTAGTTTCGATCTTGGGGTCTTAAACTATCTGGGTAGGTGTTCAATTTTTGGGAAGAAATATATTTGAATGTTTCAGTAATGTGTTGAATTTTAAATTTATTTTTGGGGATTTAGAATAATTTAATGAATATTTAAAATTATAGTGTAGATTTGTCTTGTAATTTCATGTCAGGGAGACCCTTGGTACATATATATAAATAATATTAAAGGTTATATAAAATGATTTTATATATATTTTAAAAATAAAGTAATAAATCTAGAAAAGTGTCTCAAATTTTATAACTGATAACACCACTACATATGGGGTGTGCTTTTTACTCTAGGCTTGAAATAATTCATATATGTGTTGGAATCATTGATATTGGGGTAATGGGTGGATACTTGTGAATTAAATTAACAACTAATTATATTGACATTATTTTCCAATACCTATGTTAAATATCTATTTAATCTACATTATAGAAAATTTCCTAGGGTTAGCCAAATAATTGTAAGGTTTTGAGAAGATGAATAGGGATGAATCTAGTTGGGAGAATGTTAGAAGATGATCACGAGATCATTGACTGATTATTGGTGTACTGTGGGGATTTTAATTATCAAGGGAGTTCATGGATATTTTGAATATAATCATGTAGAAAAATTCATCACCCGTGGTTAATCCTAGTCTAAGGTATAGGGTTTTAATTTTTTTATTTAATCCTCGTTTATGGAATGAAATAAATGAGAATTAATTTCTTCTAAATTATATGAGGGATCATTGTTAGTTTTTTTAATGTTTTTTTATCCTCCAAGATCACGAAACATGAAATTATTTTCTTTTTGATTCTTTTTAATTTGATAATCAACCATTCACTTAAATATATCGTGATTTACAAGTGAACATAACAATTGATTAAATATTTCATTTTATTGTGTTCCTTTAATCATTAATTTTTTGATGGCCATAATTGGAATTTTGGTTATCTGGTGGTTTGAAGATACCTGGGAGGACCGATCACTATTTATTCATTATTTTTTCCCATGGATCATGGAAATAGGTTATGTTTGGGGTTTTGTAATGTGACCAGGTCATTGAAATGAAAAGCGGAATTCGAATATGGATTTGGAAATGTTGGATCTGAAAGGGAGAATAACTGAATCTATCGAGAGGAACAGTGATGGAAGATTCAAAGAAACAAGTGACTGGAATCTGCCCATGAGTTGTGATGGTGATCCAATGATAGTGATCCAATGATGTTGAAAAGAGAGGGGCACTACTTTTTGGTCATTATGGGATCTTCATGATGGAAGTGGTGATGATTTTTTTATAAAATAATGGTCATAATTAGATATATTTAATATCATTAATGTTTTTCAACACAGTTATATGAGTTAGGGACATATAATATAGTGAATCTAGTGATAATTATGTTATGTGGGTCAAGACTCATGATGAATTGGTATTTCAATAAAATTACAAATAACATGGCATATAGTTTAGGTAGAAACAAATTTTTGGTTCCCTATATTGAATTTAATAGGATTTATGTGTTCATATAAATTTTATTTGTTGTGTGGGCCCCTAGTCCCACACCATATGAATCCTTGAAGGCCAACTCCTTATGTACAAGCAATATATTCCCAAGATTTCATGAGACTCTGTACACTATGTATGGTGGGTAAAAACACATATATAAGAGAAGGAACATGTGAATGGGTAGACGAAACATTTAAAAAGTCACCCCACCCCAATAATTGTTATATGGAGTACATAATGTGTACTTTAATAAAGTACTGCGGCATGGGATGATTTTAGATGTCAAGTTTCATCCCAGCTTCTACACACTATGTGAGTTGGAAAAAACATGGGCAATGTCTAAATCATAGAGACACACCATGTACTCCATGGTGCATGCCTTGTATAACTTAATAGAAATGTAAGATAGTTTTTTTATTCTAAGACTATATATCATAAGAGATACGGTGAGATCTATTTTACAATTTCAATGAGAGGGAGATCTATTGGTCCATCCCCAAGAGGGTGTTTTGGGTAAACACATCTTGAGCATCAGATGTGATCCCCTCTATAAGATTTGTATAATCTTGAGTTAGGTATCCATTTTTGATTCTTACTTATTGATCCTCTATCATTCTTACAAAGGTATGATTAGGAATATCATGATCAATGTACCTAAGAGGTTGATCCCTCACATAGAAGGTTATTCTAGTTACGAGCAGTTGTCGCCCACTGAACATTGGTATGATCATATATCTATGTATTTCGATCTATTGTATTATGAATGGTTTTCACCTGATAAAGTTATTATCTCAGATGAGACCACTCGGGTTTCTTTTTTTATAAACTCCTATCATGTATGTTCTCTTGGATGAGTTACATTAGTGTATTCTGACCCAGTGTGTGTGTTCTCTCAGAAAGATGTCATCTTTGGGGTATTATTAAGATTGTAGGGTTTCAATGTAGAAATGGATACACCTTTATAATTTTTGTCTAATTATGAAAACATAATGTTTTATATATTTTATTATTGGTTATTTTGATTTAGAGTTGGATCCCTCTTAATCTATTCTTTTTTTTTTGTGATTTTGGGGTTTCATTCTAGTTATGATTATATTTACCCCTATATAGGAACTTCTAACGTTATGTCTTATATAGATGATGGTGTTTTTTATAGCATATTAGCTGGATTAAGAGCATGTGAAGATTAGTTTTTCCAGCATTTCCATTGGGGGGTCAAGAATATTATTTTGAGTAAATTCCACATTTTGGTCAACAAACATGTTTTTTTTAATTTTTGTGGGATTGTATTTATATATTTTCCCCTTATTATAGACAATTTTATACATTTATTTGGGAAATATTTTATTCATCCATTTATATTATGGGTTTTTCCTTCTCTCATTATAATAGCATATAGATATGTGTATACATATAAATTTACTTTATGATAAGGCCTCCCATGTGGTCCATGTTCATTTGGGTCATGATATTGATTCATAAAATAGGTTTTAATCTTGTGTAAAATTAGTAAATGTTACTCTCATGGGAAAAACAAAACAATAATCATACATGGGCAGTATATGAAATGTTTCCTCAAAATGTTTTGTTGATTCTTCTTCAATACACCTCACCTTCATAAATTGACATTCCTATCTATAATAAATGACATCAAAAATTACTTCTCATAAAATAGATGATTAAATTTCGTATTCTCCTCAGAATCAATATCATATTTTTGAAATTATATTTATAATTAAATGTCACCATCAATCTGATTCAAGATCAAAATGATAAATAGAGGTAGTTATCATTTGATATTATCTATATCCCCAAACATAAAATATATTTTATATTTAATTTATCTATCATTCAATTTAAACTCTGTATAATAATTCACCAAAATTCTAAGGGCACTGTTTTTTGGATATACAACCCTATAAAAGTATTTCTATTTGGGGAAATCAATCACCCTATTTCCTAGGGTCAACCATTAACAATCTACATCAACTATGTTATCATTTCAAAATATATTTCTCTTATAAACATAATAGGTTGCTGATTTAGATGTATTTAATCCCCTTAATTCATTCATAAATCAAAATCCTTCTTTTATCTCTGGAAAAAATTCATAATAGATATTGTTCAGATAAATCTATATTTAAATATATAAAATATATCTTATAATAAAAGTACCATAAATTATAGAATCATTAATGTGACCATTAACAATTTATTAAACTCAAATTTTTTCAAATTCCTTTCACTTATAAAAACTATAATACATGTAACTTAAGACACAAAAATATATGGTGTATAAAAATGGAATAACTTTAGTAAGCCTTTGATATATTATTGGTTAAATGTTTTATATATTTAGGTTACAAACTCCAAACAATGTGGACAATTTCACAAACTATAAATTTAATTTACAATATAGATCTCTATTTTTACACATTTATGTCATTCTAGTAACATTTTATGTTTATGATGAGTCAATATAATAGAAATAATATCCTTTATAAAATATAAACACTTTTATATATCCTTTGTAAAATATTTTAAAACATGGTAGGTGAAAAAAAGCATATTAAATGATATAATAAATAAATAAATCAATTTAAGATATGTAAAAACATTAATATAGAAAGATAGATTGACCTTTTTTCAAGAAAACTTTTGGATTATATGAAAATCAATATATGAAAATAATTATTTCCTCAATGAAAACATTTTCAAACTAATAGAAAGCATTGGAAAATAAATATAGGACTCTTTAAGAACACGATAACTCAAAATTAATTTCCATAAAAAAACTCTTTCTCTATTAATCATTAATTACCACATGATATAAAATGATTTCAATAATAACTCCTCTTCAAAATCATATAATAGATATCATGGATATAAGTCCCCGACCTTAAACCTTACTTAATACTGAATTAAAAAGAATAATTCAAATAGAGGATCTTTTTAGGTTTAGAGTTATAGAGAATGTGGACATAACTATTACATATCAAACTATTACAAAGTATACACTTCTACTAAGTTTCCATAAAATAAATAATCTTAAAAAGAAACATGTCTATTTCCATGTTTTAGACAGCCTGGAATTTACTTGATCCCATCCTTAACCCAATTCAACTTTTATGTCCTATGAAAAACATTTCAAAAAAAACATGGGAGGAGCATAAAAAGCTCAGTAAGGGATACACATAGATGGAAAACTGTTAGTATTTCAAAACAACAAGTAAACAATGAATACTTTATCAATGTAATACTTTTAACCATTATGATGTAGCATAAACTCTTCAATGAATAAAAGATCATTACATACCCTTTTGTAACCAAAATAATACCATAAAACCTATATTCATAACATATAAAGGTAACTTGGAACATAAACATACTTAAATGGAATAACCATGTGGTCTACTTCCACACATATCACTTAATGGAATTGCCATACAGCCGAAATCCATACCCAATGCATTGGAGGTTATAAAGTAACCACCCATCCTGGTATTCACAGAACCACCCTTTATATGGTTTCTCACGTAACCACCCGTCAAATGTCCAAGTACCATTATAAAATCAGAAGACATAAAAAAAATAATGGAAAGAAAAAATTTCCACATTTCAAACACAATATATCACTTAAATATATTTACATAACAAATCCATTATAAAAATAATTTTCAATACCAAAATACATAAAATAGTTTATGGTATTTATTTCATTTTAAAAAAACATCACGGCTTATTGTGGAAGCGAAAGACCAAATAATACTCACCGGGGCGGAAAAGTTCATTGTCACCGCATACGTTAAAAGAAACAATAATTTTTGTGGTTTTTTATAACGCTTAGTAGAAAAAGATTCCTTTTGTATAAAGTTAAAATTAAAAGGGGATTATACACCGTATAAAAGAATGTCTTGTACTAGAACAAAATATGCCTCAATGAAAGGAGATTGAGACGAAGTCCCTTACAATGATGGTATCCTTGGATTAAGGATAAATCAATTTCATATTAATTTTTGAAAAACAAATACACCAAATATAAGTGGATATTAAGTGTAAAAAAATCAGAGGTCATTCACACATATTCATAAAATGACATATTCAAGGAGTACAAGTTTGTCCCAAAGAATCAAAATTGGGTTAAGAAGTTCCCTTGCAAAAATTCAACAGCCTAACGGCGTCACTTCAAAATTAAGAAAATGACTTGATGAGAGATAAAAATGGTATCTCATATCTTGGACATAAAATTTACATCAATAAGGATATAGAAGAACATATCCCAGCATAACAATATGTAAATTAAAAGACCCAACAAAAGAAGTATTTTAAAAAGAGGAGGGTGAAAGGTTCCCTTACCGACTTTGGCATCTTTCGAAACATACGCCCAATGAAAGAAGGAAAATACAACATCGATGTAAATACTCATAAACGAAAGTATATTAAACAAAGAGTAGAATAATGGGCTTTACATACACCAATCAAAGGAAATAGTAGAAAATTTTGTATAAATCTCATGGGAATAAAAGTGAGATGAAAAATCCCTTACGAAAACTCGGCAGCCTAACATCGCCACATAAAACATCCAAAAAATGGATTTATGAGATCAAATAGGGTATCTCATAATATGAACATAAAAATTAAATAATGTGGAATATAAAAGAACATCCCAAAACAAAATAAAGATTATCTTAAAAGAAATGACACAAAAGAGAGTACTTAAAAAAGAGAGAGGTAGGATCCCTTACCTCAAGTCCGACTTGTCTTGTTCATTGCTTTATATTCCTGAATAATAAACTTTGGAAAATTTATAATTGCTTAATTTTTTCCTTTAAAGATTATTATTCAGTTCATATCACATATTATACTGTTATAATAATTGGTTAATAATGTGAGTTCATAACAGACGTTTTTGTCGATGTTTGGTACATGAGTCAAAAATGAACTTGTTTGAAAATGATTGTCCAGGTAGTTATAAGTAAATCATCTCAAGAATAGTATTAATGATTTAAATATCATATATATCCATTACATATTCATTTTATCCTATTACATAACATTTTGAGATAAAAAAGAAAATAAATGTACCGTTCATGGAGACGGTAGGCCGTACGTACGCATGAACGCTACTTTCATTTCATTGACATATTAATGAAATTAAAAATAAGTGAGATATATATAAATTATAATTAAAGTATAATATATATGTTATATAGGTCACATATGTTCATTAATTTCATTTTTTATACATTCCATGTATTTAATGAACGAGTCACATCACTTGAGGGGAAGGTAGTCCACACTTCCTCATATGAAATTATAGCATTCGCACAACATGAAAAGAATAAAGGTATGTTTTAAAAATAAAATAAAAAAGCATAAAGAACAAATCAATACCATATATATCATATATAAAATACATTGACATCATAATGGCCACCTTTAAAGGTGTTAAAAGAATATTGAACAATCATCGTTTTGTGAGGCAGTAATTCGCCATCCATAGAAATAGTATGTTCTCTAACCATTAGACGGATGTGGGTGTAATTGTAGCTTGAATACATCTTATAAAAACATCCAAGTATACTAATGATACTAGTTATATTAAAAAATTATGGAATAAAAAAAACGTAGGGGGTTGGAGAAGCAAAATAAAACCAAAGAACACTAGGGAAGACATTACCTTTAAATTAGATAACTCTTTTTGATTTGAGTTCAAACGCTTCCATGGAAAGACTTCTGACCAAAGTGAGGCTTCTAGGAGTAATAGAGGTATGTGGAGAGACAAAATGGGAAGGGGTTGGCCGAGCCAAAGGCTTGAGAGGTGTGGGTAAGGTGGTAGAGGTTGGGGCCTTTTATAAGAGGAGAGGAAGGGCACTCTTGGAAAGTCTTGAAAAGTAACATTATTATAAAATGATTTTTGGATTATAAAGGTCCCAAAATTATATATTTCGAGGATAAGGTGATAATATTTCGAAATCCACAAATCCAATAGGTTTTTGACAAGTTTAGGTCTTATATTTTACATTATCTTTTCATTTTATTTAAATTGTTAAATAATGAGGTAATCGCTGCATCATCATGGTGTCATAAATAAATAATTTATTTAATGTATAAAAATTATAAAAAATATCATGATGTAGGAAATATTTTTATATTTATAATGAATATTTATAGTCCAAAATATGACTTGTATAACCCCATGTAAAAATTGATATAGTTAAACAACACATGTTTGTGACATTTTATTTTTAACTTTAAATAAAAAGTTATAAATATCATTTTCCTACCAAAGTGGCTCCATGGGGTCCCCAAGTTGACCCATGGATTATATTGGTCGTCCATGACTCTTAAAATAATGGTAGTATGTGTTTCAAGGTCATTTCATATTATTAAAACATTATCATTACCTTAAATTACACTAATTACCCTTAATCGCAATTAATAAAACATAAAAGATACTATTCACCAAAAAATTATTTTAATTCCCCTGAACCACATTTTACATCTTAATGAAAACCATGTATGTGAGATTTTTTAAATTCAAATCACATATTTGGTAAGGTTTCATTTAAACAAAAAATCAGTTTTTAAACTACCACTTAGTAGTTACACTATTCATCAAAAATTGATGTTTTTCAGAAAAATATCTAAAATTCACCCTAATATATATTTGATATTCTGAATTCCAAAATGATGTCTATTTTAAAAAATTTAAAACATATAAGTTTCGTTAATTAATTTAATAATTAATTCCTACTGTCAAAACAAATGGCGTGTTTTTAAGAAACAATATCTAATAACAGATTGACACTAGTTTAAGTCTAATTTCAAATTTAAATTAATTTCAATGACCACCATTGGATTTAATGGTAAAAATATATTCTAATTAAACTTTAAAACCAATTCAAAATATGATCTAATCATATAAATAAATAAGATTAAAAAGAGGTTTTGAAAAAAAATACAACATTTTTCACTTATTCATTAAAAATGAACGTTATTGTAAAAATTCCAAAATTTTACACAAAGTAAATTTTTATGTCCCAATTTTGAAGAAGAATTTTATTTTTTCTAACATAACACATAAAATTGTCAGAAAGTGGAATTAAAAGAGGTTATCCATCAAAAGGCGGTTAATCGACCTTTTAAAGAATATTAGAATGTTTACACGTAAAATAGGATTCATTCGCATTTTTAATCCTCAAACATTTATTGTAAAAAGTAAACATATTTGGAAAACATATATAATCATTTTTTAGTTAGTTCTGTTCATTCCCTCCATTACAATAGTTAGGTGTTATCTTCCATTTAAAATAAAATTATTCTATTATTAGAGTGCAACATAAGATTTCAAAGAAACTCATTGTTGCGTATTGGGTAAGCCATCGAGCATAGCATTCCCTTTAAATTAATATTAAAATTTTACTCAAAAATAGGGATAAATATAAAAATTTCATATTCTTTATTTACCTGGGGTGTTACATCCTTCCCCCCTTTTGGGAATTGCATCCTCGAAATTTTAAAATTGGGCTCGAAAACTTCATTTAAAGTCCCACATCGAAATAAGAGTCTGTAAAACAATCACTTTAAAATAAAGAATGAGAAGTACAGAGGTCACTCAAGTTAACCCATTATAGGATACCATGTAGGAAAACAAGGATATGGAAGAAAAAGAAAAGGGTCATGTTCTGAGGGAGAGTGATAGAAAACATGTTTACGAATAAAGTTAACCACAAGAAAATCACAAACCTGTGGTGGGTTAAACTGTATTTGATTCCCCAGTAGGAAAAGTTAATAGACACTATTTTTGTTTGAAGTTACTTTTCATTGAAGAATTTATTTTTGATCTTAAGGAAACATACTTACTTGTCATGTTGACTTTCAACTTTTACTAGATTTCTTACTAAAACACATACTTTCCCCAAATGATGAGTATTTAGGAAGACTTGGTCACATTAAGAGAACTATAATCAACTTCTAGAGAATAACCAAATCCAAAAAGAGAACTATATATTTCTCATGTCTTTAGACCCTTACCAAAACCAACATTGTTAGAACAAGATCTGATAATCCAGAAAAGAATAACCCTTTATAAAAAGAAAATCTATTCTTAATCTCTAAAATTTGTCCAACAAAACCCAAAGTTCAACGAAGGACATTCAATAAACAATTTGTCCAAAAAATTATTCAAAGTAAACCAAGCTAATATTGAAACCCAAATATTTGAAGGATTTAATCATATAGTCTTTCAAGGTACAAATTAGCACTTATCTCCAAATAACATCAGTTCCACTTAAATTCTCATATTGAAAAATAATTAACCTAATCACATATCATCCATGATAGGTTAATAATCTCCATAGATAACCCAAAATCAACTTACTCTTAATTCATAAAATCATCTAACTAAAAAGAATAAGTCATACTAACCAGGATCATCACATAGTCCAGTTGTAGGCGATAAATACCAGTCGCACTTTGGTTGTGGGTTCGATTCCCGCAGCTTTGTATGGTGCAATGGGTTGTCACATGGTCTACATGTTGTCCTTTTTATAAAACTCTTAAAATAACCCTGACATGTTTTAACCTCAATAGTTTCCTTATACCTCTCATTTTCATCCAAATTCATTACGATCTCAACATCTTAATTCTTGAAGTCTTATTTCACCACCATAAGATAAAATAAAACGATTCCCAAAATGAATAACAACATACCTTGATCATGGTATCCACTCGGTTTCATCGTCATCGTGTTCACGAAGGTATAAGTCCCATGAAATACAACAGTGATTTAAGGATACTTCAAAATCATTTGTTTCCTCCATCCAAATACACCTTGTACAACATGGTTCATATGGGTGTTCACAGAAAAACAGTTTTGGAAAATAATCATATATGACATATAAATCTAAAACATCTGATAAAACATGATTTCTATAAAATAGTCAGACATAATTTGATTTGAAACTTTCTATTATTGGTCCTTTTAAAATACCATAAGTATGTGTTGAGAGACAATATTTTAAATTCAAATATAAATAGGTTGCGCAAGGGTCTCCTTCCTCAGCACAATTTTTAAAATCATAATATGCTTCAAAATATTATGATAAGGTAAAATATTTGAAAATACCTTGATAATATTTACCTTTCTTGAAAATATGAGAATATTGTGAAAATAGTATTTTTCTAAATACAACCCATGATCCACGACGATAACGAGGTATAGTGGAGGTGTTTGATCTCTCAAACAACTTCTTGCAAGTGAGTTGTATGCTAGAAAAAGATTCACAATCATCCAAACATGACTTTGCAATAATTATTACAAGCATGTCATCAGGAAGAGATAGAAATTTCGTTTGAGATCCTCCTCCTTACATTCGTAACTGACATTACTTAACATTAAAAAAGTAATAAAATATGGACTTAACTGTAATAATAGATATAGAGACTAACCTTGTGTCTAACAAAAACTTCTAATCCCTAAAGTTTTCTAAACTGACCATTGATACCAACTATAAGGCCCCGAACATAAACCATACTTAATATTGAATTAAAAGAATAATTCAAATAGAGTATCTTTTCAGGTTTAGAGTTTTAGAGAATTTGTATATAACTATTAAATCTCAAAAGATTACAAAGTAGACACTTCTACTAAGTTTCCATAAAATAAAAACACATAAAAATAAACATGTCTTG
Organism: Viscum album; assembly: GCA_963277665.1. Taxonomy (NCBI): domain Eukaryota; kingdom Viridiplantae; phylum Streptophyta; class Magnoliopsida; order Santalales; family Viscaceae; genus Viscum; species Viscum album. The sequence goes on from OY728142.1 coordinate 613,766,577, forward strand.
TTCCTTGTTTTAGACAGCCTAAAATTTCCTTGATCACATCCTTGACCTTCTTCAACATTATATCCTATGAAAAACATTTCGAAAAAAACATGGGATGAGCATAAAAATCTCATTATGGGATACACAAAAAAGAAAAAATGTTAGTTTTTCAAAACAACAAGTAAACCATGAATACATTATCAATGCAATACTTTTCACCTTTATAAAGTAGTATAAACTCTTCAATGAATAAAATATCATTACTTACCATTTTGTAACCAAAATATTGCCATAAAACCCATATACATAACATATAATGGTAACTTGGGACAAAAACATACTTAAATGGAATAACCATACGGTTGACTTCCACACATATCACTAAATGGAATAGCCATACGTCCGACTTCCATACCCAATGCATTGGAGGTTATAACGTAACCACCCGTCCTGGCATTCACGACACCGCCCATCATATGGTTTATCACGTAACCACCCATCAAATGTCCAAGTACAATTATAAAATCGTAAGACATAAAACAAAAATAATGGAAAGAAAACATTTCCACATTTCAAACACAATATATCACTTAAATATATTGACATAAAAATCCATTATAAAAACCATTTTCAATTCCAAATAACATAAAAGTGTATTTGGTATTTATTTAATTTTAAAAAAACATCATAGCTTGTTGAGGAATCCAATGACCAAATAATACTCCCTGCGGCAGAAAAGGTCCTTGTCACTGCGTACGTTAAAAGAAACATTAATTTTTGTCATTTTGTAAAACGCTTCGTAGAAAAAGATTCCTTTAGTATAAAGTTAAAAGTAAAAGGGGTTTATACATCGTAAAAATGAAAGCCTTATATTAGAAAAAAATATTCCTCAATGAAAGGATATTGAGATGAAGTCCCTTACAAAGACGATATCCTTGGATTAAGGATAAATCAATTATATAATTATGTGTAACAAACGAATACACCAAATATAAGTGGATATTAAATTTAAAACAATCAGAGGACATTCACACATATTCTTAGAACGACATATTCAATGAGTTCATGTTTATCCCAAAGAATCAAAATTGGGTTAAGAAGTTCCATTGCAAAAATTCGACACCCTAACGGCGTCACTTGAAAATTCAGAAAATGAGTTGATGAGAGATAAAAAGGGTATCTCATCAGTTGGACATAAAATTTACATCAATAAGGATATAGAAGAACATATCCCAACATAACAATATGTAAATTAAAAGTCCCAAAAAAATATGTCTTTTAAAAAGACAAAGGAGAAAGGTTCCCTTACCAACTTGGGTATCTTTCGAAACATACACCCCATGAAAGAAAGACAATACAACCTTGATGTAAATACTCATAAAGGAAATTATATTACACAAAGAGTATAATAATTTTCATTACATACACCACTCAAAGGAAATAGTCTCAAATGTTGTACAAATATCATGGGAATAAAAGTGAGATGAAAAATCCCTTACGAAAACTCGGCAGCCCAATGACGCCACATAAAACTTCCAAAAAATGGATTTATGAGATCAAAAAGGGTCTCTCATAATATGAACATAAAAATTAAAGAATGAAGAATATAAAAGTACATACACAAACATAATAATGATGAGCTTAAAAGAAATGACACAAACGAGAGTACTTAAAAAGAAAGACAGAGGTAGGATCCCTTACATCAAGTCCGACTTGTCTTGTTCATTGCTTTATATTCCTGAATAATTAAATTTGGTCAATTTATAATTTCTTAAGTTCCTCTTTTAAATATTATTAATCAGTTAATATCACATATTATAATGTCATAATAATTACTTAATAATTCGAGTTCATATCAGACGTTTTTGTCGATGTTTGGTACATGAGTCAAAAATGAACTTGTTTGAAAATGATTGTCCGGGTAGTTATAAGTAAATCATATCTAGAATAGTATTAATGATATAAATATCATATATATCCAGTACATATTCATTATATACTATTCCATAACATTTGGTGATAAAAAAGAAATGAAATGCACCATTCATGGAGATGGTAGGTCGTACGTACGCATGAATGCTACTTTTATTTCTTTGACATATTAATGGAATTAAAAATAACTGTGATATATATATATTATAATTCCAGTATAATATATATTTTATATAGGTCACATATGTTCATTAATTTTATTCTTTATACATTCCATATATTGCATGAACGAGTCACATCACTTGAGGGGGCGGTAGTCCACACTTCCTCATATGAAATTATCGCATTTTCACAACATGCAATGAATAAAGGTATGTTTTAAATATAAAATACAGAAACATACAAAAAACATAAATAACGTATATATCATATATAAAATATAGTTACATCATAATGGCCACCTTTAAAGGTGTTAAAAGAATATTGAACAATCATCGTTTCGTGAGACAGTAATTCGCCATCCACAGAAACAGTATGTTCTTTAACCATTAGACGGATGTGTGTGTAAGTGTATCTCTAATCCTTCTTATAACAACATCCAAGTATATTTAAGATAATTGTTCTATTACAAAATAAAATAATAATAAAAAGTTTAGGGGGTTGGAGAAGCAAAATAAAACCAAAGAACACTAGGGAAGACTTTACTTTTAAATCGGGTAACTCTTTTTGATTTGAGCTCAAATGATTCCTTGGAAATACATCTGCCCAATGTGAGGTTTCTAAGAGTAAGAGAGAGATTTATAGAGGCAAAATGGGCAGGGTTTGGCTGAGCTAATGGCTTGAGAGATGTGGGTTAGGTGGTAGAGGTGGGGGACTTTTATAAGAGGAGAGGAGGGGCACTCTTAGAAAGTCATAAAAAGTATCATTATTATAAAATTCTTTTAAGATTTTAAAGGTCCCAAAATTATATATTTCGAGGATAAGGTGATAATAGTTCGAAATAAACACATCCAATAGGTTTTTGACATGTTTAGGTCTTATATTTTACATTATCTTTTCATTTTATTTAAATCGTTAAATAATTAGGTAATCGCTGCATCATCATGGTGTCATAAATAAAATAATTTATATATTGTCTAAAAATTATAAAAAAAATATAATTATGTAGGAAATATTTTTATATTTCTAATGAATATTTATAATAAAAAATATGACTTGTATAACCCGATGTAAAAATTGTTTTAGTAAAACAACACATGTTTGTGACATTTTAATTTTAACTTTAAATAAAAAGTTATTAATGTCATTTTCCTACCAAAGTAGCTCCATGGGGTCCCCAAGTTGACCCATGGATTTTCATGGTCTCCCATGAATAATATAATAAGGGTAGTACATGTTTCAAGGTCATTTCATATTATTATAACATTATATTTACCTAAAATCACACTAATTACCCTTAATCGCGAGTAATAAAACTTAAAAGTTACTATTCACCAAAAAAATTATTTTAATCCCCTTGAACCACATTTTATATCCTAATGACAACCATGTATGTCGGATTTTTGAAATTCAAATCAAAGAAGTGGTAATTCTTCATTTAAACGAAAAATCAGTTTTTAAACTACCACTTAGTGGTTTCAATATTCTTTAAAAATTGATTTTTTTTTCAGAAAAATACCAAAAAATCACCCAAAGCTATATTTGATATTCCGAATTCAAAAAGGATGTCTATTTTAAACAATTAAAAACATATAAGTTGCATTAATTAATTTAATAATTAATTCCCGCTGTTAAAACAAATGGCATGTTTTTAAGAAACAATATCTATTAAAAGATTAACACTAGTTTAAGTCCAATTTCAAATTGAAATTAATTCCAATGACCACCATTGGATTAAATGGTAAAAATATATTCTAATTTCACATTTGAACCAATTCAAAAGATTATATAATCATATAAATAAATTAAATTAAAGAGAGGTTTTGAATTAAAATACAACATTTTTCACTTATTCATTAAAAATGAACATTATCCTAAAAATAAAAAAAAAATTTCACAAATAAATTTTGATGTCCCGATTTTAATGATGAATTTTATTTTGTCAAATATAACACATAAAATTTTCAAAAAGTCTATTTAAAAGAAGTTCTCCATCAACAGGCGGTTAATCGACCTTTTATTGAATATTAGAATGTATACGCTTAAAATTTGATTCATTCACATTTTTAATCATCTAAAATTTATTGTAAAAATGAAAAATATTTTCAAAAAATATATAATCATTTTTTAGTTAGTTCTATTCATTCCTGCCATTACAACGGCTAGGTGTTAACTAACATTTAAAATAAAATTATTTTATTATTAGAGTGCAATGTATGATTTCAAACGAACTCGTTGTCGCGTATTGGGTAAGCCATCGAGCATAGCATTACCATTAAATTAATATTAAAATTTTATTCAAAAATAGGGATAAATATAAAAATATCATAATCTTTATTTACCTGGGGTGTTACAGTGGAGCATAATATTCATAACATGTGTTAATTCATTTTTTAACCCCTATCATAATATAATATTATTAGTTAATCCCATAGAATAAACCTACATATTTATTTGTATTAATTTTCATCTTTAATGACTAAATAATTACCCAACGCATTGGTGCCATATATTAGGCCTAACTGTGTTCAAAAGCACTATTAGTCTCATCATTAATCAAATGCTGTATTCAAGTACCATTTCATGAAGAATAAAATTGTAATCATTCACTTATCATTATAAATCTTCCAAAAATTCATTTGATCCTCCTAGTAAAATAATTACATTTTTATAACCATAATGTGAACTACTATTTTCCATATTAAACTATTATAAATGGAAATTTTTTAAAATTTTAGCAATATATATTATTTAAAAACAAAAGTTAAATTCTTAAATTAATATTTATAATGAATAATGTCTATTATGGTTTAAAATATTGTTCAATATGTATACATAAGAAACATTCTATTTATGTTTTTTGAAAAGGTCAATATGAACCATATGGAAAATGTTAAAAAAATACATTTTAATAATTTTTTTAAAAAAAAAATTAATTGAAAAGGCCATTAAAAATATCTGATATATATATAAGAACACACTTTAGGTATTTTCATGTATATGGATAATGAGGAATAAGGGATTTGAGGAATTCATAAAAACATGGTATTATAGAAAATTACCTTACCTAGATTCCCAACAAGATTTTTTCATATATTTGAAATTATAAATAAAAAATTATATTATTTTTATACATGATTAGGAATATTATTCATGTTCATTACAATATAATTATTCACTTTATTCATTTTTACATTTTTTATTTAGTTACTAAAATGGTTTATTTCACCATAGATAAGGATTTGATGTTATATTTAAAACATAAAAATAAATTAGTATGTTGACCATGATGAATTGGGTCATGGTTCCATACACTCTAAAACATTGATCATTTTAATACTATCATATTTATAAATTACATATATTTTTAAAACCAACCATGGATGGATGCCCTGAAAAATGAACCACACTGTTTCATGAAGATAGTAGTTTGTAAGTACACATGATCAAAATTTTCATTTTATCCTAATTTACAGAATCTAAAAAATAGATAACATTTATCTCAGAAATATATAATATATTTTATATTAATTAATTATTTTCATCCTTAAGATCACCCATGTTTAGTGGAGATCAATATTTATTTATGTATTTTCGTCGACATGGTATTATAGACTTACAATTGAATGGAATAATCAATTTCAAAAATAAGAATATAATATAATGTTAAGTAATATATTTTATTTATAGCATAATAAAACTTTCATATATATCATATATATTAATTTATCCATAATAATAATTATCCATATAATCTAGTGATAAAAATAAAAATCCGTTTTTATGGAGGTGATAGTCCACTATCATTCATGAGAAATTTTTTAATTAAATATGTGATTGAAAAGAATATGAAAAAGTGTTTATAAATAATAATAATTTCATTTCAATATCTAGAACATACAGATGATGGAATTTTGTCTTTTTTAACAAAAATTTCAATGATATTGAAAAAAATAAATAGAAAATAACTGGTTAAGAGTTTTATATATTCTTTAGGAAACTAATTTTAGATTACACTGTAATCCTTATTGTTTTGGTAATTTTGTGATAACACATTGTATAGAGGGATTTATGGGATATATTATGTTTTTATTTTTTTAAAATGGATTAATAAAAATTTAAAAGGATGTAATGATAAGATATATATTTTTATAAGTGAGGGAAATGACACAAATGCAATTAAACAATATTTTTATGTAATATTAATTCTATATAATGTTCAACTTCACCAACAATGTAAATATTAGATGATATGTTAATATTTTTTTAAATTATATAGTCCAATAATTATATAAATAATATATTGTGTCCTTATAACATAATTTTTTCTATATATAATCCTTTTTCTCTTTTATCGTGGGGATAAATGTTTTCCACAGTTACCATTCATAATGACCATATAAATGAAATTATCTTTATATATATATATATATATATTAATTAAATAATAATTTTTTATCCATTCTTAATGATTTAATTTTGAGAAGTGGCCTAAAATAATTTTAATATAATTGAAAAAAATAAAATGAAACAAGATTTTTATTGAAAATAATTTTCTCAAGAGTAAATTTAAACTTATAAAAAAATAAAATGTAATTATGATTTATATGAAATTATATATATTATGTATATTTTATATTTATTTTATTTTATTTTTAATAAAAATAAAAAACATAATGTAACTTTTGGAATATTTGAGTTCTAGAGAAAATAAAAAAATTTACAAAAATTAAACATTATAACAATTCATTAACAATTATATTTTTATAGAATAATCCCAAAAAAATAAACACTATTATATATTTGATATTTTAATTAAAAAAATTATTCATATTAATAAAATTAATTTTTTATAAAAAATATTAATATATTTATATAAAAACATGTCATTCATTGAAAAACTATCTAGATTAACAAAACTATTAATTTTTCAAATACATTTATTGATAAAATTATTTATAAAACAATGATTAATATAAATCCATAAAATTTATAGTTAAAAATAACAATATTAAATTATTTCTAGTATTACATAGGTTTTAAAAAATAATATTTAAGTAAAATTAGTCCCAAGTCAACATAAAAAATGCTTTATACTAATCATCCTTATCTTGACATAAGAAAAAGATAATCATTAAAATAATGATAGAAAATTTTAATTCAATATTGGAATTTTTATTATATGTAATAATGAAACATCATAAAATCATTGTCAAATCCAATATATGTGTTTTAATGAGGCCAGTATCATATTTACAGATATAATTTGTACAAATGATTACATCAAAATATTGAACAGTACTAGAGACATATTCATGTATAACACACATAATTTCATAAGATATATCACATTGCCGAATAAATTTTACATTTATATAATCTTTGGCTGGTCCTTTACATCATTTTAGGATCAAATATCATATGTTCCACATGTAAGGAATCATATAAAAATCATACATATATAATAAAACCTCTAGAAGGAGTAAATTTTAAAAATAATTCATAAATAATCGTTCAATTATTAAATTGTCATATTAAAAAATGAAGAAGGTAAAGAACTCATAAAAATATCATAGTTCCTGGTGAGGAGATAAAAAATGTCCAGATAAATCAATTAGAAGTTTTGGGAAATAGTAATTTTTGAAAATAAATAATTGTGGCCTTTTAATCCACTCAATGTGATAGAATCATGCATATACCATTTATAAAATAATGTTATTGTTAAATAGATGGAAATATAAAGGGGTTATAGAAGAATTATAACAAAAATAATGATTAAGATAGGGGATACTAGAAGGAAGGAATTAGGTTCAAGTGTCTAATTTAATCACCTTAACCCCTCATATATCAAAGAATTATATGTTTTAAAACAAGATTCAAGAAGTAAATTATAATATATTAAGTTATTATTGATCAGTTATAATAACTTTATTATATTGGTTTATTTTATTTATTTAAGGTTATATGGTCAGATGTAATGTTTCCTTAATATTTTATTGTCTTATTTCGAATTTAAAATTTTGAATATTATTTAATAATATATCATGGAAAATATATCACAAAAACATATAATAAATAGAAATATATTTATGAAATATAATTTTCATTAACAATATTTATAAATAGTGATATGTAAATCTATGAAAGAGATTCAATAGGCTGTTGAAACCGATATTTAATGATACATGTTAGAAGAGTGGAAGAGATATTATATATAATATTAATTGATTTAAATATGTATACGATATCATAAAAATAGAAATATTAAATATAGTTTTAATTTAATTATTATTTAATTTAATTAAATAAATAATTTTTTATGAAAAAATTGTTATGATGAAAATATGTGGGACGCTATTATTGGGTAGATTAACATAAATAATGACCTATTGAGACATAAAAATTGGATATTGGGTTGATATTTTAAATATAATGGTGTTTAGGAAGTGATTTTCCCTGGTAACATAGATAGTGTATTTATATTTAAAGAGATAGGTATTTTTCAGTTAAAATAATGCATAAATTATTAATTTCATTATGCAAATTATATTTTTGATGTTTTTTAAAATATGAAATATATTGGATTAAAAATATTATTAGGACTTTAAATACTTTTATATTATTAATTTATCATTTTATTCGAAAGGAGGGAAGAAAACTGAGTCATTATTTTTTAAAAGGAAGACATTCATTTTTGGACATTGGAAATTAATTTTGATGTTCGTAAAATAAATTTCATGGTTTATCTATCTAATTAAATATGATTTTATTTATCCTCCTTTTATATAATTTATTATATCATCATTAAATTATGATTAATATATTTAACAAGAATCATTTTGGAAAAAATTATATTTTTAATACTAAAATGAAAATTGGTGTTCTCAATGAAATTAGAAAAAAATCACTGCTAAAAAATTAAGACAAGATGATCCCAAAAATAAAAGTAATTTTTTCCAAATAATTTTAAAAAATAAATAATAATAATTTTTAATTAATAATATTGTTTTTTGATGTAAATTTTACAATAAAAATCATTTATACAATATTTGAGTTAAAAATTTTAAAATTCATATTTTATCATTTATCAATAATATTTAATAATTTTTTTAATAACAATTACATGTTAATTATAGTGTTTCATTAATTATTTTATTATTCTAATGATCATGATACTATTTTTAATTACTATATTAATCATTCCAAATGGTTAGTTTTAGCACTATTGAAAGACTCACCAATTACAATAGTCGGATACCACTATTATAGGCCATTTGGTAGAGTCCACCATGTGCTGCCACTTTGTTGATTATTGGTGTAATTCTTCATGTTTTTGTTGGTTATATGCCTTATTTTATGGCCAAGGACCTTGTCTTTTTCAATGGTTAATGCTTCCATTCGATATCGGGAACCCTATGGCCACGGGTAATGTCAAACATGTCCTTAACAGTTTAAAAAAACGATCTACAATTATTCAATCATTACACCTATGATAATTGGTTTAAAAGAATTTAAAACTATACTATACTATACTATATATATAAATATTAATCTATTGCCTATATTTATTGTTATTCTGAAAACCTATGAAAATTATCATTATAGTCATTGGTCCCATATTTCGATTGAAAATTACAGGTCATATCCATTGGTACTTAATAACACACATACATCAATGGTTAATCTTAGACCATAGTAACAACTATGTTGTGCAGGACCAATGACCATGATCACACTTGTGGTCATGGTAATTGGTATTTTCCCACACACTTCCAGAAATAACCTAATTCCTCTTCATAAGCATGGGGTCCACTACCACTATGTTATGTTACATAATGACTGCGTATATAGAGGACAAGGGGAACCCAAATAACTATGGTCATTTAAATTAATGTATCTATTGGTTTCCTATTTCCATGGTTAGGGCCAATCATGATAATGGGAATAATATTTTAGGCATAATTTTCAGAAGTGATCTATTAAAATAGACATCGTGTATTTATACACAATATAAATATCTCATAATTAATTCACTCATCATTGATGTAAACTCCTCACAATGATATAAATTATAATTTTTTTGATTTCAGTAATAATATTTTGTTTTTTATATTTTATTCAATGAGTATGATAATTTTAGGATATCAATGTGATATAAATCTTCTAATTTTGGTGTTTCCCATTATAGTATTACCAATTCTAGGGGTATTAATATTTTGAAACTAAAACGTTATTAATAAATTATATGGAATAATATCATTATTTATTTTTGGTTTTATAACAAAAATAATATTCAATATGACACACTTTCTTATTAAGGTATAAAATACATTATATATACATAATGGCCATTTTAGGACATGCAGTTGGTCACTAGAGGAGATTTACTGGGTTTCAAGTGTGATCTGATTGGTTAATGTAAGTGATCTTGAAAAAGTTTTAGAATTGGGGTCGATATTTTTATGGTCATAGTAATTAGTTCAGGACATATGATTTCTATTATTTATGGGTTCATTTAATGGATTCTGATAGAAATTTTCATAATTTATTCTATATCTTCTTTCCCATGTGATAGGAGAGATTTGTTTATTTAATGGTAGTTTCATTATATTAATTTTTTCTTTTCATTTATCTTTTAATGTTATTCATTATTCATATATTTTATGTGAAGGTAATGGGGTATTGGTCACTTTGTCATATAATTATGTTTTTTATCTAGTTCTTCGGATTCATGTATCTATGTGTTCTTGGTGTATCTAAGAGATTATTACTTATCATAATCACGTTTTTCTTTTTTGGAGACCTCCTTGAATATTACGGGATTTTTCTTGATTTTAAATATAAATAGTGTTATGATTTAATGATTTAATTTCCTTTATGTGTTACCTGAATATTAAATTATTTTTATGCATGGGAAAGAACCACAAAAATTTATGTATGAGGAATTAAGGCCCTAAATGGTTACTAAGGGTTGGAATTTTCATTTTCTTAATTAAAAGTGGTGAATTGGTGTCAGTAATGAACTGCATAATGAGATAAGCTAAATTAAGAAACTAATTAATTTTTAATTTTGATTAATAAGTGATATAAATTAATTTTGGAATGAGATAATTGATTTATATGATTTCAATCACTACTCATTAAAATCATACAAAAAATTTAAGAAGTCTTGTTTCATTAATGTGACATAGATGTTTTTTCCAAGGGTGATTTTTTTGATATTTTGAGGTATATGTGTCAAAAATTATTGAATTAGGTGTATTAAACATTTCCTATTCACATGGGGAGTTATCCCCTTTCATGGTTCATTAATGGTATATTTAATAAAATATTTAAAGTATATATATAAGCTAGAATCTGAAGTGAAAGTGGTTTAATGTGAGTAATTATTCTAATGGTTGATTAAAGAACCATAGTGTAAAATGTCTATTAAAATGAACTATATGTGTTCTCTTAATGTATCTTTTATAAATAAAACATCATGCATAAATATACAAATAGAAATTGGGAATTCTTATTATTTTCATGTGAAAATAAATGTTTTTTAAGAAAAATATTTGGCTATAATGGTATAAAATTTTATTATTATTTTGAGGGTGTAGGGATTAATGTGATGTTTATTTGTAACATCGTCGCGTTCTGTTCAATCTATGAATAGATTAATTTGTAGCTGGCCTATTGTTTTGTTATATTTTATATTACATGACTAGGAATGTTTTTATTTGAGAGTCCAGTTATGTGATATTGCATGATATGGAATGTTTGACCATGAGGGGTTAGATACATATGATGTTATTGAACTTCATGACCATGAAGAGGAATACATTTTTGTTCCATGAATATTTTCATCCTTACGAATGGATGGAATTATATGAAGTCATGTGGGATTTTTTATTAGATCAACATGATCCAATATCATCCAAATTCGGTATGGTTATCGAGAAGATATGATTATATCTACGATTAGTCTTTTGTGTGAAATGATAATTTAAAAATCATATTATATCATCACATCATATATATTTATACATATTGAAATTGTTATTTAGTTAGGTGTTGTTTTTTTCAACTATAGATTCTTTTCTCAATCACTATATATCCACAACATATCTATGCACATATAACAGGCATGAAATTTTAGGTAATGAAAATAGAGATATTTAGCTAGGGTTTTACCTTTATAGAATATTTAGAGTTATATCCATGGAAATATTGATACCTATAGAATGTGATATATTTATCACTTTTATATTTTATTTAACATTTGAAACATTTTTGTATATACGAGATACTCTTTTGATTTATTCAGGGATTTGTGAGTTTTATAGGAATGACTAGGTATTATATTAATCTTTTGGAGTTGATGTAAATGTATTTCACTATTAATTTTTTATTATAGTAATGTTTTATGCTTATATTTTACTATCAACTATTTAAGTGTAAATAACTAACCAATAAATTTTCATAGACCCTCAGTGCTTCTCACCATCCTTTGGAGGAATGAGAGATAACATGAATCCATGTGGTGTCTCATCAGGGTGGAATTTTCATACCAGGGAGGGATTTATCATTTAGTATATTAGAAAGGATCACCTCTAAAACATACTATATAACTTATCTAACAAATAATATTATTTATTATGGATGGAGTAAAAAACCATCCACAACGATCAATAATATATCCTATGTGGAATAATATCCATAAGTGATCAAAATATCATTTGTCACATAGAAAAAACTAAAAAAAATATCAAGGTCCTCAAGCCACATAATATTCAATTAACTAAATATACTCATAATTTGTTTTATTAAAATCTGTCCATCAAAATCAGATAATGTCTTCCATTTAGAGTCCCCCTCATATATATTAATCAAATATTGTTGAAATAGAGCATCTTATAACACTTATCATACTAAAACTGCACGAGGACTCCTTCTACAGGATGTAAATATAAAAGAAACAAAAATTCCTAATATTAGGCTATATAATTCAATTTAAAACATATAATTTGAGTAATTTTAAATTTCCTAACATTATTTACCATTACAAATATAGAAAAAAAAACAACACGATACATGTACTCCACCTTGGTATTTAAATTGTAGTCATAAAACCATTTCTTAAAATAATTAGCTGGATACATTATACATATGCTATATTATAGGGGGGAAAATTGTTCCAAGATTGTCTCCCTAGTTATATCACATTTTATTTTCACGTAAATATATTCTTCACCAACCCAATTGAAATCCTATCCAATTCTATACAATAAATTATACTCTAACTCTTTATAAAAAATAAAATAAAACATTTCATGGCTCATCCCAACTTGAAACATTTAAGGGCCAATATTGATGAAATGTATATCTAATGAATCCCACCAATAATTGGACACATATCCCTGAGGGAATGAAACAGATATAGGGAAAAATTATTATCATCAATTTCATGGATGATTCAGTGAAACTATCAATTAAAACCACATAAATATATCAACCATAATAGAAATATCATTTAATGTGATGCATATTTCTATAAAATAAAATAATAAAATAAGATTTTCATTAATATCAAATCTAACATTATTTCTAAAATACATGAGAAAGTAATTACCGATAATATCACTATATATATCTTGTAAATATATAAAATATTTAAATAGAAAATTAGAGTTTCTTTACAAGGGTACTAAATAAGATATTACATATAAATTCCCATGAAAATATGGAAGAAACACTTTAACGACTCAATGATTACATAGAAAATCAGACTCATTATCAATTTATAGTAAAATATAATACAACTTCACGAGGAATCACTCACAAAATATGCATATAATTGCAGAAATATATAAATTAATAAAATGTAAATAGAGTATCCCCTACACCCACTACCTTATAGAGCTGGTGTCATTTACAAAACAATGACATATTTTATAATACTATCGTCCCCTCTATATGTTCATAACCATATATTTATACAATATCATGGCCTAAACAAAATAACTATAGCCACATACCACATATATCATATGCACACTACATTTCATAGACATATTTATATATATATCAAAACTATATACTACATGCCACAACCAAATAATGTACACTATAACCATACGCCACACATGATGACCTAATACTACATCACTACTATATACAATATCAAAACTAGAAGAAATATACATAATCACATCATTAAAATTTTCTCCAAATCACAACCTATATTATATTAACAAGATAGAACATGTAACATGAATTAATCAACCATATATACTACCAAAATCATAAATGTTTTGGGAACACCAAGAACCTAGATCTATTATGGGTTACCTTTATGTAACCCAATAGTTGTGGCGGTAGGTAAGAGTTTACAAAATTTATAATTAATTTAGAAGAAAATAGATAACCATCATATGACAAACAACATAGCTAATACAAGAAAAATTCAACCATAACCTACATTTTTTGACTATACATCTCTACCACTTCAATATCTATCAATAAAAACCACAATATGCCATGAAAACACCAAAAAACTTATATAAAAAATATTAACTCCATTCAACATTGTTTTTTTAATTCCAATAAATTTGTTCATCTTCATCATCCATTTTTATTTATGACTAAATACTCTTAGAACCTATATCTCACCCAAAAAATTATTTATATTCTTCTATTAACTAAATTAACTGAATGATTAATTCCTTAATTATAGTCATTAATCCCCAGTATGTTGATTAATCAAGACAAAAATTTTCGATAAATTAAATCTATTATATGTTTAAATTTTATCAATATCCTTAATTTTTTCCATACCTCCCAATATGACATCATTATTCCACCATAAAACTAAGACCACATTCTCATCCTTAATAACAACATCAATAAACCAATGAGAGGCCATAATACCAACCTCCTAAAATGAATTTCATCTAAAATTGTTCAATCTCCAAAAAATTGACTATTTTCTCATAATCTCACTACTAGTGACTGAAAAAAAAATAATTTAATCAGTTAATATTCTCTATTATATTCATTATTATCATTATAAAATTATTATTAATAAACGATTTAACCATTTTTTATGATTCATGAATAAAATGGGGTCATAATATAAAAAACATCATTCTAATAACAAAAAGCATATATTTTTATATTTTATCATCAATGTATACAATTGTTAACATTATTATTTATTGTAAATATATTTCATGAAAAAATAATAACCAAAATATAATTATAACATTATTATAAAAAAATATCATATGAAAATCCACATGGAATATTTAATAAATCCAAGTAGTTAGCCTCTACATTTAATATTATTTATAAAAATTCAATATCATTACTAGGATAATTATAGCTCATCATCTAATGAATTTGTATTGTTAATTCCTCATTTTTCTCAAAAAACTAATATATTTTAAATTCCACATATCAATTGAGTCATCAATAACCATTAATGTACGAATGTGAAGGGAACAACTACTAAACTCCATTTAACATTCTTCAATCCCCTATAAAACTTGTAAACATCAATATTTTCAAAATAAATAGACTAAACATATACTGTAACAAGAACAAAAATCCACAATAGATTTATAATAATGAATATATATAAATATTGAAGGATCAAATGAAAATTTTAGAAACATAGATTATAATGGCATAATTACAATTAGTATAATCCATATATTCTCTATGGATTTACCTAAAGGGACCATGGATGATATAGATGATTCATATTATTTAAAATATAATACAGCAATCAAAAAAATTATACAGAACCTTAAATATAAATTAAAATTTTTTTGACATCACTATTACATAGCGAGTGAATAATGAAAATATTTTGAGGCCCATAATAGAATGATATGATTCCAATATATTTTAAAATTCTTTAATTCAATATAAAATAAAAATTCATTTCACCCTCACACAATCACTCCACCAAGAAACCAAAATTACATTAATTTTATCAACTCAAGAAATTTAAACTTTCATTAACCACAATATGTTTATAATGTGTTATTTTAAATATACTATAATTTATTATACATCCCAAATAATCCATTTCATCATTTGCTGGGAATCACTAGAATTTTACCCAAATATATTTCTTATAAATATTGGGACATCCCGGACATAATTCACCACTATAACTGAATCCTCTCTGAAATTAGAAGAGTCATTTTTTCATTCTCTAACAAAATAAAATGTCTATCATACTATGTCTATAGCATGGAAATAAATATCTCTAAGAGTCACCCTAACAATGTTGTATTCAATTATATTATTTTTTTCTTCTCAAATCCAATTTCATAACATCTCCAATTCTACAAATATTTTTGATTCATTGAATCAATGAAAATACTAGAAATTATGAATATAGAATACCAAAAAAATTTAGGATAATATATTCAAACTTAAACGAAATTTTTCTTTAGAAATAAAAAAATTTGTTGAAAAAATATAAATACTACCTAAATATTATCTTATCCATCAATATGTGTGTTTTCAAGAAACCATAAATTATTAAAATTTTAATAAAAAATATTTGATAATTGAAATTAAATTATTAATTACTATACATGAAAAAATAAGATCAAATAAGTAAAGAAATCTAAAATATTAAATAATTACCTATAGAGAATAAGACAATATAAAAAATTAGTTTAGAAATAAAAAATTTCAATGATTACAAAATTTATTATTGTGATGACTATAAAGTATTGAAATGAAAAAAATTATGAAATATTTTAAGTTAAAAATTAACATCCTTTTTACATGTCTTCATTAAATAGTTCCAATGAAACCAAATATTTTTCTTTTTCTTATAAACTATCAAATCATAGATTCATGTATTTCGGATCAATTAACTTTCAATTCACGCAATTATATATTTGACAGATGTATTGAAATTATAATTCAATGAATTTGGTTGTTACATAATTTTTATTTAATGAATAGTTTACAATTATGTTTTTGTGAAATTTAATATTTTTTATTTTTCATTAAAATGAGTATTGATGATATTATAGTTCCTCTAACATGATATTGAATCTTCATCTCTATTACATAGGTTTCTCTTATTAATAAAATTACAGATCTATGACATGTTTTTTTTCATTGAACAAAGAATCAAGTGCCATTATAATTATAACAGAGTGTATATATCCTAAAGTGTTTATAATAACAAGCCAAGTGGTCATATATTAACAAAAATATCGACTTTATCCATAATAATTTATTTCCCATGTCTAAAAATTTAATTCATTACTAATAAATAGAAATTAAATTATTGTAATTTATTAAAAAATTTCAATGAAATTTAAACAATGAAATATTATATATGAATATGAATTTATATTCACGAATCGAATTACTTCTAAAACAAAATTAATATAACATAAGAAAATTTAAGAGATGTATAAAACATTATCCACTATTATAAATTTAATGTTGGAAAATAAATACTAAAATAATAATATTAATGAAACCAAAAAAAGAATTGGAAAATATTAAAAAATAATATTCCATATCCACATTATCTTTTAATAATGAAATAATTAGGGTTGAAGCCCTTTTTGGTTATAGAAAATGACACTTAAAATAATATTCAGAATAGTGAATATTATATACTAAAATTCAATTTATTTAAAAAATATAATGATGAAAATATTATGAATTCTGAGAACATCATGAATAGAATTAATAAGCACTGTGTGAAATGTTTAAAAATATATTCTCAAAATAGAGATAAATGAAATTAGATTATATTAAAAATTGGGGAATAGATCAATAAAATCTAAGAATGAGGATTATACCTAGATATAATTCTTCTATAATTTGGTATGATACTAATAGTAACCCTAATATACCTCATTGAATAGCTCACATGGTTGTGATTTTGATCATGGGGTATTTAATAACATTTCATGGGGAATTTAACTATTTTGAAAATAAATCACATGCTTATAATGTATAGTTGTTCTGAAAACAAAAACAAAACTCTGTGGAAATGCACTAAAACAAATCCAATTTTCTCCACAAATGTGTAATATTTGATTTAACTATATAATGATTAATAATATAGAATATTAAATATAATCATTAAACCATCAAAAATTTTTATAAATACGAAAATAATATAATATTATACTCTTCAAATTATAACAAACCATGATGAACCCCTAAATTAGAAAGGCTAACTATTAACTCCAACATGGACCTTTATATCATAAAATGAAAGATATAAATTAGTGTTAAATATAAAACATTTTATGTATATTTTTCATCAAGAACTAATATCTTTCTATTTAGATTAATCTTACTAATTCAATTTGTAATGAACTAGAAACAAAAGATAATCCATCTGTTACAACAGTAATACAATATTTTGTAATTTTAACACTAAAATTTAAATCTTATGAAACAAATTATATTTATAGAGTTAAAAACAAGACTATCATGTATATTATATATATCTAAGGGCTATATAAACCTATATTCTAGTAATTATATCACACTATGGAATATTAAATCCCAATGGGAAACTATAGTAAAATATTTGGTACATCATGGATATAATTTATAATATTAAGGAAATAATATTATTTAGGATTAAAGGTACTTAATATCATAGATCCAACATTAATATGATGTTTCCTTTAATCAATAATAAAAAAATCTTTAAAATTTAAAAATGCTTGATCAAACATTGCTGGATGTAGCACATATAATAATTAAAAAAATTATTCAATCAATAAAATAATATAATATGAAATGAAATATACTCAATGAAAATGTATATAATGTAATATAACTCAACATATATACTATAATCCCAAATATATCAAACCAATTCCATTAAATCTACAAAAATAAACATATTTATTGATAAAAAAATTAACCACTTCATATAAACAATTTTAGTATCATGTGAATTTAAATAAATTAAAATTTTCTTCAATTATTTAATTTTCTAGACCTTTCTTCATGATCAACATCTTTGAGAATACCATCTCAATAATATAGATTAGAAACATTTATCATCTATGATAAATTAAATAATTTCATCTTATATACTAAAATAAAATAGCTTATATCCATCCTTATACCATTTTATTATTGTTATTTATTTAAAAATAGTCTTCTATGAAAAAACATTTAATAATTTGATAATTAATAATACCCATAAAATTACCATTCCTATAGTGGTTGTGAAATCTTTCCCCACATCATTATTTTAAAACTAATCCAACCAACCATATTAACTAGACAATAATGAAAACCAATCCATAATATGCCCCAATGGATGATAAATAAATATAAATATTAAATAATAATATTTATAGCTTACATACTCTAAAAGATTCAAAAAAAAATATAGATATATAGTCTTCAACCTAAATGGCCATATATATATATATATGTTAACTCTTATAAATATGACATAGAATCAAAAATAAATTATTATACATGAAAAATGTATCTTATGATAAACCACATATAAATTATAGTTTTGTTATTGGATTTCATTGGTTCGATAAATGGGGAGGTAATAAAATAACAATGCAGGAAAAATTATATTTGGATACAATTTACTCAATATCTAGTTTAATCAAATCAATAATTGATGAAATAAACTATTATATGATGATGAACTAATGGAGTTTTACAGAAAACCAATATATGCTTTTTACAAATCATAGAAGTGTTGTTATAATTTTTAAATTTGGGTTTTAATGTTTTTTGACACAATATCTTCTAACATTCCCAAAATACATGGTTTTTTATCTATTCACAAAATCATGCTTCCAGCCATGAAGAACCTAATTTGATAAATTATCTAAAATACATTGTTTACCAAACCATTAAATTTAATATATATATATAGAACCATTATTCCATCCAAATAATCTAATTTCATTCATTATGTATGTAGATGTTCCCTAAACATGTCCACTATGGATTAAAAAAGATTCTCAAAAAAATTAATAAAACAAGATCACTAGAAACACAATTATTGAAATTAAATGATTTAAAACAATGAGACTCTATTACATTATAAAAATTAATAAGATGAAGTTGATAGATATTTATATTAAATATCCACGAATCAATTTCCCTCATGAACCCAACTATATTCATCAAGAAGAAATCCAAAAAAATTAATTAATTAGTGAAACTAAAAATTTCATACATTCTCTAAAAAATATTAATATTAATGAGATTATATCGTTGAAAAGAAAGTTCACTCCATCATAGTATTAAATTGAACAACCACGATGCTGAATTTTGAAAATCACTATATGAAAACATGATAAAAAATGTTTTAATAATAAATGATACAGAAATTAAACATCAGATCATGTTCTCAAGTGAACTACTCTAAAATAAAATATATTTCCATTGAACAAATACTAATATCATGAAACAGAATGTCACGACCCATCCCCTGGAGCCTGTGTCTTGACTACCCCAAGCCCGCCTTCCCTAGGCCAGGGGATGGAGACTTCCACCAAAGGTGTGAATCCCTAAAACTCGGAAAGAATGGCCTTTATAAACCGAAAACACACACACAACAGATTATGAGATGAAAGTTAACACTATGTAATGCTATAAACAAAAGAGTGTTTTAATGTAAAGGGGTCTGGATATACAAGCCCAACTAGAAAGTGCAAGTACAACTGAAAAACAAGTACAACTGAAAAAGTAAAGCATCTACTAGATCATCTTCAAGGGTTCCTACCTAAAGGGTAGGTACAAATGGCCTCCTCAGCACTTCGTGTATGTTAGTCTCCTCCGTGCACCAACTCTTTGTAAGGTCCACCTCTGGGTACCGTCCAATCCTGCTACTCAGCTTCAATCAGCGTTGTCTGTCATCCTCATCCAACACAATGAGGTGCGGGCATAGCCCGTGCAGGGGTGAGTATAACGATACTCAATAGGTACCCCAAGACCCTCAAAGTCTCACAAATTCCAAAATGGATAAACCATAGAGTATAAAATCCACACGAATACATTACTTAGGTATATCCAAATACTTATACCTAAGTTATCAAAATACTCATCTCAATCATGAGGAAAACAAAGAAGTCACTGACACATCTCACACTCATATACAACTTTTGGAAATTGATAGAGATGACCATATGTAGTAACTGATTCATCTATGTTTTCCAACCCACACAGGATCCAGGACCAGCAGTTGAAATTTTTGGACCCACACAGGATCTAGGAACAGTAGTCAGAGCTCTCGGACCCACACAAGATCTAACACCAGCTAAGTTGATGGACCCACATAGGATCCAAGACCAACTATTTTGTCAAACCAACACATGATCCTAGAAGAGAATTTAGAACTGTCAAACCAACACATGATCCATGAATAGTTTCCAGAGCTTTTGGACCAACACATGATCCAATAATAGTCATCAGTGGAGAGCTAGCCACAGGGTTTCCTCAAAGCACGCTTGATTCCAGGAGGGTCTGCTCCTAAAGCCAAGATTCGATACATCAACTACCACCAATACCCATTAAGAAGTAACTCAAAGGTAAGTCTTTTCATAGGGGTCTCAATTCAACAGACGACAGGTCGATCATACGACAAGTCTGCGAGTTATTATCATTTCTGTTCCGAGGGCCTGGTTGGATTTAACTTTGATCCAACCCGGCCGTACCCCAACTTTGTCCAAACCTCAAGTGGGAATTCCAAATAAATTGTATTGCTCCAAGCTCTCAATCGTTGTAGAAGGATCCTCAATCGGACACCAGCATCCCATGTTATGGGTGAAAAGGTGATATCGGGTCAAATAGGTTTGGTTTGGCCCAGTTGGACCGACCAAACATGACCTAGGTTCGGACTGGGGTCTGACCCGGTCTGCGGGTCTGACCCGGTCTGTGGGTATGACCTTGCTCTAGGGGTCAGCCCGACCCGCGGGGGAAGCCCACCCCACGCTGGCAGTCCGGCCTACGCTGTGTCCGGCCCGCACTGCGTCCGGCCCATTCTGGGTCCGGCCTGGCGGCCCGGAGGCCCAGTGGCCCAACAGTTCACCGGGGGTCCACCATAGTGCTTCTAGGGGGAAGGTCATGCACCACTTGGTCATCGGAATGAAATATACATTCAGGGGGTAGGAAACCTAGTGACAGGTGGAGATGGTCCGTGTCACGCGGGACCTAGCGGGGTCCTGCTCCCCTGGCTGGCCGAGCTGCCAGCTGCTCCCGCGTAGTGTCGTTGCCCCGCCCAACCTCCGGTGCCTAGGTGGATTGGGCCACCAGTCTACTTTGCGGCCGGCTCGAGCTGTCTGCTACTGCACAACCGCGGCCCGGGGTCGCAGCCCTCCTATAGTCTACCGTGCGGCACTGGTGCACCGCGCCTTCCCAGCATCCCGGCGGCTCAGGCCACCAGCTCCATTCACAACCGGCCTTGCGCCCGCGGCCACTGCACCTCTTCGGTCCATTGACTATGGCCTTCTCCTCCAGCAGCATGGTTGCTCCACCATCATCTATGCGATGATGGTAATCTCACCAATCATTGGTGAACTCTCTATGGGATGCCGGACAAGTTTTGGTGGCCCAGTTCTCACTCCGAAAGAAGTCACGCATTCCTCGGTTCATATCATTCGATCTCCAACCATTGTTGATGGGTAACTCTCACCTCGGACTCCTTCATGTTGATAATCAAAAACCACAAAGAATGTCGAGGGGTCGGGCCGTGTTGGTTCAGCGCGCACCCTCCATGTTAGGGTGATATCTAGAAACTTCAAAAATAAACCACGATTCTAAAAATGGAGATCACGCTACAATTATCTGGCTTGAACCCCTATCTTTTGATTAACAGTCTTCGATTGTTGACGGTGCCATGGGAAGTATACAAAGAAAATCATCATTCATCGCATCTGCTACACGTATCCAAATACAAGCTACGCCGGCTTGTGGAAGACTCTCCTCAATGGTAGGATTTGAGGAAGGATGTCGAATAAGTAATTGTCACCGATGTTCTTCGTGTTCTTCATTGGAAGCCTTCTTCCAATATTTCTCCCAAGTTCCTCCTTTCTCTAGTTCCACCATAATTCCTACTAAAAGAATATTAGGTTGGGTTTTTTTAATGTTACCTTGGCACAATAAACCAATTTGAAAAATTAAAATTATGTGGCTCCACTTTATTAATACATGAGAGTTGTCATGGATTAATTAGAGGTGATCAATGGGTTTCTCCCTAATTAATTTGGAGGGTTGAGGAGGTTTTATCCACCTCCATCAATAGGGGTCAGGTGTTCCCCACCCCTATTATTCAAAAGAGAGGTTAAGCGATCTTAGGTGGTCCCCGCATCATATCCTCTTGTGGGAGGTTATGTTCGTGTGGGACCCACCACCATAACCTGACATGGGAGGTTAAGGTGTGTTGGCCCCACCTCCAACCTCCATGAGAAGATTTTAACCACCTAACATAAAATGGCGACACAAGGTAAAATAATGTGTTCCACACTTTATTTTATAATTTTTTTGAAAATCCCAAAACTAACATCAATTCTTGAACAACTACTGTAGTGGTGAAAGTCTTCTTAAGCGAATACCAGCACTGTGAGTTCAACGGTGTCCGCAGATTCCAATTCCAAGCACTGGTTCAAAAGTTATATAATCTTGTATCTATATTTAATGAACATATGCAAACAAAACATAAAAAATTGATTTCGGGCACACCGGGCCTTAGAATCAAGTGCCGTAAATTTTCTCGGACTCATAAAATTCCCATGTATTTAATAAAAATCCACTGGATATCTGGGTATTTACACTCTCCCCACCTCAGGTCTTTACGTCCCCATAAGATACAACATAAACAAAGGGATAAAATGGGGGTACTAACCATGCATCTGAGCCTCCCTCTCCAATATGCTCTACTGGAGGTTCCTGTGATGCCAAAGAACGCGCACAAGAGGTATCGACCATCCAAATAAGACATGCTGCTTTCGATTCTCATATCCACTGGAACCTCCATATAATTTTCTCCATCATCGACCTCCAGCTCCCCACAGTTGATGATGTGTAAAGGTTCGTGAAGATATCTCCTTAGCTGAGATATGTTGAAGACATCATGCACCCAGTGCAACTGAGGAGGATGATCAAAGCGGTAAGCCACCTCACCTACTCTTCTAAGGACCTGAAAAGGTCTGATGAATCTAAGAGATTACTTGCTGGCATGGCCACATCTCTATAGACCACATCAAGGTGAGACCCATAAGAAGACGTGGTCACCATCCTCGAACTCCAAAGGCCTCTGTATCATGTCAGCATACGACTTCTTCCTACTTGGTGTAGTCTTCTCCCTCTCCTGGATAATCTGCACCTCCTCCATGGTAGCTCATTCCATCTCTAGTCCCACTAGTGCTTACTCCACTAGGTCTATCCACCACGGTGGTGATATGAAACGTCGACCATATAAGGCCTCAAAAGGTGCCATCCCGATTGTGGAGTGATAGCTGTATTTGTATGAAAACTCCACCAATGGTAAGTGGTCCTCCCAAATGCAACCATCGTTGAGGAAACATGCACGTAGCATGTCCCGAAGGGTCTGCATGGTCCGCTCAGTCTGACCATCTGTCAGAGGATAAAATGTGGTGCTCAGACAAAGATATGTCCCGAAAGCCTCCTGCAACCCATTCCATAGCCAGGAAGTTAACCATGATTCATGATCGAAGACAATAGAAGAAGGTACTCCATGTAGCCGCACAATCTATTGCACATAGAGGCATCCCATGCTCTTTACTAAACCCTGCATTCTTATCGGTAGGAAGTTGGCTGACTTTGTGAGTCGGTCAACGATCACCCAAATAGAGTAATGTACCCTGGATGTATGTGGATAACCAATAATTAAGTACATGGATATCCCCTCCCACTTACACTCTAGGACCTCTAAATGATTAACCAAGTCAGCTGGTACGTAGTGCTCCACCTTCACTTACGGACAAGTGAGGAATTGAGAGGGAAACTATGCTACCAACTTTTTCATACCTGTACACTCATTCTGTCATTTGTGGTCCTGATAGATCATTTCCACTAATGGATATACCGCTAAAGGGGATGTGTAGAACTCCCTCAACACTTTCTCCTGAAATGACACTAGTACCAAAGTACGTCCTCTGAAAATGATGATGTGCTCCCCACCTTAAGAAAATCCATCAGGTGATTGCCCTTTCGATATCTGGGAACATTGTGTCTCGGAGTCCGCATTCCCATGTTGTTCTTCCATGACTCACTGAAGGAGTGTGGGAGTGACTTTAAGAGACTGTAGAATGTCTTCTCCATCTCTATCCACAAAGGATATCTGTAATGTAGCTAGCTGCTCCGTCGCCTCTCCTAGAAGTTGTATACCAGATCTCTTGCTAAGTGAAAATGCTACAACATTACACATTCCAGGATTATGGACTATCTCAAAGTCATAGTCCTGGGGAAACTCAATCCATCACCACTGTATCAGGTTCAGGTCTTTTTGAAAGAATATATACTTTGGACACTTGTGATCAAAGTACACAGTTAAACGTTCTCCCAATAGATAGTGTCGCCACATCTTCAATGCAAAGACAACTACTACTAACTCTAGGTCATGGGTTGTGTAGTTTGATCTTTCTCTCTCAGCTGTCAAGAACCATATGAGATCAATGCTCGCTTCTACATCAGGACACAACCAAGACCGGTCCCTGATGCATCGCAGTAGACTATGTACACAACGCCTTCCTATGGAAGCCTCAAGATGGGGGAATTAGTTAGCCTCTACCTCAGCTCCTGAAAGCTCTACTGACATCTCTCTAACCACACGAAGTTTTTACCCTTCTTCATCAAAGCTAATAGTGGTGATTCATCTCTAGGAAGTCTTCCACGAATCTCCGGTAGTATCCAGCCAATCCCAGAAATCACGGTACCTCTGTCACACTCCTGGGTGGATCCCAAGAATGTACTGCCTTGATCTTCACTGGAAACACTACAACTCCAACCTTTGAGATGACATGTCCCAAAAAGTGAACCTCTTTGATCCAAAACAGGCACTTCGAGAGCTTAACATAATGCTGGTGCTCTCAGAGTGTGTCTAGTACTACATGCTAATGGTAGGCATGCTCATCCTTAGTAGTCGAGTAGATAAAAATGTCATCGATGAAAACTACGACAAAGCGATTGAGGAATGGCTTGATGATCCTATTCATGATTCCCTTGATCACTGCTAGAGCATTGGTTATTCCAAAGGTCTTATCCAAGAACTCATAGTGGCCGTACTGACACCTGAAGGATGTGTTTTTCACATCCTCGTCGCAAACTCTGAGCTGGTGATAGCTTGATCAGAGGTCTATCTTCGAAAACCACCGTTATTCCTTCAGCTGATCAAAGAGGTCGTCAATCCTCGAGAGTGGGTACATGTTCTTCACGGTCACCTAATTCAGGTGACGTTAGTCAACACAGAGCCTCATGCTCCCATTATCCATCTTTGTGAATTGAATCGGGGCTTCCTAGGTAGAAACACTAGGCTAGATGAATCTTTTCCTCTACTAGTCCTCTAGCTATACCCACAGCTCATGAAGCTCAGCGTGAGCCATCAGATATTCCGGAGTAAATATCGGTACCGCACTGTGGTACAGGTCAAAAAAGATGTCCACTTCTCTTCACGGAGGTAGTCCTGGAACATCATTAGGGAAACCATCCTCCTTCTGGTCCACTACTACAGGATAGCTCAGACTCCCCACATCTACAGCTCTGAGGGTATGGCATGCCAACTAATGAGTGATAAGCTGCACCCTCCTTCGAGTATGTTCGTCCGGTGCTGCAAAGGATCCCTTCACACCAGTGATGGTGAACCTAGACCCATCTGTGTTGACACACCACACATTGTGCCTAATATAGTCAATCTAATAATGGACTGTAGATAACTAGTCCATACCCAAGATGATGTCTTAAGGCCTCGATGACGCTATGAGGAGATCCCAGTCGAATCTCTCACCCCTAGAGTAAGCTCATACTACTGGAACCAGTGCATAATCATCGAGTCTGCTTCCATCGGAGTCTCTATCCACAAGGATCAATCCAATAGATCCATCGAAATCTCTGTGCTCCGAATGAGGGAAAAGGGAATGAAAGAGTTACTTGCACCTGTGTCTATAAGAACTGCTGTTATGGTGGAGTAGACACAGATCGTACCTCAAATCATCTCTGGAGTTTCATGATCATATGCCTCAGCTTCCTGGAGCTGATCTCTCCTCTGTCCACCTGCTCTATGTGGTTAGGGTGGACCTCCTAGTGGTGGTGGCGGTAACACCTCAAAACGTCGCCCACCGCCAGCTGCATGACCAGCTCCTCTGGCACATCCTCTTGCACTCTACAGACCGCGTTGATTGAATCTATGCCTCTGCCTGGGTGGTTGTTCGTCCATCTTCTGATTATATGAATTGTAGGTTGGACAATCATGATCCATGAGACCCTCCCGGCCGCATGTGAAACACTTCCTGATCTTCACAAGACTAGTTGTATCTTGTGTTCCTCGCACACTCAATCCTGTGTCCTGAGGTCATCCACCAGATGGTCTGGTCCGCTTAGACCTCCGCGACATCTGTCTGCTGTCTATTGCATAATCCTCCCTTATGTGATGCTCAGGGGTGGATATCACGGCTGCTGAATGTTTAGAAAAGAAACCCAACACTAATAGGGCTTGCTCCAACACCCCTGCCTGTGTCGGGATGCTGAGGTATATCATCGAAGCTCTGATCTCTCACCTGATCCCCTGCTTGAAGGTCTAGGCCATGAAGAATTGGTCTCATATCATATCTGTGGGGTAGTGCGAGAGGTCGGTGAACCTCGTTGAGTACTGAGCTACCATAATACAACAGTGTTGTAGATGAAGTAGCATATGGATATGCACTGCATGTTGGGTGGTTGGGACAAACTCTATTCGAAATAGGCTCTCGAAGTCTACCCTGAGAAGTGTCACGTCATCATGAACCTGGAGAATTAGGCTCCACCATCTGCCTGCTGCTGCCTGAATGAGACTCGCGACAAGGATCACCATAAGTTCTGCTAGTGTCCCAATCAGTTTGAATACTCTCACCATAGCCTACGACCAATCATCGGCCACCTATAGATCCATCTCTCCCCTGAACCTATGCGGCCTCAAGGACTGGAACTCATGCAACGCGCTCAAGCGGCGTGAAATCTCTGCTGCTAGGGCTGGTGGTATCAGTGGCTCACCGGGTAGTGGTATCGTTGGAGCCTCCTCTATAATAGTGCCCTGCACCGGGGCCTCATCTCTTGGTGGGCTGCCATCATGTACAACTCTCGGAACCCTGGCTGGCTGTCTGTGTGGAGGCATCCTATAAAGAAACAAGTGCACCATGGTCAATATATTTTACCTGGTGAGATAACTCATGATATCAAAAGAAAACTCTTGAAACACAAACGCAATCAGTTTTTTCGTGCACTAAGTCAGAAATCAGAATTCAGGGTCCTGATTTATTGATACATCAGATGTCGCACCAACACTGGACTCCATGGACTAAAAACCACACTTAGTACTCTTAACACTATTTCACCACTTAAAAGAAATATAATAGTCCTAGGTACTACAGTAGAACCGACTCCTCTAATACCAATTTGTCACGACCCATCCCCTGGGGCCCTTTCAATGATTACCCCATTTCCGCCTTCCATAGGCCATGGGCTTGAGACTAGCACCAAAGGCGTGAATCACTAAAACTGGGAAGGAGTTGCCTTTATATACTGACAACACACACACCACAGAGTATGAGATGAAAATAAATTCTATGTAAATCGATAAACAAAAGAGTGATTTAAAGTAAAGGGGGGATGGAAATACATGCCCAACTAGAAAGTGAATGTACAATTGAAAAACAAGTACAACATAAAAAGTAATGTAGCAACTAGATCGTCCGTCAGGGTCCCTACCTGAAGGGTAGGTACATATGGCCTCCTCATCACTTCAATTTCATCAATATCTTCCATGCACTAACTCGTTGTATGGTCCACCTCCGGGTACCATCCATTCCTGCTACTCAGCCTCAGTCAGCATTGTCTGTCGTCTACATCCAAAACAACGAGGTGTAGGCATAGCCCGCGGAGGGGTGAGTATAAAAATAATTAGTAGGGACCCCGAGACCCACATGGTCTCACAAAATCCAACAAGGATAAACCAAAGATTATGAAATCAATGGGTATCCATTACTTAGGTATATGCCCATACATATACCCATGTTATCAAGTAACTCATCTCAATCATGAGGAAAACATAGATGTGACTGACACAGCTCACGCAGGTATAAAACTTTTTTAGAGTGACATAGATGATCAGATGTAGTCACTGATTAATCTAAGATGATGGACCCACACATGATCCTGGACCAGCAGATGAAACTGTCGGACCCACAGAGGATGTAGAAACAGTAGTCGGAGCAATCAAACCCATACAGGATCCAGTACCAGCTAAGTTGTCGGACCGACATAGGATTCAATACCAGCTATTCTGTCCCACCAACACATGATCCAGGAAGAGAATTCATAACTGTTGTACAAACACATGATCTTGGAACAGTTGTCAGAGTTGTCGGACCAACACATGTTCCAGGAACAGTCATCAGTGCAGAGCCAACCACAAGGTTTCCTCTAAGCACACTTGATTCTAGGAGGGTCCGCTCCTCAAGCCAAGTGTCGATACATCAACTAGAATGACGTCCCACTATGAAGTAACACAATGGTCCGTCTCGTCATTGGGGTCTCAATGCCATTGACGCTGTGACGTTCGGATGCCCGGTCTGTGAGTTATTAGCATTTCTGTTCCGAGGGCCTGGTTGGTTTTACATTTGATCTAAACCGATCGTAACCCAAATGTGTCCAAACATCATGTGGGTTATTATTAAAGAATCATCTTTCTCCAAGCTCTCCATCGACGTAGAAGGTTCATCAATCGGACTCCCGTAGCCCATGTAAGGGGTGAAAAAGCTAAAATCGGGTCAAATGGTTCCGGACTGTGGTCCGACCCATTCATCAGGTTAGACCTAGACCACGGGTCCAACTGGGCATGAGGGGGTAGCCAGGCCTACGGGGGCTACACAACCCACGCTGGGTCGGCCCGTGCTAGGTTCAGCCTATGGGGGATCTGCCATAGCGCATCCAGGGGGAAAGGCCGCACGCCCCTGGTAACCCAAATGACATAACTATTTTGGTGGGAGTTAAACCGGTTCCAGGTGTCCTCGGTCTACGTCACAAAGGACCCTACAGGGTCCGTGTACTCAAGTCTAGCCGAGCGGCCATTCGCTCCTGCACAGTACCGTTGCGTCGTTCCCCCTCCAGCGACACGGTGGCTCAGGCCGCCGGTCTTCTTTGCGGCTGGCTCGATCTGGCTATTGCTTCACTGTCATGGTCAGGGGCTGCGACCCTCCTTCATTCCACCATGCGACGCCAGTGTTCCACGCCTTCCCAGTGTCCCAACGGCTCAGGCCAACGGCACCCTTCGCAGCCATCCTTGCACTGGCCGCCGCTTCACCTCCGTGCTCCATCGGTCATGACCATCTCCTCTGGATGCACGGTTGGACCGCTGCCGTCTATGCAGTAATGATCATCACACCAACCATTGGAAAACCTTCAGCAGGTCACCAGATGACTTCCAGTGGCCCGAATCTCACTCTGAAAGAAGTCGCACATTCCTCGGGTCACCACCTTCAATATGCAACAATTTTTCATGGGTAACGCTCTTCCCGGACTCATGCCACAATGAGCATCAAAACCCACAACGAATGTAGAGGGGTTGGGCCATGTTGGTTCTCCCCAGTCCCTCTGTGTTAGGGTGATATCAAGCAGTTTCGAAAATAAACCACGATGGAAAAAAATGAAGATAGCGTAAAAAAATAGCAAGATTGAACCCCTAACTTTTGATTAACGGTCATCGGTCGTTGATGGAGCCACGGGAAGTAGACGAAGAGAATCAACATTCGTCGCGTCCACTACACATTTCCAAATCCGAGCTGTGCCGGCTCATGGAAGATGCTCAATGTCAGATGGACTGGAGGAAGGAAGTCGAAGAAGATATCATCCCTGGCGTTCTTCGCATTCTTCATTGGATGCTTTCTTCCAATATTTCTCCCAAGATCCTCCTTTCTCTAGTTCCACCCGAATTCCAAGTGAAATAATATTAGGTTGGTTTTTCAAATATTACCTTTGCACAATAACTCAATTTGTAGTATTAAAATTAAGTTTCTCTACCAAATTAATGCATGCGAGTTGTCATTGATTAATATGGAGAGGTAAAGGGGGTTCTCCCCAATTAATGGGCAGGGTAGAGGTGGTTTTATCCTCCTCCATCAATAGGGTTCGGGTGGTCCCCACCACTATTATTCAAAATAGAGGTTAATAAATCTTGGGGGTCCCGACAATGTAACCTCCTGTGGGAGGGTAGTTTTGTGTGGGCCCCACCAACATAACCTCTCATGGGAGGTTAAGGTGTGGTCACCCCACCTCCAACCTCCATGAGGTGATTTTAACCACCTCACACCAAACGTTGGCTCAAGATAAAATAATTCTTTGCATAATTTATTTTATTATTATTTTTGAAAATCCAAAAACTAACATAAATTC
The DNA here is from genome assembly GCA_963277665.1 of Viscum album. Taxonomy (NCBI): domain Eukaryota; kingdom Viridiplantae; phylum Streptophyta; class Magnoliopsida; order Santalales; family Viscaceae; genus Viscum; species Viscum album. The sequence goes on from OY728142.1 coordinate 613,798,278, forward strand.
TCAAACAACTATCGTCGAGGTGAAATTATTTTTAAGCGAATACCGGAACTATGAGTTCAACGATGTCCACAAATTTCAATTTTGAGCACTAGTTTAAAAGTTATAAAATCCCAGCCATACGTTTACTGAACATAGTCAAATAAAACTTCAGAAATTGATTTCAAGCACACCAGGCCTAGGAATCAAGCGATGTAATTTTTCGCGGACTCGTAAAATTCACATGTATTTAAAAACAACTCCACAGGATTTCCGGGTCTTTACATATTAACCTACCGCTCCTCTAAATTGTGAAATTTCATTGATCACCCGATAAACATCACATTTTTAGGCCCCAAAAAATGATGGAATCTATCAAGAGAGGGTGAACTGATGTCGTAATCCAAGATATAAATTTCTTTCCAACTCAAAAAATTATTACATTTAAAATATATATATTATAAACTATATGATTATCTATTCATGCTCTGAAAAAATAAAAATAAAATGATCCAATTTTAATATAACATATCTAATAATACCTATAATAGGAATCAAAACAATATAGAGGGTGTCATATAAAAATATAAAAACCCATTAATGAATATTATTAAAAATATGATTCTAATAAATAGAGCCCTTAACTATATGAAATGAAAGCATAGGATATTCAAAAATGATCCATTGTAACTATGTTCTACCTGAAAAACATCATTTTTTTATAGTAGTCAAAATATAGAGGTTTCTTAAATACAGATATTTCAACAAACAATTTGGAATATAAAAGTCCCCATCAGAATCATATTCAACACCATAGCTATTAGAAGGTACCTCATGCCATGATCTCATCTTTGATAAAAAAAAATCAACAGTATGTCTTACCAAGACTTCATCTACAACACTATTGGAATGAATTCCAGGTTCTTATCCATATAACATCCTAAACTATTATTGTTTGGAGTAATGATTATTGAAATGATCAGTCAGAGATTTATATTGATTTCATTACACATTATATTTGTGTATAAATGTACACATGAAATAAAAAATTCGAACACTCAATTAAATGAGAAAATGTATTCTATAAGAAAACTAAAATTCTAATCAATTAAATTTAGTCATCTCCCAAAACCATAAATAATTGGATTAGATTATATGTATCTATATAATGTAAATATTCAATTATTTGGGTTCTGTTAATACAAAAATATAAGAAACGCATTCTTTGAAAATAATGAACTCTATATAGTGGATAATTTATATGTAGATAGGTTATTCTGTTTAGTTAATGGGATTATAGGTAGTTACATATTTAGTGTATATGAAATCAGGACATGTGACACACAAAATTTAGTAAAAATAATTAATCAATTATATAGAAATTTAAATGTAATGTAGTAAAAATATTCATCGTAAATAATAATGTCTCCCTTTTTTCAAATAAAAATTTTAATTAAATTTTATCACTAAATAAAATTTAAAAACTGAAAACATCATATTACATTACTATTTTTTTAAATAATCATCATTTTTTATAAAATAAAATTTTTCTTCTGAATAGAAGTAAAAAATACTATACAATTTCCAGATATGAATAATCTCTCTCTCTCTCTATATATATGTGTGTGTGTTTTGGAAATGTAAGAATAACAATTATTTTCATAATAAGATAAAAATAAAAAAAAATTATTTAAATTATCAACCATTTTAGTGGTTATCAATCATTAGTCAGAGAAATCGATTTAATTTCCACTAAGATTGCTCTTTAGTTTATCATCTTATATAAATATATCAATCAATTAAGAATGTAAATAAGAAAAAATTACTAAAATTAAAAATTTAAATCAATTTCATGAAATGTACATTTGAAAATATATCCCCTTAATAATAAAAAAATAGTTCCTCCCATTATATATGCTTTTAAATGATTCCCTCTCCCTTATTAAAAGATGATCCCTATATAAATGATGTAAATATTGAAAAGAAACATACCTAATTACTTTAATAGTTTCACTAAATTTTTAATTATGAAAAAGAAACCAAAAAAGGGAGAAATTAATGGCCAATTTGGGAATATCAACAATTATAAAAAGTTAATGACATGTAATTAGGAAGTTAGAGAAATAAATTCAATTTAATGAATTATAAATAAAAAACAATAAAAAATAAAAAATTACTTAAAATGAAACATTAAATTCAAAAACATATGTTTTGAAAACATGAACCATAATTAAGTATAATTGTTTATATATAAATTAAAAAAATGAAACAAAATTTAATGATTCAATACTTCTTTATATATTTTTATAGTCCTTTGAATATTCTTGAATTACTTCCTCTAGTCATAAAACTTCTTTCTTTGTTCTTCTATATTTTTGTTCATAACTTTTATTTTTCAATACATTTAATTTAATTTCCTATTTGGACATGTTGTAACATTGATGAGATAATCCAATCATTTACTAAGAGTGACATTATAATCATACTAGAAATATATCATAGTTTTATGTGACATAATTTACATAACTGTCTTTTAAATTTTATATTAGTGTATCACTTACACATCATTATGATACCCTAGTAAGCCCTAAATTCAAATTTACCATTAATGATATTACTTCAACTTGGAGTAATATATTGGATGATATTTCTTCTTCCATGTATCTTAGTTTTTATTTAACATCCTATGAAAAGGTAGAAAACAAAATATAATAAATCATTTATTAGACCATGTCTTTTATGTAATCATTCATGACCTATTTTATCATTCCACATTCAGAAGATACATAATCTTGATTCTACCTCATTCGATCAATTTAAATTTTTAACTACAAGATTTTATGACATCTAATAAGGAGTGATATTTAGGATATCAATAGGATTCAGTGCTAATTAAAATTAATTTTATTTATATTAATTTTATTTTTGGCCTAAGTTTTTGTCAACATTATTTATAATTTAACCAATAACATCTAGATATTATTCTTTCATCAATTATAATGACTAATTTTTGAACTGTTAGTGGGTTGATATAAATTTTTAGAGAAAAATTAGTTTTTTATTCTATTCCATTGGATGTTGATCCCATCTTTCTAGACTTCTCATATAGTAAATAATAATATTTTTAATAGTTGGATAAATTTAAATTTGATTGGTAATATTATTGGAAAATATTATGACTATTGAACATGGTTGTATTATATTTCATTCCACTATTGAATAAATATTTATTTTTATAGACTAATAAGCATATAATTACATTTATCCCTATATAGTTAATCCCATTGTATTCATTTGAGGTGGAATGGATAAAATTATTCCAATGGTAATCTCATAGTAAGTGCCACTATCTCCATTTGTTCAATTACTAGATGAACCATCTAAGAAATATAACTTCATTATCATAGTCTAATTAAAAAAAACTACATCATGATAATTATAGGGGCTCTTGAATTCTAATATTTCATGACCATTAATGATATATCCTATTCATAGTATCTTCAAAAACATATAATAACTGCATATTATTTTAATTATTAACCATATTACATTGTCATTCCAAATATAGGTTTCCTATATTCCTTGTATTGAATGTTTCTTATTGTTTTATCAGCATTCCACTTCCCAACATCATCGTATTTTATGATATGATAATACATTTTCTCACTACGGGTATCTTTATTAATATTATACTACTTGTGTATGTAACTATCTTAACATCTTATGGTTACTTCTTATTCATATTGGTAACTATATCCTTTTATGGCGATTCTATAGATTATCCAGCATCATTAATGAAATTATGGTTTTTATCAGTGGTATTTATTCCCCTCTATGTATATGTATAAAATTTAATTTTAATTAACTTTAAGTGAGACACTTATTTAGTATAATCATAAACCAATTTCATTCATTCAATATATTCTATTATCATGGAGTTTTCTTTCTCCCATTTATAAGAACAACGATATGATTCTCTCTTGAAATATAAACCCTCAAATAATGTTCTGTTTAAACTCAATTAGTATGATATAATTTTTTACATCACCATTCATGACCATAAATCATCTATTTCATTCAATATTTATAAGACAATTGTAGAATTTCCGACACATATCATAATTGTATTCATAGATATCCTGATTATAAATTTTATGTATGTAATTTTTTGTTTATAAAAGGATCCTTTATATCCATTGTAATAATATCATTGTTCCTAGTGAAAGATGAACTGTCTTATAAACTCATTTCATCAATGAATTGTGGTTTTTCCAAATCCCTATAATTTATGAATGATCAAGATACATCATGAAATTTTTGGGCGATAAATATAGATTTCATTTAAATTTGAATGAAAATAAATTCTGTGTATCCATTCATCATAATAGTAAATTCATGTTAATTAACTCATAAAATCACTTTAAAATATATATATATTTTTTATATAAATAGATCAATTTTAGATGTAGTGGATTATTCTCATATAAAAAATTATAAGATCTCAACTAGAAAAATTATTTCTTTCACTGAAACCATGTCAAATAACACCAATAATGACTCTAGTCTGATAAAAATGATTTCTCTATCAACCATTATTTTATAATATCAATAAATATACTCTCTTTGGTACTAGTTATAAAACCATAATAAATTAATTATTTTTAAAACAAAAGATGAAAATACATATTGGTATATCATCACATTAATGAAAATTTTAGTTTCAAAAAATTTAGAACCCTTCAATAGGGGACGTGTTTAAATCAGATGACAATACTAAATTTCATCTCCCATTCAAACAATCACAAGATTTGGGATTTATAATTGTTATATTGTTATACTATCAATTTAATGTTGTACAGTAGAAAATAAATTGATAAGATGTTAATAAAAAAATATAAAATAACTACATTATAAATTATAATAAAACATAGATTATCTGATAATAATATTTATTCATTTAATGGAATACAATTTTTAAAATTTTTCCAATCAAGAAACCATTTTATATTATGAAATTTAGGAGTATAAATAATTGATCTAATAATAAGTTTAATAGTTTCACAATGGTTAATGTATAAAACATATGTACTAGGAGAATTATCAATAAAAAAATGAAGCTACTAAAATTTCTATAGCAAAATTCTCTAAAACTATTATTAGTATAAAAAATCATAGACATTGTGATTAACATAAATATGATTCATAGTAGTGTGTCCAACTATGTCATTATAGAAAACTGTTTTAGAAGATGAAGTGGGTTTCTAACCCTTGAAAAATTCTAACGACGTAAGATCAAAAGAATTTTTAGAAAAACAATGCCTTGTAGCATTACCCTGAATCAAACACACATAGTAAATCTATGTAAGTGTCATGACCCGTCCTCGGGGTCCGTGCCGTGACTACCCCAAGCCCGCCTTCCATAGGCCAGGGGCTGGCGACTAGCACTAAGGTGTAAAACCCAAAAAGGGAAGGCATTGCCTTTGAAAAGCAAACAAGCACCACAGAGTAAGCAAGCGGAAAAGTAAACACTAAGTAAAAACTGTAACAAGCTGTGCTGAAAGTGAAAGGGGCCGGAAATACAATCCCAACTGTAAAGTACAACTAAAAGGGGAAAAACAACTTAAAAGAAAATCCACAGCGCTGAGTCTTCCTCTGGAAGTCCCACCTGAAGTGTGGGTACAGATAGCCTCTAATGGTCCTCGGGTCCACCTGACTGCTCCGAGTACGTCCCACCTAGTGGTCCACCTCCAGGTACCGTCATGCTTCGCAAGCCTCCACCACGATCAGCGCTGTCTGTCGTCTGCAACCAACACAACGTAGTGCGGGCATAGCCCGTGCGTGGGTGAGTATAAGCTACTCAGTAGGGACCCCGAGACCCTCAAAGGTCTCCCAGAATCCACAAAGGATAATCCATAAAGGAAAGATACAATCACGAAGTAACATCCAACACGGCTTAGGAATATGCTCATACATATACCTATGTCATCAATTCCCGCTCGACTCCAACATCCGAGCCCAAGCACAACCCTGTCCACACAGGAAAGAAAAATGTATACCCACACAGGATAGCACAACACAATCCACAAAGGAGAGTAAAAGTAATCCATAGAGGATATCTCAACACAATCCACAAAGGAGATTAAACAGTAAATCCACAACGGATTGCTCAACAAAATCCACAAAGGAGAGTAAACATGATTCATCTCACAGAGGTATACTTCTTCGGATGACGATAATGATGATCATTGATCCATCTAAGTCTTCGGACTGACAAAGGATCGATAGGTACTAACCCCCGCAATGACCCACACAGGATTGATATGTAACTAACCCCCGCAAAGACCCACACAAGTTCGGGCCCACACAGGACCTGTAGGCGCTGCCTCACATAGAACCGCTAAGCGCTGACCCACACAGGATCAGATCCACACAAGATCTGTAGCACTGATCCACATAGGATCGCTGAGTGCAGTAGTCGTCGCAGTCCACTGAGGATATCTACACATTCGTCGTCACAGTCCACTGAGTATCTCTGCATAGTCGTCGGCGCAGTCCACTGAGGATCTCTGCACAGTCGTCGCTGCAGTCCACTGAGGATCTCTACACAGTCGTCACTGTCGAAGTTGCAGTCACAGCCAGCTCTAGGGTTCCCGCACACAGCAAGCTCGTTCGGGAGGGTTCACTCCGCGAGCCGAGAGTCTGATGTCACGACCCGTCCTCAGGGCCCGTGCCGTGACTACCCCAAGCCCGCCTTCCATAGGCCAGGGGCTGGCGACTAGCACAAAGGCGTAAATCCCGGTAAAAAGGGAAGGCATTTCCTTTGTAAAGTAAACAAGCACCACAGAGTAAGCAAGCGGAAAGGTAAACACTAAGTAAAAACAGAGTACAACTGAAAGTGCAGAAAAGTAAAAGGTCTGGAAATACAAGCCCAACTGTAAAGTACAAATCAAAAGGGAAAACAACAACTGTAAAGTAAATCCACTATGTCGAGCTGTCCACTAGAAATCCCAACTGAAGGGTGGGTACAGATAGCTCCACTGCTCCTCGGGTTCCGCCGTCCTCTCTGAGTATGTCCCGCCCAGTGGTCCACCTCCAGGTTTCGTCCTGCTCTACATGCCTCAACCATGATCAACACTGTCCGTCGTCTGCAACCAACACAACGTAGTGCGGGCATAGCCCGTGCAGGGGTGAGTATAAGCTACTCAGTAGGGACCCAGAGACCCCCGAAGGTCTCCCAAAATCCACAAAGGATAAACCAAAAAGGAAATATACAATCATGAATTAACAACCGACACTTCCTAGGTATATTCCCATACATATACCTAAGTCATCATTTCATTACGCTCCAACCTCCGAGCCCAAGTACAACTCAGTCCACACAGGAAAGTATACGTATTCCACACAGGAAAGTAAAACGTAATCCACACAGGATAGCACAACACAATCCACACAGGAAGGTAAACAGGATTCAGCTCAGACAGGTATACTTCTTCGAAAGATGATAGAGATGATCAGTGATCCATCTAAGTCGACAGACCCACAAAGGATCGATAGGTACTAACCCCCGCAAAGACCCACACAGGATCGGACCCACACAGGATCTGTAGGCGCTGGTTCACACAGGACTGCTGAGTGCTGACCCACACAGGATTGGTAGCACTAATCCACACAGGATCGCTGAGTGTTGTAGTCGTCGTCGTTGAATCCACTAAGGATCTCTGCACAGTCGTCGTCGCTGTCACAATAGCAGTCGCAGCCAGCTCTAGGGTTCCCGCACACAACAAGCTCGTTCGGGAGGGTCCGCTCCATGAGCCGAGAGGCTGATACATCAACTGTCAAAAAGTCTAGAGTTGATGTATCCAAAAGTTCCGTATCGTCAATAGGAACTCAATGCAACAGACGACATGTCAATTGGATGTCCGGTCTGAGAGTTATTGGCTTTTTCGTTCCAAGGGCCTGGTTGGTTTTTAACGAAAAACCAACCCGACCATACTCCACCTGCATCCAATCCTCGGTCGGAGTATGCCAAAAGATCCGTCTCACTAAGAGAAACTCAACAAAGCTGATTGCACGTCAATCAAACGTCCGTAGCTCCAGATGTGAGCGTTTCAACTCCGAGGGCCCGGTTGGTTTCGTGTACGAACCAACCCGGCCGAACTCAAAGTATTCCAAAACCATGAGTGCAATATACCGAAATGACCATCTCGATCCAAGGATTGCATCATCGCTAACAGTGCGTCGTTTGGAGGTCCGTAGCCCGAGTTATGGGCATTTTAACTGAAACAATTTGGTAACGGGGGTTTCGGGCCCGGGCCGACCCGGCCCGAGACCCCCCGATTGGCCCGAACTGGGTCGACCAGCTTCGGACAGGGTCGCCCCGGCCCGACCCGGCCCGGCCCGGCCTGGCAGACCATCCAGGCACCGGTCCGGCTCAAGGCAGCGCGCTGGGAGCGCAGCAAGCTCGACCTTCGGCCGAGCTGATTGAAGAAACGGGGGGCGCCTGCCCCCCTTTGTAACCCCCCCTCATAATGGGTGGGGGCATTCAACTGTCCGGGGGAATTTAATTCCCCCGGCCTTCCCCATTTCAGGCCGGCCCAACCTGGCCGGCCGCTTCTCCTCGACGGGACCGGCAGTGGCCAGTCCCTTTCCGGCTCCGACACCGGCGGGCTGGCTGGCCGCTGGTCACCTTGTTCCGCCGCGGCCCGGAACCGGCGGCGGCCTTTGTCGTTTGGCACGGTGCGACGGCACCACACCCCTCCGTCGTGGCCCCGTTCTGGCTGTGCCGTTCTCAGTTTGCTTCGACGCGGCGCGACGGCGTCGCGTCCTTGAATTCCATTCCACGGCGCGGCGCGATGGCGCCGCGCATATGTTCTGCATGTAACCGCGTGGTGCGATGGCACCACGCACCTTCGTACCAACCACAAAGAAAACATTTATGAAATAAGGAGGAGGGTTGGCCGTGTTTGTTAGGACCGGCCCCCTCGCATTATTCGATAACAATTAGTCGAAAACCACGTAATTCGACATGTCAGAATCAATAACGGAAACAATTAATAAAATAACAATAAACCCCTACCTCGGTTTCATGAGCGGAGCACGTCAACAAGCCGCGGAAGACAAGGGTCGCGGAGGTCAGGCATCACAGTAATCGTACGTCGATTCCGTTGACGTCGAGGTGTGTCCAAAGAGGTAACGTCGCTGGAGAAGCTTCATAAGCTGACGGAGAAAGCCCGGGTAGGAAGCGGCGTCTCCTTTCGTTGACACGGGAAGAAGATCGAAAGAAGCGGCGTCGTCGATCTTCGGAAACACACCGGCTACGAAGAAGAGAAAAGATGACACGTCTTTCTCTTCTTATGGTGACGACATTCTTCGCCGGAGCCTAAGTGTTCTTCGCATTCTTCGTCAAGGTTGAAGAAGATGAAGAAGTTCCCAATCCTCTCAAGGTGGCAAAAGAAATCTAACCAAAATTAATTATGTCTAAGGCTTATTTTATTTACACAACTAAACCACTTTGAATTTCAAATGTATGAAATTAAATAACTCATCTCAATTAATAACAGAAGTTTTCAAAATTAAATAGAGTAGAGTTATTGGGAGTTTAAAGGGAGTTGAAGAGTTAGGGTTAGTGTGGGCCCCACCACACTTAATCCTCTCAAGGGAGGTTAAGTGGATGTGGGTCCCACCCCTAACTCCCTTTGGGAGGAAATAACCAACATGGATAAAATAAATTGTGTTTCCTCAATTTATTTAACTTCATTTAATTTCCCCCAAAACTAACTCTCAACCCGCATAAAACGCAACCTCGGAATAGGTGTCCTTAAGTGAATATCGGGGCTGCGGGTTCAATGGTGTCCTCAGATTTCAATTCCGAGTACCGGATCAAAAGTTAGAAATTCCTGCTCGTTCGTTCACTGAATGTTCTCGAGCCAAACTTCGGAAATTGATTCTGGGCCTCAGAATCAGGTGCCGTCAGAAACCGTGCTCTTGTAAAATTCCAAAGAAAATTAAGAAAAATTTTGCCTTGAATTTTATGGGTCTTTGCATTACTCCCACCTCAGGGCTTTACGTCCCCATAAAGATACATCAAATCTAGGGAAACAAATGAGGGTACTGAGCACACATCTGAGCCTCGCACTCCCAAGTGCTCTCACGGAGATTTCTGTGCTGCCATCTGATGCGCACTAGAGGAATCGACCGTCCACGTAGGACCCGCTCCTGTCGATCCCCAATCTCCACCAGGACCTCCGTAAAAGTCGCCCCATCGTCAACGTCAAGCTCCCCATGGTCAATAATGTGTGTCGGGTCGTGTACGTATCTCCTCAGCTGAGATACGTGGAAGACGTCGTGCACCCGGTGCAACTGAGGTGGTAGAGCCAGGCGATAAGACACCTCGCCAATCCTGCTGAGGACCTAGAATGGTCTGATGAAGCATGGAGACAACTTTCCGCCTCTGCCAAATCTCTGTATACCACGTCGAGGTGAGACATGCAAGAAGACATGGTCACCATCCTCGAACTCTAGTGGCCTCCGCCTCCTGTCAGCGTATGACTTCTGCCGGCTCTGAGTTGATCTCATCCGCTCCTGGATGACCTGGACCTTCTCTGTCGTGGCCTGGACCATCTCTGGTCCCACAAGTGCTGACTCCCCAGGGTTTGTCCTGCACAAAGGAGATCTTCAAGGTCGGCCATACAATGCCTCGTACGGTGCCATCCCAATGGTGGAGTGGTAGCTGTTTTTGTATGCAAACTCCAGCAAAGGTAAGTGGTCCTCCCAGCTACGCCCAAAGTCGAGGAAACATGCACGGAGCATTTCCTCGAGAGTCTGAATGGTCCCCTCCGTCTGACCATCTGTCTGAGGGTAAAAGGTTTTACTCAGACGTAGTTGCGTCCCGAACGCCTCCTATAATCCTTTCCAAAGCCGGGAAGTAAAGAGAGTATCTTAATCGGAGAAGATAGATGATGGCACACCGTCAATCCGTACAATCTCCTGAACGTATAGACGTCCCAAGCTCTCCACTGAGCCCTGCTCTCATATGGGTAAGAAGTGAGCCGACTTGGTGAGTCGGTTGACAATCACCCAGATGGAGTCATGACCTCTAGAAGTGCGTGGAAGTCCAGTCACGAAGTCCATTGATATCACGTCCCACATCCACTACGGGACCTCCAAGGGTTGTACCAAGCCTGCTGGTACCTGGTGCTCAGCCTTCACCTGCTGGTAGGTGAGGCATCGGGAAATGAACTCTGCTACAACCTTCTTCATGCCTGGCCACCAGTGCTATCGTCTGAGATCCTAGTACATCTTCGCCACTCCAGGATGTACTGCCAAATGAGAAGTGTGAAACTCTCTCAGCATCTCCTCCCGTAAAGCGACTAGTACCATGGTACGTCCTCTGAAAATGATGCCGTGCTCTGCTCCAAAGGAGAAACCATCAGGTGCCTGTCTTGAAGATATCTGTGCACGCTGCGTCTCACAGTCAGCGTCCCGACGCTGTGCCTCTCTGACCTGCTGTAGAAGTGGAGGAGTGACTGTGAGAGGATTAAGGAAGGCTGATACATCTCTATCCATGAATGATATCTGCAAAGACGCTAGCTGCTCTGTCGCCTCCTCAAGAAGCTGAATGCCTGTCCTCCTGCTGAGGGCGTCGGCTACTACGTTCCCCTTCCCAGGATTATAAACTATCTCAATGTCATAGTCCTGGAGGAACTCGAGCCATCGCCGCTGTCTCAGGTTCAGGTCCTTCTGCGAGAAGATATACCTGAGACTCTGATGATCAGAAAAGACTGTAAAGCGCTCACCCATCAGATAGTGTCGCCATGTCTTCATAGCGAAGACCACTGCTGCTAGCTCCAGGTAATGGGTAGCATAGTTCTGCACATGCGGCCTCAACTGAGGTGATCCATAGGCGATCACCGCCTGCTCCTTCATCAGGACACATCCGAGTCTGGTCCCTGATGCATCGTAATAAACTACGTACCCTACTCCCTCCTCATGCAACCTCAAGATAGGTGCGCTGGTCAATCTCTGTCTCAGCTCCAGGAAACTTTGCTGACATCTATCTGACCACATGAAGGGTTTCCCCTTCTTCGTCAAAGCTGAGAGTGGTGCCGCAACTCTAGAGATGTCTGGCATGAATCTCCGATAGTATCCAGCTAATCCCAAGAATCTCCGAACCTCTGTCACGCTCCTGGGTGGCTCCCAAGCTAACACTGCCTCGATCTTCACAGGATCCACTACAACTCCCACCTCATAGATTACGTGTCCCAAGATGTGGACCTCACGTATCCAGAACTGGCACTTCGAGAGCTTACCATAAAGCTGGTGCTCTCGGAGTGTGTCTAGTACAACCCGTAAGTGGTAGGCGTGCTCCTCCTTAGTCGTCGAGTAAATTAGAATGTCGTCGATGAAGACCACGACAAAACGATCGAGGTATGGCTGAAAGATCCTGTTCATGAGGGCCATGAAAATTGCTGGAGCATTGGTTACACCGAAAGGCGTAACCAAGAACTCATAGTGGCCATACCGACATCTGAAGGTTGTCTTCTGCACGTACTCATCTCTAACTCAGAGCTAATGATAGCCTGACCTGACGTCTATCTTCGAAACCACCGTGTTCCCTTGAGCTGATCAAAGAGGTCATCAATCCTCGGTAACAGATACTTGTTCCTCACTATCACCTGGTTCAGGCGACGATAGTCAACACAAAGTCGCAAGCTCACGTCCGCCTTCTTAGCGAACAAAATCGGGGAAGCCCAGGGTGAAACACTAGGTCGGATGAACCCCTTGCCCTGCAAGTCCTCCAACTGTACCCGTAGCTCTCGAAGCTCGGCAGGGGCCATCCAATATGCTGGGGTCGATATCGGGGCTATCCCGGGGTACCAGTCAATATAAAAGTCTACCTCTCTACGAGGAGGTATCCCTGGAACGTCGTTGGGGAAAACGTCAGCAAACTGATCCACCACTACAGGAAAACCAGGACTCCTCATGTCAACTGCTCCTAGGATGAGGCTAGCCAACTAATGAGTGATGGGCTGTCCTCTCCTCCGCGGAAGTCCATCCTGTGCTGCAAAGGCTCCATTCTCGCCGGTGAAGGTGAACCTGCTCCCATCGGTGCGTACACATCGCACCTTGCGCATAAAACAGTCAATCTATGCATGGACCGTAGATAACCAATCCATTCCCAAGATGATGTCGTAAGGCCTCGACGCAGCTACAAGAAGATCCCAGCCGAAGCTGTCGCCTCCTAGAGTAAGCTCACACTGCCGGCACCAGTGCGTAATAGTCGAGTCTGCTCCCGTAGGAGTCTCTAGCCGTAAGGATCGAGCCAACGGCTCTGTCGGAATCTCCGAGCTCCGAACAAGGGCAGCATCTATGAAAGAGTGACTCGTTCCTATGACTATAAGTACTACAGAAAGGGTGGAATAGACACAGATAGTACCTCAAATCTTCTCGGGTGCACCGTGGTCGTAGGCCTCTGCTGCCTGGAGCTGTGCCTATCTCTGCCCGCCAGCTCCTTGTGGTCGGGGTGGACCTCCTGGTGGTGGTGGTGGTAAAGCCTCAAAGCGTCGCCCACCACCTGCTGCTCGGGCAGCTCCCCTTCCTCGTCCGCCTCCTCCCTTCAGACCTCAACGGTCGACCCTCTTCCTCTGCCTCGGTGGTCCCTCAACCGTCTTTTGCTCCTTGGAACGGCGGGTCGGACAGTCACGAGCCATGTGGCTCTGCCCGCCGCACGAGTAGCACTGCCTGCCCCTCGAAAGATTGGCTCCATACTGTGTGCCCCGCACTTCTGAGCCAGTGTCCTGAGGTCGTCTACAAGAGGGTCTGGCCTTTCTGGAACCCTGAGTCATCCGTCGACTGCCTACTGCAGAAGACTCTGCTACGTGCTGCCCTTTGGTGGGTCTCGGCACTGGTGTAGACTCAGTAAGAACACTCTCGATCAAAAGGGCCCGCTCCAGTACTCCTGTCTGAGTCGGAATGCTGAGGGAGATCAGCAATGCCCTGATCTCGTGTCTCAAACCCTGCTCAAAGGTCCGGGCCCGGAAGAATGGTTCTCGTACCATGTCGGTCGAGTAGCGCGAGAGATCAGTAAATCTCGCTGAGTACTGAGCGACTGTCATGCTGCCCTACTGCAGCTGAAGAAGCTCCTGAATGCGCATCGCACAGAGGGTGGCTGGGACGAACTCCAAGAGGAAGAGGCTCTCAAAGTCCGTCCAATGTAGAGATTCCTCATCGTGCACCTAGAGCATCAAGCTCCACCATCGTCCCACTGCTGCGTGCAGTAGGCTCGCAGCGAGGATCACCATGAGGTCTGCTGGTGTCCTCACTAGCCTGAAAACTCGTACGACTACCTCCAGCCAGTCCTCGGCTGCCTGGGGGTCCGTCTCCCCACGAAACCTGGGCGGTCGCTGGCGCTGAAACTCATGCAGTGCGCTGAGGTTACGTGCATCGTCAGCGGCTGGTGGTGGAAGTATCGGTGGCTCGACGGGTAGCGCTACCGCCGGTGCCACTGCGGACAAAGGGCCCTGCACCTAGGCCTCATCGCTTGGTGGGATATCATCACGCACGACTCTCGGAACCCTAGCTGGATGCCATCGTGGGGCCCTCCTGAAAAAGGAAACAGGTGCGCCACAGTCAGAATAGTATACCTGGTGAGCTGATATAAAGTAATCACAAAGAAAACTTGAAACACACACGCAATCAATGTTTTCGTGCATTAAGTCGGAAATTAGAAGTCAAGGTCCGGGTGTACGGATACATCGGCCGCCGCACCAACACTGGACTCCCTGGACTGATAACCATACTCAATACGCTAAACACTATTGCTTCACATAGAAAAGATCAGAGTTCGCGGTAGAACCGAACTCCTCTAATACCAATTTGTCATGACCCGTCCTCGGGGCCCGTGCTGTGACTACCCCAAGCCCGCCTTCCATAGGCAAGGGGCTGGCGACTAGCACCAAGGCGTAAATCCCGGTAAAAAGGGAAGGCATTGGCTTTGTAAAGTAAACAAGCACCACAAAGTAAGCAAGCGGAAAGGTAAACACTAAGTAAAAACATAGTACAACTGAAAGTGCGGAAAAGTAAAAGGGGACGGAAATACAAGCCCAACTGTAATGTAAAACTCGAAAGGGAAAACAGCAACTGTAAAGTAAAGCCGCTACGCCGAGCTGTCCACTAGAAATACCACCTCAAGGGTGGGTACAGATAGCTCCACTGCTCCTCGGGTTCCGTCGTCCGCTCCGAGTACGTCCCGCCCAGTGGTCCACCTCCAGGTTCCGTCTTGCTCTGCAAGCCTCAACCACGATCAATGATGTCCATCGTCTGCAACCAACACAATGTAGTGCGGGCATAGCCCGTGCAAGGGTGAGTATAAGCTACTCAGTAGGGACCCCGAGACCCCCGAAGGTCTCCGAAAATCCACAAAGGATAAACCACAAAGGAAAGATACAATCACGAAGTAACAACCGACATTGCTTAGGTATATTCCCATACATATACCTAAGTCATCATTTCAATACGCTCGAACCTCTGAGCCCAAGTACAACTCAGTCCACACAGGAAAGTATACGTATTCCACACAGGAAAGCAAAACGTAATCCACACAGGATAGCACAACACAATCCACACAGGAAGATAAACAGGATTCAGCTCACACAGGTATACTTCTTAGAAAGACGATAGAGATGATCACTAATAAATCTAATTCGTTAGACCCACAAAGGATCAATAGGTACTAACCCCCGCAAAGACCCACACAGGATCAGACCCACATAAGATATGTAGGCGCTGGTTCACACGGGACCGCTGAGCACTAACCCACACAGGATCGGATCCACACAGGATCGGTAGCACTGATCCACACATGATCGCTGAGTGTTGCAGTCGTCGTCATTGAATCCATTAATGATCTCTGCACAGTCGTCATCGCAGTCACAGTAGCAGTCGCAGCCATCTTTAGGGTTCCCGCACACAGCAAGCTCTTTCGGGAGGGTCCACTCCACGAGCCGAGAGGCTGATACATCAACTGTCACAAAGTCTAGAGTTGATGTATCCAAAAGTTCTGTATCCTCAATAGGAACTCAATGCAATAGACGGCGCGTCAATCGGACGTCCGGTCTAAGATTTTTTTGGCTTTTTCGTTCCAGGGGCCCGGTTGGTTTTTAAGGCAAAACCAACCCGACTGTACTCTACCAGCGTCCAATCCTCGTATGGAGTATGCCAAAAGATCCGTCTCACTAAGAGGAACTCAACAAAGCTAACGGCACGTCAATCGGACGTCCGTAGCTCATGATATGAGCGTTTCTGCTCGGAGGGCCCGGTTGATTTCGTGTATGAACCAAACCGGACGAACTCAAAGTATTCCGAAACCTTGAGTGTGATATACCAAAATGACCATCTCGATCCAAGGATCACATCGCCGCTGACAGCACGTCGTTTGGAGGTCCGTAACCCGAGTTATGGGCATCTGAACCCAACTAATTTGGTAACGGGGGTTTCGGGCCCGGGCCGACCTGGCCGGAGACCCCCCGGTTGGCCCGAACCGGGTCAACCTATCCCGGACAGGGTCCACCCTACCCGGCGCGGCCCGGACCAGTGCTGCCTAGCCCTGCTGGGCTCGGCCCGGCCTGGCAGACCGACCAGGCACCGGTCCAGCTCAAGGCAGCGCGCTAGGCGCACTGCCAGCTCGGCATTTGGCCGAGCTGATTGAAGAAACGGGCGGCGCCTACCCCCCCATTATAACCCCCCCCCCCTCTCATAATGGGGGGGGGGGCGTTCAACTGGCCAGGGGAATTTAATTCCCCCGGCCTTCCCCATTTCCGGCCGGCCCGACCTGGCCGGCCGGCTCCTCTTCGACGGGACCGGCAGTGGCCGGTCCCTTTCCGGCTCCGACACCGGCGGCCCGGCCGGCCGCCGGTCACCTTGTTCCGCCATGGCCTTTGTCGTTCGGCGCGGTGCGACGGCACCGCGCCCCTCCGCCGCGGCCCCGTTCCGACCGTGGCGTTCTCGGTTTCCTTCGACGCGGCGCCACGCATATGTTCCGCATGTAACCGCGTGGTGCGACGACACCACACTCCTTCATACCAACCACAAAGAAAACATTTATGAAATAAGGAGGAGGGTCGGCCGTGTTTGTGCGGACCGGCCCCCTCGCATTATTCGATAACAATTAGTCGAAAACCACGAAATTCAACATGTCAGAATCAAGAACGGAAACAATTAATAAAATAACAATTAACCTCTACCTCGGTTTCAAGAGCGGAGCACGTCCACAAGCCAGGGAAGACAAGCGTCGCGGAGGTCGGGCGTCGTGGTAATCATACTTCGATTCCATTGACGTTGAGGTGCGTCCGAAGAGGTAACGTCACTGGAGAAGCTTCGTAAGCTGACGGAGAAAGCCCGAGGAGGAAGCGGCGTCTCCTTTTATTGACATGGGAAGAAGATCGAAAGAAGCGGCGTCGTCGATCTTCGGAAACACACCGGCTACGAAGAAGAGAAATGATGGCACGTCTTTCTCTTCTTATGGTGACGGTGTTCTTCATCGGAGCCTAAGTGTTTTTCGCGTTCATCGTCAAGGTTGAAGAAGATGAAGAAGTTCCCAATCCTCTCAAGGTGGAAAAAGATATCTAACCAAAATAAAATAAGTCTAAGGCTTATTTTATTTACACAACTAAACCACTTTGAATTTCAAAAGTTTGAAATTAAATAACTCATCTCAATTAATAACACAAGTTGTCAAAATTAAATAGAGTTGATTTATTGGGAGTTTAAAGGGGAGTTGAAGAGTTAGGGTTCGTGTGGGCCACACCACACTTAATCCTCTCAAGGGAGGTTAAGTGGATGTGGGTCCCACCCCTAACTCCCTTTGGGAGGAAATAACCAACATGGATAAAATAAATTGTGTTTCCTCAATTTATTTAAATTCATTTAATTTCCCCCAAAACTAACTCTCAACCCGCATAAAACGCAACCTCGGAAAAGGTCTCCTTAAGCGAATATCGGCGCTGCGAGTTCAATGGTGTCCTCAGATTTCAATTCCGAGCACCGAATCAAAAGTTAGAAATTCCCGCTCATTCGTTCACTGAAAGTTCCCGAGCCATACTTTGTAAATTCATTCCGGGCACACCGGGCCTCGGAATCAGGTGCCGTCAGAAACCGCGCTCTTGTAAAATTCCAAAGAAAATTAAAAAAAATTTCCCTTGAATTTTACAGGTCTTTATAGCTGATACATCAACTGACACAAAGTTTGAGGTTGATGTATCCAAAAGTTTCGTATTGTCAACAGGAACTCAACGTCGCAGACAGTGCGTCAATCGGACGCCCGGTCGGAGAGTTATTGGCTTTTTCGTCCCAGGGGCCCGGTTGGTTTTTAAGGCAAAACCAACCCGACCGTACTCCACCTGCATCCAAACCTCGGGCGGAGTGAGCCAAATGATCCGTCTCACTTAGAAAAATTCAACAAAGTCGACGACACATCAATCGGACGTCCGATGTTCAAGATATGAGTGTTTTTGCTCCGAGGGCCCGATTAGTTTTGTGTATGAACCAACTCGGCCGAACTCAAAGTATTCCGTAACCTTGAGTGCGATATACCGAAATGACCGACTCGATCCAAGGATCGTGTTTCCGCTGACAGCGCGTCATTCGGAGGCCCGTAGCTCAAGTTATGGGCAAAAGACCGAAAATGGTCCGAAGACGGGGGGGTCTGGGCCCGGCCCGACCCGACCCCCCCTGGGTCGGCCGAACCGGGTCGACCCGACCCGGTCCGCCTGGCCGGACCCCATCCGGCTAGGCCAGGGTGCGGCCCGGCTCGGCTCGGCCGAGCGGCCGAGCAGCGCAGATGCCGCGGGGAGCTACCCTCGCGGGTTAGAGGTGCCGCGGCCTCGTGCGGGGCCGCGCTGGATCAGCGGATGCGGCATGTCGCCGCGTCCCGTGCGTGCGAGCCGGACCCACACGGCCGGGACTTCAGCCGCGGCGGTCCTGTCCGGCGGCATGCCGTGGCGCCGCCGGTAGATTCCGCGGGCCATTGGAGTTGCTCCAGTGGTCCGTTTTCCATCCCGTCTGCGCCGCTGTTCCTCCTGGGTTCCGTTCTTTACTGCGGGATCATCAAGACACCCTTGCATCACGTCTGGCCATCACCCGCCAAATCGGCACAACAATGAAGAACGACGGAGGGTTGTCGGGCCGTGTTCGTTTGGCCCTCACCCTCCACGTTAGGCGATAACAATTGGGAGGATTAAACAACACATAGAAAACATAACCAAAACAATTTTGAAGAATTAAAATTGTTCTTATTATCCGGGTTCTTCACTTTGAACGGAAACATTCACGGAGTATAAAACATTCAAATAAAACCCCTACCTCGTCAAGTGTCGCACGCGCGTTCTTCGCGGAATTGATCGACGTGGAAGGAGGCAATCATCGTGTCGCGGAAGGGCGTCGCGTCATCGTGGAATACGGTGCGCATCGACGAACTCAATGGATGATCGAAAATTTTTGTCATGGAGGAAGGAACGTCGCCGAAGAACATTGCGGGAGAGGAAACGTTGGCGTCCCGGCACACGGCCTCGCGTCGTCGATTTCCGCGGGTTCGACGTTCTTCGTCGGAGGCTAGCGTTCTTCGCATTCTTCGTGTTCTTCATGTTCTTCGCATTCATCGCGTTCTTCGCGTTCGCCGCGAAGGAGGATGAAGAATTCTTAGAGGTTCTTCAAAGGTTTAACACAACATTTCAAAAGGAGGGTGTGTTTGCCTTATTTTATTATTACACCAACAAACGAAAAAGAGGTAAGTAACGACCCATTAATTCGTAGAATTAATTCAATGAAAGAAACTGCCCAATTAATTCACGAATAAAACTGCCCAATTAATTGGTGTGTTAAGAATTTAAGAAAACACGTCAGTTGACTTTCATAATGACGGGTTTTCGCGGGTGCGTTACTTAGCGGAAAAGAAACGGTGGGGCTCGTCCGGGCCCCACCTCACAAATATCCAACCAAGAGGGTAGGATATATTTGGATAGCACCCTATCCGGATCAACTCAGCTTAATCCGCTTTAAGTGGCTTCAAGTGGCTTCCATGTGGCTTCCAAGTGGCTTAAGTGAAATAAAATGATGTTTCTCGTAAAATTATTTTATTTCTTAACTTTATGCCCGAAAATTAAAAACCACACCCGAGCAAATGAAACTCTAGAAGGGGCGTTTATAAGCAAGTACCAGCACTGCAATTCCATCGGTGCCCTCGGAATTTGATTTCGAGCACCAGTTCTAAAGTTAGAAAAACCCGCTCGTCCGTTCACTGAACGTACCCGAGCCAAACTTCGAAAAATGATTCCGGGCACACTGGGCCTCGGAATCAGGTGACGTCAGAAACTGTGTTCTTGTAAAATTTCAAAGGAAATTAAGAAAAAAAATTCCTTGAAATTTACAGGACTTTACATTACTCCCACCTCAGGGCTTTACATCCCCGTAAAGATGCATCATAAACTAGGGAAACAAATGTGGGTACTGAGCACGCATCTGAGCCTCCCGCTCCCAAGTGCTCTCCTGGAGGATCTCGTGCTGCCATCTGATGCGTACTAGAGGAATCAATCGTCCACGTAGGACCCGCTCCTATCGATCCTCGATCTCCACTGGGACCTCCGCAAAAGTCTCCCCATCATCCACGTCTAGCTCCCCATGGTCAATGATGTGCGTCGGGTCGTGCACGTATCTCATCAGCTGAGATACGTGGAAGACGTCGTGCACCCGGTGCAACTGAGGTGGTAGAGCCAGGCGATAAACCACCTCGCCAATCCTGCTGGGGACCTGGAAGGGTCTGATGAAGCATGGAGACAACTTGCCGCCTCAGCCAAATCTTCATAATCCACATCGAGGTGAGACACGCAAGAAGACGTGGTCTCCATCCTCGAACTCTAGTGGCCTCCGCCTCCTGTCAGCATAAGACTTCTGCTGGCTCTGAGCTGTCCTCATCCGCTCCTGGATAACCTGGACCTTCTCTATCTTGGCCCGTACCATCTCTGGTCCCACAAGTGCTGACTCCCCAGGGTCTATCCAGCACAAAGGAGATCTGCAAGGTCTGCCGTATAAATCCTCGTATGGTGCCATCCCGATGGTGGAGTGGTAGTTGTTATTGTATGCGAACTCCACCAAGCCTAGGTGATCCTCCCAGCTTCGACCAAAGTCGAGGACACATGCGCAGAGCATGTCCTTGAGAGTCTGAATGGTCCTCTCCGTCTGACCATCCATCTGAGGGTGAAAGGCATTGCTCAGACGTAGCCGCGTCCAGAATGCCTCCTGAAACCCCTTCCAAAGCCGGGAAGTAAAGCGAGCGTCCCGATCGGAGATGAAAGATGATGGCACACTGTGAAGCCGTATAATCACCTGAACGTAGAGAGGCCCCAAGCACTCCACTAAGACCTGCTCTCGGATGGGTAAGAAGTGTGCTGACTTTGTGAGTCGGTCAACAATCACCCAAATAGAGTCATGACCTCTGGAAGTGCATGGAATTCCAGTCACGAAGTCCATAGATATCCCATCCCACTTCCGCTCTGGGACCTCCAAGGGATGTACTAAGCCTGCTGGTACCTGATGCTCTGCCTTCACCTGCTGACAGGTGAGGCATCGAGAAACGAACTCTGCCACAGCATTCTTCATGTCTGGCCACCAGTGCTGTCGTCTGAGGTCCTGGTACATCTTAGCCACTCCAGGATATACCGCCAAAGGAGAAGTTTGAAACTCTCTCAGCACCTCCTCCTATAAAGAAACTGGTACCAAGGTACGTCCTCTATAAAGGACGTCCTGCTCTTCTCCAAGGGAGAAACCATCAGGTGCCTGTCCTGAGGACATCTGTGCACGCTGCGTCTCGTAGTCGGCGTCCCCACGATGTGCCTCTCTGATCCGCTATAGTAGTGGAGGAGTGACTGTGAGAGACTGAAGCAAGGTTGCTCCATCCCTATCCACGAAGGATATCTGCAAGGCGGTTAGCTGCTCTGTCGCCTCCCCAAGTAGTTGAATGCCCGTCCTCATGCTGAGAGCATCGGCTACTACGTTCCCCTTCTCAGGATTATAGACTATCTCAAAGTCATAGCCCTGGAGGAACTCGAGCCATCGCCACTGTCTCAGGTTCAGGTCCTTCTGAGAGAAGATGTACCTGAGACTCTGGTAGGAATAAAAGACTGTAAAGCGCTAGCCCATCAGATAGTGCCGCGATGTCTTCTGTGCAAAGACCACTACTGCTAACTCTAGGTCATTGGTAGTGTAGTTCTGCTCATTAAGCCTCAACTGACGTGATCCATAGGCAATCACAGCCCGATCCTTCATTAGGACATATCTGAGTCCGGTCCATGATGCATCGCAGTAGACTACGTATCCAACCCCCTCCTCAGGCAACCTCAAGATAGGTTCACTGGTCAATCTCTTCCTCAGCTCCTGAAAACTCTGCTGACATCTGTCTGACCACAAAAAAGGTTTCCCTTTCTTCGTCAAAGCTGATAGTGGCGGCGCAACTCTAGAGAAGTCCGACACAAATCTCCGATAGTATCCGGCTAGACCCAAGAAACTCCGCACCTCCGTCACGCTCATGGGTGGATCCCAAGCTAGCATTGCCTCGATCATCGCAGGATCCACTGCATCTCCCGCCTCAGAAATGACGTCCCCCAAGAAGTGGACCTCACGTAACCAGAACTGGCACTTCGAGAGCTTTCCATAAGGCTGGTTCTCTTGGAGTGTGTCTAGTACAACCCGCAAGTGGTAGGCGTGCTCCTCCTCCGTGGTCGAGTACACCAAAATGCCGTCGATGAAGACCACGACAAATTGATCGAGGTATGGCTAGAATATCCTGTTCATGAGGCTCATGAACAATGTTGGAGCATTGGTTGCGCCGAACGGCATAACCAAGAACTCATAGTGTCCATACCGACACCTGAAGGTCGTCTTCTGCACGTCCTCATCTCGAACTCTGAGCTGATGATAGCCTAACCTAAGGTGTATCTTCGAGAACCACCGTGCGCCCTTGAGCTGATCGAAGAGGTCATCAATCCTCGGTAGCGGATACTTGTTCCACACTGTCACCTAGTTCAGGAGACGATTGTCGACACACAGTCTCAAGCTCCCGTCCGCCTTCTTGGCGAACAATATCGGGGAAGCCCAGGGTGAAACACTGGGTCAGATGAACCACTTGCCCTGCAAATCCTCCAACAGTACCTGCAGCTCTCGAAGCTCAGCGGGGGCCATCGGATACGCTAGAGTGGATATCGGGGCTGTCCCGGGGTATAGATCAATATAAAAGTCTACCTCTCTGCGAGGAGGTAGCCCTGGAACGTCATTGGGAAAGACGTCCGCGTACTGATCCACCACTGCAGGAAAACTAGGACTCTGCACGTCAACTACTCCAAGGATGAGGCTAGCCAAATGATGAGTGAAGGGTTGTCCCCTCCCTTGCGAGAGTCCCTCCTGTGCTACAAAGTTTCCCTTCTCTCCGGTGAAGGTGAACCTGCTCCCGTCGGTGCACACACATCGCACCTTGCGCCTAAAACAGTCAATTTGATCATGGACTGTAGATAACCAATCCATGCCCAAGATGACGTCGTAAGGCCTCGACGCCACTACAAGAAGATCCCAGCTAAAGCCCTCACCTCCTAGAGTAATCTCACACTGCAGACAGTAGTGCAAAATCGTCGAGTCTGCTCCCGTAGGGGTCTCTAGCCGTAAGGATCGAGCCAACGGCTCTATCGGAATCTCCGAGCTCTGAACAAGGGCAGCGTCTATGGAAGAGACTCGCTCTTGTGTCTATAAGAACTGCAGAAAGGGTGGAATAGACACAGATCGTACCTTGAATCATCTCTCACGCGCCGTGGTCATAGGCCTCCGCTGCCTGGAGATGTGCCTGTCTCTTCCCGCTAGCTCCCTGTGGTCGGGGCGGACCTCCTGGTGGTGGTGGTGGCAGAGCCTCAAAGCGTTTCCCACCACCTGCTGCTCGGCCAGCTCCTCTGCCTCTTCCACCTCCTCCCTGCGGACCACCACAGTCGACCCTCTACCTCTGCCTAGGTGGACCCTCCGCCATCTGCTGCTCCTCGGTACGGCGGGTCGGGAAGTTACGAGCCATGTGGACCTGCTCGCCGCATGTGTAGCACTTCCTGCCTCTCGAAAGACTAGCTCCATGCTGTGTGCCCCGCACTGCTGAGCCAGTGTCCTAAGGCCGTCTACGAGAGGGTCTGATCTGCCTGGAACCCTGAGTCATCTGTCGGCTATCTGCTGCCGAAGACTCCGCTACCTTCCGCCCTGCGGTAGGTCTCGCTGCTGAAGTAGACTCAGCCAGAAAGCTCTCGATCAGAAGGGCTCGCTCTAGCACTCCTGACTGGGTCGGGATGCTAAGGTAGATCAGTGATGCCCTGATCTCGTGTCTCAAACCCTGCTCAAAGGTCCGGGCCCGAAAGAAGGAGTCCAGTACCATGTCTTTCGAGTAGCGAGAAATATCAGTAAACCTCACTGCATAATGGGCGACCGTCTAGATGCTCTGCCGCAGCTGAAGAAGCTCCTGAATGCGCACCGCACGGAGGGTGGCCGGGATGAACTATGAGTGAAAGAGGCTCTCGAAGTCCGTCTAGAGAAGGGATGCCTCATCGTGCTCCTGGAGCATCAAGCTCCACCATCGGCCCGCTGCTGCGTGTAGTAGGCTCGCCGCGAGGATCACCATGAGGTCTGCTGGTGTCTTCACTAGCCTAAAAACTCGTACGACCGCCTCCAGCTAGTCCTCGGCTTCCTGGGGGTCCGTCTCCCCATGAAACCTGGGTGGTCGTTGGTGCTGGAACTCGTGCAGAGCTCCGAGGTGACGTGCATCGTCAGCGGTCGGTGCTGGAAGCATCGGGGGCTCGGCGGGTAAAGGTACCGCTAATGCATCTGCTGTCAACGGGCCCTGTACCGAGACCTCGTCGCTCCGCAGGCTGTCGTCGCGCTCTACTCTCGGAACCCTTGCTGGCTGCCGTCGTGGGGCGATCCTGAAAAGTAAACAAGTGCGCCACGGTCAGAACAATATACCTGGTGAGTTGACATATAGTAATCACAAAGAAAACATAAAACACAAATGCAATCAATGTTTTTGTGCATTAAGTCGGAAATCAGAAGTCAGGGTCTTGGTGTATGGATACGTCGGCCACCGCACCAACACTGGACTCCCTGGACTGATAACCAAACCCAATATGCAAAACACAATTGCATCACATAGAAGAAAGATCATAGTCTACAGTAGAACTAAACCGCCTCTGATACCAATTTGTAACGACCCATCTTCGGGGCCCGTGCCGTGATTACCCCAAGCCCACGTTCCATAGGCCAGGGGCTGGCGACTAGCACCAAGGCGTAAAACCCGGAAAAAGGGAAGGCATTGCCTTTGAAATGTAAACAAGAACCATAGAGTAAGAAAGCGGAAAAGTAAACACTAAGTAAGAACTGTAACAAGCTGTGCTGAAAGTGAAAGGGGCCGGAAATATAAGACCAACTGTAAAGTACAACTGAAAGGGGAAAACATCAACTGAAAAGAAAACCGCAGCGCTGAGCCATCCTCTGGAAGTCCCACCTGAAGGGTGGGTACAGATAGCCTCCACTACTCCTCGGGTCCACCTGACTGCTCCGTGTACGTCCTGCCCAGTGGTCCAACTCCAGGTACCATCCTGCTCCGCAAGCCTCCACCACGATCAGCACTGTCCGTCGTCTGCAACCAACACCACGTAGTGCGGGCATAGCCCTTGCAGGGGTGAGTATAAGCTACTCCGTAGGGACCCCGAAACCCCCGAAGGTCTCCCAGAATCCACAAAGGATAATCCAAAAAGGAAAGATACAATCACGAAGTAACATCCGACACGGCTTAGGTATATGCCCATACATATACCTAAGTCATCAATTCCCGCTCGGCTCGAACATCGGAGCCCAAGCACAACCCATTCCTTATAGGAAAGATAAATGTATACCCACACAGGATAGCACAACACAATCCACAAAGGAGAGTAAAAGTAATCCACAGAGGATAGCTCAACACACTCCACAAAAGAGAGTAAACAGTAAATCCACACAGGATAGCTCAACACAATCCACAAAGGAGAGTAAACAGGATTTAGCTCACACATGTATACTTCTTCGGATGACGATAAAGATGATCACTGATCCATCTAAGTCATCGGACCCACAAAGGATCGATAGGTTCTAACCCCCGCAATGACCCACATAGGATCGATAGGTAACTAACCCCCGAAAAGACCCACACAGGATTGGGCCCACACAGGACCTGTAAGCGCTGACTCACACAGAACAGCTGAGCGCTGACCCACACAGGATCGGATCCACATATGATCTGTAGCACTAATCCACGTAGGATCGCTGAGTGCAGTAGTCCTCACAGTCCACTGAGGATCTCTGCACAGTCGTCGTCGCAGTCCACTGAGGATCTCTGCACAGACATCGTCGCAGTCCACTGAGGATCTCGGCACAGTCGTCGCTGCAGTCCACTGAGGATCTCTACACAGTCGTCGCTGTTGAAGTAGGAGTCGTAGCCAGCTCTAGGGTTCCCGCACACATCAAGCTCGTTCGGGAGGGTTTTCTCAATGAGCCGAGATGCTGATACATCAACTGACACAAATTCCGAAGTTGATGTATCCAAAAGTTCCGTATCGTCAACAGGAACTCAACGTCGCAGACGGTGCGTCAATCGGACGTCCGGTCTGAGAGTTATTGGCTTTTTCGTCCCAGGGGCCCGGTTGGTTTTTAAGGAAAAACAAACCCGACCGTACTCCACCTGTGTCCAAACCTCGGGTGGAGTGAGCCAAAAGAACCGTCTCACTTAGGGGAATTCAACAAAGTCGACGGCACGTCAATCGGACGTCTGAAGCTCAAGATATTAGTGTTTCCGCTCCGAGGGCCCGGTTGGTTTCGTGTACGAACCAAGCTAGCAGAATTAAAAGTATTCCGAAACCTTGAGTGCGATATACCGAAACGACCGTCTCGATCCAAGGATCGCGTTTCCACTGACGACGTGTTGTTTGGAGGCCCGTAGCTCATGTTACGTGCAAAAGACCGAAAACGGTCCGAAGACGGGGGGTCGGGGCCCGGGCCGACCTGGCCCGACCCCCCCTGGGTCGGCCGCACCGGGTCGACCCGACCCGGGTCGACCCGACCGGACCCGGTCCGGCCTGTCTAGGGTGCGGCCCGGCTCGACCGGCCGGTCCGGCTCGGCTCGGCCGAGCGGTCGAGCAGCGCGGATGCCGCGGGGCGCTGCCCCCGCGGGTTAGAGGTGTCGCGGCCCCACGTGGGGCCGCGCTGGATCAGCGGACGCTGCATGTTGCTGCGTCCCGTGCATGCAAGGTGGACCCGCGTGGCCGCGGGTCCGCCGGATGCTGCCGCCTCCGGCCGCCGGCGACCCGCGCCGCCGGTAGCTTCTACGGGCCACCGGAGTTGCTTCGGTGGTCCGTTTTCCTTCCCGTCGGTGGCGCTGTTCCTCCCGGGTTCCATTCTTTACTTCGGGATCATCAAAACGCCCTTGCTTCACGTTTTTCCATCGCCCGCCAAATCCGCACAACAACGAAGAACGGAAGCGGGTTGTCGGGTCGTGTTTGTTTGGACCGCACCCTCCGCGTTAGGCGATAACTATTGGGAGGATTAAACAACACATAGAAAACATAACCAAAACAATTTTTAAGAATTAAAATTGTTCTTATTATCTGAGTTCTTGACATTGAACGGAAACATTCACAGAGTATAAAACATTCAAATAAAACCCGTACCTCGTCATGTGTCGCACGCGCGTTCTTCGCGGAATTGATCGCCGTGGAAGGAGGCGATCGTCGCGTCGTGGAAGGACGTCGCGTCGTCGCGGAATAAGGTGTGTGTCGACGAACTCAACAGATGATCGAAGATTTTTGTCTCAGAGGAAGGAACGTCGCCGAATAATGTTGCGGGATAGGAAACGTTGGCGTCGCGGTACACATCGTCGCGTTGTCGATTTCCGCGGGTTCGACGTTCTTCGTCCGAGGTCGGCGTTCTTCGCGTTCTTCACGTTCTTCACGTTCTTCGCGTTTTTCGCGTTCCTCGTGTTCTTCGCGAAGGAGGATGAAGAATTATTAGAGGTTCTTCAAAGGTTTAACACAATATTTCAAAAGAAGGGTGTGTTGGCCTTATTTTATTATTACGCCAACAAACGAAAAAGATGTAAGTAACGACCCATTAATTCGTAGAATTAATTCAACAAAAGAAACTGCCCAATTAATTCACGAATAAAACTGCCCAATTAATTGGTGCGTTAGGTATTTAAGAAAACGCGTCAGTTGGCTTTCATAATGACGGGTTTTCGTGGGTGTGTTACTTAGCGAAAAAGAAACGGTGGGGCTCGTGCGGGCCCCACCTCACAAATATCATACCAAGAGGGTAGGATATTATTGGATGGCACCCTATCCGGATCAACTCAGCTTAAGCTGCTTTAAGTGGCTTCATGTGGATTCCATGTGGCTTAAGTGAAATAAAATAATGTTTGTCGTACAATTATTTTATTTCTTAACTTTAAGCCCGAAAATTAAAAACCACACCCGAGCAAACGCAACTCCGAAGAGGCGTTTCTAAGCAAGTACCGGCGCTGCGATTCCATCGGTGCCATCAGAATTTGATTCCGAGCACCGGTTCAAAATTTAGAAAAACCCGCTCGTCCGTTCATTGGACGTACCCAAGCCAAACTTCGGAAAATGATTCCGGGCACACCAGGCCTCGGAATCAGGTGTTGTCATAAACTGCGTTCTTGTAAAATTCCAAAGAAAATTAAGAAAAAAAATTTCCTTGAAGTTTACGGGTCTTTACAGTAAGTGAATATGAAAAAAAAATATGTGAGAATAAAAATAAATTAAATGATTTAGGTTTGATAAATTCCTAAATTCCAAAATTTTCACTATTTGTATTTTCTGGTATAATAAAGACTTAGTCCAAGTGATAGATTTTGGTGTCATTGTAACATTTATAGACAACACATTCAATTATAATAGAATTAGAAATATGTATGTATTCTAATTGAATGTTCTCATCGCAGCTCCTCCTTATTTGGTATTCATTCAATTTTCTGTATATGATCATAACATAGATAATAAAATTATATATATATATATATATATCAAATAAGATAAATAATCCTGATGATATAAAATGTAAATAATATTTATTGTTTTGATCTCTAATAAAAATAAACTAAAATAGTCTACTAATAAAAAATTATCTTATTTAATATCATTATCACCAAAATTAAAGATATGATAAACATTGTAAAGATACATAAAATAATATAACATATAAAAAACATCATTAATAAAATCAATCGTATGATTGAATTGTAATATCTATATGACTTAATCAATAAATAATGAAAACCTAAAGAGGGTGATAAACCATAATGATGTATTAATAAATATAAAATCGAGAAACATTTATGATTATATTATTGGGAATATAAAATAATAACGAATACATCAACTATGAATTTGATGGATTATAAAGACTCAATATTATCTTCATTGAGACTGAGATTATTTTCATAATCTTTGTCATATTCGTTACTTATTATGTTCCAATGAACATAAATGATCCAAAATTAAAATAATAAAATGATATCAGTATACACATATATAAAATCTATTTAATGGGTCAAAAACTACATTGGGAGTATAATAAAATATTTTAGGAAATCTAAACCAATGTAAAATTCCTATCTAATTATCATAAAATATATAAAATTTAAGATCTAAATATAAAATCTATTATTTGAATCATATATTTTATTTTTAAATTTAACAACCTATGGAGTTTTATATTAATTAATAACTTTAATCCAATATTATGATTCAATCCCAAACAGAAAAAATGTTTCAAACTAACCATAAAATCCAAAAATACATTTTTGGCCCTCTATGAAGCTTCATAACAACATACATTTAAAATCGCACAAAAGTGTACACCATTCATTAATCATTAATCTTCTTGAACTTACATAACATCCTAAATATATCAATAATGACCTATATTTTCTTGAATATCCCAATTTGGAAAACCCACATTACTACAGTAATGAAAAACATTACCTTTGAAGCCAAACATTGATAGGCCATTTGTCAAAAACAAGGACCAAGGGTATCAGTCACCCATATGGGATTAATTACCACCAATAATCTATAATTACAAAAAAATTAAAAATTAATAAATAATTTTATGAAATAAATATCTCCAAATTAGAAAACACAGATAATTAGAAAATATTCATAAAGAATACCAAAATTGAAAATATCTTATTAATGTAAATGTAATTTGTATATCGCTGACCCAGAGCTAGTAATTTCATATACAATCCTAGAAATCCTATCCAATACTTTCATATATATATTTATATACAAGTTGAGTAGAATACATGTATATGAAATTATATCCTCTTTAGGAAATATTATGTAATAATGGATGAATAATGTTAATTACTCCATGCATTAACAGAAGAATAAACTATCAGCTATGCATGGTCAAACACCAACCATACTCAAAAAGGTATTCATAACCAATAATATATACATTTATAATAACATAGTATAAAATTATAAATCTAAATTGGTATTAGATAAAAAATGAAGCTGAGAATTGGTTGATGATAAAGGCCAACAAATATACCACCCATTATGGATGGACACATACTTGGTGGAATCTGATGCTACCACAACTGTGAAAATTTTGATGACTCCTTCATAGAATGTTCCATGGAAGGTTCTCTCATTCCGTATTAAATTCCTTATCACTCAAAATTGTATGTATTTGGATGTCAATCGTATTTATAGGGAGGCCAACTAGGTTTGGGATTATCACTCCAAGCGGGTTATCACAGAGGTTTCCTCAAGATGGTTCTTTATTTTTCCAAAATTTGTCTCTTATTTTGTTGACATGGATATGAATTTCGTGTCTCATTATTGTCTTTGTAATCCTTATTATACTTCCACATTTTCTATTTTATATTAATTTGATTGGGATTTTCTCTAGTATGACCCTGAACATAAATGGTATCAAATTACATATCAATAATTCCCTCACCCCTGATATAACAACCCCTCTATTTTTCTTATATTAGGAACTAGTGGAATTTTTTTTAGTTCACCCATACCATATATATATAAATAATAAAACAAAATAATATATAAATTATTTCATTATAGATATCGGATAGACAAAAATCCATCGATTCCAAACCCCTAATGTGACTATCATTCTCTTTTCCACTAGTCTATAATAGCCATAACCAATTCCACTTATCAAAATAGATTGGGGGAGTATCATGAATGTGAAGGACATAACCCCCATTCAATATTCATATCTTGAAAAACTAAAACCATAAGAATAATATTCTTATAATCTGATTAGAAGCACATCACATTATCAATTTTACATTTGAATTTAGTTAATAAAGACAAGTTAAAATAACATCATTCTTTAGAGTCATTCTACAACTAAAAGAGAGGATAGAGAAGAAGGAGTACATATAAAATTATCCCCACACCATGTTGGATGTTTTAGAAAAATAAATGGATCATAAAACATTTTGTTAACTAATGTATATATTTTACTTTAGTTGGATATTTTAGGGAATCATCAAAAGTATAAGATATGTGAAGTGCCCAGATCAGTGTGAATCACTGAGAGGGGGAGGGGGTGAATCAGTGATCCCTTAGAACTTTTTACTAATTGATTCTTTATAAATTAAACCTCTTTGGCTGGTTAAAGCCTCGATCCACTCTTCTTATGTCTCTCAACCTTTCCCGGATAATGCAGTAATGAAAAGGCACAGGACACAAGGTTTTACAAGGTTCGGCACCAAAGGCCTACATCCTTGACATGCTCTCCCAGCATGGATTCTCCCATTATAATCTGTTAGTATTACAATGGTCGATACAGCTTCCCACCGTATCTCTCCTGAGTCCCACAGGAGGGTCTTTATACTGCTTCACACAGTGTTACCAGAGTCCCACTGTCCTGCTCCAGAATCCCACTGAAGACTTCTTCTCCCTGAGTACCACAGGGTCTTCTCCTGGCTCCTCGAGTCACACGAGTAGCTCTTCTTCTCTTTAAGGTCTTCAAGTAACTTCAGCAGCCTGGGATAAAGGCAGCTGGCCTTGCTCTTCTCTTCTGATCACTTGTGGTTGATCAGGGCTTATCGTCTAGCTCAGGCTTTATCTCCTTCTTCAGGATGACCTGGCTTCTCTCTCCAACTACTGAATGCTCAGACAACTGATATCTTTATCTTCAGTCTGGTCCAGTCTCAACTCACTTCAACTTCATGCACTGAGTGCATGTAAACTCTGAATCCTCATGCACTAATTGCATGGCTTCTCAAATTCTTCAAGATATTCTGTCTTGGACAACTCAACTGCACACAACCAGATTTGGCTTTATTCACGTGTGCATGTGCATGCATGCATGCATACACTTTCCTGTTCTTCCTCTTGGTGCAGATAACCCTCAAAGGGTGTAACACTTTTAGCACACACCTTCTCACTAAACTTCACACACTTTATCCAATTTGTTTACACACTTAGAGTGTGTTCTACTTTAGTGTGGGTCACTCCTTATTTCTTCTAAGTGTATACACACTTCTTAGTGCACACACTTAGGTTCGGCCACTTCTTTAATTTGCACACAATTGTTTCAATTTATCACACACATGAGCTTTGCCTTCACACTTCTTGTTGCACACCCTTAAATGGCCGTAGGGTGTTCCTCTTCAATTTGCACACACACACACTCAAGTGAGGTGTGGTCTTCACTTCACCCACACAAGGCTACGGCCTTCACTTGCATTCTTCTTTTGCACACACTTCCTCTCGGCCTTCAACTTTTACCTTGCACACATAAGAGGCAAAGCCTCATTCCACTTCTTGCACACACTTGGCCTTTCTTTATTCTTGCACACAAAATACTCGGCCTTCTCCTTTGAATCACACAACACCTTCTGCTTCAAAGAGAGCGCGCAAGGTGTGATCTCCTCGGGTGCAAGGTGCAAATGCTGCGAGGGTGCGCAGGGTGTCAAGGACAGCCTCGCGGGCGCGAGGGTTCAGTCACGCAAGATACTCCTGCCGCAGGGGGAGCAAGTGCTGCCACCGCGGGCTCCAACCAAGGGGGCGCAAGGCTTGGTGCGACCCCGGTTCTTCCTGCTGCTCAAGTGAGGCGCGCAGGGGACCCTTCATCTTGTCGCGCAAAGGTGTTGCACGCAAGGAACTTCAGCCGCGCAAGATACTTGCACGGGGCTTCAAACTCTTCGCGAGGCAGAGAGATGCGCTCACGGGACTTCAAAAATTCAGCGC
Organism: Viscum album; assembly: GCA_963277665.1. Classification (NCBI taxonomy): domain Eukaryota; kingdom Viridiplantae; phylum Streptophyta; class Magnoliopsida; order Santalales; family Viscaceae; genus Viscum; species Viscum album. The sequence continues at coordinate 613,831,601 of OY728142.1, forward strand.
ATCAGCAGCTTAATGAGAGCCTCGGCCTCTCTTTTTATAGGCAGAGAAACGCCTCTGTCCATCCGCGTGTTGAATCTTGAATCACCGAAATCTTCGGATCTTTAAAAACATTCCAAATCTTGAATTTGGTCCTCGGTTCACGCGGGTTCTCTCATTTTTTGTTCCTCTACGTGCATGCGACTCATAACGCATGCACAGCCTTCGGTTTAGGCTCATCCCATGCAAAAACACCAACCACGTGGCCTCGGCAGCTTCTCTTGCCTCGGCCTCAACCGAAATTCTCCCCTTGTTGCATGCAGGCTCATTTTAATGCATGGTTGTGTTCAGTGTGGCCAGACGAGCACTATGGAGCCTTCGGCTTCGGAAATGGTGGCCTGGAACTCGAAATAGGTCGTCGGGATGCCTCTGGTTCGTCGGCAGTCGTCGGGTGGCCTTGGCATGGCCTCGGCATGAGCTCGACGTAGGAGACGCCTCGGAGCCGTCGGATCAGGTCTTTGGACGGCGTGGATTTGATCGCTAGTGGCGCGATTAGATGAGCGGCTCGGATCTGGCGCGCGATGAGACGGACGGCCAGGATCTCTTCCGCGGGAAAATCCCGCGTCCCACATCGAAACGGCGAGAGGAATTGTCGTGGTTTATTAATATGCCGCTCCCTCAACCCGGCAATTGAATCTTCTCCCTCCACGGTGCCGCCCCGCACCGTGTTCTCCCTGCGGGCGCGCTCTGCGCCCACTCTGCTCCTACGGGCGCGCTCCTAGCGCCCACTATGCTCTCCGGGTGCGCGGGTTTCACCACCGCGTGCCCTCGGGGGATTACACACGGCCCCCTCTGCCTCTGCCGCCCGGGCTGGCCACATGGGATCCCCCCTTGGGCATGGCGCCTTAGGCCCACATGTGCCTTGGGGGTTGAACCCTTAAGGCTGGCCTTGGCTGGCCAATTTTTTGCAAGTATAGAACAAGTCCTTTGTGTAAAAACAAAGTGACCAAGTTCAAATGCCAAATGCCACAACTCTTCTTCTAATCCATTCTTCCTCTTCTTTATTTCTTCTTCTTCATTAGAATTCATCATCTTCTTCTTAAGAATTCCTCCATTCCTCTTAAACATTTAATCTTCACTTAGGAGTGAAATTCCTGAAGGGTCTTCCTTCAACCGATGCTCCTGAATCAAATAATTCATCAATGTTCTTTATTGATCTAATCAGAGATCAAGTTGGATCACTTCCAATTCACATGCACTAAGAGTTAGTACATGGACTTCTTCAGCTCACTTCATCCACTTAGTAATTGTGGATGGATCTTCTTCAACTCCTCATGCATTGTCACTACAATGCATGGTCTTCAAACAATGTTGTGACATTGTATCATCAGGATACAAGTTCTTTGAACTTAAAGATCAGCTCAACAATCGTCTGATTTCCATGGAGAATGTTTCAACCACAATTTCCAATACCACTTAGTGAATCTCTAAGTGACATGCATCTTAGTACCATGGCCATTCTCCTTCACCACCAACACCATCACAACCTTTGTCATTCACATCTTGACATTCCCTGACTTCCATTCATTCCAAGACAACTTCATGCCTCATTGACAACAAATGCAACACAATGCACTTCAATATGTTATACTGAAAAAAAATCATAACCCAAATGGATTCAATAAACCAACACCATAACACCAAAAATTTTCCCCATGTAACCGCAACAATTAGATAGTATCTACTGACATTTTACCACACAATTATGACTTCAAATTTTAAAATAAAAACTATCAAATCCTCATTTTCTTCACAAATTTCTATTTGAAAATATTTTTGACACATATTTAAAATGAAAATTTACCCACCATATTATATTCATTATTATATCCACTAATCATATATATTTTCTTGACATCTATGATTCAGATAATTTACACATTATTTTAATGAATACAAAATCTAATAAATGTTATCATTATTTAACATGACATATCATTTACCATGTTTTTTATTATCACCAAAATTTACATGCCACAAGTATTAAAAATTATACCCTCACACATAACCATCCATTGTATATCCCACAAACCTCTCTATTTCAATAGAACCATACATGCCGCTATTACCTCCGTAGTAGTAAGCACACAATAAAATACAATTAAATCCATATAAAAATGGAATTTTTCTTCAATTTAAAAATATAAAAAACATTCATGTCTGTATATAATATTATTCTTATTCCATTCATTTTAGTGTAAATTAATATTTAACAATATTACATATGTTATTGTTTCTAGAATGTTTTACTATCTTAATCATTATGATTTTTTATCACTGTAATTATATATTTGGTGTGTCCATCAACTATAAATTTTATGATTGTAAAGAAAACAACACTAGTTTAAATACACATTTATGATTAAAAAATCATTCAATTATATATAATAAAAAAATCATTCAACTATATATAATAAAAAAATCAAATAAATTAGTATTTTATACTTTGATGAATTTATTTTTTCATTGAAGTTTTTATATTTATTTAGTCAATTCATACTATTATTCAAAAGATGAAATCAATAAGTAAAATATATTATTCATATATAAAATATTGAGGGTTCTCATAACCATGATCAAAAATTTTCTAGAAAAACATTATTTAAATGTGTATGGTAAAAATGGGATATTCATATCTTAGACATCATATATGAAAGAACAAATATTCAACTGTGGGGGTCACTGAACTTAATAGAATGATTATGGTAATCAAAAATCATGAAAATTAGATTAAATAAAGTGTAGAAAACTATATAAAAATTTGAAAAAATAAATCCAAACTATGTGTAAATCCTCACAACAGTTCTTCCTTATACCTTATTTGAACCATATCTTTAATTTATTTTTTTATAGACTTGAAAATTTTGATTAAATTAGACTAATTAAATTATTTAATATAAAATTAAAAGTCACTTGGGAAGAAGAAAATATCAAATTTCATAATATATTTTTAAATCCAATGATTTTTTTTTTAATATCATTATTTAATTTTTAAATATATTTTATATTCCATTTCTAAATTAATTGAAAGATCACTAATGGAAGACTCTTATCCAATACATCAGAGTAATCACAAAATAAGTTATGGATAATTTTTTAAATTGTTCATTGATGTATATGGATATTCCTAAGGAAATATATGAGTTATTATTTAATAGTATATAAAAATATTTTTTAGAAGGGTTCTAATATAAAGGGGAAATATATTAAAATGGAATAATGTTTTATGCACTATGTTTATGTAACTCTAATTCATAAATATATTCTCTTATGTATATTTTATTTCAAAGGAATGGAATATTACCTATTTATATAATACCCTTAATTATGAAAATTTTTCAAATGTGTGAATATTACTTATTCACATATCAGTTATACGTAATAAAAATACACAAGTTAAAAGTATATTCTTATATAAATTTTTTACATATGTTGCTTACTTTTAAATTTTTCTGATACACTCCTATGTAATGAAAACTGGAAAATTACAAGTATCCACTATAATATTAAAGGTATATTATTTATCTATGAAAATATATTGGGATGAACTCCATGACCTTGGTAAATATTTATTTATATTCCCTAAGATTACAAAATTTCAATCAAAACTTAAATTGTAGATTTAACCTCAATTTGATTGATTAATTATTTAGATCTAAAATAACATTTTGTTATTATATTTCTGAGTAATATTCGAATGTTTCTAGGAAAAATCCATAACCTATAACAAAATTCATACTAGGGAATAGAAAGGGTTTTAATTAATTTTATCCCCTTACATCAAATACCTATCAAACAATTATTTACCTCTAGAATAAAAATTATAATCAATAAAAAAATAAAATTTGGATGTTTATAAAAGTAGACCTAATGATTTCCATCTAAAAATTGATATCAATAAATAAAGGTCCAAAGCAACTATATGTTTGGAATATCACAACCTGAAAATCATTATCACTCATCTTATAAGCAATCCATATTGGTAGAAATATATTTAATGAATATAAATCAATAAATAAATCATGTTACTATGTAAATATATTTTATTCCCATTTTAATTTATATTCTTCTAAACCATAATTTCTCCCCGAAACATGATTAATGTTAATAATTAACCCCCCTATATCATTGTACCAATGACCCTTGTTCTCAAATGATGACCCTATGAATTCCACATCATCATATACATCCAAGTCTTCCATGTGAATAATGTGGGTGTAATTGAAAATATAATTATAGTATCCTGATACAAAGAAATCATTTTTAATTATGTCCATAAATATAGTATATTCTCACTAATACACTACATCGCTGATATTAACCAATTCCTCAAGGGGGTAATAAATCATTGGGAAATATTACATCTTTGGATAACAACCATTTACCTTGAATAGTGGAAACATTCATAAAAACATAGTGTTTTTACTCATACTATACAGGTCTCCCCTATTAATTTTGAATAATAATTTTGAAGGTTTTGAATAGCTTTTATTCAATAATGAAGGATCTAAAACTTCTCTATCATTTGTTTTACCATAAAAGAACCATGAACTAGAAACTATCCAGCATTTTTGAAATACAATTCATGACACTAAATCCTCTTATAAAATTTCTCTAATGAAAAAGTTTTGATAGATGAATAAAATCTATTTTTATAATAATACTCAAGTGGAGGCATATGTTTCCCCAAAATTAAAAAAATATATTACACACTACCAACTCTTAACCTAATTTGATTAAGTAGATATATTTATTAGACCATTTTTATGGAATGTAGTAATATGTAATTTTTAAGAGGATAATACATATATATGGAATCCCTATATTCATAGGGAAAATTAAATTTCCAGATTTAAGATGTAAATCCTCAGCACCTTTTAATGTCCCACCACCTTATCCATAGATCACATCATAAGAACATTAACTTCACTGGTCTCCTTAATAGCTATATTGTGTGTTGAGATCATCAAATAAACCACATCCACCCAAATAGAATCATCTCCTCTATGATCATGACATTGAAAAGTGATGAACTATAATGACATCACCTCCCACTTCCACTTTGGGATATCCTATATATGAAATAACTATCATAGAACATGATATTATTATTTCCCTTACAGAAAAACTAATAATTATGATACGAACCCTACGAATTACCACTAGATACATGTTCAGCAAAAATAAACCATCATGTTATGATGAATCACATATATATAATGATACAATACCATCAATGAGAAATAGATCTAATATGAAACCTTCTCATGAACTACAATTTAATAAAAAATCTTATGAAACAACATCTCACACTAATCACTTGTGACCATAAAACAAATGAATTACTATAGAAGATGTGATCCACCATCACCTCTACCTCCAAGTATTCAAATTGAGATTCCCCCATCCACTAGAAAATTTAGGAATCCTCTATTATTTGATATAGAAAACCCCTACCTTCAAACAACTCCATGTCAATATGAATTGATGGATTATCCTCCATAACAATCTAAAAATATGTTGACTCTCAAATAGAATCTCATCACATATTTCTTCTCAACACATATATAGAATCATTTTTTCCATGGTTATAGAAGATCTAATTGTAGTAGTCTAAAATGAAATCCCCCACCAGTGTTATTACATATATATATATCCCACTAAGAGTATACATATCTCATGCCCTTTTGATATTTTATTGTCATAAAGCCTTTTCTAATTAGATAAATTCTCCATTGATATATTTTCAAAACTAATTTTCAACACTGGATTTCATTGTTTTTAATGTTATACATGTGGGACTGTTAATTGCAAGAAACACATAAGATCACAAAATTATACTAATTCATAATGAATCCAAAATTTATATGGTAATAATTTATTATTCATAACAGATAACTCTTTAATTTGCAATCTAAATCACACAGGTATGATAAAATAATAATTTTTGGTATCTAGTGGCTTCCTAAAATCAATCTATCTATATAAGGGTATAGACCATATGGTTCAATGCTATAAAAAATGATGATATCAATTTGAATATAGAAACAAACCACTGATAATAACATGATAAAAGAAGGAAAATACTGTCCTCATAAATATTCATGGTTTCTTCACAAGATGGAACCACCGTAATCCTCCATGGTCTAACTACTAATCCATACATAGACATCATAAACCATAGAAAATACACCATATGTATCCTCGACCTAAACATCGATAATGATCTATATAGAATTTTGTGTTTAAACAGTCACAAAACTAAATAAATATTATTAAAATGATTCTAACATAACATTGATTAAATATAAATCTATTATTGATAAATACTAGTAGGAACTAATCCATGAAATAATGGAACAAGTATTTCACAAGACCCATGAAGTTATTTGAGGAATTTTTATCACTGAATGACATGAAATGAACTATAATTACCCATAATGACCCATGAAAAGATATATTTAGATATCCTCATCATCCACCATTTGATGATGATAAACGAACCCCAAATTCCTACTAGAAAACGTTCTATCTCCCCTTAATTATAACAATAATTCATCTAATATTTAATTTATATTTTTTTACTTGACAATCATTCTGCTCAATAATTGTTGGCCTATGTGAAACCACATTACACTATCCCCTTTTTTATGAAATAAATATTAAATAACATGAAGCTGACTCACAAGGTTAGGTAAATCAATTATAAGTCAGATCATTTATATTATGCCATAGAAAACCTAGGTTACTATGATTTATCAAGTAAGGATCCATTGAAATCAGAGATGGACTAGGTTATAACTATATCATAAACTTGCTATTATGTAATGGCAGTTTGTTTTTAACCTCTTCAGGGAAAAAATATAGAAACATATAAAAAAATAAAAAATACCACTTTTCCAGCATCTACTAGGTAATATTATAACTCCACTAACTGGAATTGAAAAGGATATAAAAGGTTAAAATCCATCTAATGGAATCATTATCTAATAAACACTATGAATTAGCCTCCCACAACATAATGTGTGAACCTATTTATAATGAAATATATTATTTCTGATACACATTATAATAAGTACATTTAAATATTGTTATCATATGGATATATATAATGTTTTTACAAATCCACTAATGATGGATTACTTTACATCATTTACTCCAAATACCTTCATATAGAAAATATATTAGATTTAACTGCAAAAAAGAATAGTCAACACTAGGGGAAATAGAATCCTCCCCCTTTTAAGACCCATAAAATTTTCCATATTTGGTAAAATAAAAAATGTTCTAATGAATGAAATATGGCCAAAAATATAATATATCATAAGTATATTGATCCAATGAAAATATATTTACCTCTCAGTAACAATACATGAAGTACCTGAAACCTCCAGAATCTACACTGCATGAAACTAACAGAATCCCGACCCCTTCCACATTATTTATACTAAAAACAACCTATCATTCCATTATAAGTTCTATGTCTTTAAGTGTGGGGAAAATCACATTATCCTCCTTGTCTAACTCCACCTACTCTCCCTAAAACACAGAGCATCATTCATTTATATTAAATGGATTTGTATGTAATTACATCTAGGGATGATATAGAGCCTAACCAATTACTGTACACTAAACACCAGAAATGGACCAAAACTAATGCTAATGATGAGTATGGCCTCCACATTTCCATTAAACTATCATAGATAACCAATTTTATATTCATGAACTTTTATCCATAGATAAATTATATGATGATAAATGGGATTTATTATCATATGATTGGATCCTTCACTACCTTGGCATCAATTATACTACTGTAATTCCAGTTATCACTATTCTATGATGAATTTACTATCATGATGATCATGATTTTTTATGAGTACTATTTTTTAATTATAAATTATTCTATAATGGAAAATACATATACAGAGTAAATAGAGTGACCATATATTGTATGGTTGGATAGAAAACCTCCTAAAAACCCCACACTCGGACCTCCTTATACAGTAAATGTTATACAAAAAAGTAATGAAGGACCATGAACCTAGTTTTATAGTCCGACACATTTATTATTCCATACTATATGGAGATAATGTATTTTCATTCACCTCCCTCAACAAAAAATATAAAAATTATCCTGGACCACTTTATAGAAATCATCCCATGAAATCTATACCACTATTTCTATCAGAGTAAAATGATACATGATATGCATGCTACCTCTCTTAATAGATTAATGGTTATGTAGAACCAATACTCCTCCCAACATCAAATGAAAAATAAAACCATCCCTTTTAGTTCTATATATATCTCTATATCTATATCTGAAACAAACCACCCACAATTCAAGAAGCTCTAAAAGTAAAACTCTTACAACATACTCATACATAATGTATCTTTCAAATATTGTATAGACATCATGAATTTATACATATCAATCTACCACACACCTCCAATCAAAGTCACATGAATATATAAACATGGTGAAATTTCTAAAAAAATGGATAACACCAAATACAGTTGGTATAAATATTATTCAAGGTCATATAATTTTATTCCATTAATATTTCATATATTTCAACAATTCCATCAAAATTTTTAGATTGTAAGATTATTCTACCATAACAATTTCATTGCATTATAATTAATATTATCTTACATAGGATGTTTTGTAATATTATGTTCCATATATCAAATCATAGGAGGACTTAATATGGAATTCCATCACAATATGTACATCACATCACCCTTTTTTGGACTATTTAATTTTTTACTAGCCAATAAAATCCTATCATATTAGTAATTATAATCTCCACCCTAACTCCCATATATATCTCTGATACAATTGACCATTTTAGGGGTTAAAACCCGACCAATCCACTTGGCGATAAACCATCTATGAGCTTAAATGGTGGAAACAAGATATTTATCTTCAATGATCAGAAGACATTTGATAATGTGAATTAACATAACATTATTATCATGATTTTACCAAAAATAAATAGAAATAATCTATATAAACAAAAAAACTATATATAATAAAAAAATTAATGAACTATTTGATTTTAAAACTATCAGAAATTTATCCCTATGTCCACAATAGAGTATTGAAGTATATTTATTTCCTAGAAAATTAACAGAATTTGAATCCCTATTTATATAAAAACACATTTATCCCTAATTGAAAGTAATCTCTTGAATCATGTGCATGTAGTCCCATCCAATCATTATATTGGTGATGAAGTATAAAAAAATTATAATGTACATTTTATTATAAAACACATTATTTTTAATCATTAAGTTATTATTTTTGATGATATTGAACTATTTTAATATATTATTTTATGATATAAGAAATTTATGAAAATTGATCTAAATTTTTAGGATTAAAGGATTCAAACAACATCCCATGATGTTCTATAGGACAAGGACAAGAACAAGAGCTTAAAACCAAGGAATCATATATAAGTATAGACTAAACTATAGTAAAAAGATTATTTACATCGAAAATATGTAATCTATGATGTAATATACTTCTTATAAGAAAATATTAAGAATGAATATAGGAAATGATGATTTTGGAACATGAAGACAAGTGTTTGAGAGTGATACAAATGAGGCAAGTCGTGATGCCCCACCTAAAATTCGTATTGTTCTAATTCCCAACTATAATTCATCCTAGTGGTATAAATTGAATACTCATGTCATAAAAACAATAACTAAAATATAAAAAATTCACATGTTACGCATAATCTAGCAATTTGATGAATTAAGTGCATAAACCCCCTTGTGCGACCAATTATGACCATGGACCATGGGAGAGTACATTCTCAGTCCGTTAAAGGTGTTTAGGGATGGATTTTATCCCTATAAATACTAGGATAAGGGGTATCATAAAATTAAAAGAGTATCAAGGATCTATCAATGCGTTATTGAATAGTGATGAAACAACATTAGGTTTTCTATTTTTGTTTTATTTTAGTTTTTAATTCCATTTTTCATTTAAAAACATTCAATATTTTAATTCAACCATAAATTTTTTTTTGCAATCTCATTCATCTTCAAAAATAATCTCTCACTTCCCTCTTTTAACAATGATCACTTTCAGTTTAAATATAATGTGACTAATATGATAATTTTCCTTAGAGGAAGTTTCATGTTATTCTTATTTGTTTCACTTAAATTCATAAGTATTTCTAGATTATTTTTTGGTGAATGAGAGTGAAGTCCATGGGAGTGGTGAATTCCTACCATGGAATGAAACTCACATTAATTTAATTTTTTTTAAAAATGATGTGAACAATTATATTCCCAAATAGTTTCATAGGTATTCTAAAACCATAATCGATCTTGGAAATAAAAATCCATGTTTGATGGGATGGATTGTCAAATTGAATTTAATAATGAAATAACATGTGTTATCAAACACAAGGAAAATAACCATTCTTCCATAATATCATTTTTCCATTTGCATTTATTATTCTTATTTTATTTCGATTATTTAGTCAATACCCAAAAATTGGAATATTTTTTTTGTATAAAACACGAGAAACAAAAAAAATATTAAAAATATATTGAATTGAAATTATTAATTTAACAGAATACAAATAAAATCAATTAAGATGAAACTAGTAATCCACAATCGGACATTAGGTATAATAAATTATACTTGTTGATGCATATGAATTGTTCATCAAAAATAGAACCATTATTGATGTGGTTTCTTTTAATTCATTCACTTTTTTATACTCTATTTTTTAAAATAATTGTATTTTAATTCATAAATAAAAAAATCAGGGAAGTATCTGAACTCTCATTATTCCATGTGGAATGACTTCTCACAGATGAAGGAACCATTAATATAGTCACCATGGGCAATATAAAATGGTGATTCATTGTTAACATTGTAGAATTATGAAAATGATGTGGAATAATCATAGAGGGGTAATTCAATGAGCTCATCCATGACCACACAGATAGCCTTGATAATCAAATATGTGATGGATTATCTATATATTTTACTTAAATCATAGAGTAATTACCATAATTTGAATAGACAATGACCATGACACAAATTGAGACTTCATCCCCCCCCCAATTTTTCTAATGAAATTGCACTGGGTCAATATCAAGAACATTAAATTTACAATGAACTAGATTCCGAGAGGAAAATTAGTAGTAACATAGTTCAACACATGGATAGTATGATATATCTCATAACAACGGATGTCTATACCTACCAAGAGAATCCAGAAGATAATATTGAGTATAAACAAGATCCATCGGTGGAATATATTTCATCACTCATATTTGATGTCAAAGAAACATTAGAGGTTAGATAAGATATTATTGAAGGTTTGTTCCACCACGATCAACATGTTCTAGATGAGAATAATGAAGTATACATTCATTTTAATATTAACAGGATATCTAAAAAATATTTATATAACTTATAGAATGAATATGTGGTATAATAAAATCTCATGATGCATACAAAGAAGATAAATTAGTACAATTTCATAGGACTCCAGGCATGGATGTTGATAGAACAACCACAATCCTAGAAATTTAAGAAACAATTGAAGATATATATTACATACCTTAATCTACTATAACTCAAATATATATAGAAATTTCTATTGAAGAATCACTCAAATACAAACCAATAGAAATAGATAATATTTTTTAAACTCATTTTCATATAATTTCACTAAAATGAATTATATATATGAACTCTAGTTGATTAAATTTTATAAATTAATCCAACTCAAATTTTACCTTGGAATAAGATGATGAAATATAGAACTCAGCTTTCTAAGAACATATGGATCCCTATGAACACATTTAAAATTTATTGGAAGAAGCCCATGAATAAATCCAAGTAATTCTACATAAACAAATAGAGTCACAAGCTACCCACACTAAATGAGAATAATTTACTATTAATTATAAAAATTTATTTTTTTCCAAATAAAATTAAATTCTCACATTCACTTTGACCATTACATTTATTATTCATATCTGAAACAACAAATGAAATATGTATAAAATATCACACAAGTAGCAATGGAAAAGGCGGATATGGTTCTATAGTTCCTTATAGTCCAATAAAGAAAGTTGTAAGACATTTTGAATGTGGTGGATAAGGTTAACATAATCCATTGCTTTATCATCCTTAATGAAGAAGAAATCCAATATGAAAATAATATCATGTGGGGGTTCAACCCCAATAAACAACACCCACCAATAGACAATGAAAAATTACTATAATGCCCATAAAGAGGTATTAAAAACCAGAGCCCGCATTGGGGATAAACCTAATATTTATCCTTCTTTTTTTATTTATAGTATTTATATTTAATTTTCATTTTTATTTACATTTAAAAATATATTAAGATGAATCCCTATTTATCTATCATTTTGAAAATAACTTTTTTGGACCATATACTATGATGATTTATTTTTTTATGTTTAACATGTCATTAAAACAAGCCGTATGAGGGAAATTATGTTTATGTATGTATATAGTTCATGCTTCAAAAAATAATATTTTCTTACAAATGTATATTACATCATTTAAAGATAACTCATTAAATGAAATTGATGTAGAACCAAATATTTTTTCCTAGAAAATTTCTAGCATCTTATCAAATATATTACTAAACAAAGTATTTTTCAGTATGTGTGTGAAATATTTTTTATTTCAACATTATCCTCGGATACACCATTAAATTAATCATACATTTCAAATATAATATAAAATTGACCATGATGGGAAATGACTCATTTTAAAATCAAATTTTATCCATTCCTTCCCTAATCATAATATATTATTTGATATTTAATAGAATGATTGTGAGGGAATAGATGTCCATAGTAGGTGGGGATGCTGTTCAGCTTCAAGGGAGGGGGTTAATGATATTTTTGGGGAGACCATATTGTCATTTCACTATATTATTCACCTGTCATATATATATATATATATATATATAATTGGTTGTTTCATTAAGGATCAGAATCCATCATTTCTAGAATGAATATCATTAGATTATATTGGGCTATGTGGATGATTTTATATTATTTATATTGAAAAATTTCTAATATTAAAATAAATAAAAAAAAATTAAATGTAATAAAAAATATAGGTTGATTCATTAATTATTATTATAATTTTATATGAATACTTTAATATTTGGGGGAAGCGGGAAAATTTTTCCTGGGATTATTTCATAAATATTATATTTCTTTTCCTAAAAGCTATTAAATATTAAAAACATCTATTTATGAATTATATTATTCATTACCTAACACCTCTAATAGCCAGAGACATTTGAAGTGTAATTATAAGATCTCAGGATAAAATTTATCGATTTTCTTTATATGGTTGAAATATACGATATTCGGTTATCCATTGTTATGTGACTTGTATAAGAGTTGTGAGGAAAAATCCGGATATTTACTACATAATTAGATGTGTAAACAAAATTAAATGTTAGGTAGACAACAATTTTCATGGGAATTAACTATTATCTAATAAGTTAAAATTTAATGGTGGAATATAATTATTATGTCGATTGAGGGAATGTAAAATGAATGATTGGAATTTTTTTCATTGAATAGTGGGGAGTTAGAAGAATTATTTAGGTTAAAATATATATTTTTTTCATTTCTATAAATTATATTTTATGTATTTTAAAATTTAAATATTTTTTAAATGTGGTTACGTTGAAAATTTAGTTGTGATTACATTCATTATGATTACATTGTTATACATGTGGGGGAAATGAAAATCATCATTTTAAATGGATACATTATTATAAACACCATTTTTAATCATTAATTGAAATTTTTTATGGTATTTTACTATTTACATGTTATATTGTTGGATACTGATTTTTTTTCAAAATTAGGTAAAAGGTGATGAATAGATCATTCAAGCAACTTCATGTGATGTTTTATAGGTTGAAGGACGAAACACGAAGTTTCAAAATGACGAATAAAATGATAATAGTGGTGAAACTATTATAAATTAACTATTTACCTCATAAGTGACTCATTAATGATGTAATAATACTTTTATAATGAAGGTAGAACAACGAATGGGTCAAAATAAAGGCTTTGAAGCATGAAGAAATTTGTCATGACATAATTCATATCTGCCATGCTTGGCCACTACCCCTCTATTTCTTACAAAAATTATTATAAGTTGTAAACAATCCTATAGGTTATTCATCAAATATTGATTTTATTAAAACACTATTTATGATGTCAACCCATCAGAATAAACCTAGAAAAAGATTTTTTATTCAAATTTAGTACCTGAACACCCATTCTTTGACCCCATTATGTACTATGACAGCAGGAGACACATTTATCAGGTTATTTATGGTGTAAAGTGTTAGATTAGATCCCCAAAAATATATTTCTATGGGGATTGGAATATTTATTAGTTCACATATATCTTCTATTTCTTAATGGAATAGGTATAATATCACTTTAGGTTTTCAATTCCCATTTTTTTAGTTTTTTATATCAATTTTCATGAAATTTTATTCCATATTTTAATTCATGTTTTAAATATTTCTTCTTCCAATATCATTCGTTTTCTAGAATAATATATTTCTCTTCCAATTTTTCTACCATGATCTATTTCACATAGCAAGGACAAGTATCAAAAATGATTCATGAAATTGTCTGAGATTTTGCGGCATTCTTATTTATTGTGCATAAATTATATATATTTTTTTGAGTTTTTTTTTGAATTAGAGGGATGATCATGTGTGTAGAAAAAGTTTTCTATTGGATAAAACTCACATTCAATCATTTTTTATATGAATAGGTCCCAAAATTTGGATTGAAAAAGAAGTTTCTTAGGCTTTCTAGAATCCCCTATCATGTTAGTAAATAGAAATACATATAAAATAGAATGATTTTTTATATTAAATATTATAATGAAAGTACTGAAATTACCAAACACTAAGAACAACACTGTTCTTCCTTAATATCATTCATTTATTCATCTGCATTTAGGTTTTAGACATTCAATACATTGTTTTTTAAAAACCAATTAAAATGAAATTTCATTTGTTTTTAAATAATAATAATGAAAAAATACTAATTATATTACGTGGAATAAAAATTTGTAATAAAATCGACTACAATGATCCACAAGTGAGATGATTGTAATCATTATTTCTTTTACATTAGAAAAAAGAAATTATCATCATCGCAACCATGTGATTGGTACTAAGCTACATGGTTATTCATGATTTTTCACCAAACCCCAGTCATTGTGGATTCCCCAACATTGACTAGGGAGAATTCTAATTGAATATAAAAATTGGGAACCCAAGATTTAATTATCAGTTTATAGTGTTAACTACCCATATATTCAACTATGTGACTTTATCATATTCAATCCATTAATGTCAAACCATTCTAAAATTATATCTTTTGTTTTATCGTCGTAAGATCCCATTGGATGTTATATCATTCATTCTATATATATTCTAGAAATATAACTATTGCATATCCCATTAAAATATATCTTCACATAATCATCCATACACTACTAAATTCTTTTCTATAGCCTTTAAAAATATGATATACTTCTAGATATCTTTTATTTTACTGTTCATCATAACATAAATTGGCCTCCAATTCAAAAAAATATCCCAATAAAATACTACTTAAATGAATCCATGAGAGCCTCAAATAGATTGACATGAAATATATACATTCTTCCATTCAAACATAAATTATTATTTATGATATTTTGAATGCCAGAATCTAACTGGTTTGTAAAGAAACCTCATACAATATTTAGAAAAAATCCTAGTAGATATATCCACATTATTTCTTATTTATCTTCAATAAATTTGGCTATCTTCCATCTTGAATCCTCCTGGAAAAGTGTAAATTTAGGTCCACATATTTTATCATCTCCCTTAATATACAATTTTTATCAAATATTCTAATACCCCTAAATGATAATTGGTTAAATGGTTAAATTATAAGACTCATGTTAATGAGGTGCACCTTCCATTTCGATAGTATTCTTGAATAGAACTCCACAGTTAAGCGCGGTCAGTCTAGAGTAGTGATCAGGATGGGTGACCTTCTGGTATTTTTCATAGTGTGTGTGTGAGTGAGGACATAAGCACATTATAAAGGACATGTGTTGACCTGTGGGAACTATCATTGGTTAGATTACCCATTAAAGCATGTGTGTGGGACCTAGGGCGGGACCACTTGTTTTTTGGGAAACATGTGGTACTTGAAAGGCTAAGACCTGCCACCCATCTTATGTCATGTCTGTGAGCTGTCACTGGGACCCAGTTGCCACATTTGGTATCAGAGGAGTAACCAAGCCATAATGGTGGTGCACAACTTGTGTTTAGATATAGAGCCCACAATGAGGATGGTGTGCTATATGGGGGTTAATGTTACAATCCTTTAATGGTAATGTTTTAAATGAATAAATTATATGACCCATGTCAACAATGTGCACCTTCCTTTTTGGGAGACTGCCTAATAAGAACTCCACCACTAAGCATGCATGAACAGAAGTAGTAATCAATATGGGTGATCTTCTGGGATGTTTCCAAGGATGTGGGTGAGAGTGGAAAAAATACACACTAAGAAGGAAATATGTCGGGGTTTATGTGTTTTAAATGTGACAAAGTTACCAAATTTTATATCATAGGAGGAATGTATCCTTAAGTGTGGTGCACTGCTTGAGCTGTGATGTAGGTCCTACAATGAGGATGTTGTGATCTGAATGGGGGTATGGGGAGTTAATGTAACATCCATGAATGATAAAATGTTAAATGACTAAATCACAGGACTCATGTTAACAATGTGAACCTTCCTTTTAGAGAGCCTACCTGAATAGAACTCCAGAGTTAAACTTGCTTGGCCTAGAATATTGATGAGGATGGGTGAATTTCTTGGAAGATTCTTTGTGTGTCAGTTAATGGGGACCAGACTACATGTTAAAGGACATGTGTTATCCTATAAGGACGTTCATTTTTCAGATGACCCAATTGGCCACATGGGTAAGGCCCCAGGGTGGGGACCTTTTGTCTGTAGGTAAACTACCGGTACCTCTCGTGTAAGGACCAGAAATCTATGTAAAATTTGGGGTTTTAGTAATATCTTTAGGACCCAGTTGTCACAAATATACTATTATATAACTATTAAAATAGATAAATTCATCCAATATGCTCCCTCTAAGAACCTCCACTATGCACCATAACTAAATTAGTTCCTTTTTTAATTTTATTCTTTCTATATTGTCTACTTCAATTTTAGTGAGTTCTACAACTAGATATATTCTTGACATTATAATAATATTTTTACAATTATTGTTATCATTATTATCCCTTGTAAACATTGAATATGATATCATAATTTTATTATAAATACATCTGTGAGAAATAATGTTATTGTATTCTTAGATTGGTGATGGAAGAAGATCCAAATGAATGGTCAATTGTATCTCATGCATAAATTTAAAAATGTAAAAATATATTTGATTATTTGTGTTGGAATATAAAAAGTATTCTTGGATATCATAAAAATATTTATTTATCACAGTATCATATAAATATAGTTATTGCAGTGTTTTAATAATTTTAGTCAAAGACTTGGAAAATTATAGGATGTGATACTATCAGTGATAATTTATGAATGAGTTTGGGGTATCTAGCTAAAGTGGAGATAGGAAGTTCATTATTTTGGATAGATAAAATATAGAAATTTTTTTTGGGGAATCCATCCATGGATCATATATCATATTAAATTCTATACAAGGTGAAGGATACAGATTGGATGATGATATTTATTTATATAGAGGTTGATGGTGGATAATTGAAAATATTATATAGTTAGTTAATATATTCTAAAATTTTAATTTTTGAGTTTAAATTTGGATATGTTATTTGATATGAATTTGGTTTTTAACATATAAAAGTCATATCTATATGTATAGATAGAAAAAATGACAACAGATGAAATATGAAAGTTATTTTTTGTTATGAGGTATTATATCTAATGTATGAAACACATGATAATTGGCTAAATTCATTATCTAATGTAAATTTTATATACATACGAAACATTATTATAAACATTAGTATAAAATTGTAGAATTAAATATATTTTTGTTTTCTTATTACCAATATATGTAATTGTATCTGTCAATGTTGGAACATTATTCCAAAAAAGAAATTTTTTATGTAAGAGGTTAGATTATATGAAAGTTTTTTGGAAGATGTTGATGATATTGCCTATGAATTTTAAGATGTGTTATGAAATGGTGATATATATTTTGGGGAAAATAATATCCTGAAAACTAGAATATAAATTGAATAATATCCTATGACATATATAATATTTAATTTATATGATTAACTTATATCAAATGAATTCACTTGAGACTTAGAAATGGTAAAATCTCAGTCTCAAATATCATGTAGTTCACATATTATTTGGAATATATATATATAATTTTAATTGAATAACATTTATGAAATTTTGGTGAATATAAAATGATGATATATGGATAAGTAAATATAGTTGATAACACTAAATGTTATTAAAATTAAGAACATTTTGTATCAAAGAGAGAGATAGATACTTCCAAAGTAATCAATAATCAATAGTATTGGAGGATAAGAACAAGAATAAGTTGATCACATCTAAAAATATATCATTTATTGAGTAATATATATGAGCCTTTATTGAATATGTAAATATTATATTAGAAAAACTAAGAACAATTTATGACATAACAAATTTTACATTTGTGTTGATGATTATTATATCATGAAAAAGAACAATATCAACTCACTATATCATGAGTGGATATGATCTATTAATTTCATATTCTTATGATTCATAAAAAGATACATTTAAAGACTATACATACCTATATAAAAACTATTTATGTAAAATGGTACTACAATAATGAATTTCATATCTTTTTATAAGGTTAAAGGCATTGAGATACATTATTTTTTTTGTTATTACCATTATGTAAAGTTAGATATCGATGTGGATGATAAATTATTATCCATTGTGTGATGATTGTTTGGAATTTATAATCCTGATAATATATTACTAAGAATTTATACCTTGATTGATGTCAATAACATCTAGGAGTTGGCATTCCATGAAATGAATAGTCCTTGTAAAATCCATGTCTTTTGCTGTTTTTGTTTATATGAAACATTCCATGTAATACTAAGGATTGAGGGAAACTGAGAATATTTTTAATTTTTAATGAACAATGTGGATAAGGTTTTAGTAGGGTTTCACTATGGAAGACTTTAAAACTCAGTAAACCTGGGGTACACTGGTTCACCAATCACTTGTAGTTCCCCTATGTGACCCACCCAACTCTATAACTGGTATATGATCTATTTAGGATTTCCTTAGAACGTATCAATGATATTGAACCATGTGTATTTAAATGTAATATATTAAGTGAATAATTTAACAACATACTATATATACATAAATAGAGAACTCGTATTTCATCCCTATAAACCCTAAAATGATGGTTTCAACCAAACTAATGAAAATAGAATAAAATTAAGGGATAAAAATATAAGGGTTCTTTCAAAAGTGGATGAGGATCTAAAACATTTTAATGGATATCCAAATAGTAAAAATTCACGTTGTAGTTTTTTAGATTGACCTTATTAATGATTTATTACAAAAATGATAATAGTTTATTCCATTAAAATTGTAAAAAAATTTCTAAATTTAATTATTATCTAAAAATTTACCATTTTGATGGTACCACGTACAAATGTTCATATTTAAAGGTTTTATTATATGGAATCATATCAATGGGATTAGAGGCTAAGAATTTGTTCGTTTTTTGGCCAAGATTAACCAATGATTTAAACTCAAAATAAAAATTTTAATACCAATGATGACTAGTATGGAAATATATTAAACATGTTTATCAAATTGATGAATTAATTAAAATGTGTTTTTATGATACAGTTTTAATTAATAAAGACTTATATGATGATTTTTATGTATTGGATGGATGTAACAAATAGATAATTCATTCTATGAATAAACTACTCGGTCCCAAATATAATGTAATTTAGGGTCATGATGACACATTAAAATTATTCATTAAGGATTAAGATGATTTGATTCAAATCCCAATGGGATAATGAGAGGAAAGGATGATGAATATTGAAGATAAAAAATAGCCTCAAAATCCAATTTTTTAATTGGAGGTCAAACTATGGAATTAAAAACTAAATTCATTTGAGGATTCCCAAAAATAAAATGAATGAATATGTATCTATAATTTTCTATTAAATATGATTCAATTAAAATGGGACACATTCATGTTGTATGAATATCTTTATTTTGTTCAATAATCAATCCTATACTAGATCCCAGCTTAAGGTAACACATAACCTATATATCTCTATTGTAATTGAAGATGATTTTAATTCTTATGTTTGATTCAATTCACAATCTATATAGCTAATGGTGAGTGATAATTAATGGAAAACCAACTAATAAACAAGGGTGGATGTAAAAATATAATAATGGAATAAGACCACGAGAATTTCCTTAATGATAAATGATTCTACCTTAAAATAGTAGACAATAAAATATTTCCATACTACATATATATGAAAGTGAAATAGATTCATTGCATTTTTTTGGGGATTTTTTGTTATAGGGTATTCATGTGTTGGTAAAATATTTAAATATATGGATAATTTTATTGGCCAAAAATTAAAAGTATGGGGTTATATTCATTAATAAAACCTAATTTGTAGATGTTGGATCCATTAAAATTAAAAAATTCTATTAACTATGAAGATATATTGATACATAAAGACATATATGATTACGAAAATAAATTTTTTCATAGTTATGAATAATGATAGTATTTACTAACATATCATAATTCATATATTGATTTGTTTAAAGAAAGGCATATTCATATAATGAATAAAATAAATTGAAATAATTCTTTGTTCTAGTAGAAACATTATAATAGTAATACGCAATATACACTCACAAATAATATTGAAATAGGCATCACACATGTAATAAAATTATACTAATACTATCAAAGTAGAGATCACATTATCAAAAACATTAAATAGTCCATGAATATCATGAGAAAAAATAAACTAAAGAAACATAAAGAATCAATCCACTAGATAATGAAAATTATGTTTTTTTGATGAAAACCCCGAAGAGGAGTTGGATGAGATTCCTGAAAAGGTTATGAAATTTTAAAAGAACCCATATGTAAGTTCAATGTGAACTAATCATATTAATATTGAGTTCATAATTTTTTATCCATCATAGTTGAAACTAGTGAGAAAAATAAAAATAAAAAAATTAAATCTATGATAAATTTTGATACATGTAACTCTAATAGTTCACTATTCTTTTATAACAATATATTCAATAGTTTTATGTAGTCATTGGTTCTATGGGGATAGTATATGAGGTTTTGTGGAGATAGGAATACAAAATAATTATAGTAGACACTGTAAAAGATGTAATGATCATGTAATTTGGTGTTTCATGAAATGTTTACCTGTTGGTTTACCTCTTGTATTCCGCTTAGGTGTAGAGAGTAATTTTTTTTTACTAAATATTAATGAGATTTACTAAATATGAGTATTCCAACATATAGAATAAATTTTTTAGTGGAATATGAGGTTGTGAGGGTTTTATGGTCTAATATATGGGTTTATGGAATAATATTTCGGAGAATGGGGTTTTATGATATAAATGTTGAGTTTCCATAGCAACTCGGGAATGATATATGTTTTTTTAAACATATTTTGATCGAGTGTCCACTAAATTTTCTACTACCCCCGCTCATTGCGGAAGAACCCAATGATATTTTGGGAGTCTATCCAGTATGTATTCCCTCAACATGATCCATTTATTCTAATGTTTTCTCAGTGGTGATCAGTGGTGAGATCATCCATCAACATCCCTATGTGTTCTTATATAATTCATTCATAGACATGTAGTGGTAGTGTTATTTTGTTTGGGGTGATTTTTGGGTAAATGTTTTACTAAAATTTAGTGTTGTTTTGGTTGTTCAACTATTTTCTTGTTCTTTTGAGGTTCACAATGAATTTCTTCTTCACCTTTGGGGGTTTACTGAGATCATAAAGATTCATTTTGGTAGGGAATATCTCATTTCCAATTATTCTGTATCATGTTGGAGGAGTTTCAATTTTTTATCATTCTGAATATATTTTCCATTTGATTTGTAAATAAAAATGATCATTTAATCAAAATATAAGGGGATATGTGTTGGATCTATAGGTTTTTACATTTGAAGTGATATTGATACTATGAGTTGACAAGACCGATCACCAAAAAAATAATGGCTATAGGGACACTTTTTTTACTGAATTTCTTTACTTTTAGAGACATTAATTTTAGTTTTTGTGATATCACCCTAAATAGAAATTGTATAACAACTTATATTCATTTATAGAATTTTTACCAATGATTTTTGTCCTGCGTGATAATCACATAAAGATAGATAGGTGGAATTGATGAACAATACCCATGAAAATTCTATAAAATGTTATGTGATGTATTTTTATGGGGAATATTTTTTTGGGATACTGTTTTTTTGTTATGGTTCATGTGGATGAGGAGCTATCTGAGGACATGTTGTGGGGAAAAATGTGTATTTTTGTTTTGGTATGGTGTGATGTATGGTTGGAATGAGTTCATTCAATGGGGAGGTGCTATGAATATTTGTCTTTTGAGGAAGATATGAGAATGACTATGTTACACTAGATACTTAGGAAGTGATGGTATAATTGGATAATAGTGTTTTTGATTTATTGGTAAGCATAGTTGAATCAGATAAAAATGGTTAATGAATACAATTATAATGTTTTTTGTGGTAAAATGGGGTTTTCAAAAATAATAAAAGGATTGGGATGTTAAAATGGAATTTTTCGGACTCATAATGTATTGTAGGAAGTATCATCTTGCCAGTATTTTTTATATGGATTCTCTATTTACTAGTGGGAGTGAAAGTAACTATTTTATTATTTGGGATTATTCTCATGTAGTTAACATTAATGATTTTATTTTTTTCTTGATAGTATATATATACATATACACAGACACATAGACACACACACATATATATTATTTCATTAAGAGTTTCTATATGTTCCCCACAAATGTTGTGAACATTTTAACAATAACCAACAAAATTGGGTATTTTTAACCTAAATCCTGATGGTGGGGGTGCATAAATAGTTACCCACTATTCATAACACACCCTTGTTGGCAATGATGACAGGTATGGGTTGTGGTAGTCATTAGTTAGGAGTGCACTATCAATATTTGATATGAAGTTGTATCGTAGGCTTTATCTAGTGGGGTGTGATATGATCACCCGGGTCAATTTATGTGACATGATTAGATGGATTATGTTGGGGTCATGTGTGATAAGAGGAGGTAATAAGGTATATAGGATTAATGTAAATGATAATATACTATTCTGGTAATGGATATGATGTCATGTGATGTCCAATGTGACTATAATCAAGATGGGATATGATATGATCTGATGAGATGATATACAAAAGAGGTGGGAGAACCAGGATCTATGCCATTGGGGTGTGAGAGTGACTAGTAAGTCTGAAAGTAGTGTGGGGTACCCTTTATTGATATTCTTAATATTTTGTTACTATCCCTAGATTTCATTATTTTTTTGGAATTCCTTGGTGTGGTTTAGGTTATATAGTTGACCTGATTATGTGCTATGAATTTTGTGGTTTTCCCATGGGTGAATTGGTATGATTCACGCATTTTTTGATGAGATACATTTGTTTTCCGACATTGTATAATTGTTTTCTCAATCTATATATGAAATCAAATTTTCATGTTTCTCGGATGATTACACAGTCCACACATGACATTACAATCATCGAACATTGGACTATTATTGAATCTGTATATTATCATTTCATTTGGATATTTACATGGGAGACTTTTATATGTATATATTTTACTAATACATATATTTTGGTTAGGTTTTTTGGATTAAATTTCTATAATTTCAATGAGATTAATATATTTGATTCATTAAATCTCCCAATGCTACATTGGTATAGTGGTAAATGCCTACCATTTAATGATATTATTATTCCTAGATTCTAGTTACAGGGCCTAATGGAGGTGGAAATTTTGACTCACTATCTCTCTCCAATAATTTCAGTATCCTTAGTGGGAGGGGTTTAGGACATAGTAGTATCAAAGGTAGTGGTTGAAAGATAGAATGGAGTTTGGGGTTATTAACAATAATTATTGAAAGGGTTGGTGAGGTAATATTTATTGTTGAACTTAGTTCATGATACAGGGTTAAGATATAATCTAAGAACATGAATTTTAAGGCCCCTACTGATACGGTGGAAAATATATGGGATTATAGAAATACTAACTATGGTGAAGCTATTAATAGGGTATAGGACTATTAGAGGTACACACAATATGATAACATGTGATATTTTTATAATTATGTAGTTATTTTCAAGATGTTAAAAAGAATTACATTTAATTGAATAAACCTTAATAAAATTCTATACAACTAGGGATTAGGAAAATATTGTTTATAATTTTTTACAGATCCCCAGTTACATAATTTTGTTGTTTATATAAAATTGTTTCTTGTAGGATAATTAGACTAATCATTTTAAGGTTAATAAAGTAGAGGTTTATAAGACTTGGAAGAAGTATTTTTTTCCATTTAGGGATAGGAGTTGGTGATGTTTGAGGGTTGTGTTTTGGATATTGAGATAGATAATGAGATGAATAAGAATTAGATTTGTTTATGTTTGATCCATGGAATGGTGTGGTACATGGTCCCTTTTAAAATTGGTAGATATGGAATGTTTTGAATCATTAATGGAAACAACATATAGGTGAGTAGAAGGGTGAATATGTTTTAGGCTATGCATAAAGAAATATTTGAAAGAAGACTAAATATAATTCACCATGAAGATAGTGAATATGTCACGACCCGTCCTCGGGGCCCGTGCCGTAACTACCCCAAGCCCGCCTTCCATAGGCCAGGGGCTGGCGACTAGCACCAAGGCGTAAAATCCCAGTAAACAGGGAAGGCATTGCCTTTATAAGTAACAACCACACAGAGTCAGCAAGCGGAAAGTAAAGTGCAGAAAAGTAAAGGGGCCGGAATACAAGCCCAACTGTAAAGTACAACTGAAAAGTAAAGTACAGCAACTGAAGAAAAGACGGCGGCCTCGTGTCGTCCACTGGCAATCCCACCTGAAGGGTGGGTACAGATAGCCTCCAGGCTCCTCGGGTCCCACGTCCGCTCCGAGCACGTCCCGCCCAGTGGTCCACCTCCAGGTACCGTCCTGCTCCATGCCCCAACCGTGATCAGCGCTGTCCGTCGTCTGCAACCAACACAACAAGGTGCGGGCATAGCCCGTGCAGGGGTGAGTACAACTACTCAGTAAGGACCCCGAGACCCCCGAAGGTCTCCCGAAATCCACAAAGGATATAGCACAAAAGAAAGATGCAATCACGAAGTAACATCTGACTTGACTTAGGTATATGCCCATACATATACCTAAGTCCCCAATTCTAGCTCTGCTCACGAGCTCAAGAACAACTCAATCCACAAAGGAAAGCAAGACTCAAATCCACAAGGAGAGTAAACAGTAAATCCACATAGGATAGTTCAACACAATCCACAAAGGAGAGTAAACAGAAAATCCACATAGGATAGTTCAACACAATCCACAAAGGAAAGTAAACAGTAAATCCACATAGGATAGTTCAACACAATCCACAAAGGAGAGTAAACAGTAAATCCACATAGGATAGTTCAACACAATCCACAAAGGAGAGTAACATAAGATTCAGCTCAACCAGGATTTTCATTATCGAAACCGTAAATGTTGAAGAGCCCCATCTCTGAAGTGTACAGTGGTCCTGTCACGACTCCGAGGTACTGCTCACTAACCTAAGACTGCTGAAGTACTCCTCCTGTCGAGTACCGCGGGTCTGCTGCCAACTACCGGGCGCTCCGTCCGCTGAGGGTCTGCTGCCAAATACCGGGCACTCACCCAGATAGCCTACTGAGGTACTCCTCCTGTCGAGTACCGCGGGTTTGCCGCCAACTACCAGGCGCTCCGTCCGCCGTGGGTCTGCTGCCAACTACTGGGCGCTCCGTCCACTGGGCAAGTCGACTCACTCCAAGTCGAGTCGGTCAAGCAGTCGTCAGGTCTCAGTCATCTACACGGTCTCCGTACTCCACACGCGCGTCTCCACCGTCGCGGGTCTGTCGCTACAACCAAGCGCACACACTCCGTGGAGTATCGCGGGTCCGCCGCTACAACCAAGAGCTCCACCGCCAAGGGTCTGCTGCTGCATCCAAGCGCACCACCACTGTCAAGTACCACGGGTCCGCCGCTACACCCAAGCGCTCCACCGCTCAAGGTAAAAAGAAGATTCAGCTCACACAGGTTCGGTAGCACTGTTCCACGTAGGATCGCTGAGTGCAGTAGTCGACGCAGTCCACTGAGGATCTCTGCACAGTCGTCGCCGCAATCCACGAAGGATCTCTGCTCTGCCGTCGTCGCAGTCCACGGAGGATCTCTGCTCTGTCGTCGAAGCCACAGCCAGCACTAGGGTTCCCGCACATAGCGAGCTCGTTTAGGAGGGTCCGCTCCACGAGCCGAGAGGCTGATACATCAACTGACACGTAGTCCGAAGTTGATGTATCCAAAAGTTCCGTATCGACAACAGGATCTCAACGCAACAGACGGCGCGTCAATCGGACGCCCGGTCTGAGAGTTATTGGCATTTTCGTCCCAGGGGCCCGGTTGGTTTTTAGGGCAAAACCAACCCGACCGTACTCCTCCTGTGTCCGATCCTCGGGCGGAGTATGCCAAAAGTTCCGTCTCACTTAGAGGAAACTACCACAGCTGACGGTACGTCGATCGGACGTCCGTAGCTCAAGTTATGAGCGTTTCCGCTCCGAGGGCCCGGTTGGTTTCGTGTACGAACCAACCCGGCCGAACCCAAAGTCTTCCGAAACCTTGAGTATAATAAACCGAAACGACCGTCTCGATCCAAGGATCGTGTTGCCGCTGACGGCGGGTCGTTTGGAGGCCCGAAGCTCAAGATACGGCCATTTGAACGAAGTCCGTCCGAAGACGGGGGGTCCGGGCCCGGGCCGACCCGGCCCGACCCCCCCTGGTTGGCCCGAACCGGGTCGGGTCCGACTCGGTTGGCCCGGCCCGGCCCGGCCAGGTCCGGTCCGGCTCGGCTCGGCCGAGCGGCCGAGCGGCCGACGCGGGGGAAAGCCGCCGCCCCGCGTGACACCCCCACGGCACCCGCGGGGTGTCGCCCTGGACACCCGCGGGGTGCCGCGTGACCACCCCGCGGCACCCGCGGGGTGTCGCGCTGGACACCCGCGGGGTGCCGCGTGACAACCCCGCGGCACCCGCGGGGTGTCGCGCTGGACACCCGCGGGGTGCCGCTGGACACCCGCGGGGTG
Source organism: Viscum album (assembly GCA_963277665.1). Lineage (NCBI taxonomy): Eukaryota > Viridiplantae > Streptophyta > Magnoliopsida > Santalales > Viscaceae > Viscum > Viscum album. The sequence goes on from OY728142.1 coordinate 613,859,211, forward strand.
TCGCGCTGGACACCCGCGGGGTGCCGCTGGACACCCGCGGGGTGCCGCTGGACACCCGCGGGGTGTCGCGCTAGACACCCGCGGCACCCGCGGGGTGTCGCGCTGGACACCCGCGGCACCCGCGGGGTGTCGCGCTGGACACCCGCGGGGTGCCGCCGCCTCCGGCCGCCGGCGCCGCCGCGCCAGCGACCCGCGCCACCTCCGGCTTCCGCAGGCCGCCGGAGTCGCTCCGGTGACCCGTTTTCCTTCTCGTCTGCGCCGTTGTTCCTCCCGGGTTCCGTTCTTTACTGCGGGATCAACCAAAGGCCCTTGCGTCGTGCTTTTGCCGTCGCCCGCCAAATCCGCACAAAAAGGAAGATCGGCGGAGGGTTGCTGGGTCTTGTTTGTTAGACCCGCACCCTCCGCGTTAGTCATAAACCACGGGAGAAACAAGAAACGACCAAATCAACAATTTTAAATAAATTTAAAATTGTTCCGTGATCGGTTCCTCATTTTAAAAGAAATAAAATCACTGGAAAGGAAAATATTTCAAATCAACCCTTACCTTGTCGTCGTCGTTGCCGATCGAGGGATCGTCGCGGGATTGCTCGTCGCGGAAGAAGGGGGATCGTCGCGTCGTCGCGGTATCCGGCGTCGCGTCGCCAATCTCCGGATCAAGATCAAACGGTTTAATTAATTAAATCCGTTGTTATGAAATTAAAAAAAAAAGGGAGAATTCAAACGATTCGTTTCTCACCTTAGTTGCCGAACGAGGATCGGCTGCGGAAGAAGAGGCGTCGCCGAAGAACGTCGCGGGTAAAGCTCGTCGACGTCGCAGATCTCGGTGTGCGTCGTCGAATTTCGGTCACCGGCGTTCTTCGCGTTCTTCGCGTTCTTCGCGTTCTTCGCGTTCTTCGCGGGGAGATGAAGAAACAAGATCCTCTCAAATCCTTTCAAAGGATTTTTAGGTTGGTCTTATTTTATAAACATGCCAACACACGAAACCGGTTAAGAAACGATCCATCAATTCGAAAGAAACGACCCATTTAATTCACGAAAGAAACAGTCCATTTAATTCACGAAATAAACCGCCCAATTAAATGGTCTGTTAAGAATAAAAGAAACGCGTCGGTTGACTTTTCAGTTACTTTGACGGGTTTTCGCGGGTGCGTTACTTAGCGAATGAAACGGTGGGGCTCGTGCGGGCCCTGCCTCACAAATATCCTACCAAGGGGGTAGGATATTTCTGGATAGCATCCTATCCAGTTCAACTCAGTTCAAGCCGCCTTTAAGTGACTTGAAGTGGCTTCCAAGCAGCTTAAGTGAAAAATAAAATAAAGTTGTCGCACAAACTTTATTTTATTTCTGACTTAAAGCCGCAAAATTTAAAAACCACGTCTGAGCAAACGCAACTCCGGAAGAGGCGTTTCTAAGCAAATACCGGCGCTGCGATTTCATCGGTGCCCTCAGAATTCGATTCCGGGCACCGGTTCAAAAGATAGAAAAACCCGCTCGTCCGTTCACTGATCGTACCCGAGCCAAACTTCGGAAATTGATTCCGGGCACACCGGGCCTCGGAATCAGGTGCCGTCTGAAGCTGCGCTCTTGTAAAATTCCAAAGAAAATTAAGAAAAAAAAATTTCCTTGAAATTTGCGGGTCTTTACATTACTCCCACCTCAGGGCTTTACGTCCCCGTAAAGATACATCAAAAACTAGGGGAACAAATGGGGGTACTGAGCACGCATCTGAGCCTCCCGCTCCCAAGTGCTCCCCTGGAGGTTCCCGTGCTGCCATCTGACGCGCACAAGAGGAATCGACCGCCCACGTAGGACCCTCTCCTGTCGATCCTCGATCTCCACTGGGACCTCCGCAAAAGTCGCCCCATCGTCCACGTCCAGCTCCCCAAAGTCGATGATGCGCGTCGGGTCGTGCACGTATCTCCTCAGCTGAGACACGTGGAAGACGTCGTGCACCCGGTGCAACTGAGGTGGTAGAGCCAGGCGATAAGCCACCTCTCCTATCCTGCGGAGGACCTGGAAAGGCCCGATGAAGCGTGGAGACAACTTTCCGCCTCGGCCAAATCTCCGTAAACCACGTCGAGGTGAGACACGCAAAAAGACGTGGTCGCCATCCTCGAACTCCAGTGGCCTCCGCCTCCTGTCAGCATATGACTTCTGCCGGCTCTGAGCTGTCCTCATCCTCTCCTGGATGATCTGGACCTTCTCTGTCGTGGCCTGGACCATCACAGGTCCCACAAGAGCTGCAAGATTTCTTCTTTGCCGAAAAGAGAAATCTGGTCTCATCCCCTGGATGAACCACATTCTTTTCCTAAAACAGTCAATCCCAACATGGATGATACTAATCCATACCAAGGATGACGTCGTAAGGCCTCGACGCTGAAGAAGGCTCTGCCAGGAAGCTCTCGATCAGGAGGGCTCGCTCCAGCACTCCCGCCTGGGTCGGAATGCTGAGGGAGATCAGCGACGCCCGAATCTCCTGTCGTAAGCCCTGCTCGAAGGTCCGGGCCCGGAAGAAGGGGTCCCGTACCATGTCTGTCGAGTACCGAGAAAGGTCGGTGAACCTCGCCGCGTACTGAGCGACCGTCAGGCTGCCCTGCCGCAGCTGAAGAAGCTCCTGGATGCGCACCGCACGGAGGGTGGCCGGGACGAACTCTGAGCGGAAGAGGCTCTCGAAGTCCGTCCAGATGAGGGTGGCCTCATCGTGTACCTGGAGCATCAGGCTCCACCAGCGTCCGGCTGCTGCGTGCAGTAGGCTCGCCGCGAGGATCACCATGAGGTTTGCTGGTGTCCTCACTAGCCTGAAAACTCGGACGACCGCCTCCAGCCAGTCCTCGGCTGCCTGGGGGTCCGACTCCCCACGGAACCTGGGTGGTCGCTGGCTCTGAAACTCATGCAGAGCTCCGAGGCGTCGTGCGTCATCAGCTGCCAGTGCTGGAAGCATCGGGGGCTCGGCGGGTAAAGGTATCGCCGGTGCCACTGCTGGCAAAGGGCCCTGCACCGAGGCCTCGTCGCTCGGCGGGCTGTCGTCGCGCCCTGCTCTAGGAACCCTAGCTGGCTGCTGTCGTCGTGCCATCCTTGAAAAAAAACAAGTATGCCACGGTCAGAACAGTATACCTGGTGAGCTGACACAAGTAATCACAAAGAAAACTTGAAACACACATGCAATCAATGTTTTCGGGCATTAAGTCGGAAATCAGAAGTCAGGGTCCTGGTGTATGGATACGTCGGCCGCCGCACCAACACTGGACTCCCTGGACTGATAACCACACTCAATACGCTAAACACTATTGCTTCACATAGAAGGAAGATCAGAGTGTGCGGTAGAACCGACCACCTCTGATACCAATTTGTCACGACCCGTCCTCGGGGCCCGTGCCGTGACTACCCCAAGCCCGCCTTCCATAGGCCAGGGGCTGGCGACTAGCACCAAGGCGTAAAATCCCAGTAAACAGGGAAGGCATTGCCTTTATAAGTAAAAACCACACAGAGTCAGCAAGCGGAAAGTAAAGTGCAGAAAAGTAAAGGGGCCGGAATACAAGCCCAACTGTAAAGTACAACTGAAAAGTAAAGTACAGCAACTGAAGAAAAGACGGCGGCCTCGTGTCGTCCACTGGAAATCCCACCTGAAGGGTGGGTACAGATAGCCTCCAGGCTCCTCGGGTCCCACGTCCGCTCCGAGCACGTCCCGCCCAGTGGTCCACCTCCAGGTACCGTCCTGCTCCATGCCCCAACCGTGATCAGCGCTGTCCGTCGTCTGCAACCAACACAACAAGGTGCGGGCATAGCCCGTGCAGGGGTGAGTACAACTACTCAGTAAGGACCCCGAGACCCCCGAAGGTCTCCCGAAATCCACAAAGGATATAGCACAAAAGAAAGATGCAATCACGAAGTAACATCTGACTTGACTTAGGTATATGCCCATACATATACCTAAGTCCCCAATTCTAGCTCTGCTCACGAGCTCAAGAACAACTCAATCCACAAAGGAAAGCAAGACTCAAATCCACAAGGAGAGTAAACAGTAAATCCACATAGGATAGTTCAACACAATCCACAAAGGAGAGTAAACAGAAAATCCACATAGGATAGTTCAACACAATCCACAAAGGAGAGTAAACAGTAAATCCACATAGGATAGTTCAACACAATCCACAAAGGAGAGTAAACAGTAAATCCACATAGGATAGTTCAACACAATCCACAAAGGAGAGTAACATAAGATTCAGCTCAACCAGGATTTTCATTATCGAAACCGTAAATGTTGAAGAGCCCCATCTCTGAAGTGTACAGTGGTCCTGTCACGACTCCGAGGTACTGCTCACTAACCTAAGACTGCTGAAGTACTCCTCCTGTCAAGTACCGCGGGTCTGCTGCCAACTACCGGGCGCTCCGTCCGCTGAGGGTCTGCTGCCAAATACCGGGCGCTCACCCAGATAGCCTACTGAGGTACTCCTCCTGTCGAGTACCGCGGGTTTGCCGCCAACTACCAGGCGCTCCGTCCGCCGTGGGTCTGCTGCCAACTACTGGGCGCTCCGTCCACTGGGCTAGTCGACTCACTCCAAGTCGAGTCGGTCAAGCAGTCGTCAGGTCTCAGTCATCTACACGGTCTCCGTACTCCGCACGCGCGTCTCCACCGTCGCGGGTCTGTCGCTACAACCAAGCGCACACACTCCGTGGAGTATCGCGGGTCCGCCGCTACAACCAAGCGCTCCACCGCCAAGGGTCTGCTGCTGCATCCAAGCGCACCACCACTGTCAAGTACCACGGGTCCGCCGCTACACCCAAGCGCTCCACCGCTCAAGGTAAAAAGAAGATTCAGCTCACACAGGTTCGGTAGCACTGTTCCACGTAGGATCACTGAGTGCAGTAGTCGACGCAGTCCACTGAGGATCTCTGCACAGTCGTCGCCGCAATCCACGAAGGATCTCTGCTCTGCCGTCGTCGCAGTCCACGGAGGATCTCTGCTCTGTCGTCGAAGCCACAGCCAGCACTAGGGTTCCCGCACATAGCGAGCTCGTTTAGGAGGGTCCGCTCCACGAGCCGAGAGGCTGATACATCAACTGACACGTAGTCCGAAGTTGATGTATCCAAAAGTTCCGTATCGACAACAGGATCTCAACGCAACAGACGGCGCGTCAATCGGACGCCCGGTCTGAGAGTTATTGGCATTTTCGTCCCAGGGGCCCGGTTGGTTTTTAGGGCAAAACCAACCCGACCGTACTCCTCCTGTGTCCGATCCTCGGGCGGAGTATGCCAAAAGTTCCGTCTCACTTAGAGGAAACTACCACAGCTGACGGTACGTCGATCGGACGTCCGTAGCTCAAGTTATGAGCGTTTCCGCTCCGAGGGCCCGGTTGGTTTCGTGTACGAACCAACCCGGCCGAACCCAAAGTCTTCCGAAACCTTGAGTATAATAAACCGAAACGACCGTCTCGATCCAAGGATCGTGTTGCCGCTGACGGCGGGTCGTTTGGAGGCCCGAAGCTCAAGATACGGCCATTTGAACGAAGTCCGTCCGAAGACGGGGGGTCCGGGCCCGGGCCGACCCGGCCCGACCCCCCCTGGTTGGCCCGAACCGGGTCGGGTCCGACTCGGTTGGCCCGGCCCGGCCCGGCCAGGTCCGGTCCGGCTCGGCTCGGCCGAGCGGCCGAGCGGCCGACGCGGGGGAAAGCCGCCGCCCCGCGTGACACCCCCGCGGCACCCGCGGGGTGTCGGCCAGACACCCGCGGGGTGCCGCGTGACAACCCCGCGGCACCCGCGGGGTGTCGCCCTGGACACCCGCGGGGTGCCGCGTGACCACCCCGCGGCACCCGCGGGGTGTCGCGCTGGACACCCGCGGGGTGCCGCGTGACAACCCCGCGGCACCCGCGGGGTGTCGCGCTGGACACCCGCGGGGTGCCGCTGGACACCCGCGGGGTGTCGCGCTGGACACCCGCGGGGTGCCGCTGGACACCCGCGGGGTGCCGCTGGACACCCGCGGGGTGTCGCGCTGGACACCCGCGGGGTGCCGCTGGACACCCGCGGGGTGTCGCGCTGGACACCCGCGGGGTGTCGCGCTGGACACCCGCGGCACCCGCGGGGTGTCGCGCTGGACACCCGCGGGGTGCCGCCGCCTCCGGCCGCCGGCGCCGCCGTGCCAGCGACCCGCGCCACCTCCGGCTTCCGCAGGCCGCCGGAGTCGCTCCGGTGACCCGTTTTCCTTCTCGTCTGCGCCGTTGTTCCTCCCGGGTTCCGTTCTTTACTGCGGGATCAACCAAAGGCCCTTGCGTCGTGCTTTTGCCGTCGCCCGCCAAATCCGCACAAAAAGGAAGATCGGCGGAGGGTTGCCGGGTCTTGTTTGTTAGACCCGCACCCTCCGCGTTAGTCATAAACCACGGGAGAAACAAGAAACGACCAAATCAACAATTTTAAATAAATTTAAAATTGTTCCGTGATCGGTTCCTCATTTTAAAAGAAATAAAATCACTGGAAAGGAAAATATTTCAAATCAACCCTTACCTTGTCGTCGTCGTTGCCGATCGAGGGATCGTCGCGGGATTGCTCGTCGCGGAAGAAGGGGGATCGTCGCGTCGTCGTGGTATCCGGCGTCGCGTCGCCAATCTCCGGATCAAGATCAAACGGTTTAATTAATTAAATCCGTTTTTATGAAATTAAAAAAAAAGGGAGAATTCAAACGATTCGTTTCTCACCTTAGTTGCCGAACGAGGATCGGCTGCGGAAGAAGAGGCGTCGCCGAAGAACGTCGCGGGTAAAGCTCGTCGACGTCGCAGATCTCGGTGTGCGTCGTCGAATTTCGGTCACCGGTGTTCTTTGCGTTCTTCGCGTTCTTCGCGTTCTTCGCGTTCTTCGCGGGGAGATGAAGAAACAAGATCCTCTCAAATCCTTTCAAAGGATTTTTAGGTTGGTCTTATTTTATAAACATGCCAACACACGAAACCGGTTAAGAAACGATCCATCAATTCGAAAGAAACGACCCATTTAATTCACGAAAAAAACAGTCCATTTAATTCACGAAATAAACCGCCCAATTAAATGGTCTGTTAAGAATTAAAGAAACGCGTCGGTTGACTTTTCAGTTACTTTGACGGGTTTTCGCGGGTGCGTTTCTTAGCGAATGAAACGGTGGGGCTCGTGCGGGCCCTGCCTCACAAATATCCTACCAAGGGGGTAGGATATTTCTGGATAGCATCCTATCCAGTTCAACTCAGTTCAAGCCGCCTTTAAGTGACTTGAAGTGGCTTCCAAGCAGCTTAAGTGAAAAATAAAATAAAGTTGTCGCACAAACTTTATTTTATTTCTGACTTAAAGCCGCAAAATTTAAAAACCACGTCTGAGAAAACGCAACTCCGGAAGAGGCGTTTCTAAGCAAATACCGGCGCTGCGATTTCATCGGTGCCCTCAGAATTCGATTCCGGGCACCGGTTCAAAAGATAGAAAAACCCGCTCGTCCGTTCACTGATCGTACCCGAGCCAAACTTCGGAAATTGATTCCGGGCACACCGGGCCTCGGAATCAGGTGCCGTCTGAAGCTGCGCTCTTGTAAAATTCCAAAGAAAATTAAGAAAAAAAAATTTCCTTGAAATTTGCGGGTCTTTACAGAATAGGTATGTTCTTGATTTTCTTTAGTAGAATATTTTATTGGCGTTAGAGATATGATTCAATATTATGTATCTACTACATTTTTCTCTATACACTTTTCTAGATGATGAGTCGTAAGTTATATGACTGGAGAGGGAACTCCTTTTTTTGATTCATTATACAGTTACTGGTATTATGTTTTTGACATGCCATGTGGTTATAAATAAAGAAAATGTGATTGAGTACATTCACTCATGGAGAGTATTACCATTAATGGGTGACTAACAGGTATCCTCAAGGAGTAGGTTTTTCAATTGTAGGATGCATGTACCAGGTCAATTGAGTTAATGGCCGAAAGGGATTCTACCTAGGTAGATTCCCTTATAATCTTTTATGGAAAGTGGTTTCTATGCTTTTCCATGAGGATTGTGACAGGTGTTTTTCATCTATATGGTTCATAGATATTGATAATATCAACAACCTATGACTGATCGAGCACAATTTGGTATAGGTGGATTCATTCAATGTCACCCCCTGGGGAGAATTCTAGTAAGGATCATTCAGTATTCGTGGTAATATGTTAATACTCTTTCAATTGGGGATGGGTCAGGTAGAGGTAGACCATAGGACATTGCTCGATTTTAGTGATCTTGACAACTTTTGTGTCATGGAGGATCTCATAAGAAAATAGGAAGATGAGAATGATGTGGTCAGTTCTATGCGGTATAGGGGGTGGTTCCATAGGGTGATGTGATCAATTATGGTTTGAAAAAAAATTCATCATCCCATCTTTCCTCATATTATCGTGTATCTAAACACTCTATTTTCAGACATAATCTATTTAATAATCTCTAACTAGAATTAGAGATTCATCACATTCATGTAGTGTTGACTACACCAGTTGTTGGGTACACCTATGTGTTTTTTGTGTGATGGGAGTATAGACTGATTATGGGCCACCTAAATCACATATAGAAATTTCATTTCTTTATATTGACACAAAAATTGAAATTTGTGACATTGAATGGTTTTATTTTTAGTATACTTTTATCAAATTATTTCTAACAAGAATGATTTTCTACAATGTGGATGGCCAAATTGTATTTTTCATTTGTGAGCAGTGTTGTCAGGTGGTTAGTTGATTTTTATGCAACAGTATTAATTTTATTGACAATATTTCTATTAATGTATTAGGTACAATGGAAGTTAACATTTATAAGGTTTTTGGGGGAGTTTATTGATGTGTTTTATGAGGAGTTTTTTATTCTACCCCTTCATATAATATATAGTTAGGATAAGAATCACTGATCAATGCAATAAATAATTTTATTGATCCACATTCAATGGAAACTTATATGTTGTGGGAGTTGAGGATCAATATAGATGATATGATTTATAATGTTTTCATCCAACATTGTGTGTCCCCATCAGTTTTTCTAGCGTTGTTTACTATTATTTAATATGCTAATATGTGGTTCTCTATAGATAATGAAAGGTTGAATCAGGTAAAATTCATAAACTATTATGCTCTTATAGTGATAAATGATAAATTTTAATAGATCAGATGGGTATATTTGTCATTTATTACTTTTTTGTGATATGGGTATCACTATTTTTGTTTGAACAAGGGAGATATCCCAATTAATACTTTATGATGAATGTAAGGGAACATCGAGTGCATGGTTATTTCAATTGGTGTCACAAAGGAACCAACTATGTTAATGGAGAAAATTATATATATCATCCAAAAATTCATAAACAATTTCATTGTTGTGTTCATTAATAACATATTTATCTATATGAAGGAAGAGGAGGTGAAATTTGATCATCAATGCACTATATTTAAAGTTTTTCGATGCCATTTACTCTATGGAATGTTTTCTAATTGTATATTTTAGACATGATATATTCATTTCCTTGGGCATGTGGTTTCCAAGTAGAGTGTGATAGTGTACCCATAAAATGTCGAAGTAGTTGTTACATGAGAATAACCTTGGAATAAGGCATTATAGAATATTTTCCTTAGTCTTATCGGCTATTGTTGGATATTTTTACTTGATCTCTCTTGGGTTACTTCTTTGATGATGATGTTGATTTGGATAGAAATTCATTTTGTGCGATGTAATGTTATATAGTAATTTTTTACTGCCTATTTGAGAAATTGGTTAGTGTTGTAGTGCGTAGGATTCCATGCGGGTTATGTATAAGGTGTATTGTGACACATCCCACTTTTTTATAGGATACATGTTGATGTAATAGATAGAGATGATCTCTCATGCATCTAAGAAGGTTTTCCCCCAATAGTGGAATTGTACCACCAATGATTTAGACATTTATAGAGGTTTTGTTTTCACTAATTTTATGGTGACATTACCTCAATGGGTAACTCTTTGTGGTCTTCATGGATTACAAAAAATTGAGGGATTTATTCTCTCTGTGTGGCCTAAATATATTAAAATAGTGGATGGTGTAGTTTCTTCATTCATTTGATTTTAAGATAATATAATCCTTAGGAAAGGATAATGATGTGGTTAATGCATTAATATGGATGTAATTGAAGTATGTTGATCTGGATTCTGATTATTTTTGGATGGTGATGGATGAATTAGTAGTAAAAAATAGAAATGATATGGCGGTTGAAAGTAGAGGATATTTGTTTTAGATAAAAGTAAATTATTCTAGGATTATTTATGAACTATGATCCATATATTATGAACCATTGATTTCTTTTATAGTATGTGGAACTAAAAGAGGGGCCTAGAGTGGGTCAATAGGTATTTTTGTTTCTAGATGATGGATGAAAGGATGAATTCACAACAAGGAATTCACAGCGTTAATGTGTAGTTCACATATTCTATAGGGGTATTCAATGGGTTAATTCGCGATGTGAAATAATCTAGGGTTAACGATATCTTGGTGATGTTTTTATAAAATAAATAGAGATATATAAATGTTGTAAAAGGGTTTTACTCTTTGATAATTCACTCCACAACCTGCCATTATGAGATGCAGAACATAATATTTTTTCAAATCCTCATGATCTCTCTTGATTTCTAGGAAATTAGTAGCGTTATATATATGATTTTTGGATTCCATTAAATATGTATATATTCTTAATCTTAAATATTTAATTTATGTGAATTTGATGTATGTTCCACCATCTATCTTAATGTTCTTTGATCTGGTTCATCCCACTTATTCATTCTATCTGAGGTCTGTCTCGCTTCATCATTCTAATAGATTTTTATCATTTTTATTTGGGATGTTTTTGGAGAGGTGTCATTGGAGGGATGGAACATCTTGTAATATTGATGATCAGTCTCTACAATTTTAACCATTCCAATGTGAATTATGTTGGTGACTTTGATGTAAGGGATTAATTGATTATTCGATGTATTTTAGATTTAATAACAAATCTTGTATTTTATGGACCTTGGAACTGAAATGGAATTCACTTAATAATCATTGAACTAGACTAATAAATAAGTTGGAGTAATAATCACATGTTTTTTATTTCTATAGTGATAACTCATTACCTATGGAGTTCTAGATTATGCGTGATATATGTTATTCTTGTTATCATGCCTTATTTTCCAAGGGATTAACATGTTTTTATGAAATAATTTAACGAATTTAAATCTAGAATTTACTGAATAATTTTATTAATAATATAATAAGATAAAGGTTTTCTTAAATCAAACATTTATTGTGATGTAATTGTAATCCAAATGATGAAATTCATATGCATAATTTATTATGTTCTTTCATGATAATGAAATTGATAAATAATGTGAAACATCATAATTCTTTTTTAGAATACTGAAATTATTAGGATTGTTAATTAGAACAATACTTCCCCATGTTTTTTGAAATTAGATTATATAGTGAGAGAAATATTATATTTTGGTGGCTTGTAATATCTTGATTCTCTATGATTCTCATATTTGGAACCTAATAATGATGAATTGGTTAACCAATGATGAAATAAAAACCGATTTGTTGATAAAGATAATTACAAGGGCTTAGGTTTCAAATTTTTTATATAGGAAGACTGTATAGGGACCCAGGATTAGCATGCATTGATATTTAATATTTATAGATTAATATATGATACATTACACAAACACATGCCTAATTACTATAATATTCTTGGGTTTATTAAGACTAGAAACTAAATCCACTTATTGGGTGAAAGATCATTATTATTTTCCACAAATATCTCATTTCCTAGTATATTTCATTGACATTTCCTACATAAATGATATCTTCATAACATCGAGAAAGAAAACATAATAAAGGGTGAATATAGTTTCATATTACGGCTAAAAAGGATGATATATATCCAAAAAATGAATATAAGGATATTCTCACATGAGCATAAAATTTGAAATATATAAAATGCATTTAAAATATCATAATGAGGATTCCTAGAATGATGAATTGTAGTTAATAAGACATGATTCATAATATAATCAATAAAAAATATTAATCAAATCATATCATTGGAATAATACATAGAATTTTATCATATATATATATATAATTATATATAATTATATTTTTACTAGTCATGGATCAAGGCCAAAACATATCATAGGTTGCTACAACTCTTATTTAAGATATAACATTGTCCCCAGTTGTTTCTCTTTAATAATTGAGTAATGAGTTCACTCCACAATCAATAATAGTTTTCAAGGTTCATTCCAAATAACAACATTTTAGTCATGGTTCACTCCCAATTCCATTATATCCAAACAAGTCCCTTAGGGAACACGGTTCACTCTTCATTCCAGACATGTCTATCTCATGAGGTATTTCTCTTTACCCAACACATTGGATGGAGATGGTTATTCCAAAAGTAAGTGGTTATAATGTAACCACAGTCCTAGTTTATAACTTAACCACTGTCACAAAATGAAAAGAGTTGAAATGTGAACAATATGATCATAAATCATTTATCAAGTCAAAACTACTGAAAAAATTAGGAGTCACAATAATGTAATCATAAAATAACTCGTGGAAAATAAATAGGAGTGATAATCATTTCATTATTTAATTAAAGAGTAACCCATGTAAAAGATATGTGATTCATAATAATTTTATTACATTATAACCCATGGAAATGAAATGGGTTTCATAAACATTTTTCTATAATAATAATAAACTATTCATAGGAATAAAAAAATGTATCCTTGGATCATATCCTTAGTAGATCATAATTATAATTAAAGGATACTATCTATGATGAAAAATAATTGGTAAATATTAAATGAAACATTTATAAAGTAAAATAGTATTCACACTACGAAATAATCTTTTTAAATGTCAAAATATTTTGAAAATAATTTTAATATAAAATAATCATTTAAACATATAAATGATCATTTGAAAATCATTTAAAATATTACATGATAATAATATCCTTGATTATCTGAAAAAATGAAAAAAAATATATAACATTTTGGAAATTCTTTGGTTTTAAAATTACCTCAAAAATAGAAATGGGAATCTTTAACAATATTTTTCGCCATGGTGGTGGGATTTTTTTATTGAAATATACATTAAAATAATTATTTTATTCAAATATTGATAAAATAAAAACAATAATTATTTGGAAAAAATCTTCCTGATTTTATTAAAATGTTATAATGAAAGTAATAAATGGGTAAAAATTCATTTAATAAATAATATAAAAAATGATATAATAGTATTGAGGTTATTTTTAGAAATTTGGTTTTTAGAAGATAAATGATTTTTGACCGAAGAGAGAAAAAATATAATATTTTATTAGAATAATTTTACTAAATATTTTTTTTACCATAGAGTGGATAAATGGTACTATTAATTTAAAATATAAATAATATCCATAAAAAATAAAATTTATGATTGGTTTTGAGTGATATTTCATAATATTCCAACATTGGATATTTTATTAGAAACAATCCTGATATATGATGAGATTATAACATAAAACATTTACCACATGGTGAGATTTAATCCTAATCCCTATGAGATAGTAACATAAAATGCAACATAAAATATCATGAGGAAAAATAAATTCATGATATAGAATGTCAATGGGGTTGTATATACACCTTGTGAATTAATATATGTTCATTTCACAACTTACATATCATAGAAGCCAAAATGATACAAAATCCCTTACAGATTTGGTAGATTTGGAATAGTGAACCCCATGAAAGAGAGATATTCAAATTTATATGTAAATATAAATTATTTTAATAAGATAAATCACAAAATAAAATTATCGGTGGAATATACACCACAAAAAAATCTTGTGGGGAATATGGCTTTTTTCATAGAGAAAGTTGAAGTGAAACAGAAATCCCTTTAATGTAAGTCTCAAATTCATATTCATTCATTCAAGGATCCTATATATTAAATATAAGTTTATTATAAATATATAATAGAACCATACATAAATATATATATGCATCATAGAATATATAATTTATATATTTCTTTGTAGTACCTGTTTATAAACAATTCCATATAAAACTCAAGTTTCTAGTTACAACCACATATTTATTTAAATATATCTTGATATTTTATTTTTAGTCCCATTAAAATGATCATCATTAAAAAATATACATAATAATATTAATAAAATATTTATCATAATTATACATCAATTATAATTTTAATACATATCATGATCCAGGGTTGTGAGTAAAAAACTATGTTAGGATCATGGAGAAGATAGGTCGTACATATGCATTTGTAACATTTACACTATTCAATAATCATTATAGAAAGGATTTATGCAGTATATTATCTTTACATAGGGATCCTTATATCATAAGTATCTTATTAATTGTTTAAATATAATTATTTGCATCACCTATGTGGTGTAGTGATGAAAAGTGGGAGTCCAATTGCTTGATAAATGTGGTAGTCCACATGTACAAGATCGATGTTATCAACTTTCAATGTAACAAAAAAATGTTATATTATATTCTCATAATGATAATTATTTAATGGATATCACAATTATTTCATTTATATCATCTATATTTAATAATTTTATCGTCATAATAGTCTATGTATTGTGTCAGTTAAAGTGAATCGCATCACTTCACGATGTGGTATTCTGCAGTACACAGGAACGACATTATTATATCCATTAAAATAATGTAATGTTGAAAAGTTTTATATGATATAATGACTAAATAAGTATGAATATATTATAAATATCATATATATATAAATTATATCATTCATCATACCCAGCCGTGGGTTGTTTTAATGAAAAAAAACTAACGATATTTTTTCCCATACTGGCAATCAACTCTTAAAACAAATGTTGGTAACTTAACCTATATAATGTATGTGGAGATGGTTGTAGGTCATGATGATATCATAAAAACAAATAATTATATTAAGGATACTAATTATATTTAATCATCGTTGTGTAATAATAATTGAAGGAGGTAGATTAATTAATAATACAAAAATGCCCATTGATGAACATTACATCGTATTCAAGTATCCTCCTTTGGATAAAACTAAAAAACAACCTAGATTGGGGTTTATCCAATCCATTGATTATAATATGGAATGGTGGAATTTGTGGAGGTATTTTGGATGTTATTTTATCAACAAAAAGCATTTTATGGTGGGGAATAAGATATGACAGGGGTATCCTTTTATAAGTGAGGTGAGTGGCGCACAAATAATATTTTTCAATTAAAATGTGTATCAATATTTTCACCTACTAATAGTGTAAAAAATATATTATTATAAAAAATATGAGGTATAATGAAAAAAATAATTCAATAAAATGGTTTTTTTATGTTTTGGGTAATATTCACCCTTATCAATTTTTTTACCCCCATGTAGATCAATTTGTATCTTACCATGTAAATTAAATTTTATGGTTTTTACTATTTTTTATTGTAAATAATTATATCAGACCTATTATATAATATAAATTGTGTTTATTGAAATTTTTTAATGCATATTCCCAAATAATACTCAATTAATTTGAAATTTTTAATTTAAAATTATGCCCACTGAATTAACGAGAAAGATTGTTTTTAAAGATAAACAGTTCAAAATATTTAATTTCTTACATCATAATTAAATATATAAATGATTATAATGACATAAAATAGAATTAAATTTATATAATTGAACTAATTTTACATTTAATTTAATTTTAAATATAATTTAAATTGATAAAAAAATTAGTCGAAAAAGTAGATTTCTATAAAAATCCAATATTTTCACTCTTCGTAAAAAAAAGAATTATTTAATAAAAATACAACTTATTCACCAAAAATATAACTATAATATGATGATTTTAAAAACTAAATTTATTTTTCCAAAAAAAATTTGTAAAATAATCAATTATTTTTTTGAAAAAATGTTTGAAAACAGGTAAAAAAATGATTTTTATAAAAATATTGTTTTTAAGAATAAAATTTGATTTATTCTTATCTCTTCTCTATGAAAGCATAAGACAGATCTAAAAAATAAAATGATTATTTTATGTTCAAATTTCTTTTAATTTATTCACCATAATAGTTTTTCTAATTATTTAATGTAAACCATATTTAATTAGCATAATTTTTTACTCGAAAAAATTTATTTTAAAATAATACAGTTTTAATTTTCATTATTATTTAATATGTCTCCAAATAATTCATATGTCTAATAAATATCTTTTCATTTTTTAGAAAATATTATTCATAACATTCATTCCAATGGCAATTTTATATCCATAATATAAAATAATAATAATTTAATAGAATGTAATGTTTTGTTTAAACATGGTGATCCATGTAACACAATCTAAACATTGTGTTCCGTGTAACGCAAGAAAAAATCATAGTTTCATGTACCAAATAATTAACTCGATGTTGAATGTATTGAAATATAAATTCAATTTTGTGTGGAATTTATATTTTATAAATGATTAAATTAATTATAAAATTATATTTCCCACAATATTAAGGTGTTATAGAGTACCTTATCATATGAGATGGGTGAACTCATTCCATTATATAGTTTTGGTGCCTTTTTCAGGAAATATTTTTCTTTATAGGCAGTGCATGGATTTTTTCTACTTTATATTTTATGTGACCTTTTTCTATCTTCTATATGTTATGGGGTATCGGTCAATGTTCCTTTTATGTGTTGTGGTACAAGGATGGATGAGCATGTGATGATTGATATAAATGGGAAGGGAGGCCCAGATAATGTGGCAGCAGTTGAAATGTGTGATGGAGAGATGAATCAGGATATACTTGTAGTTTTCATATATGGAACCGTAGAATATGGAATGGTTTGAAACATTGATTAACCATTGATGTGATGTGATGATATGTTATGATCTCCAATGAATATTTTTAATGGGTGATGGATGGGTTTCATGTTTTTTATGAATTATATTCCCCACTATATAAAGATGAAAAATATGTTCGGTTTTCTATTTCAACTTGGTTGTAGATCGGGATGGATTTCTTATGGTACCAAGAATATGTTATGATGAATATAATAAATTAATAATTCACAAATCATTGTCTGAGTGTTGATGGAATATAAATGATAAAATTACACTTCTGAAACATTGAACTCAGTTATAATATGCATGGAGGGAATGTAAATTACTATGATTATTAATGTAACGTAATATGGAATAATGTAAATGGTTAATTAATTTATAAATATATAAATATTGGTATTAAATGACCCAAAAGAAAATATTTTTAGAATATAGAATTTTAAATGATTGCATGTTTATTGGAAATCCAATCCCTTGCAATGGATCTCTAGCCTATGAGTGACGATGGCTATAGTTAATCATATGAATAGGTTATGCACATACTATAGTTTTGAACGTTATTATATATTTTATATTTCATGATTTCATAAAGATCCTCAATCATGATGGTTAGGGTGAATAAAACCACACAGATACGGGAAGGGTGCTTTCTCCAACATCCAGATTGGAGGATGGCCGGTTGAAAAACCCCTTTGGCCCGACTCTTTTCGCTTCATAGTTACATGTGATTGTATTCACATCATTCAGTTACCATATATATGTCTATTGAGTGTATGATGTCTTTTATTAATTTATAAATATGTATTCCAATTTAGATTATCCAAATATTATTGTTGGTATGATATGTATAGGCTATGGTGGCTTGAGTTATATGGTTGGTGTATGAGTTCTGATTGCTTGAGGTATAATACAGGATTATTGAAACAAGTCATACATACCCTAGTGTATTCCAATAACTACATGGTTTCTATATATGGATATAGGTATGGTGTTATGTGATTATATGATGCATTATGTGTATGATGTTATGCATTGAACAAATGAATTTTGGATGGATTATTTTGGAGGGAGAGGTATTGGGACATGCGACATTTGGGTAGAGTGTCAAACCAATGGGGAAGCAGGAGCATTGTACAACAAATTATTCATTATTATGTCATGTTACCTTTTGTATTTGATATTATTTGAGAGTTATCTTTTGTGTGGCTATTAACATAATATTTCAATTATGGTTATGTGTTATTTTCAAAGCTGTTCAATACCCTTTAACATGAATTCTTTATATATTTCAATAATGGCTATGGGGAGGATCCTACTGAGTATACCAAAACTATTACACTTATTATTTATAATTTTTTAGGTCAGCTATTTTAACATTGAGATTCATCAAGGTATTACTAGATCTTGGGTTTTTAGGTGTTTTTTATCCTTCTTGGTTACTTAGTCCATTAAAATTTTGTTCTTCTCGTTTTATTTTAGTAGTTTTAGTATTGAATGACAGTGCATGTATAAAATTTGGGAAATTTTTATATATGTATAAGGAAGTTTTGATTAGTGTATCAGTGTTAAATATATCTTGCTCATTTACTGTTAGAGAGTACTTCCACCAATATTTATGTTAATTTTACCTAGTAAAATAGTCAGGAAACAGATGCCTCCTAGAGGTCGGACTTGATAAGTCACCATATACCTTCATTGGTTTCCGACCACGGTGGTTTTATTTTTTTGGAGAAGACAATGATAGAATAGTATCAGAGGCTCAATTTTTAGGGATAGGAAGTTGTTTGGATTTAGGGAAATGTGATATACCGTTGAATTGTAGGGAAATGGAGTTTTGTATGTTTAGTGAGAAATGTAAAAATGGGAGACAACCAAGACATTAGTCTTCAGGACCCCGTGTGATCTGATGCATGGACCTTTATGTTTACTAATCCTACTAAATGAAGTTATATTTCTTTTAGGGTATATTACAATTTAAGGATCATTAATTATTATTCTTTTCTCATCTGTTATAAATGGGTACACATTTTGATAGGTTAAAACCATAAAAATTAATTAATTAATTAATGAGAAATATTAGATAATAAAGTTTTTGGAGGTCTAGTTATTATTTATTGTTTTCAATTGCATGGATCCATGTTGAACTACTCATTAGGTTTCCACCAATGATTCTCTGTATAATGTTCTTGCTGATTGTCACAAAGTGGAGGTCAATAATGGAAATAGCAGGTGTGGGACACTCTAAGTGCTTGAGAGAAAGAGTTTTCCAATGTATGTGGAATTTAAAACACATTTATTTATAGAAGAATTGTTGGAGTAGGTTGAGATAGCCTTAATTTTGATTTGTGATCGGAATGAGAAATTTTTTTTGTTGGATTTTATGATTTTTTTGTTGAGAAGCATGGTAATGGTTGTTCTTGTTCCTCTACAATCATATGGATTTATAATTATCATGGGATAATTTTTAAACCAATTATTACCAGAGTTCATTTCATTGATTGTGATGGTGTTCAATCACCAATATATTCTTCACCCCTGTATTGGTGAGTTATTATGTGTGAGAGTTTGGGATTCATTTTACAAACCTTCTACATTATGCTTCAAATAGGTTTCAAGACAAGGAGGCCAAGGATACGAATTTCTAGGAGGCTATGCATCCAATGATCTGGTGAAAGGTTACTCTATTTTAGAGGAAGTTGTATCTAGTGGTGAAGCTGAGAGAGGTGGTTATTCATTGAGAACTAACCAAAACCATATCATTATGATGTGGTAGCCTTCACGATTCCTCATAAAGAAGAGATATGGGGTGAGGTTCTTATATCATGGAAAGATGATCATTTGGTCAGTCATAGAAAGTTCTTAACCATCATTATATAATTTATCATGGTACGACATATCTCATACCCAATACATGGGATTAGACACATGTTTTCCTTGTTTATCTTGAATTTATAATCAATAATTGTGATTGAAGATTCTGAGATGTCAATTTCTATTAGGTTTTAAACTTCTTGTTCCTCTGTTGAGCTAGTTTGAGCAGAGGAAGTAGTATAATGATGTTCTAGTTTTGGAATATTAGAGGGGTTATGGGGTATGTAGAGTACATCCTCAAGACAATATTCATCCATATAGTGTAGTTAAAGAACATAGAGACGGTGGTTAGTGGGGTTAGAGAGTTTTGGAGAAGGTAGTAGTCATCATCAATATTTAATGCTTCTAGTGCTAAGTGATATAGACATCGTTCAAGGTACCATTTTCTAGTTTATATATGGGTGCATTATTTGCTTCATTTAATCAACACACACATTTATATCACTTATTCTCATTTATGTTTTGGGAACTTTAGTAGAGTGGAATCTAGTTCCCCTGGTGTTGAATATGCTAGTGGGATGCCAAGATGGCTCATATGGTCTATGTAGAGACTTGATATAGTACAGAAACATCACCAAATTTAGAGATATTTACTTTATTTGTGGATACATCTACATGACATCCTCCTCCTCTTGGGTTGTTTGTATTATATATAAGATATTGGGGACTTCATTAAGAGGTATTTTATGTTCTATTATACTAATATATATCCATTAGTGTCTTTTGGTGAGAGAGAACATTCGAAGGGTCATATAATTGTTTTATCATTTTACTTCTTAATAGATGATCATATGATAAGCCCATCGATTGTCCTGTTTTTTGTCTTCCTATGTATTTGGGAGAATAACCAGATATATTTCTAGGAGTGGTTCAATCATTACCACCTTAATGGGAGATTGAGTATTGGGTTTAAATATATATAAGAAGGTCTCATATTTCTATATATACTTATATAGGATAGTTCCTTCTGAGTTTCAAGATATAGATGTATCGATTGATGATCTACAATAGTAATGCACTTTTTTCTTCGGAGTGTTTCACTTTTTGTTGAATATGTTTGGTTTGGGAAAAATATTTATGGTAGTTTACAAAATTATATCGATTATCATCACTTAAACATGGTGATGGTGAAGAACTACTAATCTCAGATATGATTTGGTGATATTCGATTCAATTAAAAAGATAAGGTTCTTATTGAATATTGATATATGGTCTAGAAATGATCAAATATAGGTAAAAGATGAGGGTACACCAAATTCTTCTTTCAATTATTATCATCGGAATTCTTATATAATTGTGATGACTTTCTGTGTAATTAATTATCTAGTAATTCTCATGGGGTAGTTGAATGCAGTGTCGAGAGAGTTCCTTGATATGTTTTGGTGTTTTCTAATAATATCCTTTTCTATTGTTCATTGAAGGTGGATCATGCAGAGCATCTGCATGATTTTTTTTGGATTTATTATCTTTGGAAAATTATTCAAGATGTTTTAAAATTGAGGTTCTAGGATCATGAGATCAATTTCATGGTTCATGCATTTTCAATGGTAGGAGTTCATATGGACCCTTTGATGATATAAGAAGTTTTTCCTTGGAAAACCCCCCAAAGAGTGGTAGAGGTGATAAGTTTCCATGGTCCTCCAAGATAATAAAAAAATCTCATAGATAATTTATCAAAGGTTTTTTCTACATTTTCAGACATGAATTGAATGGATCATATGTTCATCTGGGATAAATAGTTTAATATTGCTACCATGTACTTATCAGAGATGATGGGCATTGCTCAAATCCTTTGTTTTACAGTGGAGGGAGTTTTGTTTGAGAATTTCTACCACAATATTCATCTTGGCATTGTCCCTGTTCTAAGGAAATATTGGTCTATTGGTTATTTTGTGTCTTAGATGTTACCTCTACATTAGTATAAATATTCCAATGATGATTGTGAGTTTTTATTAGTTTTATCTTCCTTTATTTTTAGTGACATTATATAAATGGTTAATGTTTTGGGTTTTTATCAACCCTGATATCCTGATGTGTATGTTTTTAAATCATGACATGAACTTGAATCGGTGTTAGTGGATGGAATTATATTAGGATTATGAAATTTGAATTTTGAATAATTTTGGAATGGTAAATATTGAGGATTATGTCCTCAGTAGGAAGACCCATAGTGATGTAGTGCATGAATCTAATGATTCTAGAAGAGTTATGAAATAACCATCAAAACTGCATATCATTTTGAGAGAGAATGTAGGTAGATTTTTTCATCTAAATATGATAGTACATTCATATTTTTTCATCATATTGTGGAGTCCTAGTTGGTGGATTCTAAGGTGGAGGTCTTTATGGACTGATTCCTTTTGGGTGATGTCATTGATGGTTGGTCTAAGGATAGATTACACTACATGTTTCTATAGGTAATGTTTTTAATTCCTTCATAATTACATGGTATTGTTATAAATAAGTTCTATTGATCACACATAGAAATCCCTACCAACAGAAAAACGATATAGAGACATATGAGATGTCAGTTTTGGTGGCCTTGGTGCAAATGTTTAGTTGCAGAATTTGTTTCTTGATGTTTGTTCTGCTAGAAGACGATGGAAAAGATAGAGTTTCTCGATAGACTACTCCATCTATGAGGTATTCCCCATTGTATCTATAAATATACATTAAGGGTATTCATTATAAATATACCTTAAGATCATGGTGATTCAATTATATATGGGTGATAGTGAACATTTGAGAAAAACATCCAAATTTAAAGCGATCAGGGTGTCGAGCACAAAAGTGGTTTTGTCGATGTAGTATCGACAGGATGTGGTGTGACACTATGGTGTCATTAGGATGATTATCCCATATTGGTATCATAATTTTACCTCTAGGATGTGGAAATTTATCGAGTATTCTTTTATCTCTCATTTATTTAATATCAATGCCTTTCATATACATATTGATGACTAGACTGAGTAAACCATCCAGGTGATTGAATTCATGTTTCACCCTTAGGAATAGAATTATGTAGTTCATGGATTAGTTTCCTTCCATTAATTCTGTTTTTCTTATAATAATAGTTTTTACATCACTGTTTTTATGAAAACATTTTAGGATATGTGTAGATGAAAATTCCAATTTCTATTGTTATAGGGAGAGGTCTGATGGAAAAAAATTCTTATGTTGGAATGTTTGTAGAATATGATAGAAATGGTTCAGGTGATTCAGAAGAGGATAAAAGATTCAAAAGATTAGGAAAAATAATAAACCAATAATTGGATGTTACATAATGAGTTAAATGATGGAGATCATTTGGTGTTAGAGTTGAATCCTCATCATGGGATGTGAAATTTTGGGTGTGGGATAATGATTTATCCATTATTTGTTGGACCTTTTGAGGTTTAAGATCATTTTGGAGCTTCAGAAAATCATATTTGGCATCCCAAATTGATGAGTTTGAAACATGATGTTTTTAGTTTTTTTGAATCTCCTTCATTAACATCATGATAACTCTCATGTCATAGATTGGGGAGAGATATATGATGAGGATGATGCGACTCTCAAGTAGGCACATGTAGAGATCCAAGAACACCATGAAGAGGTGTTGTGTTAGTCTTCTATTCCCTTGGATTGTTTCAATTTATAGCATTGTTTTGTGGATGAAATTACCATGGAACATGTGTTTTATTTTCACACTGTTTTTTGAGATGTTTGATTATTAAAACTATTATTGTAATGGTGTTTATTTTGATGTTTTTGATTTATCTAGTTTATGATATGGGCCTAAAATGTTTCCTATTTTGGATTTAATCACTTATAGGAATCTCCAATAAGATATTGTTAACATATTTGTTATTTTTTGTTTCACTATTTCAAACTAATCCATTAATGATGTGGTTCAAATCCAATGAATAAAATGTCCTTCAGAAGTATCTCACTAGATCATTGTTTAGACGACCCATTTTTTATTTCTCTCCGGGTCTGGTTTTAGATTCTCAAGGAAGAGAATTTCTTGAAAGGTATCAAATATATGGGAATAAATTGATATATTATAATTTTTTTTTATAATGTCCATTGTGGTAGAAAATGTCTTAGAGTGGGTCAAATAGTTTTTGGATACATGAAGTAAGAAGCTTGGATAATTTTTGATGTATAATAGATTATCATTATGAATCAACGATCATACGTACTTTAAGATAGTTTCATGAGGTACTTCACAGTGTGAAATAAATAAAAACAGTTTTTTTAAGTCATGATGTTTTTTAGTGGAACTTTAATCCCAATATATTTATCTATCCATTTCAAGTATATTTTTAGTTCTATCTCGATCCATTTTTATTCCAATCTCTAGGGATTGACTCTCAACCATCCACCATCAATTCATTGTGGTCTAATTCATGTTCTACCTCATCTATGGTAGTTCATTTATTTTTATAATATATCATCTTATTTCTATAGTATAGAGATTTATATCTATAATGATATTTGGGGTTTTTTTTGTTGGTGAAATTGTGGTACAGTTTCTAGGTAGGGTTATAGTTTCTTGTAGAAGAGGTGATTGGGATCTACAATGATTGATAGTTCTCATACAATGAATGTTGAAACAATTGGTCTACGGTACACATTAATTCTTCTTCATATTATCATAAAGATGTAACAATGGAATGGTTTATACCATTGAATAGAAATTGAATTAAATTAATAATCATTGAACCTATTAATGTAGAATTTGTTGAAGAAATAACATGATTTTACATTATAACATTTTAATGGTTTGTGTTTGAATGATATATACTACAAAATCTATGTTATTCATGTTATCAGCTATTATTATTCTATGTATTATTATTATATTCTTATTTGAAAAGTATACATAGTTTATATATTGACATAAATTATTAATTGGATTAATAATTAATGAACTGAAATATTGAATTGAATATGATGTTTCTTATAATTTAATGATAACAAAATTGATGTAATATATATGTTTTATTATATACTTTTTATAATATAATGGTATTGAAACATAATGTAACGCATGATAACTAATCTAGAGAATTTTTAAATGAACATGTACGTTACTTACAATGGTACTTCTCAATGTTTCTTCAAATTCATTTTATTGTTAAAAACATGTTTATCTTTTGAAATCTTGTTATAGCTATACGACTAAGGATTTCCATGGTGGAAACGAATAAATAATTTATTGGAAAATTTACGAAGAAATAAGAACTGATAATCTGAAAAATATAATTTATAGGTAATGTGATGTTCATTTTCATCTGGAGGTTGTTCACCTTGGGATTAGAGACATGAGAGATAATTTATGTGTATAGGTCAGATTCCTTATTTTAGGGACTATGATTCCATGTTTAATGTGTTTGGGTTTTTCCCAATACATTTTTGATGTGACATACTTATGGTATTTTCAATATGATTTCATATGGGAAGGGGATCTCCATATATGTTATGATACGGGAATGGTTGATCATGTGATGGATAATGTTATGGGTCACGGAGGTCCAAATGATTTTTCATTAGTTGACACCTATGATTTTCAGATGAATTATGATATGCAGGTGGGTGTTATGTCAGGAAATATAGATAATTGAATGTTTTGGAACTATTCATACCCATTTATGTGGTTCATGGAGTTGGAATACTCTCTTATGATTCTATTTAGTTGGTGATAGACATGTTTCATTTATTATGGGCATTCCATTACCCTCTACCTGATTCAAAATGATTGGTTTTATTGCATGTTCCCTCTTGGAGTTATATCAATATGGTTTTCGTATAGTAAAGAGAATATGGAATGATCCTAAAAATGAATAAATAATTTTGAAACCATGAGGTTGGTGTTTATATAAATAAAATTATAATTTTATTCTAGGGAAACCATGGACTCTGTATGATTATTTTTAGATGGAAACGAATTAACTATGAGGAATAATCTGATGTAATCCATAACAGTGTTTATAGATAATTATAGGCTAATGAATTAATTAAATAAATAACATGATAAAAAATAAAATTATTTTATTTTTCTATTCAAATGCCTATGTGCTTTTAGGATATATAGTTCATTGGAGTGGCAGTCGGGTTCCCAAGTGACGATTGCTGTAATTGTTATTTGGGATATGTGTTGACCAAACTTTAATTTTTATCTATATTATATCTTCAATATTATTTGATTTTTAACAATACCACACCCATATCGGCTAGGGAAATTGACACTTAATGGTCTTTGGGAGACAGTTTTCACAAAAATAATGGTTGTAGGATGGATGGTTGGCTAATCCTCTGGCCCTGGTCTCTTCTATGTAATTACTTGTGATTGTACACACAATGCTTAGTTTTTCCACATATGTGCGTATATAAACATGATATCTAGGGGATATCCAATGGAATGTACTCCCAGATATATATTCAAAAGTATTATTATAGGTATGACATCTATAGGCTATGATGTCTCTACAATCTTACACGGTATATAGGCTATGATGGGTTGAGGTATTACACCAAATGTAGTATACATGTTATAGTGGTTATGATAGATTATGAATAATACAATGTTAAGATATCTGGATATTTTTATGGGATGATGTGATGATTTATTGTGTGATGTTCATATTATGATTCCTTTAATTGGTAATTTTTGGATGAATTACTTTGGAGAAAGATTACTCCTGACGTAGGACATTGAGTAAAAGTGGAATGATAGTGGGAATGTTGTATCATGGTTACATAGATGATTCATTGTTAAATAATATTAATTATTTTACAAAATACATATTAAGAGTTAGTAATAGTGAGTCTAGAAACATAGTATACCTATTTAGGTGACTAGTAAGATCAACCATTGTTCAATTTACATTATCATGACTTCTATATATTTTAAATGAGAGACTGTAGGGAGGATCATATGGAGATTATATTATTATCACCATTTGTATATATACAAAATTTTTAGGCTATATTATACAGGATGTAGATTAAGCCAAAAATTATTTACTCCTTGTTTTATAAGAGAAAATATAGGTTCATGGTCACTGCCATCTATTCCTTTCAGTGCTTCTATTTTTTCCTTTCAATGTTAATAGAAATTTGTAACATTTACTATATGAAATTTTGTTTTTTATATATATTTGATGGAAGGTGTTTATTAGTGTATCCATTTTTTCTCACACTTCTAAATGTTCACATAGAGTGTAATTCTTCCCATATGTGTCATTATTATACAATTAGTGCTAGTAGACAATGAATGGCCTGCTTGGGAAAGGACATGGGTTTTTAGCACCATTCATCTCTCATTTCCATCTTGGGAGGGATAATATTTTTACTAAGGGATTCATTATAGATTTTGAATGTGGGGGAGTATTCCGTGGAGATACTAAGTGGAAGATATTATCCATGATAATGTTGTATATTGTGATTATCTGAAGGGGTGTTCAGAGGTTTTTAGAATCATATGATGTTTCAGGAGAGGATTCTTTTTGGAAATGATTCATGAGGGATTCCTTCATGAGTTTCCTAGATCCCCATTTTATGTACACCCAGGGGTAACAAAATTTAACCATGTCTTAGGGAAGTAGTTCTAGTGGCTCGAGATAAAATGGGCAGTGGAAAATTTTGTGTTATGGTGCTTGGAATAAAAATAGGTAAATTATTTGAGTCATGTTCCTTGGGGTTTGTTATAGCCTTTGTTTATTCTTGAGTGGATATTGAATTCAACATTAATGGAATCATTATAGGGTTCCCTCAGGATGGACACCATTGTGACGGTATTATGGTAATTATGGATTAGTTGATTAAATTGGAATCCTTCATAGTGATAATGGAGTCTGATGATGTGGATATTTTTTTGAGTATGTATGCCAATAACATAGTGTGGGGGTATGGGGAAATGAGATCCATTAACTCAAATCCAGATTCATGTTTTTTCTTGTGATCCTTGATGGTATTGAATAATTTATTTGTTACTCAGTTATGCTACAACACAACTTTCCACACCTAAACAGAAATGTAGACAAAATCCAAATTCTATACACTAGAAGAAAATTCATGTAATGGTGTCATAGAAATATTTGGATCATGTAAATGACAATTTTATTTGGTTAAATTTTATTATAATAATATCTCACACTCAGTAATTGGTATGGAAACTTTTGTAGGCTTTGTATGGGATAACTTTTCACTCTCCCTTGTGCTAGATAGTAGTGGTTGATGAAGTAGTTTTTAGTCCTTGTATAGTGTAAAACCTGATAAAAAAGTTAAGATTTTTTTGGGAATCTATGTATAAAAATATCATAATATATATCTTTTTGATCATATGAAAAATTCCCATATAGTTCATGTTTGGAGACCATTGGTTATTTAGAGTCTCTCTTAAACGAGGGTATCATATGTTTAGCGGGGAGAGTATGGTTTTCCCATGATTGTTGGGACTCTCAAGGTGTTGGTGAATTTTTGAAATGAGTTATATCAATTTGAACATCCATTGCGACTGGACCAAATTCACAGTGTTTTCCACACCAGTTATCTTTGTTAGTATATTCATGATTACACTTATGTCATTAACTGTGGAGAGATGGATATTGAGAGTGAAGTGGCATTACAAGAGATGGAAGTGGATATATAGGATCATCAAGAGAGTGTGATGTGTGGATTCACCATTCCCTTGGATCATATGTTCTTAGGGAATGATTTATTAAGATAGTTTTCTTCGTAGCATGAGACATAAATGTTTCCCCACTACTAAAAGTTGTTTTTAGTTTTCCCTTATACTATTATATTTTGATGATGGGAGGTTTAATGTAATCGTTTTATGAGATTTGAAATTTTAAGTAGTATTACTTGTGATAAATATATAAATTATGAAAATAAGAGAAACTCATTCATAATTTAAATTCATTATTATATTATGTGATTAAACCAATGATGGTGAATTAGTGTTTCCCAAATAAGATAATATATTGATGTGGAGGGTGGAATTCACATATTTTATGTTCAGGGTTGTGAAGTTTGTTGGTTTCAGATATGTGAAGGATGAGATGGTTGTGTATATGGTTGTGGGGTGATGAGATTCCATATGACTTTTATTGGTGTTTCAGTTGGAGAGTTTCATTTTTGACTGTTTCAATAGGAATCATGACATGGAATGGGTCTCACCTGATTGTTTGATTTGAGATGGGTTAAAACCTTTATCAATCTCTCACATCAAGTATTAAATTTTATATCC
Source organism: Viscum album (assembly GCA_963277665.1). Lineage (NCBI taxonomy): Eukaryota > Viridiplantae > Streptophyta > Magnoliopsida > Santalales > Viscaceae > Viscum > Viscum album. The sequence goes on from OY728142.1 coordinate 613,888,205, forward strand.
TTCAATAGAATCTCCTAATGGGTCCCACAACCATAATTGGGTGAAGGCCTACTTTCATAAGGTAGTTGGTCCTTTAGGGTTTCATACCCAATGATTCTTTGGAACAGCCAATGGTCAATAGGATGGGAGGTTGGGCTCATCACACTGTTTTGGGGGAATTTTTTCCCAATTCAGGAATCTCTTATAGATTAATGATATGTAATTAAAAGCCTTCACAAACCCTGATATGGGTCTGTTTAACCCTATTCAAATGACATTATTATGAACATGTATTGATACGAAAAATTTTGTGAACATCATGAGTTCCTAATTTCCCTCTTATTTATTCATGATTATTTGGGTTGTGGCTATTCTCAAACACATTGTATATTATTTTTTTACTTGATTTTGTTTTGTTTCCTGGAAATGGGACTGGTCCTCTATGAGGCATCTTACGTATCCAATGAAAATGAGAATCAAAACCCTAGAATTTAGTTTGGAATAGTTAAAGGTCATGTGATTGGACCAATTCATTAATTTCAATATCATGAGGTAAATATGCTAATATCAATATAAGACCTCAAATTGGATTAATATGTTTCTGGTTTAATACATGAATTAGAGTCTACATAGTTATTTTTAGGGGTTTCACTATCATGAATGATACAAAAATAGAGGCCATGGTTGGTACTTCTGTATGTGTGACTGCACTTGATTATTCCTTTTAGGAATGTTACCCATTGTGTTGGAATGAAAATTATTAAAAAAGACATCATATGGATTTTCCCACACATGGAGAAATATTAACATGATGTTGATGCAATCATCATTGGTCTCCAAGCCCTCTTTAGCAATGCTCGATGTGAGAAACAAGATATGATGGTAGATTGTGTACATTTCATGAGAGTATATTTGTATGAGACTTTCACATTGATGTTTTCCATTGACGGGTAAGATTTACCAAATCATGGATGATATGGTATGTATTATGGGGCTTACAAAGGCGTCCTACGTATCATGTTTTACAATAGGAATCAGAATCATCATAGTTTAGTTCATCCCAATACCACACTGTCATGACCCCCTCCTCACCATGTGTACCCCTCCTAGGCTGACAATGTGAGAAGGGAGATAATGAACCCTGAGTCCCACCTCTAGTAGGCCCCGGGTAGGTGACTAGTAGTTAGGGTATATAAAACAAAAAAATTAGAGGTATTACCCTCTAAGATGACACATGTAGAAGAGAGAGATATGATAGACACCAACCAACTCCAATTGAGATTTGTAATATAAAAGAAATCCCAAGTAAAATATGTAATGTCATGAAAACTACAACGATTGATATAGGAAAAACTAAAAATAGCCAAAAGAATATAAAGATAGCAGCAACCATAAGCCTGAACAACTCATGCAACCCCAAGATAGTAGAAACCTCCTTGATCAAAAACCTACTACAAGTAACCTGAAAAACAATTTATATATACATAGGGTGAGAAAAATAGTATACTTCGTAGGATCCATCCTAAAGCATCATGAACAAAAGTAAAGAAAGCATGCTAAAGCAAAGTGAACAACAAGTGAAACTAACTCATCACCTATATAAGTGTATTATGTTCCCAACCTCACCATGGATTCTATCACAAAGTTACACATACAAGAATATACTATATAATAAATAATATCAAGGGTACAACAATACTACTTCCCTACTTGTTTTCCACCATTCCCCAATGACGCATGTGTAAAGAATCTCTTTCTAAAAAGTTGTGCCTGCAGACACCTAGGCGGAACACCACAACAACCACCTCGTGCAATAAAACCACCACATCCACAAAATAATGTAACCACATAGTTCCTAGGAGCCACCAAAACTCACATAACATGTATCATACATCAAGAATTATACCTCAATCCATTACAGCCCACACACTGAGTAAGAATCCTCAAGCCCTCATAGTCTATAAACTTTACGCCAATAGTAGTCCATATGATACTATATCCAGAATATATTTGTGTGAATAACCACAATCCATTACATCCCTCTACACACATATATGTGGAAAACTAACTGCTAGGCATATCATCACGACTTCCAAGAGAATAGAGCGGGGCCAAAGGGGCAGTCTACTATCCATCCTCCCACCAGAATGTTGGGGAATATATCCCCAGGGCTCAAAATCTTTGAGTTGTTAGATTCCCTAACTAACTAGGTGGAGTAGAGTATAGAAACACAAAAAGTACAGAATATACTATATCTCACAACCACACTATGGGCATAACCTTGTGTTAGACAAAACTGCAGCTAACATCTCTTAGACACCCAGATGCCACTTCTATGACTTGGTATCCTATAAACACACAACCATATTAAGAGAATTATTAAATTAATGAATTAAATTTTTAATAGTTGCAATTTATGTTTATTAATTCTTTAATCATTGATTAAACATTATCAATTTACAAATTATATTTCAATAGAATCACACCCAATGTTTACTACTCCTTCAAATTACAACCTCAATATTGCGTCCCAGCAAGCCCCAACCACATGGGTCAACATAATTTATTTAATTATAGCTTTACAAAATTAAATTTCTGTAATCCTAGGCATTCTAGAAAAGCATTCTATGCTACTAAACACAAGGGGGCTCAACCATGTGAATTATGAACTACCTGTCGAGTCATTGCCTCCTATATCAAGAGCGTAGACTCATCATCCCTTAAGAATATAAACACATAAATCATGTGGCGTACCTCGTCCATCTTATCTCCTTTCATAAGAAGGGCATGAAAAAAAAATTCCAAAATTAGTGTGAATAGTTAAGCATATAAAAAACAATAAGAATCAATAAGAATATATACATTCACATCCAACCCATTTCAGAATCCTTGGTGTCCTCCCTTACACCCACATGCATAAACCGATGCATCTCACCATTATAGGCATCAACTACCTACACAACTAATAGGCCTCCATGCCCCCAAATATCATAACAGACAACCAGGCTCACATAAAAACACAAGTATCAGGAAAACAAACAGCATGTCAATTGGGATATTGGACCTTAATCAATCAAGAGGGTAGCTCAGAACCCTAAAAGGAATTTTCTTTTATCGAACAACAAGTTCATTAATCCATCTTGGATTAACCGATTTATTATTCGTAGGTTCTAATTTCAGACAACCTAACTAGTGAGGTATTACATATTGTAACGCCCCGACCCCAGTTACCCAGAGTCAGTGCCTTATTACATAACATTGACATGATTACAAGGAATGCTTTCCCGAAGGACCGATCAGTTTAGCTGTCTTGGAAAATATATTACATACCTGAATGCTAAATTGCACTTTAAGACATACAAAATAACATAAATAATCTTTATGAACGCCATTATTCCCTTGGATTAAACCTACATATCAATCACAATAAAATTCTTGGAATCTTGGGAAAAATAAAACATATAAAGGGGTGAGCTCAAACGCTCAGTAAGGGTAAGAAATATAGCGGAAACTTTCATAAATAAGCATAAACATTTAAAGCAATGTATAGCTAAAACAAAAGCCTTTCAAACTTTAACTTCAGAATAATATGGCAAAAATAAAATGAAATAATTCCATTTACTTATTCACTTGGATATTATACTAGTCGAAAAATCACATGCAATATCACTAACCACTTTCATAATGATGGAATACATAATTCTGAACTTTAATTTCTTTTTCAAGGCCTCATGCCAAGACCTAGGGGCTAACTATACCCGGAACCCAACCAGTAGTGCCTCAAATAACCGAACACCAACCCGGAGTGCCTCTAATAACCAGACACCAACCCAGAGTGCCTCTAATAACCGGACACCAACCCGGAGTGTCTCTAATAACTGGACACCAACCCAGAGGGCTTAATTTTACCGGTCTTTAACCCGAAACATACTAGTCCAACACATTCATCGTAAGAAGAGGATGAAATATAAGATAAACATTCATATTAAAAATAGCACATGAAATGTAAATACATTCTCCATAAACTATTAATGATATACAAATAACACATACACATTCAAACATATCACAAAACCTTCAATAAAATATGGATGTTTTGTATCACAATAAATCAACTTCAAATAAGCTTAAAATTAATCAAAGGATGTTGACATAGATGAAATAATTACTATTTGAGAGAAATATCTCTTTTTTTAAATCATTTGAAAGTCACATAATTATAGAATAAAATATTTTCTTTGAAAATTTTCATATAAGCTAGTAAGGGATGCTTAGAAAATTTTATAATGGAAGAAAATAGCTGCACCCACCATATAAGTTAAAAATGACATTCTTACCTTTATTCTGTCAAAAAGGTTAAAAAGGACCTTGTTTGGAAGAAGACGGAAAGATTCATTTGTAAACTTCTTATAAAAATTCAAACAAGGGTATAAATGACTTTGAACCACATTATGTAAAATAGTAAGAATGTTTTGACATACATTTTTAAGAGACATGTATGTGGATGATAAAGTGGTCCCAATAGATAATTACATATAAACAACCTCGGAAAATGAAGAGATTGTGAAATAAACCCTTACCAATTTGGTAACTTGCAAAACATACACCCCATGAAAGAGGTATCATAAAACTAATATGTAGATACACATAAAGTAAAGTGTATTAAACAAATAATAAAGTTATGGGCAGTACATACACCACACAAAAGGTAATAGTGGCAATATGAAATGAATCTCACATAAATAAGGAGTTAGATGAAAAAACCTTACCTTGCACTTTCCTTTAGTCGAGGTTGTGTTTAACCACTTCTAAGAAGATCATAGTATGTTATTAAATTATACCAAAACCATATTAATATTTATGATATCATACATGATTCATTTATGAATTTATATTACCCATTTAATAATAATTTCCATGTTAAATTAACATTTCATGTAATAATCGCTTTCTTTATCGGATGTGTTTTAACTTGTTACTCTTGGTTGTATCACTTAGATCATGATTTAAATACATCCAGAATATAATAGATGATAAATATATCATATATATTTAGAATATAAATATGTATAATAGACATATATATGAAATGGAAAACACCGTTTATGGAGACGGTAGTCCGTACGTACGCATAAACACTGTTTCTGTTTCCATAAAGTATTGAATGGAAGTAAGTGAATAAGATATACGTAAGTGCATAAATCATTATATATATAAATATATATATATACAGTAGCATTATTATGTCATATATTACATACTTATTAGTAATATATATATTTATAATCGTCTATGAATGGTGAATTTGGAAATGAATCTCATCGCGTCATGGAGACGATAATCTGTACGTACGCACGCGCAAAAATATCATTCTTTTGATATTAAAATAATATATAATTGGATAGTATATCATATATATAGAATCTTTATAATTTTATATTTATTATTTAAATGAAATACACATCATTATTATACCCATCCAAATAATAATGTATTGAATAACAATTACACCATGACGTGGAGACGGTAAGCCGTACGTACGCACGTATGGTGACATGTCATTCAAAAGATGGATAGAATACTGAATATGGTTGTAACATATTTATATTAACATCTCAGTATATATTAGATTCTGTAGTTATTATTTTATAATTTAAATAACAATGAAATAAGAAGTTGAAGAAGAAAGGAACATGAATGAGGGTGGTGAAAACATTACCTCTTCTTCGGGTTCTTCCTTTTGATTTGATCAAAAGGGCTCCATAGGATGGATTTATGATCAAAATAAAGCCTCTATGTTGAATTTAGGGAAGTTTAGAGAGTATTTTGGCAGGGGTTGGCCGAAAAAAAAAGGCTTTGAAGGTGTGAATAATTGTTTATAAGTTGGGTCCTTTTATAAGGGGGTGGAGGGGATTTTTAGAAAAAACATAAATAATTAATTTATAATAAATTCATATTCGGTTTGTAATGGATCCAATGTTGATTATTCAATGTATAAGGTGGGGAGGGGTCGAAATAATTTCAACTAATAGTTTTTATACAGGTTTGATTCATTATATTTAACTTATCTTCTAGTTTTAACTATTAGTTAATTAGTTTAACACTTACCATGTCACTTTGTATTTCTATAATATATAGTTAATAAACATAGTATATACATTCAAGCGACCCCAAAGTGGTCAATTAATGATAAAACAATAATGATATAAGTCCTTTGTCTGAACCTTAGATTTTTAAAAATAGAATATAAATTAGTAATATAATATTTGTTTTAAAAAATCATTTATATCAATTTTGACAGTACTCAATAATTGATTTTTGATAATTTCTTAACAACTTTATTAATTGGAAAAAAATTCATTTCAGTAATCCCAACATGTCATATTAACTAATAAATTTTTTTAATGTCATCAAAACTTTCAAATTATAATTATATTAACATTTATAATACAAATTATTTGATTCTTTCATTAATAAGGAAAATACTTTATCATTATTGTGTCATATATATTTTTACTTTTTCAATGTCTAAAAATTATAAAAAAATATAAATATGTAGGAAATATTTTTATATTTTTAATGAATATTTATAATTGAAAATATAAAATATATAACCTTATGTAAAAGTTATTTTTCTAAAAGATATAATCTTATGTCAATTTTGTATTTAGATTATCTTAATTAAAAAAATTGTCCCTATCACCTACAGGTGGCTCCATGGGGTCCCAAAAATCGACCGAAAGATTCCCATGGTCGGAAATGTATCCAAAAAATAGGTTAGGACATGTTTTTGGATAATTTATTTTTATTATAATATTATTTTTTAACCCTTATTTACCGGATTAACCCTTTTACCAAGGCAAATAAAATATTTACCAAAGTAATTATTCAAAATGTCTAAAAATAAAAGTTACCTGTTTACACAATTAAGACATACTAATTCCAAATATGGAATAAATTTTTCCAAATTCAAAACACAGAAGTGGTAGAAAATAATTTAAAATGAATTCCCGCTGTAAAAACAAAAAACATGTATTGAAGATATAATAATTATCAAAAGATTGACACTTGTTTATGTCCGGTTTAACTGTCAGATTTTGTCCAATGACCAAAATTTTATTTAATGATAAAATTATATTATAAATATAATTTAAAACCAATCAAATTTATAATTTATCAATATTAATTATTTTTATTTAAAAAGTTGTTTTTAATTAAAATTCTGTAATTTTCACTATTCGTCAAAATATAAAAGTTATCCGAAAAGTACCAAAATTTCACCCTAGGATAAATTCGTTATTATGAATCCAAAAATGAAGTCCTTTTTGAGATATAAGATGTATAATATTTCAAAAAGTGGGTATTACTATTCTTAACGGCTAGTTTGATTGGTTGTGGTGTGTGTTAGAGCTCGAAGTTGTGTACAACACACGCTACTGTATTATTCAAAGAGAAACGTACCATGGAAGATTGGGGTGTTACATTCTCTCCTACTTCAAAAAATTGTGTCCTCGAAATTTATGATCGGTATTGGAAACTTGGGGTTGAAATTTCAAAATATCTTATTTGAAATCCCACATCGAAAAATGGATTAATGAGGCCTCTATTAAAAATAAAGAGGGTATGTATGAAGGTTACCGAAAATAACACATACCAGGGTTAAATGTAGGAAAATATGGATATGAAAGAGAAATCTAACCATCAATATATGATGAAGAGAGGTAGAGGGCATGTCTATGAAAAGGCCAATAATCACAAAGCCATAAATTTGTGTAGATCTAAGGTACTATCTAGGACACCATTTTTGTTATATGTACCTTTTCTTAATTTTGAGGAATTTATTTATGAGATTGGCTAAAATCATAAGGATATATACTTAATTTATAATTATAAATATATCCATTACAAAATTTCTACCACAAACTCATCATTCGCTCCAAAACATAATACAACTCACAAATACTCTATTTATCCTAATCGTATAGGGTTCCAAATATTATGAATTTATTATTCACATATCAGACCCTTTTAAAAAAACTACATTATACAGTCTAGGGAATTCACATAGTCCATTGGTAGGTGATAAATACCAATCTCACTATGGTTGTGGGTTTGATTCCCGCAGCTTTGTCCAATGCGACGGGTTGTCACACTGTCTGCGTGTTGTCCTTTTATAAAAATCCAAAAATAACCTTTCAAAATTAATCCATTACAACCTTTAGACTAATCCAAAATACTAATATCCAAACTCACAGTCCAAAATTTACAAGGAAGTTAATCATAATGTGGATCCTTTTTTCCAGGTAATAACATGTGAACGCCTTCCTCACATATTTTTTTACAACACCGCCACATCATGAATTACCAAAATCAACAATCTATTATTCCAAAATCAATACCTCAATATTAGGACCATATTATGGTTTATCTTTCCTTCAACCATGTAATTTCCAAAAATTTAACTTGCTGTAGAGTCACTTTTCTTAGTACCATGAAATCTCATATCCTTAACAAAATAGTACTATAGAACAATCCTTATTTATTTCCAGAACATCATTGATACAACAATTAAATGAAATAATTCTAAAATAACAACATAAGAACACTAGTCATTCCTCTTCATATGTGGTAGTATCATAACGTGATTATTATCCAATAGCATCATTTTTGGCATAGTCTGAGGACTGGGACATTGGTTTGCGTAGTGTCCAAACTCCTTGCAGATGAAGCATTGTACATTTGAAACCTTTTTCTTACACTTGCGGTCACATTCATGGTGTCCTTTTTCTCCACACTTATAACATACTCCAATTACCTTCAAGAATTTTCTACGGTGATTCTTTCCACAATTATCACATATGAGAAAACCCTTCTTTAAATTTATTCCTTTATCCGTCCTTCTCTCTACCATCCTTTTCTTCTCTGGATTCCCTTCAAAGCCATAGGACTCCGTGAATTCTTTACTTATCTTATCAATACATGATACTATTTATTCATATGATGATAATATGTGGGGGACTATTTCTCTTCTAAATTATGGCTTAGGACTATGAAAGATATTATCCTTCTTACACTTTGGATCATACGTATTACTGGAGTTCACATTCCTTCTACTGGGAACCATTTCTATACAATATCATAAACTAGGCCAGTTTATGAATTGCAATGAATAATTCCAATCTTGTAAAATACCTAATGAAAATTAAAAAGTATATGGATATAATCCATAATCATAAAAATGTTTTCTTTGAGTAAGTATATAATCATGAGCCCTTCATAATGGTTTGTAACAAAAATTAAAATCATCCTAAGCATATCCCCCGAGAGTGTCGTAACCAAGATTGCAGCAAGGACCATTGTCGTGCACCAGTTCCCGTTCGAGTCTAGCTCAAAGCAGTGCTTTCGGGTTTTACCCCTAGGTACATCTGTGCCAGAGCCACCTCTACCTACTCGTATCCAGACAGGGATGTATTGCTCATAAAACTCACAAAATCTCTACAATAACCAAATGATAGTAAGTTATTCTATACTAATCCTCAAAGTCTATCTTAAGGTTATGTGCTATAATCAATGTTTATCTAAATCTAGTTTCAAAGGATATTGCTAATCTTTCTCTGATACCAACTGTAATTCCCCGACCCCAATTACCCAGAGTCGGTGCATTATTACATAACATTGGCATGATTACAAGGAATGAAGTCCCGAAGGACCGATCAGTTTAGCAGTCTTGGAAAATAGATTACATACATGAATGTTACATTGCACTTTAATACATACAAAACAACATAAATAATCTCTATGAATTCCATTATTCCCTGGCATTAAACCTGAATAACAATCACAATACACCTCTTCGAATCATGGGAAAAATAAATCATAGAAAGGGGTGAGATTAAACGCTCAATAAGGGTAAGCAATACAGTGGAAACTTTCATAAATAAGCATAAACCTTAAAGGCAATGTATAACTAAAAAAAATCCATTTAAACTTGAACTTCAGAATAATATGGAAAAAATAAAATGAAATAATTCCATTTCTTTATTCACATGGTTATTCTACTAGTCGAATAATCAAATGCAATATCACTAACCACTTTAATAATGATGGAATGGATAATTCTGAACTTTAATTTGTTTGTCAAGGCCTCGTGCCAAGACCTATGAGCTAACTATAACCGGAACCCATCCCAGAGTTCCTCTAATAACCGGACACCAACCTGGAGTGCCTCTAATAACGGGACACTAACCCGAAGTGCCTCTAATAACCGGACACCAACCCGGAGGGCTTAATTTTACCGGTCCCCAACCCGGAACATACTCGTCCAACACATTCATCTTAAGACGAGGATGAATTATAACATAAACGTTCGTATTAAAACTAGAACACAAAATGTAAATACTTTCTCCATAAACAATGAATGATATAAAAATAACACATACACATTCAAACATATCAAAAAACCTTAAATACAATATGGATGTTTTTTATCACAATAAATCAACTTCAAATAAGCTTAAAATTCCTCAAATGATGTTGACATATATGAAATTAAAACTATTTGAGGGAAATATCACTTTTTTTGAAATCATTTGAAAGTCACATAATTATAAAATAAATCATTTACATTGAAAAATTTCTTATAAGATTGTAAGGGAAGCTTCGACAATTTTGTAACAGTGGAAAATAGACGCACCCACCGTATAAGTAAAAAATGACATTCTTACCTTAATTATGTCTAAAAGGTTAAAAAGGACCTTGTTTGGAAGACGACAAAAAGATTCCTCTGTAAAATTCTTATAAAAAGTCAAACAAGGGTATAAATGACTGTAACCCGTATTCTGAAATATAGTAAGAGTGTTTTGAAATACATTTTTATGAAACATGTATGGGGTGGATAAAGAGGTCCCAGTAGATAATTACATATAAACAACATCGGACAATGAAGAGATTGTGAAATAAACCCTTACTAATTTGGTAACATATGAAAAATACATCCCATGAAAGAGGTATCATACAATTAATATATAGATACACATAAATTAAATTTTATTACACAAATAATACAATTATGGGCAGTACATACACCACACAAAAGGTAATAGTGGCAATACGGCATGAATCTCATAGAAATAAAAAGTGAGATGAAAACCCCATACCTTGCACATTCCTTTAGTCGATGGTACATTTATCCTCCTCTACGAAGATTGTAGTATGTTATTAAATTATACCAAAACCATATTAATATTTATGATATCTTAGATGATTCATTTATGACTTTATATTACACATTTAATAATAATTTCCATGTCAAATTAACATTTTGGGTAATAATCGCTTTCTTTATCGTACATGTTTTAACTTGTTACTCTAGGTTGTATCACATAGATAATGATTTAAATACATCCATAATATAAAACATGATAAATATATCATACAAATTTACAACATAAATATGTATAATAGACATATATATGAAATGGAAAACACTGTTTATGGAGACGGTAGTCTGTAAGTACGCATAAACGATGTTTCTGTTTTCAAAAAGTATTGAACAGAAGTAAGTGAATAAGATATATGTAAGTACATAAAGAATTATATATATAAATATATATATCTAGAATAGAATTATTATTTCATATATTACATACTTATTCTTAATATATATTTTTATAATCGTCGATGAATGGTGAACTTGGAAATGAATCTCATCATGTCGTGGAGACGGTAATCCGTACGTACGCACGAGAGAAAATATCATTATTTTGATATTAAAATAATATATAATTGTATATTATATCATATATAAAGAATCCTTATAATGTTATATTTATTATTTACATCAAATAAACATCATTATTATACCCATCCAAATAATAATGTATTGAATAACAATTACACAACGATGTGGATACGGTATGTCGTACGTACGCACGTATGGTGACATGTCATTCAAAGGATTGATAGAATACTGAATATGGTTGTAAAATATATATAATAACATTTGAGTATATAGGAGATACTAGAGATATTATTTTAGAATATAAATAACAATGAAAGAAGAAGATGAAGAAGAAAGGAACTTGAAAGAGGGTGGTGAAAACATTACCTCTTCTTTGGGTTCTTTCTTTTGATTTTATCAAAATGGATCTTTAGGATGGATTTATGATCCAAATAAGGCCTTTATGTTGAAGTTATGGATGTTTATAGAGTATTTTGTCAGGGGTTGGATAATCAAAAATGCTTTGATGGTGTGAAGAATTGGTTAGAAGTTGGGTTCTTTTATAAGGGGGAGGAGGGGCTCTTTAGAAAAAACATAAAGTATTAATTTATAATAAATTAATATTCGGTTTCAAATGGCTCAAGAGTTGATTATTCAAAGTATAAGTTGGGGATGGGTCGATATAATTTAAAAAAATAGATTTTATACAGGTTTGAGTGATTATATTAACCTTATCTTTTAGTTTTAACTCTTGGTTAGTTAGTTTAACACTTGCCATGTCACTTTGTATTTTTCTAATATATAGGTAATAAACGTAATATATACATACAAGAGACCCCAAAGTAGGCCATTAATGATAAAAAAACAATGATATAAGTCCTTTGGCTGAACCTCATATTTTTAGGAATAGAATATAAATTCATAATATAATATTTGTTTTAAAAACTCATTTATGTCAATTTTGACACTACTCAATAATTGGTTTTTGTTAAAGACATAAAAACTTTATTAATTCGAAAAAAAATTCATTTAAGCAATCCTAACATGTCGTATTAACCAATAAAATTCGTGTATGTCATTAAAACTTTCAAATTATATTTATTTTAACATTTATAATACCAATTATTTGATTCTTTCATTAATAAGGAAAATACCCTATCATTATAGTGTCATATATATTTTAACATTTTCAATGTCTAAAAATTATAAATAAGATATCATTATGTAGGAAATATTTTTATCTTTCTAATTAATATTTATAATCGAAAAGATAACATATATAACTCTATGTAAACATTGTTTTTCTAAATGATATAAGCCTATGTCATTTTTGTATTTCCTTTATCTTAATTAAAATAAAGTGTCCCTATCACCTAAAAGTGGCTCCATGGGGTCCCAAGAATATACCCAATGATTACCATGGTCTGAAATGTATCCACCAATAAGGTTAGGACAAATTTTAGGATAATTTATTATTATTATAATATTATATTTTAATCCTTATTTACTAGATTAAACCATTAACCATGGTAAATAAAATATTTATCGAAATAATTATTCAAAATGTCTAAAAATAAAAGTTACCTATTTACACAATTTGGAAATCCTGATTCCAAATATGGAATACATTTTTCCAAATTCAAAACAAAGAAGTTCCAGAAATTAATTTAAAATTAATTCTTGCTGTCAAAACAAAAAGCATTTTTTAAATATATAATAAATATCAAAAGTTTGACAGTTGTTTATGTCCGGTTTAAATGTGAAATTATGTCCAATGACAAACATTGTATTAAATGGTAAAAATATATTCTAAATATACTTTAAAACCACTAAAATTCAAAATTTATCACTATTAATTATTTTGATTAAAAAATTTGTTTTTAATAAAAATTCAGTAATTTTCATTATTCGTCAAAATATAAAAGTTATCCGAAATGTACCAAAATTTCACCTAGGCTAAATTCAATATTCCGAATCCAAAAATGAAGTCCATTTTGAGAGATAAGAAGTATAATATTTCAGAAAGTTGGTATTACTATTCATAACGGCTAGTTTTATTAGTTGTGGTGTGTGTTAGAACTCAAAGTTGCGTACAACGCACACTAATGCATTATTTAAAGAGAAACGTATCATGGAAGCTTGGGGTGTTACACAAATAATTAAACATGATTATTGCACCAATTTGATTAACATAAAATTACATTAATAATAACCAGATTCATTAATATGCCACTTTATCATCAGCCAAACAGTTATTAATTAATTTCAGCTTTATGTTCTTTACCAATTTCCATCAATAATAAAAGGATTAAAAAAGAAAGAATATATATTACACTATATTGAAAAACAATGGGAAATAAAATATGATCAATATCTATTTATTTAACTGGATGAAATTATTATTATTTTAATTCCATTGTGATCTCGTGGGATAAAACATGATAACTATACAGTTTCACGTAAAAGAAAAGAGAAGGTATGATTCTCCAATCTTAAATGGTTCTTGCCGTTCTTTATAGGAGAACAATCCACACAAAGGATCATGATGACCTCCACCAATGAAAATTTTATCCTCTCGAGGACGCAAAGACACCAACACACCGGTTAACACTCAAGAAAAACCCATTAGGAACATGGAGATAGAATTTCCTAAAAGGGAAAGGAGAAACAGAAGGAGATTAACCCAAATGAATGATGATAAAACATACCTTGTATCAAATAAGGATCGATGCATACTTCTTGCACAAAAACAGTGGGTGCACATGCGGTAGTAAAAAATAACAAGGGGAAATGAGAGGAATAATAAGGTTCGATCACACCACTCATATGGAAAAAAGAAAAGGATTGATAATCACACCCCACAGAAAAAGATGGTTGAACAAGAAAGGAAGTTATCTCATACAATTAGATGATTAAACAGAGTTGTAGTTTAAGATACGCTGGATTTCCCATTAAAATCGGATCGCATTAAACCAAATGGTTTGGCCTTATATAGAAATCATGATACATAGGAAAATTAATATAATTGTAATGAGATTTTATTGGACCGTTAATACCTTAAAATAAGGCCTTGAATTCATTTTACGTCAATGAAAACGTCAATGGAGGTGAAACTATATTAAGGTGGAAACACTGTTCACTATCTTGGAAGCACTATACACCTACCGATCATAGAAACATTATACATGATTCTGGAAACACTGTACAAAAAATGACAAACTGATCATTGAACCACTGATCATGGACTCACCGATCCTGGAATCACTATTCACAGAATGACTCACTGATCCTAGACTCATTGATCCTGGACTCACTGATCCTGGAAACATTGTTTAGAAAATGACTCATCGATCCTGGAAACACTATTCACATATTGACTCACCAATCCCAGACTCACTTATCTTATGGTATTCATAGAATGACAGACCGATCCCATGGTACTGTTCACAGAACAACATAATGATCTGATGGTAGTATTCACAAAAAGATAGACCGATCTGATGGTACTGTTCACAGAACGACATACCGATCTAATGGTACTATTAACAGAATGATAGATCGATCATATGGTAGTATTTACATAATGACTCATAGATCCAATGGTTCTTTTCACAGAACGATAGATTGATCTGGTGGTACTATTCATAGAATGACAGACCGATCTGATGGTACTGTTCAAAAAATGATAGACCAATCCAATGGTACTATTCATATAATTATAGACCGATCTAATGGAACTGTTCATATAACGACTGATCGATTTGATGGTACTGTTCGCTGAATGATAGACCAATCTGATGGAATTGTTCACATCGGTCTCACTGATGCAACTATTCACATCGGTCTCACTGATGGAACTATTTTTAGAATTATAAAATTAGAAAAGTGTTGGGGATATGTAATCTTGACCTCCTAGAACACCTTAGACACCATGTTTTTTTGAAAAGGAATGGACCAGAGTGGTTTGGGCCATTACATCAGATGCCTCTCAAAACATTCTCATCCTTGGGAATAAAAAACCAACCTAAAAGAAAAAAAAGAAGACATAACAACCACCCATCGATATACATCTCAAAAAGGGATATCCAGAAGAAGTAACCAAGAAAAACATCTTGAAATCATGAAATGTTTACTACTTTGAAGTGTACCACATTACATGAATTGAGTTAAACTTCAAACAACTCTGGGTATTAAGCACATATCTGTGACTCACGTTCCTAGGAACTCTCCTCTATGACACCATGTTAAGACAAGACATGAACCAGTGGGCTAGAATGCCCATGCAACACCATCTCCATGTGGTCTTGGATCTCCATGGGTCGCTCTTCAATGGTCACATTATCATCAATACCGATCTCTCTCCAATCGATGGTGTGAGAGTCATCATAAATATAACTATGGTGCTATGATACATGAAAATCATTGTGTATCCAGATCATCTATATGGAAAGTGATTCTCAATAAGCCAGAGCTCCAACACAAGCTAACACTATGAAAGATCCAACCAACTGGGGAGAAATCTTACTCCCATGACCAAACCATTGCATCCCATGATGTGGAGTCACCTTCAGAAACACGTGATCCCCAACATAAAACTCTAAAGGTCTTATCCTTTGACCAGCATATGATTTATGAGGATCATGTGTTGGATTCACCCTCACACGAATAACCTAAACCATCCCTATTGTATTCTGCACTAGTTCCAGTCCGAGATTTGCTAACTCTTCGACCCCAGTCTAGCAAAACAAAGGAATACATGGCTGACCATACAAGGATTCAAACAGTTCCATATCGATGGTGGAGTGAATAATATTGTTGTAGGAGAACTCCACTAAGGGTAACAACCTCATCCCTGAACCTCAAAAATCCTAGAGACAAGAGATTAACATGTCTAATGAGTGTGGATGGTTCGCTCTTTCTGCATTTACGGATGAAAAGCAGTGTTGAGGCATAGTTGGGAACAAAAAGAATATTGGAGGCCTCTCAACACCCAGTAGGTATAATGAGGATCTCAATCAGAAATGATCATCGTTGGGACTCCATAGAGTCCCACCACCTCTTCCAGATGCTACCTCAACAAAAAATCTAGTAATGTTGACTCCTTGATTGCTACAATGTTGGCTGATTTTGTCCGACAGTCCACTACCACCCAACTAGCATCATGTCCTCTCATAGATCAAGGTAAACAAGCAACAAAGTCTATTAAGATGTCCTCCCACATCCATGTAGGAATATCTAACAGCTAGATAAGTCCACTAAGAACATGGTGTTTTACCTTTACATTCTAGCAGACAAAACATTGAGACACCAACTCCACAACTGTAATCTTTATCCCTGGCCACCAAAACTGCCTCTTCAAGGATTTGTATAACTTTGTTAGGCCAGGATGCAATGATAAATGAGTACTATAAAACTCTCTAAGAATAGTCTCATGTATGTCCAAAGGAAGAAAAATTAATTTGTGATACAATACTCAGTGTTGTTCATCCTCAGACCAACCATCAAGGGCATCACTACAAGAAAATCGGTCTCTCCATACCTCCACCTCTAGATCCCCCCAATGGGACTCTTCCACAGTCATTACTAGAGATGATTTCACTGTCATATAAAAAATACAAACCCTACCCCTAAATTCTCTCATATCAAGATGTATTGCTGAGAGTTCTTCCATTACCCCCAGGAGTCACATGATTTAGGCACTACATCAATACGTGACATCCGACATAGCACATCTGCTAAAAAATTCCCCATTCCAAGGGAATATTATATTTTGAAGTCATTCTGGTAATAACTCCATCCACCACGTTGTTGTATTTTTATCTCACGCTGGGAGAAAACATACCTTAGGATCTTATGATCGGTGAAAACCACAAAGAACTCACCATTGGGGTAATGTCTCCCCAACTACAGAGAAAACACCAAGGATGCCAACAAAGGATCATGGGTTTCATAGTTACATTCATGGGGATTAAACTGCCAAGACCTATAAGAAAGCATTGATCTCTACTGCATTAGAACATGACCTAAACACCTATTCAAAGAATTATAGAAAACATCAAACTGAACTCCCTCTACTAGAAGACAAAGAACTGGAGCACATACTAACTTCTCCTTTATATACTTGAAAGCTTCCTGGGACTAATCAATCCATATGAACACTTGATCCATCCATTTGTAAGTTGTTAGAGGAGTCGCAACTTGATAGAAATTGGCTACGAACCTTCTTTAGTAGACATAGAGACCAAGGAAACTTCACTCCTCTAACACCATCTTGAGGGCTCCCTATGAAACGATTCCTTATATCTTCGAACGATCCACAACTACTCTCTGGTAGGACACAACATGCCCCATGAAATGGACTTCTGGAACCCACAAATCACTCTTCGACAACTTACCAAACAACCGATGTTGATGAATAACTCCCAAAATGGTGTTTTGATTCTCCACATGCTCCTCCTTAGATGTAGAGTACAAAATTATGTCATCGATGAAAACCACCACGAACTTGTCTATGAACTCATGGAACACAACATTCATTAATCCCATGAACACTGTTGGAGCATTTGTCACACTAAATGGTTTTACAAAGAACTCATAATGCCAATGACGATAAGAAGTTGGAAGCACTGTTCACAGTCTTAGAAACATTGTACACCTACCGATACTGGAAATACTATACATGATTCTGGAAATAGTTTTCACAAAATGACTCACTGATCCTGGAAACATTATTCACGGAATGGCTCATTGATCCTAGATCACTGTTCACAAAATGACTCACTGATCCTAGACTCACTGATCCTGGAAACACAATTCATTGAATGAATCACCGATCCTAGACTCACTGATCCAAGACTCACCAAACCGATTGGACTCTTCACAGAATGATAGACTGATTTGATGTCACTTTTCAGAGAATGACAGACCGATCTGATGGTACTATTTACAAAACGACATACCAATCTGATGGTACAATTCACATAATGATAGACCGATCTGATGGTATTGTTCATAGAATGATAGACAGATCATATGGTACTATTCACATAACGACTCTCAGATCAGATGGTATTGTTCATAGAATGACAGAATGATCTTATGGTACTGTTTAGGGAATGATAGACCAAACGAATGATATTGTTCACAGAATGATAGAACAATTTTATTGTACTATTCACATAATGAGAGAACGATCCTAGGGAACCCTTTATAGAATGACACACTGATCTGATGGAACTATTCATAGAATGAAAGAGTGATCTGATGGAACTATTCACATCGTTCTCACTGATGGAACTGTTCGCATCAGTCTCACCGATAGAACTATTCCCATCTGTCAAACTGATGGAACATTTTCCATTGGTCATGCCGATGGAACTGTTCACATCAGTCTGACTAGGGGAACTGTTCACATTGGCCTCACCCATAGAATTGTTCACATCGTTCTCACCAATGGAACTCTTCATATTTGTCTCACCAATGGTACTATATTCAGGATAATAAAATTGGAAAAGTTTTAGGGATAAGTCACCTTGACCACCCAGAACAACTCAAACACCAAATTTCTGCAAATGAATGGATTAGAGATGTCATGGCCATTACATTGGGGCTTAAAAAATAAATGTTTTCTTTTCATTGAGAAAATATTATATTTAACTGATGGGGGCCTAGGAATTTAGGTTTCCCATTGTATGGGGCTTATGCATTAAGGCTACCCATTGATACACTCATTCTTTATCCCCTATTATATTATAGATAGATAAAACCATCAATGTGTTTTCTACGATCATGAAATTGGCTGGGTCACAGGAGTATTTAACCCTAGATCATCAAGGACACTACCACTGTGAAATGTGTATGAGGCAAAAGGCTCCTAGTTGTGGTCCACATAGCATGTGTCCAAATGTCTCTATTAGATAAGGTTGACATGTCTCATATGTTCTTAATGAATTTTTTTGTCATTCTTACAGGAATTTTATGATTGTATAAATGATATTTTTGGACAATATCTTGGCATGGAAGACCCATCAAATATTTTCTTTTGACTTGTTCACAATGCTTCACATGACCCGAATTGAAACTCATACGATCATCCATTTGACAGAAGTCGACATGACCAGGTTCTTTTGTATGATCAACCATCTTTTCTTTTTTTCTGTTTCATGAGTTAAAATAGCCTGTCCAATATGCTTCTAATAATTAATGCAACCATATTTTTGGTCTTGTTCCAGATTGAAACAGAAATGACCATAAATTGTCTCAAAATTATCTAACCATTCTTCCTACTATCATATTAAATTATGAATATGTATATGGAAAATTTCCTGATCATGCTACCATGAAAATGTCCCATTAATATGATCAATGTTTATTATCTAGGAAATCTTTACATGATCAAGTTGGAAGCCTCCATGGTTCTTTGATTGATTAATATATCTTGTCCTAATCTTGTATAGTGACAACAGAGACATGCCATGGTTCTGTAGCCTGATCAATTTGAATTTTTATTGTATTTACATATGAAAATATGAACTTGTAAAGGGGATGATTCAATACAAATCTAACTTGACCTAGTATCTTATCCCAACAATGAGCCATGTAATTGGGCTGTAATGATGTCAACTCACCATATCTTTAGGTCGTCACTTGAAAATTGGGAAATTTCAAGGTGCAATCGCCAGACCAATCCGACTCATCTGAGGCCTATATGATGATCATAGTGACACATCTAAAATCTACCAATGAAATCATGAGTCCCATGGGGATTGTTGAGATTATTTTTTGATTAATTATTCACATTTTTTGGTCTCAAAGATATATCATGGTATCATGTTTATTTATCTGATGAAAATACATATCCAAATGGATCATTTGATAAGAAAATATAGGAAATATTTTCATATTAAGAGGGATGAATGGATGTGGAATGCTATGACCATGAATTCCCTTGTGGACTAAGGCCGTGCACATGTATAGTATTTAATGCATGATGGAACCCCATGAAGGCTCAAAGTTCACATGACCTCTAAGATGTTTTGAAATGGTTTCTTATACCACATGCATATATGTATTTAAATTCCACATTATGCAGTAAGGGTTCAATCATCATGAAAATCCAGCATGGCATGTAGGGATCATTTATTCATTTTCTACCATGTATGGAGAAGGTATCCACAAAACTGAGAAAAATAGAAATGTGATATTATATTTGCTACTCCTTATCTACCCCTGTCAAGTGTGGTCACAAACATCACCTACACACATCATTAATTCCGAGGGATTATTTGAAGGGGTCACATGAATGAGATAAGGCCATATGTTGGGTATGGATACATGTAAAGTGAATTGTATTTATGTTCTATTCATCTATATCATATTATGTTCTATAAATTGGTCTATCTCATGATTAGATGTGGGGTCTTGAAAGGTATCTTGAAATATTTTCACAAAAGAGATCATGGTTGGATGAAGACTACATTTTTGCAATATGTAATCATGAAATTATCTGATCATGTGGTCATGTGATCCTGTGATGGTCAAGCAATGTACTATCCGGATTACATCATAGAGAAGATTCTGATAAGAGAGGCTTATGATTTTCCTAGAGAATAAATCTGATGGTGGTGGATAGAAACTCTATTTCTATGGTTTTCCTCTCCACCATTACTTCTTTTCAAGATCTATGTCTCCTCCCCTAACATGTACATGTCTTGATGGGATATGAATTTTTATAGGTGATACCAATATGAGTTTTATATTTATTCTCATAGTAATAATGTTGCACGGACTAGTGAGGTTGTGGATGTTTGCCATATTGACCTCAAGCGGCTGCGAGGAAGCTTCACCTGATCATCATTCCATTAGTTTACATTCAGTATTTCATCATATTTTTAAAATAAAAATTAATTTGGATGGAGTATTTATCGATGGTGGAAGGTCTCATGGTCATAAATTTCTCATGCTACCATTATTTGTGGTATCCTCTTTGATTTCATGATCAAATGATGATCATGGGATGGATTTGAGAATTGAAAAGATCTCTCATGGTATGCCACTAAAATTAATGATTGGTTTTTGTGATGGCTTCTATTTGTTTAATCAGTCTCACGTAGTTATCAGAAATGGTCGGGAGATGGAGATGATGTGGTCGATACTATGTTTCCATTCCGGGCTAGTACTATAGGGGGGAGTTAGTCGATGGGTAGATTTAATATAGAGATCCCAAACCACATGGGATCTGATTTAAATAATCATAGTGCATGTTTTAACAAATTTAGGTTCATGATGTATGAGATTGATGTGAAAAAATTAGGACATTGAGAGGCATGATCATAAAGTGCCGATTTGATGTACCCAATCCCACATTAAAATCACGCACCACATATTCTCTGATATATAATCAATTATGAAATTTCAATTTTTTTTGAGTGTGAAATTGGGTTGAAACCCATAGAACGTGCGTCACCCCAACTCAGGATTCAACCCTATGGTCCTTATCCCTACCTTATACATGGATTAATCCTCACAAACTATGGTCCCTATACATAATCCCACTCACATGGGGTGGGAGTTATGGTCCCCATTGTTGATATATGGTTGGACCAGGATAACTCCCACTATATATGGTCGACCCTTGGTCCGTCATAGGCCTATAGTCAGGTTGGTAGGCCTAGTTGGTGGCTTGACACTATTTTTGGCAAATCTAATGATAAAAAATCCTAAATACAAAGTATAAATTTCATAGTAGAATGTAAGGGTTCCAAATATATCGCATACCTATATAAACCCATTATTCATGGATTCCATGTAATCTATATTTTTATCACAACATTATAGTAAATCATTTGAAATCCTCAATGGAAAAGATTAATATAAACAGTTTTGAGTTCTATTAGAAGAATATAAGTTGTAAAACCAACCATGAGTGGTGTCTCATGTGGTGGATGTTTAGTCCCCTTGTTTTTTTACTGAGTTTAGTTTTTATTATATAATGTGATAATCATTTTAAGAGTATCTATAAAATAATCCATCCCTACCCAGATCATTTCTTTTACCTTTTGAGCTAGTTTGCTGTTTTTCGAGGAGGCTAGATGTTGTTTAGTAGAGTTAATCCCCCATAATAATTATATTGTATTTTTATATTAAAAATTTTGTCTTTATAATATATGTTGTTGTTTCATGGCTATATATTTTATTTAATTATTGATTGTATGCTATTTACTTGAAGAACATAAAATGGGTGAATGCTGTAAGAATGGATTTTGGGGTGCAACTTCAATCCTTCTCTAAGAATCATGTTTTCACAAATTGATGAGTTCTATAGGGTTTTAAAACCTAATCGTTGGTTTTACAACATTTTATTATGTCATGGATTGAACACTATGAATTTTTTGTTTTTTCCAAAAATTGTGAGAGTTACTAGTGTTTTATAAATTTAGTTTAGCTTACTCTACTCTCATAAGGCCGCAGATCTATCTCCCATTGTAGAAAATAGAATGTGATTTGAAAAGCCATTACAACACATCCTCCCTTACATCAATGCTTGAGTTTATATGGTTTCTCATTTGTGGTATTTGGTGATTTCCTCCTATTTTATCCTTATTTATTCTTCTATTATTATTTTAGAGATCCGATAGAGTTGTGTTTTTTTATTTTTTGTGTTTTTGGTCATGTTATAATGACCCTATGGTGCAGTTTAGTATGATCAATGGTTTTCTTTTGTGGTTTGGGATTTAGAGCTATTTCTTCTTCACCATTGGTGCATTGTAATATCAGAATGATTCTCTGATGTTGGTAATCCCTGGTTTCGCATAGTGCATATCAGATGAGAGGGTTTTTTATTTTTTTATCATTTTGAAGATAGTTTTCAAAAACATTATAATGATAAAGAATTTATGAATCAATATTAACATGGAAATGGGTTTGATCTTCATGTTTCAATGTATTTGATATTATCTTGATATTGTGAGTTGATTGGACTAAGGACTTATTAAAAATCATGGATTTTGAGGGCCTATGTTTTAAAATAAGTTGCTATGATAGGGAAACATTATTATTTATTTGTTATGATATCAGATTAAATTGAAATTGGATAATGTATTATATTCATCTGGTAAAATAATTGACATAGATTTATTTCATGGTTCATTATTTCCATAAAATTGTGAAGTGTGACTAATAAAAAATCCCCATTTTAAATCTATAAAATTATCTGTGTTGTGTTGTTATACGTGGTAATTCTTTGGGGTGTTTATGTGTTATTTTGGAATGTAGGGATGCTGATTTACATGTGTTTGTGCTATGAGGTGGTGATGTTAAACTATAATACAATATGAGGTGATGTCTGGTTGATATGTGGTGGTGTTTTAGGGGTCTGATGTGTGGGTTTTCTATGGTGGATTAGATTAGAATGGATGGGTTGTGTTAGATACTTAGATAATGATGGATTAATTGGTAAATAATTTTTTATATGGTATGTCTTGGTTTTGTTAATAGGATAAAAATAATTAATGAATAAATTAATAAGGTCTTGTTTGGTTGAATGAAGATGCTGATATATAATAAAAACTATGGGATGAATAAATTAAACTGTTTTGGAACATAATGAAAAGTGTTATGTGTCTTGTGTATTGTGTTAGATATATAGTTTTCTTAGTTTGAAATTGGAATTTAATGTGGTGATATTGGGATTTGGGAGGAAATTCTTGTAGTGCACCCATTGGATGGGATTCTATAATATGATATGATATAAATATTTATATATATATTGTATTTCCTATATGATTTAATTACATGACCCACCCAGTTTGAGTACATAATGCCATAATTGAATAGTTTTTGGGGTGTTTTTTCCAAAATATCGAGGGTGACAATGGATGGATGGCCACAGACACTTCCCAACAACCTCTTCTAGGAAATGATGACATTCAATGGATTGGATATAGAGTATTAAAATGTTCTCTATTTAGATGTGATGTGATGTGGAGGCCAGTAATCTTTAGGTACAGTATGATGTGATCACCCATATGTTATTACGTGGGATGATGAGATGGATTGTGGTGGGGTTAATGATTGGTATGAGTGCACAAGGTTTATTTATATTATAGTTAGGAAACCCTAAATTTCTAGTTATTGTTGTGATATTATGTGATATTCTCATTTTCTAAAGATGGGTTGGTATGCGATGGGATTTGATGTGATGTTATACAGAATAGGTGGGAGTTCAAGGAAACACATAGTTAGGGTGTGGGAGAGGCTTATACAAGGGAATGATGTACAAGGCTCCATTTATCGACATTATTCATATTATGATACTATAATTAGAAAGTGTTAATTTGAAAAGAATTTTTTGATCAGTTTTGCATTGGATAATTGAAATTTTTAGGTTTGGCTGATTCTATGGTTTCCTAATGTGTTCATTAGGGTTTTTCATTCATAAGTGATCAAGAGAATTTGGTTTTCCCACTTAGTATACATATATACCCACCATATATTTATTAAATAATTTTCATGTTTCCAATAGATTTATGAGGACTGTGATGGAAAATAATCACTAAAAAATGTAGGATGTTGTTGTTTGACCACATTATCTTTTATTTTTGGTGTTTACTTGGGAGACATTCATCTATATAAATATAAATTAGATATGAATATTGGGAAATATTTTTATAACTTTTATATTATGTCATGGAGTTTGATGTTGTAGATTAGTTATATATCATGATACTACATTAGTTTATATTATAACTCCACCCATTTTATGAGATTATTATACCCTCTTTGTTAGTAACCATTAAAAGGCCAATTATATGTGTTAATGGAGAGTTCATTATCCCTCTCCCATCATTGCATCATCATTGGTTGGGGGTTCATCATGCTCCATATGAGGAACCGGAGTTTCCTTAGAGGTTATCTAAGGAAGAAAACTATAAAATCCATGATATTTTTTTAATGTTTATAAAATTAATTTATACTATCAAAAAATGTATTATAATTTTACCAGATCATTTGGAAATGTGAAATAAAACGAAAGGAAAATGGAGAGAATCATTTGATAAAGTAATTTTGCATTAGTTAAATGACCTATTTCATAGAAGATAAAATCCGAAGAGTATTATAATACATGATGCATAAACATATAAATGTATGGAAAAATAAAATAACTATATACAATAATAATTATCCAAAGATTTCATCTAGATTTTATGAATGTTCCTGTTTGACTTGAATCTCTCAACCATGCTGCTCTAACTAAGGATTTGAAGAAACCACTATATTCAATTTTTTGTTAATGATTTTTACATTCATGTAAAAAAATAAAATAATTTATCTAAATGGAATTTTCCCAATTAATTTAATTGATGTGTAAAAATAATAAATGTTTATCCATCAGAGAATTCATTAATTTCTATAATGAAAAAATATTGACTTCATTTTCTATGGGGGAGATAATAAGAAGATGTGTATATAAAAAAGATCATTGTTATATGATTATGGAATATGAATAGAATTTTCAGAATGATAAATCATACTTTAAGAATAAAATTTATTTATATATATTTTCTCTTATTAAATATAATAGTTTATCCCACGTAGTCTTATATATGCATTATAGATAGATCATTTATATCAAATACATGGTTTTATCCAACTCTCAAAATTTTATATAATCATATAATCCTCATTAGAAGAGGGTGAATAAAATAATTCATTAATTTAAAAATAATATTGATTATGATATTATAATTATCCTCCCCTTTATAATTTTATTTATTACTAATAATGAGGAGAATAAACTTATGTTTCAAAAATGATGTGATGTGTAAAAATCCAAAGGGGGGATTGAAGATCCCTATATAATATTGAATATGAGTGTTTTATTTATTGTCAACATATCTATGATCAATGAATCCAATGTAATATTTTTTAGATGAATGTAGAATATCACAATGAATGATCAGTTTCATACCTCACTTGAATTTTCATATGATTTGAATAAACTATTAATTTGAGTTGGAATATATAAATTTATAAAAATTTCCTTGATGTGATTGATTTATATAAAAACCAAATAAATGTGACGATTGGTGAGAAGATCTTTAAAGGAAACCCAAACTAGTTACATTGTATGAATTGATACGTTATACCAAAAAATTTAGATTTTATTTCGTGAAAGATTGATACTTGGGAGATTGAGAATCATTTATTAAATTACGATAAAAGATGGTTAATGTTATTATGAAAACCATTTATGGTGAACATATCCTACACAATTATATTTTAGGTAAGAGAGACATTGTTCATGATGTTTCTACGTTCTATAGTCATGTATGGTGTGGAATTGAAAGGGTATACACTTATTTAATATAATTTGGAAATTAATTGTTTAAGATAATAATTATTTAAGTTAATTGAGATAGAATAGGTTTTCTTATAAAAATGATATGTTTTTGGGTAATTTAGAATTATGAAAAATTATTCAATATAGAATGAATTCGATGATGTAGAAATGGTGTGAACTATTCAATATCAAACATTATGGAAATTTTTAATTAAATTATGTATGATTGTGGTGAATATATAATATGTGTATAAAAATTGGTTTTTACACATTTGTAAGAGGATGATAATTTTTAGTGTAGATATTTTATAAGGGAAAATATGTAATATTCTCTATTCTCTATATATATAAGCGGTTCTTTTTCATAGAATATTAATTATTTAAAAGGAACAACAAGAGTAAGAGGTTGATATTATATAAAATATGCTTCATTGATGAAGAATATGTAATCAATTCATATGAAAGAGGTACTGATAAATGAGTATATATATTGTTGGAGAGTAATATTATGGTAATTAATATATAATATGAAAAATACCCCATTTACAGGATTATATTTTAATGATATAATGGACTAAGAATAAATAAATTTGACTGTGATTTAAATATGAGAAAATATCATTGTAAAACAGCATGGTTCTTCCATATTCTATGAATATATGTCACGACCCGCCATCGGGGCCCGTGTTGTGACTACCCCAAGCCCGCCTTCGATAGGACAGGGGCTCGCGACTAGCACCAAAGGTGTAAATCCCGATAACTGGGAAGGTATTTTATTTATATAAGTAAAAAAACACCACAGAGTGCAAGCCGAAGCAAAACACTAAGTACAAAAGAAAGTGTTGAAAAGTAAATGGGCCAGAATACAAACCCAATAGAAAGTACAACTACAGCTGAACAAAGTACAACAGATAAAGACAATAGCTTTAAGAAAGGAAATAGCTCCTGGGTCGTTCTCCTCGGATCCTACCCGAGGGGTAGGTACAGATGGCGCATCTTCTAGATCGTCCACCACAGATCCTACCTGAAGGGTAGGTACATATAGCTTCCACAGCGCTCTCGCCCGTCAACCTCCTCCGAGTGTTTTCTCGCTGTGAAGTCGACCTTCGGGTACTGACTCGTCATGTAGTCCACCTCCGGGTACCGTCCAGTCCTCGAACACTCGGCCTTCGTCAGCACTGCCATCGTCTGCAACCAACACAACGAGGTGCGGGCATAGCCCGTGCAGGGGTGAGTATAACGATAATCAGTAGGGACCCCAAGACCCTAAAGGTCTCACTAAAACCAATAAGTATTACCACAAAGAAGATCTCAACAGATAACCTCTACTTAGGTATATGCCCATACATATACCTAAGTTATCAAGTAACCCATCTCAATCATGAGGAAAGACAAGGATTTTTGAAATCAACGGATAACCACTACCCAGGTATATGCCCATACATATACCTAAGTTATCAAGTAACCCATCTCACTCATGAGGTAAACACAAAGGTCAAAAGTCTCATCTCCAACCAGGATTTTCATTATCAAAACCATAACTACTGAAGAGATCCGTCTCTAGAGTGTACAGTGGTCCTGTCACGACTCCGAGGTACAACTCACTAACCTAAGACTGCTGAGGTACTCCTCCTGTCGAGTACTGCGGGTCAGCCACCCAAACACAGTAGTGCTTCATGCCGAGGTATGTCACCCAAACACAGTAGTGAACACCTCCTAATAGCCTGCTGAGGTACTCTCCGGATGAGTACCGCAGGTCTGCACTATCACATAGGTAGTGCTCCGTCTTCCATGGGTCTATACCTCAAAAAGTAGTGCTCCGTACATAAGGCTATTCGAATCACTCCAAGTAGAGTCGGTCAAGTAGTCGTCAGGTCTCAGTCGGCTACATGGTCTCCGTACTCTGCACGCTTGTCTCCGGGAGGGTCCACTCCACAAGCTACATGTCGATACTCCAAGTATCTGAATGACCCACGAATAAGTATCTCAATGTACCTCCTCGTCATAAGGGTATCAACACAACAGACGACGCGTCAATCAGAAGCCCGGTCTGTGAGTTACTAGCCTTTTCGTCCCAGGGGCCCGGTTGGTTTCGTGAGAGAACCAATCCCGGCCGTATCTCAACTGTACCCCAAACTCTCATAGGGTATACTCATAGGGACCGTTTCTCAACATGATCAACAACGCCGATGACGGTTTGTCAAACGAACGTCCTGTCTGAATGATATCAGCTTTCCCGTTCCAGGGGCCCGGTTGGATTTCGGGTACAATCCAACTCGGCCTCTATCGAACTATATCCAAAACTCGGGCGAAGTATGCCAAAAGTTCCGTCTCATCAAGAGGAATTTAACGAGACAGACGGCACGTCAATCGGACGCCCTATCTGTGAGTTATTGGCTTTTTCGTTCCAGGGGCCGGGTTGAATTTCGTGAGCGAACAAACCCGACCGCACTCCGATGACATCCAAACCTCATGCAGAGTAAGCCAAATGATCCGTCTCACTTAGAGGAATCCATCAAAGTCGACGACACATCAATCAGAAGTCCAGAGCTCAAGATATAAGCGTTTCCCCTCCGAGGGCCCGGTTGGTTTCATGTACGAACCAACCCGGCCGAACCAAAAGTTCTCCGAAACCATGAGTGTAATATACCTAAACGACCATCTCGTTCCAAGGACCGTTACGCAACTGAAAGTTCGACGATCGGAGGTCCGTAGCCCAAGAAATGGGCATTTGACTGAAAGTGGTCCGAAATCGGGGGGTCTGGGCCCGGACCGACCCGGCCCGACCCCCCCTGGGTCGGCCCGAACAGGGTCCGACCCGACTGGACCCGGCCCGGCTGACTCGGTCGGGCCCGACCGGCCAGCCGCGGCTCGGCATGGCCGAGCCGAAGTCGGGATCGGGGGGTGCGTGCGGCCCGCCCCTCGCCATTAATTGAGGGCGGCGCGCTCAGGCGCCGCCGCCGCCTGATGGCTGGAAGGCTCCGGCCACCGCCTATGGTCGCCGGCGACGCTGCGCCAGCGACCCGCGCCTCCGGGTGTTTCCGCGGGCCACCGGAGTTGCTCCGGTGGTACGTTTTCAAAACTGTCTGAGCAGGTGTTCATCTCGGGTCTCATACTTTACTGTGCAAGCTTCAAAAATACTTTGCGGCTCAGTTATGTTGTCGTTCTCAATCCGCACATCAATTAAAAAAATGCACCGTCTTCGTGGTTCTCCGGCGCGACGCGTTGGTGCCGCGCCCCTTTGCCATGGCCCGACTCCGTCCGCGGATGTCTTTGGGTTTCTCCGACGCGGCACGATGGTATCGCGCCTTTGTTTGTTTTTCACGACGCGGCGCGACGGCGTCGCGCATTTCCTTGTCGCATGATTCCGCGTGGTGCGACGACACCACGCCTTCACGTACCAAACCACAAAGAAATCCAACATCGAAAAGGAGGTGGGTCAGCCGTGTTTGTGCGGACTGACCCCCTCTCGTTAAACGATAGCAGTTGGACATATTCACGAAGAATAAAAATCAAGGGAGTAAATGAGGGTTCACCAACAATCACAAATTAAATTCCCTACATAGTAATTGTCATTCGTTGATGATCGCAGAAAAAGGGCGGATATCGATTCCTCGATTTTCGTGTTTGTAACACACTCCCAATTCTCATGCTCATGCGTCAGAAAGGAAGAAGGGTACTCGTCGTTGGTGGACGAGCGTTCGGGGGTGACGTCGTCGTTGACGATGTTCTTCGCGAGCGACGTCTTCTCATTTGACGTGGATGTAGGTCGTTGGAGATGTTGTGGCTGTCACTTCCCTTTCCGTGCCTCGGTTGAAGAACGATGAAGAATATGGCGTCGTCGTGCTTCAGTGGCGGAAGAGACGTTCTTCGTGTTCTTCATCATAGAGAAAGAAGAAACTCAAGACTTCCTATGCTTTTTCTCCAAAGGCTCCAAATCAACTAAACTCCAACCCAAATAAAATAAGTTCTGAACTTGTTTTATTAACACAACAAATCTTATGAATTTCAAGAGTTTGAAATTTAAATTAACTCACATAATTAAATATCTCAAGTTGTCAAAATTAATGAGAAGGCGGTGGAGAGACTCATTTAATGATAAAGAGTTTCATCCACATAAAAGGAGAGCTCAAGAGTTAAGGTGGTTAAGGTGGTTTGATACTCATGTGGGCCCCACCTTATAACATCCACCCAAGGGAGGTTATGTGAAGGTGGGCCCCTCCACTAACCTCCCCTTGGAGGTTCTAACTTCCACTTCAAATAAAAATATGGCGAACACATATTTTTATTCTGTTTAATTAAAAACCCCCAAAAACGAACTTCCAAACTCGATAAAACACAACTACGGAATAGGTGTTACTAAGTAAAAACCGGCACTGCGGTTCCATCGGTGCCCTCAGAATTTTATTTCGAGCACTGGTTCAAATGATAGAAATTCCCGCTCGTTCTTTCACTGAACGTACCTGAGCCAAACTTTGGAAAATGAATCTGGGCACACCGGGCCTCGGAATCAGGCACCTTCAGAAACTGTGTTCTTGTAAAATCTCAAAAAAAATTACGAAAAAAATTCCCTTGAAATTTCCAGGTCTTTACATTACTCCCACTTCAGGGATTTACATCCCCGTAAAGCTTCAACACAAACAAGGGTCACAAAAGCGGTATTGAATACGCACATGAGCCTTCCACTCCCATGTGCTTACCTGGAGGTTCCGTACTACCAAATAAAACACACCCGAGGAATCGATCATACCCATAGGATCCGCTCCTATCGAATCTCAATCCCCACAGGAACCTCCATGAAAAACACCTCATCGCCATCGTCCAGCTCTTCATGGTCGTTGATATGCGAAGGGTCGAGCACATATCTCTTCAGTTGAGATAAGAGGAAGTCATCGTGCACCTAGTGCAACTGAGGTGGATGGGTCAAGCAGTAAACCACCTCGCCTACCCAGCTGTGGACCTAGAAAGGTCCGTTGAACCTCTGAGTGAACTTGCCGCCTTGGACACATCTCTATAAACCTCGTCGAGGTGAGACCCGTATAAGGACTTGATCATCATCATCGAACTCTAGAGGTCTCCAATTCCTGTTAGAATTGGAACTCAAAAAGACTGTTGCCCCGAGGGTAAGGTTGAATGACTCAAGAGTGATCGGTTGCACCCTCCTGTGAAAGAGTTTTTCTTGTGCTGTCTGGGGTTTCCTTTTCGCCGACCAAGGAAAACCCTTCTCGATGTTTGCCTAAAACTGTCAATTTGAGTATGAACAGTTATAGCCTATTACATACTCAAACTAACGACGTAAGGCCTCGACACTGCCACCATGATATTCCAACCGAAAATCTCACCTCAAGGGTTTGACCACACCGTCGGCGTAAGTGTGATTATCGAGTCACCTCCCATGGTATCTTCAGACGTGAGGGTCAAGTCCACGTCTTACCGGAAACTCTAGGTCTGGGACAAGATTTGTGAAAGTTAGGACTGATTCATATCGACGTCTGTTACTACAACATCTAGTAGTGGACACAGACTGTCCCTTGAATCATTTTTAGATCCATTGGGTCACACTCCTTGACCGCATGCAGCCGCACTCTTCCTCCGCTCTCCAGCTCCCTGAGCCTGACGGGGATAACTAGGGTGGGTGGTTGTAGCATGTTATGATGTACACCACCTCATGCTGCCCTCATAGCTCTGCCTACACATTTGCTGCTTCGCAGACTCATCTCTCCTTTAAGCTTCCTCTTCTTTAACATTTAACACGCTCGAGTCTCTAAGACGGGAGCCGGTTTCTTGTTTCTTACTACACTGTGCAGTCTTCATTTGCTCCAGGATGATCTGTACCTTCTTTTATTAAGATCTGAAAGAGCTGCTAAAATTTCTCCTCTGCCCAAAAGAGAAACTCGGCCTCATCCCCTGGATGAACCATGCCCATTGCCTAATACAGTAAATCCTGACATGAATGATGTATTCATGCCATAGATGATGTCGTAAGGCCTCGACGTAACTACTAAGAGATCCAACTATCACTCTCGCCTCCAAGGGTCGAGTCACATTGTCGGCATCAGTGTGAGGTCACTGGGTCTCCTCCAGTAGAAATCTCGAAAGTGAGGGTCAAGTCAACAGTTTAACCGGGACCACTCAATATCAACCAAAAAAAGGATAGGAAAGAAAACAAATATAAGTGTCTTTTTATTATTACAGCTCATAGTACAAAGACATAAATACAATAGCAACATGGAACTAGAAGTACAAGGGACATATCCACTAGTTCCGCTCTTGTCCACCTGCTCCCGGTGCTCTACTGCCTTGTCCACTGCTCGACTGTTGCTCAAGAACTTGTCTCTGTTTCTGCCATGGTGGCTCCTCCAACGCCTGTGGATCAACTGTACGAGGAGTAGGACAGTCACGTTTCAGGTGTCCCTTCCCGGCGCATGAGTAACACTGTCTATTTCTGGCACGCCTGGATCTGACCCCACCCCGGGTGCCCCGCACCACCGATCCTAAAACCCGAGATCGTCCAACTGCTGGTATGGTCCTCCCGGACCTCTGCATCATCTGTCTACTGCCCACAGATGACTCGACTATTGATCAAAAAACACGCGGGAAAGGCAGAAGCTCCTGTACACACTCGGGGTGTAGAGCTACTGGCACAAACTCCACCTTGAAGAAGGTCTCGAAGTCTTCCCATGAGAAGGTCATCCCGTTGAAAAACTGAAAGAAGTGGCTCCACCACCTGCCTGCTACTGCCTGAAGAAGGATGGCAACAAAGATCACCATGAAGTCTGCCGGAATCCCCACTAGCCTGAAGACTCTCACCACAGCCTCCAGCCAAACCTCAGTTGCCTGCGGGTCCGTCTCTCACCGGAACCTGGGTGGCCTCTGGCGTTGGAACTCGTGCAGTGCACTCAAGTGGCGTGCATCGCCTACTATTGGGGCTGGTGGTATCAGTGGCCCAACGTATGGTAGTACCGCCGGTGCCTCCACTGGTGCCTCAAATGCAAGAGGGCCATGTACTGAAGCCTCGTTGCTCGACAGGCTGTCAGTACGCACATCCCTCTGGGCTCTAACTGGTCGTTCGAGAAAAGGCATCCTGAAAGAAACAACGTGAAACGGTCAAACAATTATACCTGGTGAGCTAACCTGGTTTGAGTTGATATTTAAAGAAAACTTCTGGAAACACACACGCTATTAGTGTTTTTGTGCACAAAGTCAGAAATCAGTTGTCAGGGTCCTGGTGTATGGATACGTCGGTCACCCGCACCAACACTGGACTCCCTGAACTAAAAACCACACTCGGTTCTCTTAACACTATTGCTTCACAGAAAGAAAATATCAGAGTTATAAGTTCTACAATAGAACCGACTCCTTTGATAACAATTTGTCACGACCCGCCCTCAGGGCCCAGGTCGTGACTACCCCATGCCCGCCTTCCATAGGCCAGGGGCTGGCGACTAGCACCAAAGGCATAAATCCTGATAATTGAGAAGGCATTGCCTTTATATAAGAAAACAAAACACCACAGAGTACAAGAAGAAGCAAAACACTAAGTACAAAAGATAGTGCTGGAAAGTAAATGGTCCAGAATACAAACCCAAATGAAAGAACAACTACAGCTAAACAAAGTACAATAGAAAAAGACAACAGCTGTAAGAAAGGAAGCAGCTCCTGGGTCGTCCTCCTCTGATCCTACCTGAAGGGTAGGTACATATGGCGCAGCATCTAGATCGTCCACCACGGATCATACCTGAAGGGTAGGTACAGATAGCTTCCACAACACTCTCGCCCGTCAACCTCCTTCGAGTGTCGTCTCGCCGTGATGTCCACCTCCGGGTACTGACTCGTCATGTAGTCCACCTCCGGGTACCGTCCAGTCCTCGAACACTCGGCCTTCGTCAGCACTGCCGTCGTCTGCAACCAACACAACGAGGTGCGGGCATAGCCTGTGCAGGGGTGAGTATAACGATACTCAGTAGGGACCCTGAGACCCTCAAGGTCTCACTAAAACCAACAAGGATAACCACAAATAAGGTCTCAATAGAAGACCTCCACTTAGGTATATTCCCATACATATACCTAAGTTATCAAGTAACCCATCTCAATCATGAGAAAACACAAAGATTGTGAAATCAATGGATAACCACTACCCAGGTATATGCCCATACATATACCTAAGTTATCAAGTAACCCAACTCAATCATGAGGTACACACAAAGGTCAAAAGTCTCAGCTCAAACCAGGATTTTCATTATCAAAACCGTAACTGCTGAAGAGCTCCGTCTCTGGAGTGTACATTGGTCCTGTCACGACTCCGAGGTACTGATCACTAACCTAAGACTGCTGAGGTACTCCTCCTGTCGAGTACCGCGGGTCAGCCACCCAAACACAGTAGTGCTTCCCACCGAGGTATGTCACCCAAACACAGTAGTGCACACCCCCTAGTAGCCTGCTGAGGTACTCTCCGGACAAGTACCACGGGTCTGCACTATCACACAGGTAGTGCTCTGTCTTCCATGGTTCTGCAGCTCACAAAGTAGTGCTCCGTCCACTGGGCTAGTCGACTCACTCCAAGTCGAGTCGGTCAAGTAGTCGTCAGGTCTCAGTCGGCTACACTGTCTCCGTACTCTGCACCCTCATCTTCGGGAGGGTCCGCTCCACGAGCTACAGGTCAATACTCCAAGTATCTCAAAGTCGCACGAAGAAGTATCTCAAAGGACCGCCTCGTCATAGGGGTCTCAACACAACAGATGGCGGGTCAATCGGACACCCAGTCTGTGAGTTACTAGACATTTCGTTCCAGGGGCCCGGTTGGTTTCGTGAGCGAACCAATCCTGACCATATCTCAACTGTACCCCGAACTCTCATAGGGAATAATCATAGGGACCGTTTCCCAACGTGATCAACAACACCGCTGACGGTTCGTCAAACGGACGTCCTGTTTGAAAAATATCAGCATTCCCGTTCCAGGGGCCCGGTTGGATTTCGGGTACAATCCAACCCGGACACTATCCAACTATATCGAAATCTCAGGAGATGTATGCCAAAAGTTCCGTCTCATCAAGAGGAATTTAATGAGATAGACGGTGCGTCAATCGGACGCCCGGTCTGTGAGTTATTGGATTTTTCGTTTCAGTGGCTCGGTTGGATTTCGTGAGCGAACCAACCCAACCTCACTTCGATGGCATCCAAACCTCGAGTGGAGTAATCCAAAAGATCCGTCTCACTTAGAGGAATCCATCAAAGTCGATGGCACGTCAATCGGACGTCCGGAGATCAAGATATCTGTGTTTCCGCTCCGAGGGCCCGGTTGGTTTCGTGTACGAACCAACCCGGCCGAACACAAAGTTCTTCGAAACCTTGAGTGTAATATACAGACACGACCGTCTCGTTCCAAGGATCTCTACGCAACTGACGGTGCGTCGATCGGAGGTCCGTAGCCCATGATATGGGCATTTGACTGAAACTTGTCCGAAATCGGGGGGTCTGGGCCCGGACTGACCCGGCCCGTCCCCCCTGGGTCGGCCCAAACCATGTCCGACCCGACTGGACCCGGCCCGGCCCGGTCATCGCGGCCCGACCGACTCTATCGGGCCCTACCAGCCAGCTGCGGCTTGGCGTGGCCGAGCCGATGTCGGGAGCGGGGGGTGCGCGCGGCCCGCCCCTCGCCGTTAATTGAGGGCGGCAGCGCAACCGCTGCCGCCAATTCTTCCGCCGCCGCCGCCTGGTGGCCGGACGGCTCCGGCTGCCGCCTCCGTTCGCCGGTGATGCCGCGCCGATGACCTACGCCTCCGGGTGTTTTTGCGGGCCACCAGAGTTGCTCCGGTGGTCCGTTTTCAAAACCGTCTGAGCTGGTGTTCATCTCGGGTCTCGTACTTTACTGCGCAAGCTTCCAAAATACTTAGCGGCTCCGTTATATCGTCGCTCGTCAATCCACACATCAATTAACAAAATGCGCCGTATTCATTGTTCTCTGGCACGACACGTTGGCACCGCGCCCCTTCGCCGTGGCCCGACTCTGTCCGCGGATGTCTTCGGGTTTCTCCGACGCGGCGCGACGGTATCACGCCTTTGTTTGTTTTTAATGACGTGAAGCGACGGCACCGTGCATTTCCTTGTCGCATGATTCCGCGGGGTGCGACAGCACCACGCCTTCCTTTACCAAACCACAAAGAAATCCAACATGGAAAAAGGAGGGGGGTCGGCCGTGTTTGTGCGGACCGACCCCCTCCCGTTAACCGATAGCAGTTGGACATATTCACGAAGAATAAAAATCAAGGGAGTAAACAAGGGTTCACCAACAATCACAAATTAAATTCCCTACCTCGAAATTGTCATTCGTTGACGATCTCGAAAAAAGGGCGGATATTGATTCCTCGATTGTCGTGTTCGTCACACAGTCCCAATTCTCATGCTCATGCGTCGGAAAGGAAGAAGGGTACTCGTCGTTGGTGGACGAGCGTTCGGGGGTGACGTCGTCGTTGACGACGTTCTTCGTGGGCGACATCTTCTCCTTTGACACGGATGAAGGTCGTTGGAGATGTTGTGGGCGTCGCTTCCCTTTCCATGCCTCGGTTGAAGAACGATGAAGAAGATGGCGTCATCGTGCTTCAGTGGCGGAAGAGACGTTCTTCGTGTTCTTCGTCGTAGAGAAAGAAGAAACTCAAGACTTCCTAAGCTTTTTCTCCAGAGGCTCCCAATCAACTAAACTTCAACCCAAATAAAATATGTTCCTAACTTGTTTTATTAACACAAAAAAGCTTATGAATTGCAAGAGTTTGAAATTTATATTAACTCACATAATTAAATATCTCAAGTTGTCAAAATTAATGAGAGGGAGGTGTAGAGATTCATTTAATGAGAGAGAGTTTCATCCACATAAAAAGAGAGCTCAAGAGTTAAGGGGGTTAAGGGGGGTTGATACTCATGTGGGCCCCACCTTATAACATCCACCCAAGGGAGGTTATGTGCGGGTTGGCCCCTCCACTAAACTCCCCTTGGAGGTTCTAACTACCAATTCAAATAAAAATATGGTAAACACATATTTTTATTCAGTTTAATTAAAAACCCCCAAAAACTAACTTCCAAAATCGATAAAACACAACTTCAGAATAGGTGTTTCTAAGAAAAAATCGGCGCTACAGTTCCATCGGTGCCCTCAGAATTTGATTCCGAGCACCGGTTCAAAAGATAGAAATTCCCGCTCATTCGTTCACTGGATGTACCCGAGCCAAACATTGGAAAATGATTCTGGGCACACCGGGACTCGGAATCAGGCGCCGTCAGAAACTGCATTCTTGTAAAATCCCAAAGAAAATTAAGAAAAAAATTTCCTTGAAATTTCCGGGTCGTTACAATATTAAATATAAAATATTGAGAGAATAACATTAACACTAATTTATTCAATATTAATTGATGAATTTATGAGAATGAAGTACACTTCTGAACTATATAAAATAATTTAAATTAAAATATGTCGCATCAATCTGTGATACTAATACTGTAATTTTTGTTAATGATTAAGGGTATTGAAGTAGGAGTATAAGAAGGCAATATTGATCAGATCCATAAAATACATATGCATCAAAGAGAAAATTATAGGATTTCTTTGATATATCTATATCGTAGAGAAAAAATGGATACCATAGAATGATGAAAAAATATTAATCTTGGTTTAGAATTCAAATATCCAAGTAAAGAGCATGTCCAACTCACTGAAATATTATATGATACTTCTTATAAGTATGATGCATTAAATGAATCGTGGTTCTAGTATAAAAAATACCATTTAAATTTGGTTCCACCTCTATAAAAATTTACATACCATTCAGGATGACATAAGACATTGGGATGTAGTAAAAATATCTATTCACATGCATCTTAGAGAGAAGATACTAGTAGATGCGGATGATACATTCCCACTAATTATTTTTTTTCATTAATAAATTTCAATAATTGAAATATATTATCGATAATTTGTGATGAAATGATTGTTAAATAATGGAAGGAGAAGGACTTCAATGTGGGGGTTTGGAATGGTAAAAATTTATTATGGTGAAATTATTATTAACAAATAGTATTTCATGATTTGGTATGGTTTGGGTGGACATCAAAATATTTAAAATTATTAAAATTATTTTTATTCGGGTTTTATGATAGTCAATCTAATAAATAATGTACAACTAAATAAAATTCGGGAATACTAACTCACTCTTCCCCTTATTTTTCCTTTGCTTCATCCAATGGTAAATATAGAAAAAATAACTAGTTCAACTCTACTATATTTATATAAATATCCCAATGATTCCATCTACATATCATCACAATGGATCATTTAACATAAATTATAAATATGTAGCTTCCATTCTGTTGACATACTAGATGATCCAATTCATGTTTTCCCTGTGTTATTCCCCAAGATGTTTTATAAATTTTATGATGAATCCGATTGCATATGTAATTTATTAATGGGAACACATTATAATATACATAAGTGTTCTAATAACTAATGAAATTTTAATATTAACATTAGGATTCTCCCCCACCTTCAATTATTAGTGCTTTCCCTTTTCCAATTTTAAATGTTTATGCAAATGGGGGTTTAAAGCAATATAAATTTAGTTATTTACAATAGGTTTATAACCTTCCCAATATAATCCTATTTAGAGAGAACCTAATTTATAGAAACCCAATATCTATCGATATTCATCCTATATATTTTCTTAGGAATCCCAATATCATTATTCAGTTATAATCTATAGAACTCAGATATCATGTCATGAATGTTCCAAATATTCATACCACCCAGAAACCTGACATTGATATAAAATACAAGAACTATGAAATTCACATCTTCAAATTAATATAAATATAATCAGTTATATATTCTACTTGACATGGATCATTTATCACCTATGAATATCCTAAACTATTTTAAATATCAATATACATTTTATTTCAATCTATTCAGGATTTATTTTTTCTTAACGTCTATTTCCATGTTCCGATCACCCTCAAAACCAACTATTTTGTATATATAAATTTCCACCTCAAAATATCATTGTATGAATTTATAAATGATATGTATTCTATCTACGTATAATTTATTTATGGAAACCATTCTCATCACTGTTTTAATTGATGTGTGTTTGACTATAATTTAATATATCTAAAACAATTCCCTCATATTTTCTTTTAAAACCATTTCACCACCAGCCTATATATAAACATATTCCTTCCATAATAAAATACCATCAAACAAGAGTATCTTTTGTGACCAGTTAACTTAACCCATTTTAATAAATATGAAAACTCCAATGGAACATTATAATAAATTCAATAAAATTCATATTTATTATATGACTCCCACTACCAAGAATCAATGCATAAAACCAATTCATTCTAGATCTCAGGCTCCCATACAAAAAAAAATAAATACATAATACATGCCACAACTAAACCACAGTAAAAATTTTATAAACCAATAAGACGTATATAAATATTCATATAAGAATTCTATTTGTTATGTTGTAACTATTGGTGATGAATATTGCAGGGAGTCACCTTCTGATTCACTAAAATTTTGATCATTCCATTGAGTTTCACCATACCTTCAGCACATCGGAA
This sequence comes from Viscum album, assembly GCA_963277665.1. Taxonomy (NCBI): domain Eukaryota; kingdom Viridiplantae; phylum Streptophyta; class Magnoliopsida; order Santalales; family Viscaceae; genus Viscum; species Viscum album. The sequence goes on from OY728142.1 coordinate 613,928,857, forward strand.
CAACTTTCCACAAATACTGTTTTAATTTCAATTTCAATCATGTAAACTCTCTACAAAATATTTCCTTCTCATATATTTATTTAGATTTACATGGACAAGGCCCATTGATTTATAATTCTAAAATTCTATTTTCACTATATATTATACTTTTTTAAAACCATCTCCTTGAATGTATCATTTTATGATATATTTATCTTCTAATTGACATCATCCCAGAGTAAAAAAACAATACTTTTAATCTCAATTTCGTATAATGAAATATCATTAGCCTTACCTTTTATATTTTTCCTATTCATGGAATCGAAATATACATTATAAAGATATAAAAAAATTATCTTTATCATTCACATGTTTTCCCAACAAATTTTGTTTTATAATTTTGATCCCAACGGTGTTTATGTACATATAAAAACTATGTATTCAATGAAATTATGTGCTTCTTACCCAAATTTCACTATAAATATTAATGAGAAACTTCATTCCCTCTTTATTACCAATTATAATATATATTTTATTAGTGTCATAAATATTTTTTTCCATTTGGATTCCCTTTTTTTGTGAAGTAGTTCAAGAGGTACCTTTGTCAATATTCACCATGATTATCCAACAATATGAATTTTAAATTCATTTTATTCTTCCGTCATGGATATCCATTTAACAGAAACTCTAACCACCAGGGACATAGGATTTATGATGTAAATGAATTCCTTAAATGTTTTATAATTAAGGAATGTGAAAATTAGAAGAAAAATATAGATTAAGATAAGAAATTAATAGGACTATAAACATCTAGAGGTGCATGACCCGTCTACTGGTTCCTTTTCTTCCATCCATTAATTTAAAGTAAAAGCATCATTTTATGATATTTTATAAAAATATCATAACATATGATCTATATCCCATAAAGAATAAATATACACATTTATACACAAAAATATTTGTTCCTTTCACTATGGTAAACATGTCAAAATTTAAACAACCTAGGACTATTGGATGGTATGAAACTGAATATTTTTAGGCACATAATCTTCCCATCAAAATTTTTTTTAATCCATTTTTAACATTCTACAATGAAAATTATTTATTATCATTTCCTACACTATTTTTGAAAACTTTTTTTTATCTTTCTTCATCCATCTATCCGATGAAAATAAAATTCATTCATTAACATGAGATTTGTCAAAATATATTTAATTTCATTTAAAACAATATATCATTTATATATTTTTTGAAATGTTTTTATTTAAAATGATTTTTAATATTATCTATGTATCATAAACTAGTATGGTAATTTATGAAGGTTATTTTGATGACACTATTTCATCTATTATTATAGGGTATATAAGAAATTTATGAAGAAATAGTTGTTCCACTTGAACAATAATTACATCCTAGAAGAAAGGTATATGTTATTGATGATATTTGGTGGATTTTTTTCATCCAAATATTTTGACAGTTCCAAATCCATGGAAATATTAAATTTTTAATATTAATAATGTTTTTAAATAATTAATTATAACTTAATTGAATATGTAGCTATGGAATGGTCATCCATGGATATTGTAGAAAGCTGAAAAGGTTGCATGGTTGAGAGGTATACGAATAGAAATATGACAACATGGGGAAAAGAAATGGAAATGAGGTAGTACAATATAACTGTGTGGTGTATGTTAAAAGGTTCCTGTATCCAATGGATTGGTGTAACCATTTTATATTTCTAGTCATGGATTTCACACTGATTTTATTACTATAGAGGAATTTCAAAATAAATTATCATGTTAGAATAGAAATTAATTTCAATATTATATAATAGGGTTCAAAAATAATAATATAATAGAGATCAATGTATTGTTCACTCTTCCACTTTAATGATTCTAATTACATATTATAAGAACCAATCCATATCGATTTGTTATGTGAGACTATGATTTATTAATTTCAAGATGATTCTATTATCAATAAGATTACCCGAAAACAATAAAAATTCATGTGGTTTTTGAAGGGAAAAAATATTAGGTTCCACCATTCCATAGTGGATATCAATTCCCCCAAACAGTCCTATAGTCATTCTCATGATGACACAAGTGTAGTATAACTTTTTATAATACATTTTAGTTTCTTTTGGGGGCCATGAACTTTGGGATGTCTTCACCCGATTGATAAATGGTTTCACCACAACCCTAAAATGAATTGTGAACATTCAAAATATTTTTTATGATGATCTAATCAATATAAAATGATTATGTGAATTATATTTTTGGATAATGATTTTTACTAGAATTAACACCATATAAGGGATTCCATGTCATAGAATCATGATGAAGATATATACTACAATGCAGTTTTGAAGACTATGTTTGTGATAATATATTACCTACATAAAACTATATTTCAAAATTAATTATGTTCATTACATTTATATCGATTTTACTTTTTTATTATCATATAACAAAACCATTTTAGGTTTTGAGATACATAGAATGATATCAAAGGACTGAGACAAATTTTTATTAATCATATCCAATATATTAAGGTATGATATTTTGTATGATTATAAATTCTATTAAAATAATTTTTTAATGTTGAAAAAATATTAGATGAATGAGAAAAGTATGTATTCTAAATTTCTAAAAATAATTAACATAAATACCATGTTGATCCATGTAATTTAGGAGAGAAGTTTAAGGTGTCCATAATTTCATCAAAATAGAGGTAAATTGAGTTGTGGGTTCATTTAGAGCTTTTAAGTGGTGAGGTTCCCACTTTGTGTGGTCTATAAACTCATTGTGTCAATGTGGTCCCTGTGATTTTTTTTAATTGTACACATATGGATTTTGGAACATTGATATATTACCCTGCATGCTCCCTGAAATATCATTGTCTACAGGATCCAATTAAAAAAATCTTTTGTCTATGATTTATCCCTTTAACCTCTTCACATCTTAAATAAAATAGAATAATTTTACTAAATGTGTAACATTATTATTGAAAAGTGTGAGTTTTAAATTAAAAATACCCTGATTCACACCACCTCTTAGAGTATTAAAACTATTTTGAACTAGAAACGTATATCATAGTCAATGGTTCATAGTGGAATTTTATTTACCTGTTATGATATAAATGTTTTCCCAATGAAATGGAATCCTAATATCTAAATTAGAAAATTTCATACTATAAAATAAATATAATGGATAACTAATTTTATTTCACTTAGAATGGGTGTGAATATTTTTTCTATACAGTGTATCTCAACAACTATGTACCTGAAATCATTATTAGAAATATTTCATAAAGATTTTTATTCTGATGCTAGTGTGATAAATGGTTTGTTGGTTCTGGGAAAACTATATATACAGAAAATTAATGCCTTGAAAAAATTATCATGACATGTGAGAAAAGATTCTTATTATCTATAATGGTGATTCAAAGGTGTAAGAGAATAAGTTTCATGTGTTAGAGAAGATATACATAGATATTGTAATGTAACATCCCAGGTAAATAAATAATATTACATTATAAAATTTTTCAATATTTTTGAATAAAATGTTAATACTACTTTAAAGGGAATGCTATGCTCGATGACGTACCCAATACGCAACAACGAGTTTCTTTGAAATCTTACATTGCACACTAATAATATAATAATATTTTAGTAGTTAATGCCTATCCATTGTAACGGAAGGAATGAACAAAAATAACTACAATATTATTATATATTTTTGTCAAATATTTTTATTTTTTCCAATAAATGTTAGAGGCTTAAAATGCGAATGAATCCAATTTTAAGCATAAATCTTCTAATATTTTTTAAAAGGTAGATTAACCGCATTTTGATGGATAACCCTATTTAAATATACTTTTTAAGATTTTATATTTTATATTTGACAAAATAAAATCCTTCTTTAGAATCCGGACATCAAAATTTACTTTGTGAAATTTTTTGTTATTTTTCTGATAAAGATCATTTTTAGTGAAAATGTTGTATTTTAATTCAAAACCACTTTTTAATAATATTTATTTATATGGATAGATTATATTTTTGATTGATATTAAAGGGTATTTAGAATATATTTTCACCATTTAATCCAATGGTGGTCATTGGAATTAATTTCACTTTGAAATTGGACAGAAACTAGTGTCAATCTTTTAGTAGATATTGTTTCTTAAAAACACGCTATTTGTATTGACAGTGGGAATGAATTATTAAATTAATTAATGCAACTTATATATTTTGAATTTTGTTAAATATAAATCATTTTTGAATTCGGAATATAAAATATACCTTAAGGTGAATTTTTGGTATTTTTCTGAAAAACATCAATTTTTGATGAATAGTGAAAGCACTAAGTGGTAGTTAAAAAAACTGATTTTTTCGTTTAAATGAAACTTTACCACTTATGTGATTTTATTTTCAAAAATCTGACATAAATGGTTATCATTAGAAAGTAAAATGTGGTTCAATGTAATTAAATTATTTTTTTGGTGAATATTAACTTTTAAGTTTTATTAATCGCGATTAAAGTTAATTAGTGTAATTTAAAGTAAAGATAATGTTATAATAATATTAAGTGAGCTTGAAACATGTCCTACCATTATTGTATGAGTCATGCCCAACCTAGACCATCCATGGGTCAACTTGGGGACCCCATGGAGCCACTTTGTTTTTGGAAAATGACATTAATAACTATTTATTTAAAGTTAAAATTAAAATGTCACAAAGATGTATTGTTTTCATAAAACAATTTTTACATGGGGTTATACAAGTAATATTTTTTACTATAAATATTCATTATAAATATAAAAATATTTCCTACTTCATGAAATTTTTTTTATAATTTTTAGAAATTAAATATATTAAATTATTTATGAGAGCATGATGATGCAGCGATTACCTCAGTATTTAACGATTTAAATAAAATGAAAAGATAATGTAAAATCTAAGACCTGCACTTGTAAAAATCCTATTGTATGTGTGTATTTAGAACTATTATAACCTTATCCTAGAAATATATAATTTTGGGACTTTTGAAATCTGAAAAGCATTTTATAATAATGTTACTTTTCAAGACATTCAAAGAGTGCCCCTCCTCTCCTCTTATAAAAGGCCCCCACCTCTACCACCATACCCACACCTCTCAAGCCTTTGGCTCGGACAAACCCAGCCCATTTTTCCTCTCCACATATATATATTACTCATAGAAGCCTCACTTTGGGCATAAGTCTTTCCAAGGAAGCCTTTGAGCTCAAATAAAAAAGAGTTACCCGATTTAAATATAATGACTTCCCTAGTGTTCTTTTGTGTTATTTTGCTTCTCCAACACCCTAAATTTTTTTATTCCTTTATTTTGTAACAACACCAGTATATTCAATATACTTGGACATTTTTACAAGACGTATTCGAGCTACACTTACACACACATCCGTCTAATGGTAAAATATCATACACTGTTTATGTGGATGGCGAATTACTAACACACGAAATGATGATTGTTCAATATTCATTTAACACCTTTAAAGGTGGAAATTATGATGTCACTGAATTTTATATATGATATATATGGTATTTAGGTTTTCTATATTCTTCTTTATTTAAAATTGAAAACATACTGTTCTACTTTTCATGTTGTGCAAATGCGATAATTTCATACGAGGAAGTGTGGACTACCGCCCCCTCAAGTGATCTGACTCGTTCATGCAATACATGGAATTTATAAAGAATAAAATTAATGAACATATGTGACCTATAAAACATATATATTATACTTGAATTATAATATATATATAACTCTCAATTAATTTTAATTCCATTAATATGTCAAAGAAATGAAAGTAGCGTTCATGCGTACGTACGGCCTACCGTCTCCATGAACGGTGCATTTCATTTCTTTTTATCTCCAAATTTTATGGAATAGTATAAAATGAATATTTACAGGATATATATGATATTTAAATCATTAATACTATTCTAGAGATGATTTACATATAACTACATGGACTATCATTTTCAAACAAGTTCATTTTTGACTCATGTTCCCAGCATCGACAAAAACGTATGATATGAACTCACATTATTACCCAATTATTATAACATTATAATATGTGATATGAAATGAATAATAATCTTTAAAGGAGTACCATAATCAATTTTAAATTTACCACAGTTTATTATTGAGGAATATAATGAAACGAACAAGACATGTTGGACTTGAGGTAAGGGATCCTACCTCTCCCTTTCTTTTTAGGTACCTTTTTATGTAACTTACTTTAATCTCCTCTTTTATATGTCAGGGGATGTTATATTAAATTCTTATTTATGTAAATTTTATGTTAATATTTTGAGAGACCCTATTTAATCTCATAAATCCTTTTTTGGTTGTTTTAAGTGGCGTCGTTAGGCTGGTAAGTTTTCGTAAGGGATTTTTCATCTCACTTTTAGTCCCGTGTGATTTATGCTACATTGGCCACTATTTACTTTTTTGTGGTTTATTTACTGACCATTATTTTACTATTTGTATAATATACTCTCATTTTAGGTTATTTACATCTTCATTTTATGACCCTTCTTTCATGGAGTGTACGTTTCGAAGGTTTCCCAAATTGGTAAGGGAACCTTTCACACTCCTCTTTTAAAAAGAGTTATTTTGTTATGTCTTTTAATTGAAATCTTTTTATGTTGGGATATGTTCTTCTATATACTTATTGATGAAAGTTATATGTCCAAGTGATGAGATACCATTTTCTCTCTCATAATCAAATTTTATGAATTTTAAAGTGACGCCGTTAGGCTGTCGAATTTTTCCAAGGGAACTTTTTAACCCAATTTCGATTTATTCGGGTTCAACATGTAGTTATTGAATATGTTATCCTTTAAATATGTTTGAATGACCTTTGATTGTTTTACACTTAATATCCAGTTACATTGGGTGTATTTATATTTGTCACACATAATTTTGAGATTGATTTATCCTTAATTTAAGGATACCTTCTTTATAAGGGATTTCATCTCATTTTACATTTCTGTTGAGAGTTCATTGTGGTTATGCACCAATTCACCCTTATATGGTGTATATACTGTCCTTTGGAATATTATATCATGAATCCATTTATTCTCATAATATTATAAATTTCGTATTAAATGTTATTCCTCAAATATTGTATTCAAGTGTCTCTAATTTTGGTAAAAACCCTATATCTAAAATATCGCTTTAAATGTTTTAATAATTTCATATTATTAATATACATGTTTTAAAAATGTTTTTAAGGATTTATTTATATGGATATTATGGTTTTAAAATGATAAAATCTTCAAGGTGGTATGGGACACTTTGATTTAAAAACCTCTTTATTAAATGTTTTAAATGGTTTTGAAAATGGTTTTTTTGGAATGGAATCATTATTTCAATATCTTAAAATGTTATATTGTTATTGCAATGTGGTAATGTTATAATTCCTTTATGCTTATGTTATATGCTATGATTATGTTAATGTTCTTGGGCATTGTTTATGAAGATGGGTGGTTCCGTGATATACTATGGGCGGGTGAGTCCGATATAGATCTCCAATGCATTGTGTAACACAAAGGGGTTAAACATTATGGTTTCTCCGAAGAGATTTAGGGAATATACTATGATGGGTATTCCAAACGTAACCATGAGGGTTACTCCCTACGTAAGAATGTTATGAATGCCTCATGTTACCTTTGTGTCTTATGATTTCTATGAGTTATTTGTAAATCTAATGATTTCATGAGGTATGTTAAATTTATTATGTTTTATGTGTAAAGTATGATTTCATTGATTCATATGTATACATGGACTAATGTTTTCTTTCTATATTGTTATAACCCTTACTCAGCTTTTTATGCTCATCCCATGTTTTTTTGAGATGTTTTTCATAGGACAAAAAGTTTATTGAGGTCACGGATGGGATCAAGGATATGTCAGGATATCTAAAACAAAGAACTAGACATGACTCTTTTGTTCATGAGTTTTTATTTGGTGAAAAAAATGGAAGCTGAGTAGATGTGTCTACTTTTTAATCTTTGAGATGTAATAGTTATGTCCTAATTCTCTAAAACACTAAACCTGAAAATATCCTCAATGTGAATTATTCATTTAATTCAATAATAAGTAATGTTTAAGTCTGAGGCCTTATAGTTCGTATCAGAGGTCGGTTTAGATAACTTTGGATGTTAGAGTGTTGTTTATGCATAAGTGACAAGTTGTTTATAACCACAATGGTTATTATATTAGAGAGAGTCATTGTTATTTTTTAATGTTGGAATGAGTTTGAGATAAATCGGATAATTATATCTTAGTGTTTATCTTCCTCTTTAGTACATGATGATTTTATTGATATACTGACACTGACCTTTTTGGATTTAGTAAATGGATGGATCTAGCAGGCACCAATGTGACAATGGGTTTGAAGGAAAATGTGGTGGTTCTCTGATTAAGAGACTGTATGAAAAAGGGGATTCAATGAGAAATATCATGGTTATTCTAAACCAACTATCAGGAGTCATGATCAACCCCTGGAACCTTGGTGAGTTCTCTAATGCATCATGTACGAGAGAACCAACTCGATGTGGATGTTCAGGTAATAATTATAATGGTAACCATTACACTTTTGAGGTAATTATGGGTTACAATATGTTATGATGGAATATGAAAGGCATGGGATAAAATTGAGGTTAAATTATGTTATGGTTATTTTTGATGATTTTATCTCATTTTGGGGATTATTTTAAGAATTAAGTAGTTTTGGAAGAACGACAACACACAGACCGTGTGACAACCCATCACGTCGGACAAATTGCGGGAATCAAACCCACAACCAAAGTGTGACTGGTCTTTATCACCTACCACAGGACTATGTGAAGTCCCTGGTTGGTTTGACTAATTAGTTTTAGTTAGATGATTTTATTAATTAATAGTAAGTTGATTTTGGGTTTTCTATAGAAATTATTGACCTATTATGAAAGATATATGATTAGGTTAATTTCTTTTCAATACAAGACACTAAGAGAAGCTGATGTTATTTGAAGATAAATGTTATGATTTACTTCATAAGACTATGTGATTAAATCCTTCAAAGATTTGGATTTCAATCATAGTTTTGTTTACTTTGATGAATTTTATGGATATATTTTTATTGAATGGCCTTTTTTGAACTTTGGGGACTATTTGACAAATTTTTGGGATTAGGAGTAGTTTTTATTTTTGTAAAAAAAATTGTCCATTTTGGGATTATCTAATATTTTACTAGCCTTTTTGGTTTTGGTTTTGTTTAATGACTAAAGACATGGGAAATGTATAGTTCTATTTTTTGGATTTGGTGATTCTCAAGAAGTTTATTATAACTCTCTTAATGTGAGAAAGTCATCCTAAGTACTCATCATTTGGAGGAAATATGTGTTTGTGTAAGAAATGTAGTAAAAGTTGAAAGTCATCATGAAAAGTATGTTCCCTTATGTTTTAGTTAGGCTCATAAATAAATTCCACAATGAAAAGTAACTTAAAAACAAAATGATGTCTGTTAACTTTTCCTACTGGGTAATCAAATACCGTTTAACCCATCACCAGTTTGTGATTTTCTGATGGTTAAATTTCTCCTAAACATGGTTTCTATCACTCTACCTTAGAACATGAGCCTTTGTTTTTCCTTCAATATCCATATATTCATACTTGGAATCCTAATATGGGTTAACTCTGGTGACCTTTGTACTTCTCTCCCTTTCTTTTAAAGTGATAGTTTTATTGACTTGTGTTCCGATGTGGGACTTTCAATGAAGTTTCCAAGCCCAATTTTGAAATTTCAAGGACTCAATTCCCAAAAGGGGGGAAGGATAAAACATCCCACGCAAATAAATAATATTACATTCTAACATTTATCAATATTTGTGTAATTTTTTTTATTTTTCCGATAAAGATCATTTTTAGTGAAAATGTTGCATTTTAATTCAAAACCTCCTTCTAATCTGATTTATTTATATGGATATACTATCTTTTTAATTAAGATTAAAGTTTATTTAGAATCTATTTTTACCATTTAATCCAATTGTGGCCATTGGAATTAATTTCACTTTGAAATCTGACTGAAACTAGTGTCAGTCTTTTAATAGATGTTGTTTCTTAAAAACACGCTATTTGTTTTGACAGCGGCAATGAATTATTAAATTAATTAATGCAACTTATATATTTTTAATTTCTTAAATTATACATCATTTTTTAAATTGGAATATCAAATATAGCTTAGAGTGAATTTTTGTTATTTTTCTAAAAAACATAAATTTTTGATGAATAGTGAAACCACTTAGTGGTATTTAAAGAAACTGATGTTTTCATTTAAATGAAACTTTACCACTTATGTGATTTGATTTTAAAAAATAATACATACATGGTTATAATTAAAAATTAAAATGTGGTTCCATGTTATTAAAATGATTTTTTTGGTGAATAGTAACTTTTATGTTTTATTAATCGCGATTAAATGTAATTAGTGTAATTTAAAGTAACGATAATGTTATAATAATTTGAAATGACCATGAAACATTTAATACCCTTATTTTATGAGTCATGGATGACTAATACAATCCATGGGTCAACTTGGGGACCCCATGGAGCCACATTGGTTGGAAAATGACATTAATAACTTTTTATTTAAGGTTAAAATTAAAATGTCAAAAACATGTATTGTTTTATTAAAAAAAAATTTACATGAGGTTATAAATGAAATAGTTTTGACTATAAATATTCATTAGAAATATAAAAATATCTCCTACATCATGATATCTGTTTTATAATTTTTATACATTAAATAAATTAAATTATTTATGACACCATGATGATGCATCGATTACATCATTATTTAATGATTTAAATAAAATGAAAAGATAATGTAAATTATAAGACCTAAACTTGTTAAAAACCTATTTGATTTGTGTATTTATAACTATTTTCACCTTATCCTAGAAATATATAATTTTGTGACCTTTAAAATCTGAAAATCATTTTATAATAATGTTACTTTTCAAGACTTTCCAAGAGTGCCCCTCCTCTCCTCTTATAAAAGGCCCCCACCTCTACCACCTTACCCACACCTATAAAGAATTTGGCTCATCAAACCCCAGACCATTTTGTCTCTTTAAATCCCTCTATTACTAATAGAAGCCTCACATTGGGCATATGTCTTTCCAGGGAAGCCTTTGAGCTCAAATTAAAAAGAGTTACCTGATTTAAAGGTAGAGTCTTCCCTAGTGTTCTTTTGTTTTATTTTGCTTCTCCAACACCATAACCTTTTTTTATTACTTTATTTTGTAACAAAACCAGTATCTTAAATATATTTGGATGTTTTTATAAGAAGTATTAGAGCTACACTTAATCAAAAATACTTCTAATAGTTAAATAACATACTGTTTCTGTGGATGGAAAATTACTGCCTCACGAAATGATGATTGTTCAATATTCTTTTAACACCTTTAAAGGTGGCCATTATGATGTCACTGTATTTTATATATGTTATATATGGTATTTATGTTTTCCATGTGCTTATGTATTTTATATTTAAAACATAATTTTATGCTTTTCATGTTGTGCAAATGCGATAATTTCATTCGAGGAAGTGTGAACTACCGCCCCCTCAAGTGATGTGACTCGTTCATTAAATACATGGAATGTATAAAGAATAAAATTAATGAACTTATGTGACCTGTAAAACACATATATTATACTGAAATTATAATATATATATCTCTCAATTATTTTTAATTCCATTAATATGTCAAAGAAATGAAACTAGCATTAATGCGTACGTACGGCCTACCGTCTCCATGAACGGTGCATTTCATTTCTTTTTATCTCCAAATGTTATGGAATAGTATAAAATGAATATTTACAGGATATATATTATATTTAAATCATTAATACTATACTGGAGATTATTTACTTATAACTACATGGACAATCATTTTCAATCAAGTTCATTTTTGACTCATGTACCCAACATCGACAAAAATGTATGATATGAACTCACATTATTAACCACTTATTATAACATTATAATATGTGATATGAACTGAAAAATAATCTTTAAAGTATTAAATTAAGCAATTATAAATTGAACAACGTTTAGTATTCAGAAATATAATGAAACAAACAAGACAAGTCAGACTTGAGGTAAGGGATCCTACCTCTCTCTTTCGTTTTATGTACCTTTTTTATGTAACTTACTGTAAGCTCCACTTTCTTATGATGGGGGATCTTATATTATATTCCTATTTCTTTAAATTTTATTTTAATATGATGAGAGACCCTATTTTATCTCATAAATCTATTTTTGGATGTTTTAAGTGGCGCCGATAGGCTGCCGAGTTTTCATAAGGGAATTTTCATCTCACTTTTATTCCCATGAGATTTATGCTACATTGTCCACTATTTACTTTTGTGTGGTGTATTTAATGCCCATTATTTTACTATTTGTATAATATACTCTCATTTATGGTTATTTACATCTTCATTGTATTACCCTTCTTTCATGGAGTGTATGTTTCGAAAGTTGCCCAAATCGGTGAGGGAACAATTCACACTCCCCTTTTAAAAAAACTTATTTTGTTATGTATTTTAATTGACATATTTTTATGTTGAGATATTTTTTTATATATCCTTATTGATGTAAATATTATGTCCAAGTGATGAGATACCATTTTCTATCTCATCAACATATTTTATGAATTTTAAAGTGACGTCGTTAGGCTGTCGAATTTTACCAAGGGAACTTTTTATCCCAATTTTGATTTCTTTAGGTTCAACATGTAGTTATTGAATATGTCATACTTTGAATATGTGTGAATGAACTTTTATTGTTTTACACTTAATATACAGTTATATTGGGTGTATTTTTATTTGTCACACTTAATTTTGAGATTGATTTATCCTTAATTTAAGGATACCTTCTTTTTAAGGGATTTCATCTCATTTTAAATTTCTATTGAGACTTCATTGTGGTTATGAACCAATTAACTCTTATATGGTGTATATACTGTCGTTTAGAATATTATATCATGAATCCATTTATTCTCATTATATTATAAATATCTGATTAAATTTTGTTCCTCAATTATTGTATTCAAGTGTCTCTAATTTTGGTAAAAACCCTTTAACTATAATATTGCTTCAAATGTTTTAATGATTTTTTATTATTAATATCCATGTTTTAAAAATTCTTATAAGGATTTATTTTTATGTATATTAATGGTTTAAATTTTTAAAAGATTCAAGGTGGTATGGGACACTTTGATTCAAAAATCTCTTTATTAAATGTTTTAAATGGTTTTGAAAATGATTTTTTGGAATGGATTCATTATTTCAATATCTTAAAATGTTATATTGTTATTGCATTGTGGTAATGTAATCATTACTTTATGCTTAGGTTATGTACTATGATTAAGTTATGGTTCTTGGGCATAGTTTATGAAGACGGGTGGTTCTGTGATAATCTAAGGGCGGGTGAGCCCGATATAGCTCTCCAATGCATTGGGTAATGTGAAGGTGTTAAACGATAAGGTTTTTCCGAAGAGATTTAGGGAATATACTATGACGGGTATTCCAAACGTAACCATGAGGGTTACTCCCTACGTATGAATGTTATGAATGCCTCAAGTTACCTTTATGTATTATGATTTCTATGAGTTATTCGTAAATCTTATTATTTCATGAGCTATATAAAATTTCTTATGTTTTATGAGTAAAGTATGAATCCATTGATTCTTTTGTATACATGTACTAATGTTTTCTTTACTTATTGATATAACCCTTACTGAGCTTTTTATGCTCATCCAATGTTTTTTGAATTTTTTTTCACAAGACATAAAGTTGAATAGGGTCAGGGATGGGATCAAGGAAATGTCAGGCTGTCTAAAACAAAGAACTAGACCTGACTCTATTGTTCAAGAGTTATTATTTTGTGAAAAAAAATGGAAGCTAAGTAGATGTTTCTACTTTGTAATCTTTGATATTTAATATTTATGTCCTAATTCTCTAAAACTCTAAACCTGAAAAGATCCTCAATGTGAATTATTCATCTAATTAAATAATAAGTAATGTTTAAGGCCAAGGCCTTATAGGTAATGCATCTAAATGAATTAAATGATGGTTTTTTATTATTTTACCATTATTATTTAATAAAATATTAATGTTTGAGTGGTTCATGATGTTATAAATATAAATAAATAATTACTTACACAATCATCATCCAATTAAAACATGAAATTATTAGTTATATAAGCTAAATACCCTATGGAGTTGAAACTATATAAACATAATTGTACAGTAATAAAATATTAAATGGGGAATAATAAAAATAATTCCATGAAAAAGGTGAATTCTCCTGAAGTTACAATAATACTGATAATAAAAAATTCATTTAAGGTGGAACCCAATAAAGGGGATGTTTCTGCGGTAATTTTAATCCATTACCCCAATATCAATAATTTACATAGATAATTCAATTTCAATATTCTACAGAAATGATTTAGATGTGGTAATGTATTGAATCCTGATGCATGGTTTCCAAACATAAACCTAATGATGGAGATGAAGAACCAAAGTTGTAATATTTTAAAGGGATAAAAATGAAAAGGAAACAAAATTTGAAATTATATTGGAACCTAAACTCTTTAACACAATTATATTAAATTTTATAAGAGATAAAATCATAAACGCTTGAGTATTGTAAGGCACATAGTGAAGATGTTATTTCCCCTATTTTCAACAATACAAAGGAGGAGGAAAATGATGATTATGCTTCATGAATGAATAGTATATTTGATCTTGAAAATAAGAATTATGTATGTCATAAAAAAATAGTTTTCTGAGTATTGGAATAAGGAATGATAATGTAGTATTAAATGAATACAAGATCTATATTTTACACCAAAAAATAGTATATTTCAGATTTACAAAAAGATATTTAAATACATAAACCCAAAATATAATGAAAATGAGTGATAAATTTAGTAATAAATATTAAAATTAAATAACATAGTGAGGTTATTTGTTTACAAACAAACATAGTGAAGTAAATGGTAAAATTATTTGATGAACAGAAAGATGTAACAATTGTTTTGTGACAAAAGTGTGAGGAATAATAGAGACTTATAACTCCCTATAAAATAGTGCTATATATAAAAAAAAGATACTATTGAAGTTGAATATATTTAGGTGGTCTATTGAATAAACTGTCACATTTTTATATGTGAATATTTGTATTGACTAAGGGAAATAAGTGTCTGTCAATGTGAAATCCCAATCACTGTCTCCCTATAAGAAAATTTAGTTTCATTACTCATGAAGGACTAAAAGAGATACTATTTTATTAAAATTTTATAACAATATGACTTCATACAATAATTTTTTAGATATATAGAACATTAATTATAGGTGTTCCCTATAGAAATCAAATAATTATTAAGCTCAAGAGAAACAAAATAATAATACTAATTTATTTTTCTCAAATTATTTTAATACATTTTTAGTTTTTAATGTTTTGGATGTAAGGATATTTATTTTCCTTCCCAGGTACACTTGGATATAAAAAATTGAATTAGATAATGATAACATAAAAAAGAAGTTAAGTTCTAGTAAGATGACATCAATAGTATTTCTAAGTGTGTAATTTCAAGATGAATTACATTAGATGGAGCTGGTTTTAGATAATTATCATTCTCCAACAAATATAGTATGTATGGATCCAATATCAAAAATGGCATAGATTTGAATCAAAACCACAAAATATTTTTTAATGGATATAGATATAGCTTTATATAATATTCAAGATAGTGTTATTACATCCCATTTAACATAAAATAATGACCTTATAAAAAATATGAAATATTACAAGGATGGTGTTTTAGTTTGGAAATTATGAGGGTAAACATATTTAGCTCTTGTAAGGACATTATTGGTTTAAATGAATTGAGATACATGAATATCTTACTAGATAAAGACCATATTTGAAATATTCCTAATGTGAACCAATTTTCATACTTGGGACATGTTGTGAACATCAATAATATTATCCAAATCATCATGAAAAATTTTAGGACTACTATTTATAGATTCATTCACACCAAATTGGAAAATTTACCATTTTCATGTATAAGAGTATTGATACATTAAATCTATGGAAGATGAAAAAATATTCGAGTATAATAGGCATTCCCATTTAAGGAAAAAATATTCAGAGACATGTTATGTAATAATGATTCCCTATATTTTTCTAGTCAATCACATTATCACACTCTCACATGCTTTTATTTTTTAAAAGGATTGAGATTATGAAAACCCTAAAATAATATAATAAATATATAATCAATGATTCTTGAGATGGTGAACATTGAACAATGTGGTACTATTAAACCCAAATATGTTGATGAAAAAATGTATAAATTTATGAAATTTATAATAAGACGAAATGTATGAAGTTTAATGATAAAATATTTGAGGCATAAAAATGTAATACATCTTATTCGATTTTATAAAGATTAATATCCGACTAAAAATTGATATATTCTAGATTGATGATTATTCTGAATTTCCAAATAATGTGATGGATTATTATATAAAAACACCTAGTATAATTAAACAATTTCCCATAGTTTGGACTCCAAAATTAAATAGTATCATTAAGAGGTCGATCCAAATACTAAATAATATTTCTTGATCGAAGCTCATAATGAAAATACTCCCATTCACCATTCAGAAGGATGTAGTTCCCACTTCAAAATATATCTCTAATGGGTATATTATATCACTTAATAAGAGACAAAATCATATAAATATCTTATTTAATGAAACAAAAAATAAATAATATCCAGTTTTAAGATGTATGCGGTTTATCTTAAATTATTAGAATCATTGGATTATTGAGACATTTAGAGATAAATTTATTTTCTCGATATATTTATAAAATATAGATACCTAAAATTTGTATTGAAAAAATATTTGTAAAATTATTAATATACATGTTGTGGTTTTTGTGTAAGATTATTAAATTTTAAACCATATGATCATATTTCATATATAGAAAATAACATGGTTGATGATAAAATTAATCACATTATGTCCTTATATGGGAGATCATACAAGGGTTTATAATAATTTTAATAAGAAAGATAAAATGATGTTAATATTGTAGAAACAATATTTATCAAGGTGAATAATGGAAAGGACGAAATATTTTATGGGAATAATTTTTCTGACTAGATCATTATTGTTAATGGTCAAATGATACAATAACAACATAAAACCACAAAATTCTACCATGTAGATTAAATATAATTTACTATGTTTATAGAGATGAAATTTTTACCACGGATATGCAAGAATATCTATTTCCATTTGAAAATTATCAAATAATGCTTTCTTGGTCCATGATAGAAAAAAGAACAACATCATAAACAAGTTGATTTTTCAAAAATAACTCAATGATTAGGGATACAAGATAGGGAAAAGTGATACTAATGTTAAAATAGTATTACTAAGATAAACGGGTTTCTATTCATGAGACAATTGCACCTAAGGGATGAATACAGAGTATATGGTTATTTAAAGATAATCTTGTTAATATGGGATTAAAATTGTATCATGTGGATGTCATATAAAAATTATTGGATAAAATCCTTAACAAATTTTTCTTCATTGATCAAATGGGTTTATTTTTTGTCGATTTAATTGTGAAAATGACTTTTTATAAAATATATATTTATAGGGATTTAAAAAAGTACCATGGGTATTGTATTTTAACTAGAAAAATATTTATGGATGCATGGATTCTAATAACGTGGAGTTGATAAAAACATTCACATAAATAAAGAACAAAATCAATGAATGGATATTATTATCCATGTGAATGATATATTTTTTTGAACTGATAAGGCAATCTTTTGGATGTTTTTATAATATATGAGGTTTGAGTTCCACGTGTCTATGATTGATGATTTTTCACCCATACTTGGATTATTGGTGATTCATGATAAGTATTGGACATTCAATTCTAAAGAAAATTCCAAATAATATCACTACTATTTTGGGATGGAGGACTCAAAGATAGTGACCACCTTAGTTGATAAATAATTTTTGTTACTAAATTTTTTTATGGCTATGGAGATGATATAACTGAATATAGATAGATTATTAGGAGTTTGAGATACATAATGACCACATGACAGGATATAGATTTTATAACTTGCTAAAATTATCATTATAAAATATATCAAAATGAAAATAACATTTTATTATTTAATAAAATAAATCAATACATAAGTATTATAGTGAAATATAGAATTGTTTTATAAAATATCTTATGCATAAGTGTTTTGGGGTTATTAGATGTTGATTAAGTACGTTTTCCATATGATCATAACATAACATCATGTAATTAATTCTATCATTTAGGTCATTCATTTAATTTCTATGAAATTATTAGGAAAAAATATCTATAACCATTTCTATGGTTATATATATTGCGACGAATCATCAATTTACACAATTTTTATAACTGAAGAACTACCATGAATACAGTAGAGTATATGTAAAGTACTCTATTTACATTATCTATAATAACTCATGTGCTATTAATCATATGAAAATTTATTTGCCATTTAATTTCATATCATGTCATGATTAAATTCTGTTTCATCTAATTAAATACTGGTCATGTAATTTTGATTTTGAAACATGTTCCATGAAATAACTAAATTCCAAATAATATGACCAAGACACTATGCAATAAGGATTTTCAGAGGAATTAGTAAAATATTATTGTTCTATTTACCTAGTAATCCTATATTCTTCTAAAATATAACCCCACTCAACCATTGGAACCTTTACTTTTTGGAATATATATTGTCTCTATTGCATTAAATATTTTTTTTATTTCCCATGCACAAACATGCATTGAATTGATCTTTGGTTTCATTGAAAAAGAGTAAGAATAGTTTATTGCTCATGCTTTTCAAAATCATATCCCATTCCGTATTTTCTTATTCATGGGGATAATATATTCCTGTAATTTTTGGGAGAATAATTTTTAATTAGATTCCTTCATGGGGATCATTTCATTTCACTAGTGTTTTTCACAATAGGATTTAACCATGTGGGATTAGAGTTGGTGATTTGTGAATCTATGACAAACCCCATCAAGGAAATATTTTTCGATTGATTGAAATGTTTTATGATGATTAATGTTATTTCCAACAAACCCATAACTGGATACTACTCAACAAAATTAAAATTTTCAATTATTGGGGTTTTTTGGGTGAAAAAGATGATGTAGAAACACATTGTGATGCTACCAAAAATTTAAATAAAATATATCAAGATTATGAGGATTCTGTAAACATTTTGTTTGGAGGAGTGATACTAAATAATTTAAAAATTGATTAGTTCATGGGAATATGTATTACAACCTGGAGAAATTATCATTCAAAAAAATATTGCTTGTGGAGTCTCACTGTCCCAGTTTATGTGATGGTACCAATGTCAAGGTGTGGTTAAATATCACAGTGTATTGAGTTTATAATATAATAATTATTACTCTATACTATCAATAACCATATAAATTTCTACCATAGATGTTTTAGATATAAAAATATTAGGTCTAGTCAAGTGGTAGAGAATGGTCCAGTGCTCGACAATTTTTAATTTATGTAAAAAAGGAAACCACATGGCATGGGGAGGAGCTGGGAAAATGGTTCAGGTGGAAATATTTCAGGATAGACCTATAGAAGAATGTTGGTATTATATTTCATTATATCTTTATTTAAATAGAGTAATTATGAGTTAATATCTTATGTTTAGTAATAAAATAAGAGCTATTCCATAATTAAAGGAACCACGCCCTAGACATGGATGAGATCCATAGAGTGGATTACCTAATATTTTAAATATTATACCACTGTTGTTTTAGGATATATCTTAAATTGTTTAATAAATGAGATATGTTGTTTTATATTTTCATGTGACTGATCTATCACATAATCACTATCCATTAATAGGATTTCATGTGGTTTTCAAGGGATCTTCTATTTTAGATACCACCAAATTGCAGATGCAATCTATTACACAATAGGAACTTTTAGATATCTAACCATGTAGTATGTGTACTGGCATACTACAAAGTATATTGAAGAATATTTTTGTGTCTGTTCTATTATGGAGGTCTCCACTCTACAAATAATGGGGTAATCAACACCCAAATGATGATCAATTAATATCTAGATGATTTTCAATGATCATTTGGTGAATTTAAAATAATGATATTATATTATTTATTGTGTAAACATTTTTATAGACAAAATTATGTTATAGGGTACAAATCATAGAAGTATTAATGATGTAATATTATACACCATAGTGTATGAATCCACACTTTAGTCAAATTATTCTCCACATATTACTATAATTCAATATATGTTTGGTGACAATATTTTCAAGGAAAAAATAATATTGTTTAACAAATAATGACCCCTATTAATTTTAATGTGAAAAATTACACATTCATGGAAGATTATGAAAAATGGAATCATTATTAGCTATTATAATAAGGGATATATTCTAGGATGATCATAATAAAAATTGATAGAAGTGGATATAAAAAAATAAAATGACTAGACAGAGAAAGGGGGAGGAGGAATTCCATATTTGTGACTAGAAAGATGACTAGAGTTATAGTTTTACAATAGAAGGATTGAATATATATTGATACTTATCCAAACTATCAACTTCCTGTAAGTTTTTTTTACATTTATACGCCATTCATGTTACAGTATTAGAGTATCATTCAGAAGGAAAATAATCATAACTCAGTAGGGTTGATAGTTCCGTACAATAATGAGAGTAGTGATCCTTCTAATATTATAGGGTTTTATATCCTAAGGGACTCTGAAAAAACTCCAAATTTTTTGTAGAAGGATATATATTGTATTGGTACATAAGCACAATATAGATTCATAATAATTAGGTTATATAGTTTCAGGTGAACCATGTAAAAATTACATGTTATTTTATTTTTATACACTAATTTATTCATATATATAGTGAGAATGAAATATGCATTTTCTCATA
This sequence comes from Viscum album, assembly GCA_963277665.1. Taxonomy (NCBI): domain Eukaryota; kingdom Viridiplantae; phylum Streptophyta; class Magnoliopsida; order Santalales; family Viscaceae; genus Viscum; species Viscum album. The sequence goes on from OY728142.1 coordinate 613,949,979, forward strand.
AATGTAAAATAAGATCATTGAAAAGTAATAGTTTCGAAATAAAAATACCCCAATTCAACCCCCTCTTATTATATTTTTTGGGAATAAGACTTCATGATTCTTGAGGGGAATATCTGAATGTTAACATATCCATTTTGGAAAACATAAAAAGAATCATCCCTACCACTTGAAACGTAATGAGTCATCAGGATACATAAATGCCCATATACCTTTCACAATTATTGACTGGGATGATTCAATTGAATAAATCACCCATAATTACACCACATTATTGACACTCAATACTAGGATTTGAATCACCTCATCTATATTCATGGATATTAAACTACCAGAATCTACTTTTCATTAGTTCAATAAATGATGCATGTAGTACATATTCAGATTCCCACTATTCTCATAGTGAAAATATATATGGCACGGTCTCATTGATTTACATAATATAATATAACTATATTTATCTCTGAATTTCTTATAACATAACCACTAATGAGATGATTGTCAAATACCATCTGTATATAGTGCTTTATAGAAATGGGATGAAAAATACCAACATCTTAGATCATTTTTTTGAGTAAAATTTTAAACACCCTCAAAAACCAATTCAACCATTTATCAATATATAGTTTGGGAATATTATAATCTAACTCTTGTATCAGAAAGAAATGATTAATATTACTGAATGTAAACATCTGTTGAAAATAATAAACATTGACATTGGATATTCATATGATTCATCTAAATTTATTTCACAAAATATTACAAAGGTTAACCTTCTGATTAGAACATACGATTTACTGGATGTAAAATCATCACATAATGTAATTACGTTCAAAGTCATGTCTTTCGAATCATTCATTTGTTCAACCATGATTTTTAATAGTCATATGTTTGGGGATACATTTTAGTCCATAGATATATTGATTATTCCTAGTAAATGTTTATAAAGATATTCCATCTCTTATTTATCCATATTCTCTATATTTACCCCCATTAACATAACCTCCCGGTCTTTTGAATTAGATAACTATGTATCATAATTATATAAAAGAAATATGATGTACCAAAAAACTTATATTCCTACTCTATAACTTATTATGATGCCATATATCTGATTATAGTAAACTACCATTCAATTAAAAACATATAAGTAAATATTTTATGGATATTCCTGCTTCGATTGCGTGTTTTACTGTGGTATGAACCAAGATTTGATAAAAGTATTTTTTGGTGAAATACCATCAATCAAATGTAATTATAAAATATTGGGATATTCATATATTGATATTATCATCAAAACAATCATAATCAAAATATAACATAGAACTAATGTTCAAAAAACATAGGATTCATCTCCACATACCAAATCGACACATCATGTCTACCAAAATTCATGGCCACATAAAAGAAAATTATCAATAAAAATATTAATATTAATGAAAAAGTAGATATTTTATGGTTCAGAAATTTAATCTTATATAATTGTGATAGCATTGAAGTATTATCCTTCCTGTAGAAGTTACACGATTTAAAATTACTATGGATTTACCTCAACAAAAATAACTAATTACAACTAGTCACTCAATAAATGTGCATGTGGTCTCATCTCACTATTATCATGAAAACTAGAAGTTCATCGAGTTGCAAGAACCTAAAAAATAACCAGTATCCCATAATTCAACCTAGTGAATTTTGATTTCCAAAAAATTCGTATATATCAACTATCATTATGAATTCTTTTTTGAATTATTTATATATTTAACAAATTTAATTTTATATGTCAATTCATTTTTGGTAAAATCACACCACGAATTCCACTTATGTTTTATCATTAGAAGGGCACAATGCATGATATAAATTCCATTGCATTTATTTATCTGGAAAAAATAATATATATAATCCAATCAGATGATTGTATCTTCTGTTTATCCTATAACATTTGAATATTTTCATTAATATAACCTTCAATAAGTCAGTATACATTCTGAGATCCTCTTTAAGGAGTTCATTGACTCCAAAAACCTATCACATACATATAATAATAAAATTTTACCCCCACATGGATCCTCCCATGGGAAATTAGTGAATATATATAGGTATTTGAAAACCTCACTTCAATAGGCCATGGGTCTTCTACTATCATGGTGGGAATTAATCAAATTTATGGGAGGAATTTTGTAATGGCCTAAAGTTTTCAATGGAAAAATCCTTCATATAATTATGTCATATAATCACATGAAATCACAACATAATGAACTACTATGTGTGGTGTAACCTTTAACCATATGTTGGTCACATCTATGGTTTGAATTTCAAAAATCTGACATACACGATTTCGATCAGTATGATATTTGGATTCTAATATGAACAACATAATTTTTTATGAATAGTAACATACCCTTATGAATATTAATTTTACCATTATTAATAGTACCATTACCTAGTAAATAGTAAAATTATCTATGATAGTATAAAAATAAGATTCAAGTGGAAGTACATTATACCTATACATGGGAATTATTAAATAAATGCTTTAAAATTTTTATTTTTGAAGTAAGTAATGGGTTTGATAAAATATTAAATTAATCATATTTATAAAATTATTTCTGAAAAATGGATTTTTTTTATAGTATAATTTAAAAAATGTTAATGGTAATTTTTGGGATTTTTCGAAAATACATGAATTTTTTGTGAATACTAAAATACATTAATTTACTGTATAAATATTTTATAACTTAATTTATCTATTCCTGACATCATAAGCAATGTAAACACGCAAATATCGAACTGACATGAATTTATTACAATTATAAGTCATGGAATACTCAGTATTTCTTATCCTGTGAAGATATAATAAATTAATTTTTACAATATTATGAAAACCCCTCTCCCCTCCACTATAAATACCACCCATTTTTACCTCTTCTCCTCACTCCCCTCAAGCCTTGTACCTGGAAAATATTCATTCAAAATAAGTCTCCAAGATCCACCCCCCACGTGAAAAACCCCTTAGTATCTTTAAATTCCAAACCACTCTGATTAAGAGGTTTTCAGAAGATATAACCTCCAGAGGTAAATTTCTCATTCCAATTCTTTTTTTCTTTTATGTTGTTTTCTTTTTTTGTTTCTTCCCTCACCTCCAATCACAAAATGGTATGATAAATATAGTAAAAAACATGTCCTCTAATTATTTTATTCTAATGGGATACTTCATTATCTTATCTCCTTCCCCAATATATATTTTTAAATAAATGAAAAAATCGTTTGAGATGTGTTAATTTATAACATTCAAAGACAACAGTTTATTAATTTATATTATCATCATTAATTATAGACATGAAACCATTTATGTTATGGTCGAACTAGATTATTATTTATATTATATATCTTAGTTTTCTTTCTGTAATACTTTTGTACAAATGTTGTTATGTAATAAACCAGAACATGTTAGTTGTAATGAAAACCCACTGATTAACCAAAATGGTTATCAATAATGTTTTATATAATAATTCAACTTCACTAAAAATAATAGAATGATTTATTATAACCATTTGATATCCTGGATATTCAATAATAACATAAAACATCACTTTTGGACTACCACTTTTATCTTACATGTTTATCTGAACATGAATATATGTAAACCTATCATTAAAACCAAGTAAGCAACCATACCCAAACAATGAAATTGAACCTCATAACCAATAAAAATGATTAGAAATGAAAATGAAAATTTTATAATAAATATTGTAAATATATAATAGGTCATGTAGTTATTAATTAATAAACCTAATTTTATTATTCAGGTTATCATGTTCATGAAAAGATCACCATCACATTTAAGGTAGGCGATCTTATCTATTTCACTATTGTTGAAGAATTTCCTCTATAATATAAAATTTTATGTGTAATACCTAATGATGGGGTATGACTTTAAACCTCCCAATACTTACCTAATGATTTCTAAATAGTTTTAAACCCATTTATTTCCCAATATTCCATTTTGTGTACACCAGATACTTTGTTGATAATCCGTAAAGAATTCGACCAAAACCGCCTTTACCTATTCAGGATGCACTTTATTTATTTTTACCTAAATAAAATATTCATTTTATTTTATGTAAAACATATAAATGATATTTATATAGTAAAAAATATTATTTCAATACCCATCCCTCATTCTCATTTGGGGATATGCATGCTTTTAAATGATTCCCTCCTCGATACTTCCCAATAAGCAAACTCATTTTAAGGTAACATCCCAAAATTTTAACCAATTTCAAGAAAAATATATCCTCTATTTTGAAACACCATTTCCTTTTTAAATTAATTATATTTATCGTCAAAATCGTATTGGTTCACATAGGGTTTTATATAAAATATTTTTCCCTTTTCTATTTTGGAAGCACTATAGTATTTTCCATAAAACCGCAAAAAAATATTTTTAGTGCTAATGTTTTTCAAATACATTTCATACATATTATCACTTATGTTTCACATCACATAGCATGTTATATACATATTTTACTTCATCAACGTAAATTTATGTTCCAATCCATTTCTTTCATGGACAATTTCAATAAATGCACATTAGTTTTTCATTATGTAATGATTGTGGTACCCAATTCATATGATGGGAAAACATTATGTTTATTTATGACTCTTTATGTGGAAAACATATTCATGTAAATTGCTTAGCATCTAGCCTATGATTGAGATACTATGAGAAAAAAGATTCGTGGTTAGCCTTTACCCATAATACTAAGGGCAGCGGGACTAACGATTAGCCTTGACTCGTAATAAAGACATGTTTTAATTGTTTTCCACAATTATATGATTCCATGTTTATGTGATCCCATGATTATATGATATGATTTATTATATTCCTTGCTTTTTAAATAATTATGACATTCCTCCTAACTCATGTGATTATGATTTATTCTTATGGGAATTCCCTTTCTAGGATTTTTAGTTCATCCCTTTGTTCATATGATCCCAAGGGTACCCAATGCAGATGTAAGGGTCCAATGGTAGTTAGGATCTATTTATGAAGATTAAATGAAGAAGTGTTTTGTCCCATGTTTTATGTACCCAATCATCCACGATTCTAGACTTAATGATACATGGATTGTAATTCAATGTATTATAATGCATAAAATCATGTAATGTTATATGTAAAAGGATAGGGTCACTATAGTTGTTATCATAGGATGGTAAAATATATCTGGAGATTGGGAATAGAGCACCACAGTGAGAATGAGAACCTTAAGGATGAGATGAAGTCTAAGTAAACAATCCTAAATTTTAGTAAGTGTTGAGAAAGGTTTTACCAAGAAAATACATCCATGTATTGTAAAAAAATGGTAGAGGCGGCTATAGAATAGATGTACTTAGGATTAATACTCTTATGGGGAGTTTCGGGTTTGACTCAAGGTATCCTGGTACATGAGAACATGCCTTATTGTACTCTTGGTATTGACACTCCTTGGGGATATGAATTTTTAAATTCATGAGCTTAGTATAAATCATTATTAAGGGAACAAAAAAATATAATTAGAATATATTTTAATAAATATATCAAGGATAACACAGTTTTAAACATATGAAATCAGAAGTTGGGATATAATTTTCCATTTTATGTTTGTAATTTATGTTAAAATATTCTTTTTTATGCTTAATTGCTATGTATTCAAGCCATATAATTGAACGTAATTTTTGTTAGTTAATGGAGGGAAATATAAGAACAAATGAAAACAATCAATGTGATAGGAAATGTAAATATTTCCTAATGATATGCTTGATATAATGGGAATGAGAGCTCAAAACATCATCATAGTTCATGTTTCACTAGCTCAAGTTATGAATAATAACTTTAATCATGTGGAATGACCTCCTCCTCCTTGGAAAGAGAATGTTTCGGTAAAATCCTTCATGTGGAAAAGGCCTCCCATGTTTAGAATATATTATGGTCCCCTACACACGGAACAATGGATTAAATCCATTGAAATGATATTATTCATCATCTAGTTCTCAATAGAAGAGAATGTTGTACTAGGGGCCTATCATTATTGATGGGGAACCTGATCAGTGATGGAAAATGTTCAAGAATAAAATGTCCCAAGATGAAATTTATTTAATGGATGGGTAGTAATTTAAGAGGATTTTTTTAATAAATATTTTCCTCAAACCCTCCATCTCAATATGGAAAGAGAGTTCCTAGAACTCAAGAAGAATAATGATGAGTATATTGGGGAATATGAATAAAACATTACATGGATTTCATGGTATGCCTATGGCTTTGTCATAAACACTGAAGGAAAGGTGGATTCCTTCATTAGTGGACTAAAACTAAATCTATTAAAAGAGTTGGTGATTTGAGACTTTGATAGTTATGAGAAGATTGTCCATTGTGCTCTTGAGGATGAAATTGATATTGGAGACACTCTGTGGCCTCATGGGACCCGTGAAAAGAAGATAAAAATGGATAACAACACGGGTTGTTCAACACAAAAAAATCATATTCTGAAAAGAAGCCAGAATTTCCCCTTTTAAAATTTGTTGGAAGAAGAATATTGGGAACTATTTGAAGGGATCCTGGAATTTTTTCAAATGTGGAAATTTTGGTCATCTGGATAAAAACTACTGAAGGGTTATGAAAAACCTGTCCAATGAGGATGATGAAAGGAAGGTCCAGATCAATGCTCAAGCATTGTTACAATGTTAAAACAACAAGGATCATGGGAATTAAGCAAAAAAATCCCTAAGACAAGGGTTCTCAGAGGAAACCAACAACAACCTCCAAGGAAACAAAGAAGGTCTTATGCTATCGTTGTTGCTGGGGTGGAGCCATAAAATTATGTGGTGACATGTACGCTAGTTATTTATTCATGAATAACGAATGTACAATATTATTATGGGTTTACGCATTCATTCGTATCTTCTATGTTTTGTAGAAGTATTCAAAAACCACCTCAAAATTTGGATGAAATGTTATATGTGAGAATAGATAATGGGGAAATTATTGCATCCAGGGATTATAACTCCCCCAAGAAAACATATTTGGCCTAAACCTCCCATAAAATTTCATCAATGTTTTTTTTTCGTGGAGTTTGACACAATCCCGGTCATAGATTGGCTATCTTTATAAAAGTCCAACATCAACTGTCGGGAAAGGGAAATCACTCTTCACACCCCAAAGCATCATCTGATTTTTTAAAAGTCTAATGAGGAAGAAGAAAAAATTCTATAATAATCTTCTCATGTGTGGAAATTTATTTCTTATGAGAAAGCATATCAAGCCCAAATTATTGAGACAAATGAGAGAATTATGCTTAATGATATGCCCATCATGAGGGATTAAACATATGTATTTTTTTAGAATATTCCAAGACATCCTACTAATCGAGATGTCGAGTTCTAAATTTTACTTATTCCGAGATCATTTTATATATCAAAGACACCATATAGAATGGCCACTCTAGAGCTAGATGAGTTGAAGAAGTAGTTACTAGAGAATCTAGAGAAGGTTTTTTATGCCCTAGTGCTTCACCATGTGGTGTTCTAGTCCTATGTGTCAAGAATAACGATAGACCAAAGTTCCTCTGAATTGATTATCATGAGCCCAATAAAATCAATATGAAGAAAAATTATCCTCTTCCTAAGACAGATGACTCATTTGATCAACTTTGTGGGGCCTCTAATTTCTCTAAGGCGGACCTTTGGTAAGGATATCGCCAAATAAAGGTAAGAAATAAAGATATTCCCAAGACTACATTTTGAATGCGGTATGGACACTATGAGTTAAAATTGATGTCCTTCAGAATAATTATTTCTCTTGAAATTTTCATGGAAATAATGAATAGATTCTTTAGATATTAACTCATCAAATTCATGATAATCTTTATTTATGATAATATGATAAATACCTAAAGAAATAAGGAACATGAAGATTAATTGAATACTCTCTTAAAGTCATTACGAAGGGATAATTTGTATGAAAATTAAAATCAATGTGAGTTCTGGATAAAGGAAGTATCATTCTTGGGGCTTTTTATCACATAAAAAGGGATATCTGTAGACCCTTCTAATGAAAAGTAAATTGAAGAGTGTCCCAGGATAACATATGTAATAGAGATCCATAACATTTTGTGTATAGCTGGGTATTATTTACGATTTGTTAAGAAATTTTCTAGATTGTAAAAACCAATGACCAAGTTGAAACAGAAGGGAGTAATGTTTTTATGGACTCAGGAATGTGAATACTCTTTCAAGGACTTGAAAAATAGTCTTATCACTGAGTTAGTACTCAAACTTCCAATAATTGAAGAACTCTTGGTGGTATAAAATGATGCTTCATAGAAGGTCTTAGGCTGTGTGAAGATGAAAAATGATAAATTTATAGCCTACACCTTAAGGTAGCTAAACATAAATGAGTAATACTATCCACCTCAAGATATGGAGTTGGCAGCTATGATCTTTGCATTGAAAATCTGGTGGCATTATCTCCATGGGTAGAAGTGTGAGATATATACTAACCACAAGAGTCTCAAATATATATTCACACAAAATAGTCATTATATGTGCCAAATAGGATGGATAATTATCATCAAATATTATGATTACGGAGTCCGCTAAAATCCTAGTAAGGAAAATAAGGTGGCAGATGGTCTAAGTAGAAAAAATCTTGCATTATTATAAATGATGATAATTGAAAAGTATTTAATCTTTGTATATTTAATGATGATGTACATGGGAATAATATTGTGAGTAACATCATCAATAAATTATCAAATGATTTTCAACCATCTCAAATGGATAGAATAAGGAATGCTCAAAGAAAAGATGCATAAATTCTGAAATATGTGGAAGATGTTCGAAAATGTAAATCCTCGGAGTTCACGGTGGATGAAGAAGGAGTTGTAATATTTGGGATATGATTATGTGTACCATCTAATCTCATGTTTAATATGGAGATTTTGAATGATGCACATAGCTCAAACTTCTCTATTCACCAAGGAAGCATAAATATGTATCGAGATCTTTGAGAAAACATTTTGTGGGACAATATGAAAAGGGAGATTGCTGAATATACATAAATGTTCCAATTATGTCAAAAATTTAAGGCACTGAGACAATAGTATAAGGGGATGATTCCAAAACTACCCATTCTATCATGTTTGTGGGAGAACATTAACCTGTACATTGTCACTATACTTCCAAGAACATCCATAGGAAACAATGCTCCATGGGTCATTGTGGATCATCATACAATGATAGATCACATTATTTAAATTCAAGAGGACTTCTCATTCAATCAACATGCATGGATATATATCTAAGAATAGGTAAGTCATCATGGAGTACCAATATTAATTTTATCATATAGAGATCCATCATTCACCATGATGTTCTGTAAATGTCTGCAATATGATCTAAGCATTGAACTGAACTTCAATATGGAAAATCATCCTCAAACTAATGGAAAATATGATTGGAAAATATAGACACTGAAAGAATTGTTGAGAGAATGTTCTATGGAATTCAAATGAGTATAGGACCAACATCTCCCAGCTAGTTGAATTATCTTACAAAAACAATTTCTACTTGAGTATCGGAATTGAACCATATGAAGCCCTTTTTGGAGAAGGTGTATAACACCAACCTGTTGGGATGATGTCGTCTAGAGTAAGCTAATATGACCTAAAATGGTCAATGAAATGGTTGATAAGGTGAAAACCATCCAGCAGCACATGAAGGTATCCCAAATTAGATAAAAACATTATGGAGAAAACCATTGATAGTAGCTTGAGTTCAAAGTTGGAGACATGGTATTTCTACAGATATCTCAATATAATAAGGCCACGAGGTTTGGGATAAAAGGATAGCTTGGTCCTAGGATTATTTACCCCTTCAAGATCATTGATCGAGTAAGATATGTGGCCTATCGACAACAACTTCCACCTACCATGACCAAAGAAATGAATTTTCCCTGTATCCCACTTAAGGATGTACATAGGATATCCTTCACATGTACTCTCTTCAGAGGTGGTATAGTTGTAGGATGGTCTTTATTACAAGAAGAAACCAGTGATGATCTTGGATTCTAGAGGCAAATTCATATTCAACTGGACTACTCATCTGGTCAAGGTACTATAGTGAAACCATAAGTACGAAGAGTCAACATGGGTACTAGAGGATGCAGTGATGGAAACACACTTGCACCTATTTATAGACAAGAATGTAAAATAAAATTTCAAGGGAGAATTTTTTTAAGGGGTGAATAATGTACTGACCTAATGTTTTCATTTCAAATTTCATTCTTATAATTATGTTATATAATTACATAACATCCCAAAATAATGAAATACCAATTACTATGTGAGCATTAAAAATATGTTTCTCACTTTTTTTAATTTTTAATATCTAACATATACGGTTGAGATCAATATGTAATTTGAGTCTAATATGTCCAACTAATATTTTGTGAATAGTAACATACCCTTATGAATTGTAATTTCAATATGTAATTTGAGTCTATCAAATTGTTATTTCATATGAGATGTGATTTTATTTCATGGGTGCTAATATAATAAAATATCCACCAACTCCTTACTACGATGGATAGATTATTTAATGTTGGTATCAAATGATGTTTTTTAGAATATTTGGAAACTTGATTAAAATAATATAGACTAGTGAAATGTAACCCTAAAATATACATTGAGAGTTATGCCAATGTATATGATTTTGATATATTTTATACATAAATTTTTGATAATTCTCATGTGTGTTATATGTTCTAAATTATTCATTATGAATCATAACCTAATATAGCACTTCTATTATTTAAAAATGGATCATAGTGCAAGGATTGTAAACCATAATAACAAAAATAATCCATGTAGGGATTTCCATCCTATGTAAGATAATAATATTGGATATGGATCTATAACGGGTATTGGACAACTTATAAACATACCATGACAATTGAAAAAGGTGATGAACAATAAAAATACCCATATGAAGTATTCTGATCCACAACACAGAGGAAAAATTTTATACTCCATGAGAAAACAACCTCCATCATTCAGTGAGACTATATATAAATTTTTAGCTGAGCAATGAATATGTAGCGTATTAAAGATATTTTATTCATTGTTTTTTAATGAAAAAGATAAGGTGTTCATGGATGTTTATAATCTCTCATCGTATGTGGATCAATGATCATCATTGATTCAAAACAATAAGGAGGAAGAAGAAATATAATACATGTAATAGATGGATTATAAATAAATATTTATAGAAAATTATTTCCTCATGAATAGTGAGAGAATAAGAAGAGGAAATTTCCATTATTGAGGAAAAAGAAGGATGTGAAAGTTTCTATATAAAATGAAAAAAATAGTTTTTATCTAGTCCTGTTGCGAATTATGTACTCAATCCAAAAGAGAAAGATGTATCGATTTATTGATGGTTAAAAACCATTCTCCTAAAGGGAACTCGCCTCCCAAACATTCTGATCACATGATGATATATTCTAATGTGCTATCATGTTTGAGAAATAATACAATATGCCATTTGACAATAACTGAATGTAATAGAATAATAGGGTTTCATATCAGAAAATCGATAAAACGAAGAAAAAAAATGGAATTTACCATCATTCAATACTTGTGGAAAGAAATAACAGGAAACATTCCTAAGAAGAAAATAATTTTTCTTAAATAGTGGTGAGAAATTAAATCATGATAATTAATTCCTGGGAAATAAATATGTTATCAATTCCCAATTATATAATATTATGTATTTGAGACAAAGATAAAATAGTTGTCTTAAGAATCAAAAAAACTTATCTTGGTAAAGGAATGGATAGATTTATCATGCTTATTCCATCACAATAACTAAGGTAGAAGTTCTAAATGATGTGGGGGTTTGTAGATTAAATTTCACAAAAATTTTATCTAATGCATTAGTTTATTCTAGATCATCGCATTATTTTATATCTTCCTTGTATTCTATGAAAATTAATGATTTCTATTTTGGTTGAATAAATTATTTTCATAAAAACAAAAAATATTGGTCTCATTGCAATATATATGTGTTGTAATGTTCCATTTATGAAACATAAAATGAACTTTATTACTATCTTTATCATCATACCTATGGTTTAATTTGATATAATCATCAATATAGAATGTCTGTCATAATATGTTGAAAAAAGTTATTTCAAGATCAAGAAAATTATGATTTGTTAAGAAAATGTAGAATTCCTTATCTTTACAGTAGCGAATTAATCATTTGAATCATATCTTGATCCACCCCAGCAAAATTACATAATTATTTTCTTATAGAGGAAGAGAAAAAAACATCTAGTGATAAATAACATAATCATAAAATTGATGATTTACGTATTGTAAATGAATACATTGTTGTATTTCCCAATAAAAAACCCAGACCCCATAGAGTGTTAAGTTCAGTTTTGTATTGTTTTATTCCATGATGAAAGACTAGTATCAATAAATACCTATAGAATGTACATAGTGTAATTAGAAATGTTGAACAAAAAATTAGAGGAGTTGGGTAAAATGGAGTTATTCATCCTTGTATTTCTCCATGGGGATACCTTTTTCCTTTTTTAATTAGAATGATGGATCCAAGAGGATGTGTAATGATTTTATAGAAATCAATTCTATAATAATAAATATCATATTACCATTTCCACACATTGAAGATTTATTTGATCATATTCATGGTGTTAATTTTTTAATGATTGTCCTTCATTACAGAAGTCATCAATTGCAAGAAAAGAAGAAAGATATCTTAATGAGAACTCTTTAGATGAGGTATAAAAATTATGAGATCACTCTAACTCCATTTGGATTGACTAATAAAACCTATAATTTTATAGACCTAGTGAACTGATTACTAGGAAATATAATGAATTTTAAGGTGTTCATTGATGATATCATGGTTTATTATAAAATATATGAAGACCATGAGAATTACTTGACGGCCATTCATGTGAAACTCACAAGGAAAGAGTTATATATATATTTTTCTGGATTATATTATAGATTTTGAAAATTTTATTTCATAGCCATATTATCCCGATGGATGCGATATCTTTTAATTATATAAAGACAGAGGAAATACCAGAATGTTATGAACCAATAATCATAACCAAGTTATATATTTTCCATAGTTTAGTAGGATACTATCAACATTTTTTTGAATTTATCCTTCTTGGGTTACCCTTAAACAATGACCAATTGTAAAGATTTTAATTTCTTATTTTAAATGATTGTGAATAATTTCAGGATGAATTGAAGAAAAAAAATTTCAATCATCTGACCATTACTTCACTATCAGAAAATAGTGGATTTCTGATTTACAATGGTGCATCATGGAATGGACATGGGTTTTCCATTATGTAGAATGATTGAGCAATTGAATATGGCTCAAGGAAGTTAAAAATTCATCAATAGATTACTACAACTCATGATCTTGAATTTGAATATTTAATATTTTCATTGATGATATGGATACATTATCTCCATGGGGAAATACATGAGATATATATAGATCACAAAAGATAAAAATGTATATTCCCATAGAATTTACTCAATATATAGAAAAGGATATGTCTCCAGCTACTAATGGGCAATGATGTTTCAATACACTACCACCAAATGAAGGTGAATAAGTAAGAATAAGAATTGGAAATGAAGGATCATGGAGTTCTAATCGAAATGTGGATTAACAAGGATCCAATCTTCATGTATCAATAAACGAATTATATGGTAATTATTAAAGAAGAGTATGCATAAATACACAATCAAATGGTGTCCAAAAATTCTTTATTAGAAAATATAACTAGTAATGAGCCTTATGCTATGAATTTATATAAGATAATTAAATATTTCAATGATGGAAGCATAAAAGCAATTGAATATGAATATGGTATTTTGAAATTTGGAAATTGGTTTTCTGTTACCTCTACACTTTAGTTAAAAAAGAAATATGGATGATGATTGTAGATTGAAATTCTATATGCACCAAGATGCAAAAATATGTATAGATATTTGATAGAATGTTTCTGGTGGGATAATATGATGTTAGAAATTGCTGATTTCGTTTCAAGATGTCTATCTTACCAATAGGTAATGATTGAAAGACGAAATCCTAGATTAGTCATGAAACCCATACCTATACCAGGATAGAAATGGGATGAAATTACTAAATACATTGTCACTCAATTACCAAATACCCCCATAAAATATGATTTGATATTGGTTATTGTTGATCACCATACCAAATATTTTGATATTCAAGATATAGATTAGATTTACCACTGTAGAACCTTGCATGAATATATATTAGTGATGTTTTAAGATTTCATAGTGCACCTATTTAAATTGTGTCTAATCATGATCCAAAAATTATAGAGAAATTATCAAAAATAATTCAGAAGTCCCTCCATTCTGAAATTCATTTTGATCATCACTTATAACCCCAAAATTGACGTCCAATCATAAAGGACTATACAAACATTAGAATACATTTTTAGTTCCTTCTGAGAAGGATTTCACGGTATGTGGTATTGGTATTTACAATTGGTATATTTTTTCAATAAAATTAAACTTCATCAAATTATTAAAATGGAATAGTATGAAGAGATATATAGAATGAGATTCCACACCCCAACATGTTGTGGTGAGGTTGGTGAGATGATGATTTTAGGCCAAAAAATTACGGAGCAAAAAATGTAAAAGGACAACACAATTCATACAATTTTTAATGTATCTCAATATACGAAGAAGAACTATGCCGATAACTGAAGGAATGATTTCGAATTTAAGGTGAGATATCATGTTTTCTTGATGTTATCTCTATGGAAGGTTATGGAAAGATTTGTTAAGAAAGGAAAATTAAGCGTGAGGTACATCATTATATTAGGAATTCTAGAACAATTTGTAATTCTGGATTATCCTTTGGAAATACTACCAAGCCATTCCAAAGTATACAATTTGATTCATATATATTTTCTAACGTAGTACATGTGATGCCTAATTCACAGTCAATATTATGAGGAAGCAGAATTAGAAGATGATTTATCTTCTTGTGAATAACCTATATATAATCAACAGTTCTCAAACCCTTGGGATAGGTAAATACATAAAAAACTGTTCTATCATAGGATTGAACCCACAACCTCAACTTTATAAATCAATGACTTTTACACTATACTAGAGTATTCTTTGTGAATATATTTGGATAAATAAATATAAATATATATAAATATATATTTTTAGGTAATTTATATACAGATTTATTTGACAATATTCGACAAATGTACTCATAAAAAATAAGGTCACCTATCCCAAGGGTTCTCAAAACCATTGGGAAAGGGATATCCCAACGGTTTTGAGAATCAATGGGTTAGGTACCCACCCTTTCCCAACAGTTTGGCCAAACCATTGGGAAATGTGGTCTCAATGTAGAATTTTCCCAGCAGTTTGTCCAAACCATTGGGAAAGCCATACCCTTTCCCAACGGTTTGGCCAAACCGTTGCGAATGGTGACCACAAAGTGGACTTTTCCCAACAGTTTGGACAAACCTTTGGGAAAGCCATACCCTTTTGCAACAGTTTTGGAAAACCGTAGGGAAAAGTGACCTCAAAGTTGGATTTCCCAATGGTCTGGCCAAACCGTTGGGAAAGGGAATCTATACCAACGGTTTTTACAAACCGTTGGTATAGGACTGTTGAGAAAGGTCAGATTTAAAGTAGTGAATATGGATACTAGAGAACAAGTGTTTAGGAATAGGATGACTCAGTTCATAAAGTTATACTAGAAAAATTATAAAATAGACGTTGCATCATGGGAACTTGAGTAAATTTTTTTGAATATCTACCAACATATTTTTATGGAAGTATATTTTTGAAATTTCAATGATGGATTTTTTTAAAGGATGAAAAAATGTAACACCACAAAATTTTATCATACTTTTCTTTTAAAATAAATTTAATAGCTTCTATTACACAAAATACAAATTTTGAATTCATCATGAATAATTAATTAGTGACACTTATAGCATAGTCTTTAAAATATAGTGAATTAATAGTATATTCCACATTATAAAATTTACAAAATATATATTAAATAGAATTTTTTACATTAATTCAACAAAATTATATGAAGAATATAAGAAGGAATATAATTTTATTAATTAATATGATATATTTTTCTAAATGTTGTTTTACTACCTTTTAATGATTCGCTTTTTTTAAAACTAATATCTGACACACTGATAAATTATATTTTTAAAAAAAATGTACTAATTTAATGGAGAATAAAATAATTATCTTTTTTTATTTTTTGGGGTTTCCCCAGATAAGTTTCTTGTTTTCATTAATATTGATAAAATATTGCATTATAATTGAAAACAGCCATTTCATACAAATAATTAATAGTGTTAAAATATATTTTTATTGATTTAAAAGTATAATTTAATTCTTTTCAAAAAATAATCTAATATAGGTCATTGTAATGAATGTCAAATTGAATGAGGATAAAAAAATCATTTGAATCTTTTAAAAAGTTTGACATAAATAAAATTTCCCATTTAGAAAACCTATTTAATTTTAAAATAAATCCATAAAATTTAATTCTTTTTATATTTGAAAAATGGATTGTACATTTGAAATAACTGGGTAAAAATTATTTAAGAAGGTTTCTTTTATTTTTTTACATTATGAAGATTAAATTTTGAAATTTTTAATTAACACATTAAAAGGTGAATCTTGTAATTAAGGGTAAAAATATAATAAATATTATAAAATTACCCAAAAACATATAATAATTATAGTGGATGTGTTATTTTCAACCAAAATCATTCTCACACTGATTTTATGATTTCTTAGTTCCACTTGGATGGAATTAGTTCTTTTTTAGTACTTTATTCCTTGTAATGTCTAATATGACATACACCTGTTTTTAATAAGTATTAGAATTTTGTAAGTATGGACATTGAGAATATATATTGGAACATATAATTTTATTTGAAGTATAAAATGATTATATTCACCTTGGTTATTTTTTGAGTTTTTAGGATTAAATAATTACTTTAGATTCTTATAGAATGATGATGTGCGGATTTTTTAATTAATTAAAATATCGTATAAAAAATATTAAAAATACTAAAATAAATATAATCTAAGATAAATACATTTATCCAAAAAATTTCTAGATAAACTATACATGTTATAAATTTATAAAACGTTTCGTTTTGAAGATAAGATGTTATTATGATGTTATTTAAATTTCATATAATGAATAGTATCAAAACTGACATTAATTATATTTTAAAATAAATACTATTTTATTAAATGATATAAATTAATAAATATATAAAATTCATAAAAAAAATATTGGGACAAGAATAAATATGTCCTAAATGAATCATTTATTATAATTTTATCATTTTATAGTATATATATTAATATATATGACTGAAAACCCCATGTTATCAAAGTAATACATAAAAAGATTACATAATGGATAATGCCAAAACAGAAGGGTAATAATTTAACCTAAACATCACTAAAAATTATTGTACTAGTGGATTCAACCCATACTCATATTTTATTATAAATAACTCATTATAGAGCCATTTTTAATTTTAAATTAATTTAAATTAATTTAATATTTTTATAGTATCAAAAATTTCGCCTCACTTTAATTTTAAAGGGGAACATCCTCCCTCCCTTCCACACACCACTTTGTGCCATAAAGTTCTACAAAACCAATCCAATTACAACTCACAACATCCATTGACAAAATGATTGGGGTCTTGGTATTGGAAAATTCCCTAATATAGATCCCATAATAAGAGATCAAAAAGAAGTCAACTGAAGAAGAGGTAATTGTTTTTCCAAATTAGTCATGTTAATTTCATTTTCTAGTTCCTATTCTTGTGTTGTTTCAAAAATAATAATAAATATTGTATAAAATTTATTTTGATATGTTATTATGATAATGTGAAAACATTTTAATTCTATTATCCAACCTATAAAAAATTTATAGCACTATGTGGTCATACATATGACTTACCATCTCCATGCCATAGCGTAACTTTCTTCATCACCATGTTATTTGGATGGTTATAATAATGGATATAATGGATATAGAAAATAAATAAAACATGATATGAAATCATTAAACATTAATATTATATAAAATTACATAACTTTTCACAACTAATGGATTGATACCATTGCTCGTGCATACGTATGACATACTGTCTCCACGACGCGATGTGATATATATTACATGTTATCAATTTATTAATGATTATAATTTTTTTAATGAATAAATACTATAGTCTGGATGTTAACAGAATTATTTATATTACATAACTATATCTAATGCTCAACAATCAAGACATAAATTATGAAACATGAAAAAGAAAATGGGGCAGTTAACACATGAAACAAGGATAATATTTAAATATTTTAAATGAAAGGGTGATAAGATAGTATAAGAGGATCGTATATGATAACATAAATATGAAAAATTTGAGGTTATAAATTAATAATAATCTTTAAACCAGTATAAAATATCTTCATATAGATATAATAAAAATCATACTTATGGTAAGGGTTATTTCACAACCTCATTATTAATAAGGATTGTATAAGTATAAGTCTCTATTGAAAAAAAATTTCTTCCATGGTTACGTTTTATAAATTTTTTTATAATTTTTTTTTATTATAAGTCATATTTTGAAATTATTTTTACCACTGTTTAAATTATTATAAAATGGGTTTTCAGGAATCTTTTTGTCGTTTTCCAAATGTGGTAGTTTATGATTTTATAGAATCATATAATAAAAATCATTATTTATCTGATACAATATGAGTTTATTTTTTAACATACATGATATATTAAGATCTTGAAAAATTAATTACATGCTTACGATATTATTTTCAATGAATAATATTTATTTTAGAATTACATGGCCTTTTAAATTAAATATTTCTATATAAAAAAAGAGTATTTCTCTATAGAGTTTTCAATGATTTTATTAGACTATTTTCATCTATATCAACATCATTTGTTGAATGTTATGATTAATTGATGTTTATATATTATGATATCATATAAAATATTATATTTAATCATTTATGATCATTTTGAATTTGGATTTACTAATTGAACATCGTTCAACATATTACTCAGAGTGGTATGTGATTAAATTTATGGATTTTGGAATATTATTATCATTTAGTATGTATTATTTCTCTATGATTCTCCCCATTCATAAGAGGAATGAATTTTGATTTTTATGTACTTTTTGACGCCCATTATAACCCCTATATGTATTAGTAGGTCTCGTAATACAAACCATATTGGGATTTGGTCGAGGCCTTACTCATTTTTCTTTTTATGATTTTGTCAAGTCTAAAATGATATATTATATATATATAAAATATTTCATTACAAAATTAGGATATTTCTTATCGATTTCAATAATATTATTCTGTTAGTAGAATTTCCTGATATAAATTTTATACTTTGTGAATTTATTATTATCGAATTATATGACCATATTTTATTCCATCCATATTCTGATCATGAGGTTGACTTAATGGAATGGGTTTCAGTTTAATACCTTGAATTAATTGTAATTATAATAGCTTCAACTGTATAAATACCCTTACAAGGAATTTAAGCTCACCCCTTTCTTATGTTTTATTTTTTTCATGAATCCAATATATATACTAGGACTAATATGTATGGTAAATCAAGGAGACTAATGGTGTACATAAAGGAATCCTTGTGTTGTGTTTTATAATTTCATTTTTAATGTATGGTTAATGTATGTATCTAGTTTTCCAAAAATAATAAACTTGATTTACCTATGCGATTTTATTCCCTATAAAATATGCAAATATAATAAAATTACCATATACTCTACATTATTTGGGTTCTGGGACTTCACTCATGTGACTATTATTTTTAATTTTGTGGTGTGTATTCATGCAAGACCATCATGTATGGTATTTTAATAGTACCTATAAGGATTTATTTTCCCTATAAATAACTTATTTCTAAATTCATTATAATTTTACAGATCATAGCTACTTCATATTATCATTGTGTTGATAATTTGATTTCAGTTTCACAAATCGTGGAAGGTTTCTATACAATACAGCCAAATAGTTTTAGGGGCCCCATCAAATAAAAATTATTTGTGCAAGTTTCTAATATATATTTTAGAGTTAGTGAATGAAACAAGATCATTGAATTTTTATTTGGAGTGTTTTTTACCATGTGGAAATTATAGGTTAGTTAGTGTAAAACTATTTTCCAAAAAAAATATGTTTGATAAAATATGTAGAACAACTAGTGGTATTATTATTTTTTATGACCATGTTGAATGTAAGAGAATAATTTTTGCACTAACGTAGAAAAACTATGTTCTAGAAAATAGGATCTACTGAGTTATATCTAATGGTTTCTTATATCCAGCTAATTATATATATATTTACAATGTATTAAGAAATAAAATGTGAAATAATTCGAGAGATAATGGTTATCAATGTCACATGGAATAAGTATCTAATATTTAAAACATGTAATTAATAGTTGGAAATATTATTTGAGCCTTGGATAGCTATATTATAATCAATCAAAATTGAAAAACTATACATGAGAATTTACAAGAGGTACCTACAAGGTACATAATGGGGAAATGATACATTGAATAAAGGGACATAGAGTAGTCTTCCTTCCTATTAATATGATATAATATCACATTCAGGATGTGGTAATGAGAAGGTGAGGATCATTTTTACTATTGTTATCCATATCATGAAATGATGAATGTGTTGTATCTTCTGAGGAAGTTAACATAGTAATGCATGATACATAAATAGTTTTTATGAAAAATATAAAGATAATTCAAAAAATACTATTATTTTCATAACACATATTGACTCCTCCTGAGTTTTTTCTTCATTGCTAAAAATTTATGATTCTTATAAAAATATTTTTTTTATCATTTTCCCTTTTAAAATACAAATATTATTCATGGAAATCAAATTAAAGAAATCCTAATAAAATACATTCCATTCCACAAATATTTTTCATGACTATGATTGGTATATGTGCTATGTGGCATGCAAGATTATGTAAATATTATGATGTGAAGGGTGGGACCATAATTATATATCCCACCAATGCATTGTGTAATTTTATGCAACCCATAAGAAAATGTGTAATATTCATGAACATGTTTCTACCTTTTTTTCATAGAGATAAATTTATGATTATGATCATAAGATATGAATGGACATAATACTATGTTGTTTCACAACTATGTGTAGTATTTGGACACTAAGACATTATGTTTCATTTTTATGCATTTCCTCATTCCATGAATACATCAAAATTTTCCCTCCTGATTTTGAACATGAACCCATGCTTATGTAATAATGATGAGAATTATTCTTAATCATGTTAAATTGACCCATATCCCATATTAATCTTCTTATTGGGATTCAAGATCACCAATTTATTTTCTATATATCCTATGGTGACTACATGTACTGAAAATAATATGAGATGTAAATGGATAAAGAAGATTATTTTTTATTAATTTTAATTTTTTATTACGTATCAGTGATGAGTAGTCCCAATTTTCTCTTGAAACTGACCCTTGAGGTCATCAATTATTACACTATTATGTTGTTTTTCTTAAATTCGATGTAATATTCATGTTATAGAAATATGGTTCTCTATAGTTGGTATTATAATAGGATATAGTTAACTTTTCTAATTTGGAGGAAAGAACGTTAATGAACACCCTTATGATAAGATTAAATATATGTAGACATCCATGAAGATTTGTTTTTATGAAAAATATAAACAAAAATATCAAATAAATAATTAATTTAGAGTTAATTGTGAAAAATAATAAATTATTTTTTCATGAAATATTGAATTACGTTTTTTTCAAACTATTCCTTTTTTTAAAAACCATGGGAACCAAGAGATACGAGAACAAAAAACGGTGTGTTGGGAAATGAAATGACTGCTCAAAAGGAATCTCTAATGCTATGGGAGGTAGATTTCAAAACTACTCAAAATACTTACCCAGTTGTCAAAGGCTTGGAATAATAACCCGAACCATGTGGAACATCCACCTTTTTAAAATAATAATGAACTATGCATTGAATCCATTATAAATCATTGGCCACCAAAAGTCAGTGTATATTTCAATCCACTTTTTATAGAATAGTAGGATAACTCAATAGAAAATATCTTTTCTAAAATACACTATTCAATAAAGAAGAAGGTGAATATAGCCATCTATAATGTAAATGGAGAAGCCGATCATTGGTGGGATATAATAATGAACACCAGGAAAAAGGATGAAATTTAACAGATGGAGTGGAATGAGTCTGAAAATATTAATATTTCTGACTAACTCTTTACTTAAATTTGAAGAGATAATTCATCAATTTGAATGCAGATGATTGTGAATCATTCAAAGATCATTAAGAAAAGATCACAAGGATTATTTTATTGGACTTGAGTTTTGTTATCAACAATGAAAGAAATATAGATAGATTCCTTAGTGGTCAAAAACCACATATTTGAAAGGATACATCTTATTTAGACATTGGTAGTTATGATTATTTCATTTTATGTTCTCTCAAAGACTATATGGGGGTTGGAGAATTGTCCCATGGTTATATAGATAACAATATATTAATGTAGTAGCATGGTGGTGTTTCAAATTTATGTGAGGAAAGATTATCCCACCACACACATGTCATATTCGTGGGAAGAATCATCATGGGAATTGCCTTAATGGAATAGGTAAATACATGATGTGTGGAAAAGAGGTAAACTGAGATAAAAAATTTGGAGGAGATATGAAGAAGCTAGTCAACAAAACAGAGGAAATAAAGGAACCAATTAATGCTCTACCCATGGATAAATGATTCATTTTTAAGGAATAATATAACTATGAAATCTATTTTACTAATCCATGATTCATTAAGGGTAATCAATGTTAGAAACCACCCAATATAGAGTAGAAAGGGTAGGATTATTCAATGACTACATATGAATTAGAGTATGAAAAATAATTCATATGAGGTATACATCGATTTCACTATAATATGGAAAAAAATTATTTTATTTTGGTTGTCTAAATTCATTTATATCCTGATTGATGTTCAGAATTATTGGATCGCTGATTAGATACCTTGATGAAGAGAAATATATTAAAACACCTAGTGGTGTCGTCACTGTAACCCAAGTATTAAACTCTTATATTGTAAAAATATGTATTAATATTCTTCCAAAAAATATAATAATAATTTTAATAGTGGAATTCAATGCTATAGTAAACTTGGATTATGTCTAATTATATAGATAAGACATCAATTTTCGAAAACTGGAAATCCCATTTCTTATTCTAAAAAATCCCATGATTCTTTATAAATGAATGTAAGATTGTGAATCTCATTTAGAAACCCCCTTAATGGTTTGTATATTTATTCCCTAGGAATAAGAATACCAAACTAAAATGGTTGAGGTAAAAAAATTATCAATCTACAGGAAATTCCCATTATGAGGTAATATAATTATGTATTTTTTGAATAGTTACCTAGACTTCCCCTAGATTTTTTATAGTGTTATTAATATAAATTATACCCATATCCACTTTACTCGCTAAATTATCCTAAAGGATAGCCTTGATCGAGGTGGATGAGTTAATTAATCAATTGAAAGAGTACATAGAAAAATGGTTCATACAACCTAGTTTACCACCTTGTGGTGAACCATTGATTTTCATAAACCAGAAGGATATATTAATTCTACTCTATATCGATTATTGTGAGCTCATTAAGGGCAGCATGAGGAATAATTATCATCTTATAAGGACTAATTACATGATCGATCAATTATGAGGAGATTTGTACTTCTCAAAGGTGGATCTATATTCTAAATATCATCAATTAAAGGTATAGATGTAAGGTATTAGAAAGTATTATTTCATAAATGGTAAGGGAACTATGAGTTCTTAGTTATTCACTTCATTATTACTTATCCCCTTAAACCCATCACGGGTGTTATGAATAATTTATTTGGAGACTACATTGAATTTTTTGGTTATGTTTACTTATTATATTCTCATTTACTCTATGATAATGGAAAAAAATGAATAGAAACTAAAGAATGTGATGGTGAAATTATGGAAGGATAAAATATTAAAAAATTTCAATAAGGGTGAATTTTGGATGTGGTAGGTCACCTTCATGGAGAACGTGTACCCAATTGAGAGTATTGACATGTACCCTTAAAAATGAAATTTAGTATTAAACAAAACATACTAGTGTCATGGAAATCAATTATTTATTTTTATAATTGGGTATTACTGAATATTTTTTAGATATGTATCAGGATTTACTATCATACTAATTATGTTCTCATATAAAGTGGTAATGTATACTTGCATAGAAGAATGTGAGGAAATATTTAATGACCTCAGGATGAGGATAATAAATGTTCATGTAATCACGCTACCAACAAGTAGAGGAGGTTTTTTCTGATATACATTAAATCCGGAAATAAAATATTCGGTTATGTACTCATTAAGTTTTATAAAGCGAGATAATATGCATCATAACCATTGAAAATCCATAAAAAAAAGTACGCAACACATGATCTTGAGTTAAAAAAATGATATTCACATAATGACTTTATGACGTAGCCTATATATTGTGGAGTGTCAAATATATACCAATCAAAAGAGTCTAAATAATATATTAACATAGAAGAATCTCAATATGATCCAATTAAGATGGTTAGAGTAGATTAAATAATACTATTTCACTATTCACTACCATCTAAGAAATGTGAACAAGGTATCTATTGCTCATAGCATAGACGAACCTGGTAATAAATCTATTATGTATATTGGGAAATACCCCATCTTAATAGAAATGAAAATTATGGATCTATAAATCATTATGGGATGAAATACTTTTTTCCTTCACCAAATGATTTCCCAATCCTCCATCCATGATAAGATCAATGAGGCACAAAGGGGTGATCTGAAGCAAAAATTAAGGTGAAATAATTAATGGAAGGGAAGCTAAAATTTTCTCATATTGATGATCATGGTGTGATTTGGTTTGGAAATGGAATTTTTGTTCCTTAATCACATGATATATATGATCTTCTGGATAATTTGAACAGATCATCTTTCACTATCCATCTCGGAAGTACCAAGATGTACCATGATTATTGAAATTATTTCTTATGGGTCAATGTGCATAATGATATTGTAGAGTATTTCTCATTGTGTATGGTATGTTATAATGTCAATGTATTGTGAAGTAATTATAAAGGGATGAATCAACCATTTAAAATACCCACATGGAAATGGGGGAATTTAATTATATAATTTGTGACTAGTCTCCCGATTGAAACTAATGAAAACAATTACCTATGGGATATGGTGGATTGTCACACAAAAACATCCCACAGTATTTATATTCAAGTATATTTATCACTTGTAAAACATTCCATGATATATTCGAAGGATTTGGTAATGCTACATGGGGTACCACTTTCGATTGTATCTGATTATAATATTAGGAACACATATAACTTCTAGAGAAGTGGTCAATATAATTTGAGTACATAATTGAATTATATAATTTCATATCACACTAAATAGATAGCCTATTTGAAAGGAATAGTCAGACACTCAAGGAAATACTAATATTGGGCTTAGTTGAATTTAATGGAATATACGATCAACATATCCCCTTAGTTGAGTTCTCCTACTAAATTTTCATCTTCTCATGTATTCACATGGTTCCATATAAAAATATGTATTTTAAGATATGTAATACAAAAATTTATTGATATTATGTAAGTGAAAAAAATCTACACTGACATGATATTATTAATTTAATTACTTAGAAGGTTCAATCCATAAAAAAATATATAAATGTTTCTTAGAGTCAGAAGAATATTTATGTTGATAAAAATTGAATGGAATTATAGTTGGATACCAGAAAAAATTTGTCCCATTTAATATCACCTTGTATTTGAGTAATGTGGTCTGGAATGAAATGGAATCTTATCCCAGGGTACATTAGCACATTTGAGATCCATGATCACATTGAAGCAGTGCCTTATCGGCTTGCATATCCACCAACCATGTCTCATGTGAATCATGTATTATATGTATCCCTCATAGGGATGTAAATCCTATATCCTTCACAAATACTAAACACATATGTGGTATAACTATAAAACGATCTATCTTACAAGGAGCAGTCTGTGAAGAATTTAGACAATATAGACTTGGTTCAATGAAACAATACCACTCACATGTTAAATGTACTATAGATAAACCATTTGTTTTATTAGGTGACATTGGAACTAGATGAAGAAATGAAGAATAAACACCAT
The DNA here is from genome assembly GCA_963277665.1 of Viscum album. Classification (NCBI taxonomy): domain Eukaryota; kingdom Viridiplantae; phylum Streptophyta; class Magnoliopsida; order Santalales; family Viscaceae; genus Viscum; species Viscum album. The sequence continues at coordinate 613,976,481 of OY728142.1, forward strand.
CACTTACATTCACCATAGAATGTAAAATAAAAATTCTATGGCTAAATTTCATAAGGGGGAATAATGTAATGACATAGAATTATATCAATTAAATTTCTTTCTTATAATTATGTCATAAAAAATATATTACATATATAACCCAATAAAAAATCATTCAAGTAAATTAATAGTGATATTTTAGTATGAAAAAAAGCCAATAAAATATTCAAATTTTATAGTAGGATAATAAAGAGATTAATATATAATGAAAATATAATAATTTTGATCTGATAAATCCACAAGAATTTTCACATTCATGAAAAAATCTATAGAAATAATGAAGAATCTAATATTCATTTTAGATATTAATATATTTAACCTTTCATGAAATTAGTGGAGATGAAGAATGAAATTAATGGGAATTATATAAATTGAGTATCATATACCAATTGAATAGTAACATAACTGTTGGAATAGTAATATGACCATTAAGAATAGTAATCCAACTATTAGAATAATAACCTTTCTAATTAAAGCATTAATAAATGTTAGTTATCTTATAATTGAAAATATCAAATATTTATATCATTGTACCTGTAAGTAAATGTTTTAAAAATGATAAATTAGATGTTACTATTTTTGTAAAATTTAAATGTTTTTTTTTCAATTTTAAAATTGATTTAATGATTTGAAATACAGTTTATATTCAAATATAAGATTTAAAATTTTATATTATGTTTTTTGATGATTATAAGATTATATCATGAATCATTAATTAATTATTCATAGTGTTATAATATAGACTATAATCATAAAATTATTATTATATGAAAAATGATGATTTTATTTAATACATTAACGTTCATATTCATTAAATTACATTAAAAATGGATTTTTCTAAAAATATATACATCAAAAACTGTTTATAGTGATTTTTAGGGATTTTTCTAAAATAGAAGAATTTTTCTTCAATATTGAAATACAGTAATTTATGGTATTTATCATTATAAGCTATACATGTGAAATTTTGAGTAAAGGATGATGTAATTGCCCATTGTATTCAAAAATCATGAAAAATTTACTATATTTATTCATTGGAATCAACTCTACTAATAGTAATGACCCAAAACAATACACATATGATTATAATACTAATAAAAACCCTCTACATCACATCTCAATACAACCCATCATAGTCTATTTTCCTCACACATTCCTATCCTTTTACACTGTCAATATTCTTCCCAATTATATCTACAATATTATTTCGCAAGTCCAAAAGCATCTAGACTCAACAAAATACGTATTCTATGTTCTTTATGGATTCGCTCATGGGTGTACCATTTAAGAAATAACGTTCCCAAACCAACCCTTTTAATTTCATTTCTTATTCTACCTCCTCCTAAAAAATATAATACATAATAAAATATTTGATCATGTATCATGATTATATGGGATCATTATATTGTAAATGTTATATCTTTTATCAACACCTTTTCTAAACTAATACAATTCAAATAAGTGAAAATGTTTTCAAAATTATTGTTGTTTACTATCTCCTTGGATAATAATTTTTATTTTTCAATTATATATTTAATTTATATTCATAAAACCATATTTTTTAATTCTAATATATATATTATCTTTTTTCATCTTATGGAAGGAATTTTGTATAATAATTATATATAATTATAAACTAGTTCATGTTGGTCAAAAAATACTGCCAAATTAAAATAAACACTTTTGATTAATGTGTTATCAAATGAATCATCATCATATCTAGAATATATATGCACCAATTTATAATTTTAGAATTTAATTAATACAATATAATTTTATTATTCTATAATTATTCCCATTTGATAATAACATCTACAATTATACAAAAGTAAACTGACCATGAAACCATGGAAATGAATTCTCCTGAAAAAATGAATCTGAACACTATAACTCAATGAAATGGACATAAATAAACTAATTAAATTATAATAAATAAAATAATTATAAAATATGTTATTTATTTAGTAATAAATTAATATTATTTCATTATCTAGGATTTACGGGTAAATATAGAATATATTCACACATATGTTAAGAGGATTCTCCAACCCTAGTACCTTTTTTGCGCTATCCCCTTTTCATGAAAATTTTGGTATGAATATTCCTATAATTTTCATGAAATATGATTTAATTATTTACCCTTTTAATTTGAAGGATAAATATTTTTTTAATATTATTTTATGGAAAATATTAGTATTTCCCAAAGGAAATATTTATTCCAAAACACATCTCGAATCATATTGAGATTATTATTCTTCACTCATGAATGATGATTCTTATACCAAATTGGTTTATATATTATCTATTTGGGAACCCTATGTTCATTCATGAATTCATAGTCAATGAAATCGTTTTGATAAACAGTCATCCAAATGTATCATTTCTTGTTTAATACTGTTATATGTCCTATGTAGTATGTATAATTTTATAAATATTTTTTTTTGTTCTGAATGGTTCTATAAATATATAGGAATCCAATTACATGGGTGAAGTTTTGTATCTCATGTGGAATTGTGTTTTATGGACGAACCTGATGCTATATTATTTTCACCAAGAAGATGTTTTGATTATGCAAATATGTTATGTGTGAACATGATTCAATATTTATATTCAACTATGAGTAGTATTTGGACACTAATACATGATATTTAATTTGTGTTTATTTATATATTAGATACCATTATCCAATGTTTCCCTCATGATGATGATGATGATTTTATGCTTTTGATATGGTGATGATGATTATTCTCACTCATTTGAAATAAAATCATGTACCTTATTTGGATTTTACCTTTCCTTATTCATTTATGCATATTCACATGTTACTACATGTACTGAGGATAGTTTGTGATTTATTGGGACAAAGATGAATATCATAAATAAATAATTATATTTTATTATGTTTATGTGAGGTGTGGATATAATTTTCCATGAAATCAAACCTTTGGATCTTGGATCACTATGCCATTATGGTGTTTATATTTAAAATAATGTAAAAATCATGTACGAAAATAAAGGACCGCTATTATATTTTAACAATGCTCAACACCTAATTAAGCATACAGTTTTTGGAATTGAATGGAAATGATACAACCACACAAAAACAGAAATATATTCCTTGGAATGTGGTTACAACGTGTATGGAATATAATTACACATACAATTCACTATAGTCGATTGATAGTACATCATTCGTAGCTCTTATATGATCTTTATAATGCCTCTTATGACAATCTTCTCATTTTTGTTATCTTTATTTGTAACAGAATGAATGAATTCCACCAGATTATGCATATGTTTAATGTCACAATTCAACTTTTTCATTAATAAGCTTCTTTTTTACTGGGTAACATTCTTCGTAGGAGAAAAATAAATTTTGATTGTTATTTTTCTTTGTACTGTTCAAAATTATATGAATTTATTATTTCCTATAAAAATAATTCCCCATGACATAATGGTTATATTAATGAATATATATTATATATTATGTTTTAATGTTTCCTACGATCATTGATGGATAATAATATGCAATAGCGGTCATGTTTTGATCTCTTTTTTTAGTAAAAAATATATAGAATTAACACTAATTATTCTTCTTTATAAAATCACAAAAAAATTTTTGCGAGTGTTAGAAAAATAAAATCTCATATCACCTTATAATCACGAATGCTAAACACCCCTGAATTATATTCATTGAAAGATGAGAGAAATATTTCTCTTCTATGATATCCATGATCTCAATGTTATTATCGATTCAAATCAAGCGCTTCCTATATACATAACATAAAATAATAAGATCATTATCAAAATAATCTTATTGAAATATATTATTTAATGAAACTGATTAAGATATATTCACCTTGTCATATCTTCTTATTCATGTTTAACAATTTCCATGGGTCTTATAAAACATTTAAACCATCACACACAACTATTAATTAACATCATATTACCAATTTATGTTTTCATGTTCATAAGATTTTACATATGCATTCATGTACTCTTTATTTTATTTTATTTATCATTTTATTATCCCTTCTTCACAAAAGTACAAACACTATTTCAAATAATCATTCTTATGCATATGAATCCATATATCAATTTATTTATGCACACATTGTTTTTTATCTTCGTACACATAGGTATATGCAAGATCAATATTTTTTTTTCACTGCATATTATTTTACCTTCTTCACACACAAACATGGTCATGGAAAATTCAACATTTGAATGAAACTAGGTCGCCTACTATTTAGTTAACATCCACATGACCTTTGTGTATTAATTATCTTGTGTCCACTTCCTCCTCAAACAAATCACCAGTGAACATTTATCATCCAGTATGAAAGATATATATCTTTAACATGATACTATGGTAAAAATATATTCATGTAAATAGATTTAATTATTAGAGTCTATTTTTCATGTAATTCTATTTGGATAATGACACACATCCTGGGCGTATGGGTATTGTTTGTCTTTAGGAAGAACAAAAAGGATTTATAAATAATAGTCACATGTCTATGTATCTTCAACCAATAAGATGTGTGTGATTATCCTTTGTATAACCAAATAGATCATGGAACTCCGCTTCATATTATTTCATTGATGTCTCATGTATAAACATTCCTTCTCATGTAAAATAATTATAGAGATACTCAAGTTATTCAAAAAAATATCTCTATAGTTTATGAAATTGGTGTCAACATTTTCATCCTCGGTCTATCAGTATTTATAAGAAGATCATCACGTCCATTGATTCGTTTAATCATCAACTCAAATATTGTAAATTATTACCTATGAATTATAGGTTATGATTTCCGAAACATCTTGGATTTCCATACTCTGAATACGCATTATGTGACACATAATATCATGTCACCTCTTATTAGATGATGAAGATATCATCGGTTTCATAAAATAGCCATCATAATTTAGCCAAGTGAATCTTTATACATGTGCAATAAAATATATCCTCCATGAATATCAAAGGATTGAATAGCCAATTGTACAATATTATCATTTGTAAAATAATTTTCCTTAATTTTCCTAATAGAAAGAGGAGCACCAACAAACATCGATTAATGTAAAAATATTTTTTTTGGTGAGAATGATTATTTTCTTGATATCAACTTTATTGACAATTTCATGTACTTGATAATAATTATATCCAGAAGGGAAAAAATTCACTTTTTGGGATAATGAAATTTATTGAGGGGTTAAATTTTATAGTTGAGATCAATAGAATCAGATGGATAGAGTTTTGTCTGTATTTTTGAATTTAACGAAAAGTAGTTCATGCACTTATATACCATATAGATTCTTAGTATGATTAGGAATAAATATTTTATAAATATTTTTCCTTCCCACTTCTAAAATAGGTACAAATATTTGACCACGGATATGCTCCACACACCATCCCTGCATAGGCCACAAATAATGTGTTCTAAGGTCTTCCCTAAGGGTGAAATCTTCCAATCATATGTGTGGTATGTAACCTGTTGGGACATTGTACATGAGACCAGCTATATCTTGTTCATAATATGAACTTCATACAACTTGAGGGATTTCTAGGGATACTTCATTGGTAGTGGATGAACTCTACGTTCTACTTGTTCTACTAGTTGAGTGGCCTATGGATCATAAAGGGTTAACCATAATTTTTTAAAAAGAGACAAAATAAATTCTAAGTGAAAAATATATTTCACATTAAAATTTCAAACACAAAATTCATGGCTATTACTTCTAGAAATTATTTCCTAGAAAATAATCATTTTCATGATAATATTTAAATCTTATTTTCATCTTCTAAAAATACACATTCCAATGAACTCTTCGTCATCCAAATCACATTCAACTCATCATCTACATAATTTTAAACATTATATAACCATTGAAACATATATTTAACATGAATATTTATTCAAAAATCATCATTATTACTTGAATAATTTTCTTTCATTGTATCCAAAGTCATTGAATGAATCTATAATAGTTCTCTAGGAATCATCTTTTGAACTCATATAATTTAAATCATATATATATTCATCCATTTATGATACATGATCACTTCTTATATTCCCCCATAAACATTGGGACTTCTTTATTATATTTTCATTTAAGAAATATATTATAATATAATTGAAAAATGTTGACAACCTATGAAGATCTCTTACAAGACAGTATAGCTCATATAGAAAGTGGGTTATTCGGAATCAATCTACATGATGTTTACGAATAAGAAAATCTATATGTTGGCCTCACCCATACATAAGTGGGGAATTTTTCATTTTGATTATTTAGGATGTGACTATGATTGGAGATCTAGGCATCATTATGTATCATGTGATAGAGGGAATGAAGATGAACATTATTCCAGAATGACAAACCCTCTACATAGGTATGACCCATATGAAGAGGAGGAATATTTTCCATTGATTTTGATGATAGACCTAATATTTGATCTCCATATAACAATATGATTCCTATGAGGGTAGGACTGATGGCACACATTGTTCATGAATATAAAACTCTATTTAAATGGATAATATGTAGAAGGGGTATTTTTTCGTTGATTATTACTCATGGGCCTAGAATTAGAGATCTTTGCATAACAATGTATCATATGATTATACGAATGATGCCACATTATTAATTCAATGGAGATGTGGTAGGAGAATAACACAAATGAGATTGGTCTTCCTTGTAAAGTTCCATAGTGTTGTAGAGTTTTATATAATGCGTGAGTCATCATCCAAAGAGTTTAATGTCATATGGTGATGACATAAGGTGCATATTTAAGATTCTATCATTCGTTACCTTGATATCCTGGTGTCAACTGATATGTATCAATAATGTCGGAAAGCCATTTAAAGAATTCCTAATACCACATGGGAAACGATCGGTGAGAGAAATAATGATTGGAAAATTAATCTCTCACTACTCAGAGGCAAACAAAAGAATGGTTCAAGACATTTTCTTCGGAGATGGTTGGGGAAAGACATAATATCCAGGAGTCTCTACATTTCACATTGTAATGACAACCAAGACATACATAGTTCAAGGAATCCATGTATTTTAACACCATTAGGTCAGTATAAATGGTTATGTAACATGAATAAGAATTAATAAATCCCCATGAACATTGTTAAAGCATTCAAGATATTGTCACTTGATACGAATCCAATGTTTTTTATATGAGGATTGTAGAGATGGATTCTAGAGGAATAATATTCTATCTAAAAATTCCAATACTGTTACATAAAATCATATTTTTGGGACATTTTAAATGATTATAATGTCTTATGACAAGGATGAATATATTTACGTTGGACCAATTATTTGAAATATGGGTGTCACCATGTATCTTGTGATGGAATGAATCAAGAACTATTTAGAACATGAGGGGGGTATATTTGATATGTGAATATGAATCACACATAGGGATGAGGAAACTTCTTTTAGATTTTGCCCAGTCCTATCTCATTTATATTGGTTAACCTGTAAAGTATCAATTTTTATGAATTTTAATGTCATGTGGTTGGGATGAATGATATCTTGTAGTTTTAGGTAATTTGACTAGGACCATGGGTGACTTGTAGTTTTAGGATATACAAATAAGACCATGGGTGTCTTCGGGTTTTTGGTTATATGAGTAGTACTATAGAATCTATTTTATTAAATTTCACTATTAATGGAAATAGTACCCTGAGAGGGGTGTTTTAAATTTTTTTCATAAATCCATGATGATAATTAGGAATGACCAACTGATGTGTAGCCAAATATGGGTTCGGCCAATTATTTTTTTGTATCATTACATGAAAAAACATATTGATGATGATTTTTAAATGAAATAAACAAATTCCTCTTCTCAGGAGGCATGGATGAAATAATAAATATTGTTCATGGGTGTTCTTCTATTACCAGATTCACATAACTATTCTCATTGATGGAGGGTTATGAACTCATCAAATGTGGTAGGGGTGTTTCTTAGGTCATCCACATCTACTTATTCTATCAATGAGTCTGTGGATGTACGTTCATACATAGTGGGTAATTTTGGGGAATCTATATAACTATTGGTGGGTGAATGGACCTGGGAAAAGACATTGTCTACCTAAACATCCTGAGTCATAGAAGATATATTTCAAATAATATTTTTACATTTAATTTATCTTTGGTTATAAGGAGATACCAGAAATCCGGGATTATGTATGATTCCTCATTCAGATTTATTGGTAGCACAAAATCAATTTTCAGAATCCTCTATCAGTATAGACAGTTTGCATGATAAGAGGACATCCATATTGGGGTTTTAGCTTTTGATGCTTATTTCCTAATTTCATTGGGGTTTAGAGAGATTATAAAAGATCTTCTTCAATGAATAGGTTTAGGAGAACCTTTTTTTCAATTCTTTTGAAGAGAAATTCTATTCAGTTATCTTACACCTATATCCTTATAGGAAATCGTATCTGGGGAACTTTTCATCCCTTAGGACATGGTAAAGTTAAATTCTACATATTTTTTCCATACCTAGAAACAGTCATCTGATGGTACTCTTCCAACTAGATAGAGTGTTTCAATGATAAATAGAAAAAAACCAAAGGTGTTTTTTATTCGCTTCCAATTATAGGTCTCTATCTATAGGGAAAACCCCATATTAATGTTAGAATTGCGTATATTTATGATTTGGAGGTGACCCTCATACCCTTGGTAAGGGAGGATTATTTTCATTAAAATCATAATAACGTTCCTATATAATTAGGTGAATACAAATGATGTAATCCCTTCTAACATGACTAGGATTTCAAAATTTTATACGGAAATGGGAATGAACAAGTCTTAGATGTAGATTATGGATACATCATGCCATATTTCCATGCAATAATATTCATATTCAAGGATATATATCTCTGCATGGTCAGAACACAAATGTTTCCTCTTTGGGGTTCGTACTGATGATGTTGATGAGTCTTTGATTGTTATTGGCGAACCATATATGGCCAACTTCATTATTTCGAGGACCATTATATATGAATGTTTCTAGTTTTTTAGTACCTCTTTTTATTGTTTTTGTGAATGTGGACGAGTTCCTTGTCTTGGATAGATGTATAACCATGAGGAGATTTACAGTGGAATATGTTGCAGTGAATTCCAGTTGATCCATCTATTTACTATTTTGAGGATGACTATAGAAGTAGCGGTCACCTTCTACCTTTGTGTAAGAGTCAATGAACACTTGAGGTGTTGTGGGTTTTCAATGATCATCCATTAGGACACAAGAATTTGGAATATCAGTGATATGAGGATCAGTCTTCGTTGTGTCTAGAAAACGGTACCCTATATTTTGTGATTTATTAGGTATTTTATCCTCTTGCATGAAGGCTTTATAAAAATGTTGATAACCATATTTTAAAGTAGGTAAATGAACATGATGATGTGATACTACATGTGTATTCTAGTGTTATCCTATTTCATTCATAGGAATATGAATTTTCCTAGGGTGGTTTCAAAAATATGTCATTCAATCCTAGAATAAGTGAGAGAATGATGGTAGTTCATATATGTATTCCCCATCACAATATTCCAATATAAATATAAAATGGGAGAAGGGATATTAAACTCATCCTTTTTACCTCTTAAGGATTCTTCTCTAGTATTTCATTGGAGGGAATATGGGATGTGAATGTGGTCCTATAAGATGAAAAGATATTTTAGGTAACTTCATTTTTATAGATATGATCTTGATCTAAACTGACATACATATTAAAATAACAAACCTTGGATTGAACAAAAATATGATCCAACACTTATGCCATTATAATATGGCCCTTGTCTTTATTAACTAGAATTTGAGCTCATCCTATGGAATGTCTGATTACCACTTTGAGAGACCCAACATATAATGTTGATGTGAGTCTAGTCTTGTGTCCTTGGAATATTCTATAAATATTTTATAATAGAAATGTGAAACTATCTCAATGAATGTGAAAAACTCACGTGGTGATCCTGTATTACCTTCGACATATGTGCCCAATCCTATTTCTTATTCCTTTTTCATAATATTTTGATAATACAATTTGATAACAATAAGGACACCCACATTCTCTGTACTAGCTACATGTTCATGTATCTAATGTTAGTTTCATTCATTGTCTATTGGGATGGGAATGTGTCCATATCCCTATATGATCACCCAGATATACCGGAAAATCCCCTCTATTGTTTTCAAAATGTAATAACACAAAAATAGGGAATATATATATTTGAATTTATTACAACTTGCTTTGAGATAACAAGACATGATGGTTGACATCATTGACAGATGCAGGGATGTATACACACTCTTTTTCACCTCCTTTCACCAAAATATGTTGATGGGATATTTTAATGGGGGTGTGGATATGTTCATTCCCCATTATTTCTACCCAAATATGATAGAAGTAATTTTCTGATATTTTTCGGATATGGTCCTACTACCTCATTCTTTCACATTCTACATTTGAAAATATGTCTTTAATTCCAATATCTGAGTGTATTTGGTGGTATGATGTCTTATAATTTCATCAACATGGGACTAAGGGGTATTGGTGGATGTGTGATATTTTTGTGATTGAGATTATGTCTTATAAGTGGTACTTTAGGAAACTATAATTTCTACATTATATAGATGTTATCTCATAGGGATTAATATTTCCCATATTTTACTATCCCCTGAAAATGCTACAAGTAGTTTCTTATCATGTGGTAAGGATGTTATCATAAAATTTAGCAACAAATACCCTAGATTTTTTCATGTAGTTTAATGTAATAAATTAAAAAAATATTATATATTTTAAAATTGCGATACAAGAATGAATCATCTTGTATAATTTCCTAAAACCAGGATGTATCATAAGACCCAATGTTGTGTGACTATGACATATCATTCATTTTAATACCATAAAACAAGGATGCATCATGATATTTAACATTATAAATCTTGGATATATCATGTTGTATCCTTTCAAGAGGGATTATTTGGACATGGAGATCATATACATCTTATCAATAATTCTTGATATATTGGAACCTTGATCTCCATAAATCTATCATTTTCCTATTACTACAGATAATAATAAATTATAAAGAACACACTTTTGTGTTATTGAGACATATGTGTTAGGGAATGTAGTTTTGGGGGCCTATAAACAATGCCTCCCTCAACATCTATATTGTTATCTGTTTTATCAAATGAATCATCATGAAAAAAATACATTTACATGGAGATATGTTTTTGATTCAATTGAATATACCCCCGGTTACATGTCATCATAAGATGGGTGATCATGATTGTTATCTCACGTCGCACCTATAACTCTATTGGCATGGTCACATAATAGAGTTTTGATTCTGTACTGTAGATCAATGACCATTATTCATTAGGGGTAGGTGTTGATGAATTGGTGGCCATGGATGTTTCTAATTTTTCCCTCTATTTACAGAAATCAAAATTTCTTATCAGACATGATGAAATGATTATGGTTAGATATATTCCATTATTCAATTGACGAGGGTGTGGGAAATATGGGAATTAACATATCCCAGTCGAATGTGGGTCATGAGTATAAGAAAATTCCCCCACAATAGTGGGATAGGTTAATGTGGATCACTGTATTTATTTCACCCATGGATGTGATAAAAAATTTGAAAATTTAATCATCCTTGTGGGATATGGAACATCAATGCAATGTGGGCTTCTGTATGAAGGTGTTCGTACATTAATAAAATGTAGAGATCCTAGAAGTATCCCCACAATTATTTTCTATAGAACCTTATTCTCTCATTTGAGAAGAGTGATCTACTATTCCTAAAATATTTCCTTACCATCCCGAAGGGACGCAATAGCAGGTTCCAAGATAACACCCTTTACAATGAAAATGGTATGGTGGGCGTATATGAAGGGGAGTGTCAACATGGACCTAGATACTAAACAATTTGTTCCCAATGGTCATATTCTCTATCAAAATTACACTATGAATCACTGAAATAGTCAATAATAAAATATGTAGGTGAATTAATGATACCACTGAGATCCTTATTTCTCATTCCAATGGATGAATGTGGGACAACATGATATGAATCAGATGTTTTTACGATTGTATGATTATAATTTTATTGTGTTCTATCACCTATATCAATTTTAAAGTATTCATATTTAGTCGATAACTTATTTATAGGAACATACGTAAAATGGTTCTCCTCTTTAATGGTTTTTCCTTTTTGATTAGTTGGTTCCCAATATTCCATTTGATGTAACATTGATCATTTTATCATTTTATGGGTTGGTTACCATAACACCATTTGATGGGTTAGTTATCATTGTACCATTTTGAGGGTTAGTAACTCTATTAAATATGATCACATTCTATGATATGATAAACTTTCCCCCATCCTTTTGGGTTAGGGTTCCCCCTAGAATTCTATACTCTATAAGTAAATATTTTAAGAAGATAGAGGAATATGCCTTTTGATTATCTGGGATTAATATTTCACCCCACTTAGGATACACTGGTGTTCCTCCAAAATAATTATGGTAACAAGAATATAACCATGCTCTGGGGTTGAATAGTTTTGACACTCCCTATGAGACCTCTAGTTGAATTCCCTAATTTGGATGGTCATGGTGGTGACCACTTCCTCTACATATCCTTGTGTGATTATGATGTTATTTCAATGATGATTTTGATAATTAATGGGATCCCTACTAGGAAATTTTATTGTGGTCTTGTGGTTATGGGGATTTCTCCATCCTTCTCCCTTAGATAGGGAAGTAATGTTTTGTTGTTCTTTAGGCGTTTACTCCCAACGATTTTGAATATAAAATCAAGTGCCAATTTCTCTTCCACGACATATTATTGGATATATGAATGGTGTGGATTCATCAACTAGGATATTTAATGAGATAATTCCACATTCAAAATTTTTCTATTGTGGTGGTACTCTTAGTCCAAGACATTGACTAATTATCATGCAGTGGTGTTGAGTTGGTGTCAGTATACATCAAGGCATGGGTTCTTGGATTCCATAATAGGTTAGGTATGTGGTTATTGTATTAGATTGGTTTTAAAATCATCTTGAGGTATTCTTCAGCAATTACAATATTTTCCAATGATCATGGAATCTATAGTCACAATAGCCAATGATAGATGGATTTCAACGAATCTGAGAAGATCTCAATATAAAATAAGGAACCTTATTAGTTCAACATCATATAAAATAGTATAAGGTTAGTTAATCAACATAAAAATTATTGTATGGATAATTATTCATTTTTAAATGCCCCTACCTAGGATCCACTAAATGGTTCCCCGAGCAGATGGGTCTCTTGGACTCAAGCTTTCCTCTAAATATTCTAGAGGCTTCCAAAAAGCATCGAGGGTCTGTAATGGTACATTAGGGACACGATACCTTTATAAATATATTAACACATCGGTATCACATGTTAATAAATATAAAGAATAAGAACATATATCACTTCCAGTAGTAAATAAAAATCAAGATAACAGGAGTAACAAACAAGCCAAGGGTAAAACAATACAAGATGAGTATTTCGTGAGTTTATAAAAATATGTGGGAAATACCTAAAAATAAAAAATCCAATAATATACATATATAAATTGTACATAATACTAAAAATAAAAATATTTGGTCAGCATCATTGGCATAGCTCAGTCCTCTACTCTCTTGCACCGAGGCCTCATCAATCATGAATCATAAATAAAGAAAATTCAATGATCCCTACCTGTATCCATTATGTCTAACTATGCATGAAACAGTGTCCCAAACTATATGGGAGATAACAATCAATAGTCCACCACTAATATTATTTATATCAACTCCAGTCTATGTATATAATCTAAAATGCTGTGAAATATATAATAGTGAAACAAATATATAAGAATAAGTGATACTATCTAGCTAATAAGGATCACTATAATCAAGAAATCATAAAATAAGGCTACCAATGAAGAATAATAAAACATCCACTACAACATATGATGAGTAATCTAGTGTCAAACCCATTGGATGAATCCATGGAGCAATAATGTCTATGTCATCCCATGTAATTAGGATACATAGAGTATAGATTCAAATGGAATTCAATATAATCTTAAATCCATTGAGTATAAATTTTAATGGAACTGAATTTTGTTCGGAATCCAGGTTGTACATATTTCTATGGAATTCAATGTTTGTTCCAAAACAAAGGTTTAAAAATGCCGTTGACATTCAATTTAATTCCAGATCAACGGAATAGCAATACATGTGGAATTAAAATTAATCAACACCATAAAATTATTCAATTCCTAACCATTTTATAATAATCACTAGAAAAGGGTTTATCATATTCAATAAAAATTTTACATTTAAAAAAATTAACAATTATAATAACATATAATCACATTGAAAAGTGGAATAATCCCTTTCCTAATATCCAATTATGTTTAAAAAGAATCTCAGTAAGGGGGAGGTATAACACATACAATCAATGTGGTGGTATATTCGGGGGAATATATGTCAAAAATATCATGGGTGGTCTAGACTGAGGGTGAAAATATCCAACCATATGATGGTGCTATGTGGGAAACCTATCATTGTTCTGAAAATATATTCAAGGAATTCAGTGCATTTGGAAGAAATGTTGGAGAGTCTGGTGTGTGAAAATATGGAAAGTTTCATTGAAATAATAATACATTATGAGAAAAGGTATAGAACAGCTAACTTATTCTAATGGTATAAAATACATCTGGTATCACCTCCTCGATCGACAAAATTTGGATGAAAATTTTAGGATGGATGAATACCTTGGAAATAGGGCATATTATATTGCACTGAAATTATTTCTGTATTAGGAATAAAAATGATGAAAACATCAAGTGGAATATAAGACTCACCATTACACATATAGTGGGGGAAAAAAAGTGGAATCAGATATTATATTAAGTAATTAAAAAAATTTCATTTTTAGGATTGTAGAAGCTTTATCTTGAGAAGAAGATTTTGTTAGCATATAAATATCAGGATCCTACAATCTCCCATTCATAAGAAAACTAATGACAAACTTGATATTATGAGGCTGTTAAACTATCTAAAATATGTTACTACCACTAATCTTGTACATCTACTGCTCTCTCCCAGATCTCATCATTCACACAACTATGAAACAATATACCCAGAACAAAAATAAGTGACCTTATTTTGAGATTTTTCATTTTTTGATCAATGATATGTGTGGGATGATCCCCGATGAAAGCATAACACATTAATGCATCCAAATCCAACTAAATAGTATGATATGTTCTTGAGTGATAATGTTGTAGCTCTAATAAATGGAATACATCATTCATGGATTGGTAGCTCTTAGGTAACAGTAATTGATAGTCTACTAGCCCAATTATCTTAAATATATCTAATATCATAACATTTTATTTAAAAATTATTACCACTCTCAAAATAATTATATTTCCCAACAAAGGGGAGATAAATAAAAATACCATATAGTTGACCTCAAAATATATAAGTCATCGATGATGAATGACCTATGATTTCTATCTAGGGTATGAAATAGCAATTCAGTTTCTAATCAATTAAACCTACCACAATGTCTCTATCATGAGACACATTCATGGTAGCGTTACCCCTCCTACCTCTAACTAGCACATAGGATATCATCATGGCCTACCGTACAAATGTTTATATGGTTCCGTCTATAGTGTCACCTATTGTAGTATTTTAACTCAACCCATGATAATTTAATCAACAAAGAACTACCAAAATCATGGAAACATGCTCAAATCATGTTCCTAAAACCATTAGAGACTGCTCTAACATACCATTAGTTTGATGGTGGTATATCATGATGACAATCATCTGTATACCCTATTCATGTTGTAAACATTTAAAAAATTTCGATCTAAACTGGACTTCCATATCGAAAACAATGGTATGAGGAACCCTATGAAGGTTCATAATCTCACATATATAATTTCTTTAATTCTCATCAACTGATAAGATCTACATGATAGGTATGAATTCTCTGACCTCTATGAGCCTCTCAAAAATATCCCATATAAAATCTTCTAAGAAAAAATCCTTCCTGTTGGTGATGTTGGGATAATTCTTTTTGAAACGGTTTAAGGTATTTGATGATGTATTGTTGTTAGAGAAGTCATGGAATGTGTGGATGTCTAGTCTTGTAGAGAGCATGAATGTCTAATGTCATGAAAATATCGAATGTCGAAAATATCTTACATATAATGAATATTAAACTTTTCATTGGTAGTGATCATGATTTCATTTGGATATCATGATGGATCGTGAAAATAACTAAAATAAAACAACACAAAAAATCACAATATTGACTTTTTATCTCAAATGGGGCTTCACGATGTGCAGGATTTTCTTTGAGTATCATGATGGGATCACTTCCATCGCTATTGCATGTCATTGGATCTCATGTTGGGATATCACATACACATATGATTGTATTTGGATGTCATATTCATATCTTGTGAAGTTCTCTTGATTTAATTATGGACCATCATACGATCTTATAAAAAGTTAAAATAGAACTCTTGATCGGATCTCGCACAAAGAGTGAACATGACCCATGTCTAGATCTCATGAAAAGTTAAATCTACCTCGCACCATAATCCCATAGATAATTTTGTACCGATTAGTTGGATTATTGTCCATAATTTTTGGATTTTATGTGGTGGATTTATACAAATACAAAACCCCTAACACATAACTAACAATTGAATATTTTTTTATAAAGGATTTATCTTATTCGACATTCGGGATGATGATTTGTGGATATTACATGCATAAGAGACACAATGGGAGACCTCACAAAATAGATTCGTAGATAGATATCATGAAGGAGAACAACTATTTATATATTCTAGCTGTTATACTTGATATGAAAAGGGTTTCACGTAATGTTGTCGTGCTAGGGTATCAAGTGAGGATCTCATTATAGGGTCTCATTCCAGGGTCTTGCGATAGGGTCTCATGGCAGTGTCTCATCACATGTTCTCACCTAAGCCCGTTAGAAAATGGGCCCACTCTAGGATATCATAAAAAGGGATAGGCATGAGGATATCATTCAAACGTATTTTCCTGTATCTTGTGAGAGGGTATACACGTGAGGGTCTCATATAGGGGTATCATAGTTGAGTCTTATGCAAGTAGATACATTCTTACAAAGACCTATCAACAATATAATCTTTATTTCTGAATTCTAATGTATAAGATGAAGACAGAGTATCTAAACCCTTTGTCCAAATTTTCAGAAGTAGTTTATTCTGTGCTACCTTCAAGGCAGTGAAAAGAAGGCTTGGTTTCACTTTATTATCCTTCCAATTAATAAGTACTTCCAATTTATACAATAAAGATATGTCTATTCCAGTTATCTACAGATTGTAATTTTTTCATTTAGTTGATTTCATATATGTAATTTTTAAACCCAAAAAAAACATCAAAAAAGAAATTAATTTCTATTTAGGATTCATTCAGTATGAAAAATGAAGGGAACTGAATGTTCATATACTATGTTTGGATTCTTTCTAGACAAGTGAGAAAAGTAATATGAAGAAGGATATCCATCCCACTAGCAACGAGCCATCAAAATAGAGTTTTTGAGTAACCCTTGGGATTGTAGTGAGTTGAAACTAATAATTTTAAAGGAAAATTTCTTAAAAATAGAAGTGATATAGAGATAAAATTTTATTTTCTCAATGACCCATATTGGATTTGTTTCATCGGAACTATATTGTTTTATGATCCTTGGACATATCTCAGTGAGGGTGAACCATGTATAATTGACGTGTCTCGTGCATGCTTTGATTTCTTATTATACATTAAATATGAATGTAAGAGATGGGTGTTTGGTTTAATTATGAATCATAGTCTGAAGGGCTATTTTGTTTAATCGATTATACACAGATTCACCCCTCTCGTGGTATTTAATATATTAGGGTTAGCAATTGTTATTAATGGGAAATGGTGAAAGTCATTAGTTCTCTTTGAACAAAAGAAATGGATTTTATTAATCAAAAAGTAATTTCTGTTTATAGTAGAAACAGTACTAAATTACGTATTAATCATATGGAAAACTAATTTTAATATTTAGGAAGGTATGTCATTACATTTTTGATGCAAATAATTTCAGAAAATATTGAATGTGGTGCTTTATCAGAAGCAGACTGAATGGAGTTTGATGCTGACAAAAAATAAATCAATTCATTAGTTGGAGTAATATCAAATACTATATATATAAAGATTATGTCATGTTATTCATCAAATTATATGTCATAATATTTTTTAAAAATTACTTATGGATACTCAAAATTAAGATAAGTAAAGGTAATAGTTATATAGAATAAGTATGAGGATCTCAAAATGCACCCTAATGAGTCCATTGACACATTCTTTGACTGGGTTAATATTATTGTGGATGATATGGGTGGTCTTAGAGGTATTTTAAAGATTTTATGATTTTCCATAACATCATTTGAATTATTACACATTTATTCAATCCAAAATTTTCTATATTAGATGACAATTATCCAAAATAAATGACATTGGATATCATGAAAATTAAACTTGTAGAATACAAGATGGAAAATGATGATAATTCAAATGTTTAAGAGGGGATTTTTAACGAATTTGAATTAAAGTGCATAATGAATCTCATCATTGATTATGGATAGGAAGTAGAAAATTTCAATGAGTTCATATCATTCCATTCATCTACATAAAAATAGTGTAAAATGAAATTTTAAAGGTAAACATCCACATGGATGATTTTGATGTGGAATGGTCGGAAATATTTCAATGAGGTTTCCAAAGAAGTTTCATGTATATGATGGGGATGATTTTTAAATTCCCAAGAGGAATTATTTGATCTATGTGAAATGTAATAAAAATTTATTCAAAAACAAGAATCTACATTCAAATGAATATTATAGTTCATATAAACCATTGTTAGATGAGTTAAAGGACTGGAAGGATCATGAAGCACATCTTATGGTTTATGTTTTTAGAAATTACCAAACAATTAATGAAGGTGACAATGAATATGTAGAATTTGACGGAATAGTTGACTTTTAGGTCAAATTAGATATCTCACATGAAGAGATTGTTGTTTGATGATAAAAAAACTATAATCCAACTCAGTGGTTCGTGATGAAAACTATTTATTCAGGTATTGGAAGAAGCTAAGTATGAGTTAAGTAATGAAATTTAAAATATTAAGTCTTTAAATCCAAAGAAATCATATATGATCATTGAGTACAAGATCAATATTGATGAAAAAAATGGGTTTTTATAGTTTGAATAATATTTCATAAGATAAAGACAAACTCTTCAAAAATATTTAAGAGGATGTCGTAATCCCGAAATGGAATGTGAAATATCATGAGAGACTATTCGCTTCATCAATGTAGGTTGAAAAGTTAATTGAAATTGAAAAACTGTAGTGACAATCCCTGAATAAACAAATAGTGGAATGTTGGGAAGATATAATCATAGATATAAATGTTTTAGAATCTTTGGTTTTTTGCTTTAAAAAAATCAATAATGATTGAAGACATTACATAGACACCCTATCCAATATTAAATTTTGATACGGGTATGAATCCAAAATATATTATTCAAAAAACCAAAGAAAAATCTAGTAGCACAGTAGTGACACCCAAGACTGCACCCCACATTAGATTTTATTATTATGGAATGATGGGACAAAAAAAATGTCTATTACATTTCCAAATGTATCAAAGGGATTGATACCAATAGAGGTATCGGTACAGAGGTCAATATTTCGAGACATCATCTGATGGTTACTATTTTAAGTGTACAGGATTCAAAAACATGTAAATATACTTCTCATCAATAATGAAAAAATGTGTCGATGTAGTCTGAAAGTGAACTTAAAAATCGACAAAATGTATCATAAAATTAGATGAAAATTAAAATTCATTTTGATGATATTCAAGATGAATCCATCAATTCATAAACTAAGGAACATCAAGATTATGAATCCTGACTGGGTATGAAGGATAAACCATGGATCAAAAAGAAGAGATATGTACATGAAGTGGTTGTAGAAATTTAATTCAATGAATTACATAACACAGTAACATGGATCATTTATTGTGGATGAACATCCCATATGACATGAAACAATGAACCACTGATAGGAATCAGATACAACAAGGAAGGTATTAGGATATTTGGTAATGATGAAGGCCTGAATACTATTTTCTATGAAAATGAAAAGGATGGGGAAATACATGAGACGTGTATATTGCATGGTTATTCAAGGTTTCAGTCAAAAAATACTTTGTGACCATGAATTATGTAATTTAGGACAATCCATAATATTTTCCATGAATTTATATTTCATTGACAAAAAATATAGTGATGTTTTTTTATAGAGAAACTATATAAAAAAATATCAACCATGTGAGTGGAGAAGAAAATATGTTCTTTTTATCATTAGAAGAAGAAAAAATGTTATGGAATAAAAATCATGGTCAAAACATCAAAAAATCCTTGAAATATCTTGTGAAATATGATATTGATAATGACCTCCCAAGGCTGTCAAATGATAGTACTCATACAAGTGATTCTTATAAAAAAGGGATGATCATTCAAAATACAAATAAGGCAAAAGAGATAAAGTCACAAAATGTGCTGGATTTGGTGAATATTGATTTTATTCAGACCAATTACACCATGATCTATTAATGGGAGGAGATATTATGTTCTATTAATTAATTAATTTAATATAATTGCGTGGATTTAAGTTATCACTCATATGATAGAGGTGTTCAGTTGCATAACAACTTATTGAAGGGTTTTTGAGAATAAGCTTGATTAAAAAGTCTTGAATATCCCAACTGATAACGGAATGGAGTTACAAAATTTTCAATATGAGGATTATCTCAAGAAACATGGGATAAATAATCGTGTTTTATTAGTAATAACACTATTGTAGAATGGATTATTTGTGATAAGTAATAGAATTATGAATAACATGGCTAGAACAATGATAATTTAGAAACACCATCAAGATAAGATATGGAAAAAAGTAGTGATGACATCATTATACAAATAATATAAGGAATTATTATACCCAGATGAATAAATGACTCTATATTAGTTATGGTATGGAAGTAAGCCAATGTTGAAGTATATTCACATCCTCAGAAGTAAGTGATTCATTTTTAATAAGGAGAAACGTAGTATGTTCAAATCCTATAGGGATTAATGGATCCTTAGTGGATACTCAATGAAAATAATGTTATATAAATTCCTCAAAAAGTTGAGAGGACATGCATCTTAATGAATTGATGCAACTATACTAGATAATGGGAATAACATTCAATAAATATGTGATCAGTCTCAGGAAGATAGTGATGATGAGGTAAGAAGATCAGGGTATCTTCCAATACGATAGGTTAATTTAGATGATGATTCTAATAATTAAAATGTTTAGAATAAACTATTATCTACAAAAATATTAAATAGAAAATCCAAAATATATAGAATGAACAAAATCAGTGATTAGACAGTTACAGTGTAGACTAGGATGATGAAGACTCATCATTAAGGATCATTTTTATCATAGGTAGAGCTTTAATGTTTGATGGAAGAAGACAGATATGAAATCTTCGTTCAGGCTATGGATGATTAGTATGATCAAATAGTGAAGAATCAGACATGTGATACTGCTTTGAGACCAAAAAATAAGAATGTCATTAGTGTCAAATGGTTATTTCAACACAAGATGAATAAATATGGAATAATTCTTTAAAATAATGCACAATTACTGTGAAAATGATAATCCAAAATAGAGTGTATTGATGATGATGAATCATTTTCACACATTTTGAGGCAAGAGGTGATGAAACTATTTTTGAAACTTTTTTAATATAGATATCTAGTCATTATTTTTTATTTGGGTTCTGAATAAGAATATTATATTAGGTAGTGTAACAGCCCGAGATTTTATGAAAAATATTCTTTTTATTTCCCTAATGTCTTGTATTGTACGCTACACCAAAAGGAGCTTTCACAACACGCATCCTTGACTTGCCTTGCATACACGCAATCGCGACCTTCCTCGATAGCGTGTGTAGTACGCAATAACGAGTTTCACTAAACAACGATATGCTATTAAAATATTATTAAAACTAGCCGTTATGAATAGTAATAACCACTTTTTAAAATTCTGTAAATCTTATATTTCAAAATGAACTTCATTTTTGGATTCGGAGTATCGAATTTAGCCTAAGGTGAAATTTTGGTACTTTTCGGATAACTTTCATATTCTGATGAATAGTGAAAATTATTAATTATAATTAAAAAAACAACTTTTTTAATCGAAATAATTAATAGTGATAAATTATTAATTTGAGTGGTTTTAAAGTATATTTAGAATATATTTTTACAATTTAATTCATTTCTGGTCATTGGTTGTAATTTCACATTTAAACCAGACATAATCAAGTATCAATCTTTTGATAGAAATTGTTTCTTAAAAACACGCTATTTGTCTTAACAGCGGGATTTAATTATAAAATTAATTAATTCAACTTCTATGTTATGAATTTGGTAAAATAGACTTCATTTTTGAATTCGGAATAGGAAATATAGCTTAGGATGAAATTTTGGCATTTTTCTGAAAACCTTCATTTTTTGATGAATAGTGAAACTACTAAGTGGTAGTTAAAAAAACTAAATTTTTCATAAAACTTAATTTTACCGCTTCTGTGAATGGAATTTCAAAAATCCGACAGACACGGTTTATATCAGTAAGTAAAATGTGGTTCAATGAGATAAAAATAATTTTTTGGTGAATAGTAACTTTTTACTATTTTTACCGCGGTTAATAGTAAATAGGGTAACTAAGGGTAAATATGATATCAATATTACCCTAACACATGTCCTAATTCTATTGGACAAGTATAATTCGACCAAAAACAAACTTAGGAATAAAATATGACCATTTAGGCCCACTTGGATTAGATTAGGACATTTATTATTAATTTATTTAAAGAAGGGTTAAAATAGTTAAAATCAAAGTTTAATAAGTAAATCATTTTTAATATGGGGTTATACATAAGAAAAATTCGACTATAAATATTCATTAGAAATCTAAAAAGATTTCCTACATAATGGTATTTTATTTGTAATTTTTAGACATCATATAATTTAATTAATTTATGACACAAAGATGATGCAGTAATTATCTTATTTATGAAATATTGACATAATTGATGTTATAAACACCAAAATAAATGTAATTTGAGAATTTTTATGAATTCCACTAATTTTCTAGGTTACTATGATATATTAATGTTGATTTAATCAACTTGGATCGAACATTTAATTCTGTTATGACTTTCACAAAAATCATATATCAAATAGTGTCAAAATTGACACAAAATAGTTTTTAAATCAAATATTATATTAATAATTGTTATTTTATTCCTAAAAATCTAAGGTTCGGCCAAATGACTTATATAAGGATATATATATTAATAATAAACAATTTGGGGTTCTTTTGTCATGTTATAGTAAGTGTATTAACCATATAGTGAAAGAAAACAAAAAGACACGGTAAAAGTTAAATTATTTAACTTAGAGTTAAATCTAATTGCTAAGATTTAAAATAAGATCCAAACATGTCTAAATTTGATTGGTTGATGATATTACAACCCTACCTCATCTAAGCTTTGAATATGAGTCATTTTTGGAGGTTTTTAAGTGGGGTTAGATTTATTATAAATTAATATTTTTAAGAATTCCTAAGGTGCCCCTCTCCTCCCCTATAAAAGGACACCTCCTCCCCCTCCTCCTCACACCAATTTGAGCTCTCAAGCTCGGCCAACACCTGCCAAAATCTCTTCTCCACTTCCCTAGAAACATCCTAGAGGTTCTGGTCTTCCTCAAAGACCAATTTTAGTACCCTAAGAGGAGGTCTCAAAGATGCGCTTCAAAGAAGAGGTAATTACCGTTACCAATTCTTTCATCTTTATTTCTTCTTCCACTTCTTCTTATTAGGTTGTTTCATTATGAAGTAATAACATCAGTATCACTCATATACTGATATGTTATTATAAGTATGAAACATCCTTATTTCACCATCTATCCATCCTACGGAAAAAGAAATCACCGCGCGTGCGTACGTACGGAATACCGTCTCCACGCCGTGGTGTAATCTATTTTCCACCACCACCTTACATGGATGGGTATAATGGTGTAAAGAATAACTATACATATTTATTACAACATCATATTTATTCTGATATATTGTATAATCCACTCCAATTCAATTCAATATTTATAGAAATGATATCATCGCTCGTGCGTACGTACGGAATACCGTCTCCACGACGCGATGAGATTCATTCTCCATGTTAACCATTTAAGAATTATTATAATGTATATATAAGAAATAATAATGAAATATATGACATTATAAAGATACTGGATTTATGTATATATATACATATGTATGTCATCTACTTACTTCCATTTCAAGACAATAAGGAAAGGAAAACAGCGTTCATGCGTACGTACGGACTACCGTCTCCATGAACGGTGTTTTTCATTTTATTTATCTACCTATTATATATATATATATATATACTGAATATATATGATATATAAAACATATTTTATATTCTGGAAGTAAGTAAATCATGATATAAGTAATAATGATGTCAAGAACAACAAGTCAAAACACCTACGATAAATGAAACGATTTTACCCAAAACGCTTCTTTAACATGGAATTTACAAAAGAACGGGTAATATAATGTCATAAGTGAACCATATATGATATCATAACAATGAATATGATTCTTTAATAAGTCAATAACATGATTTAAATCATTATACAGGAGGTTTGGAAACTTACAAAGCAAGTCAGACCTAAGGTAAGGGAAATATCACAATCTCATTTTTATCCGAGATTCTTTATTCGTAAGTATTTACTGGGGTGTATTTTATCATCCACATCCATGTTTACTCAATATGTAATATTATTTCCATCCACCTAAAATTGTTTAAATCCATTTTTACCCTTTAGTGAGTTTTTAGTAATACGTATGAAAGGAATCTTTTGTCGTTTTTCGTACGAGGTACTTTTTGACTTTTCCGACAAAAGTACGAAGAATGTTTTTTTTAACTTATACGGCACGAACGGATTTCTACTATTTTATAAAGCCTTATTTTAATGAAGCTTCCTCTAAAAGATTTCATGACTATTTTCAATAAAATCTCTTACTTTTAAAATTGCAAGATGTTTTGTGAAAAGAAATTGATTTTGAAGAAGAAAGGATATTTTCCTCAAGAATTCAATTCAAGTGTTTTATCAAAATTATTTTCCATCTAAGATAATAAAGGGTTCTGTTTCTATCCATATTTTTACATTTATTTGACTATGTTGTGATGGAATTATGTTTATGAATTCCTTTATCTTATATGAATTGATTTATGATGTCATGATGTTTCAAGAATCCCATTTTTGTTACATGTGTTATGCGATGATGTATCTTTTATGATTATGTGGCCCACATAAGAAATGATTCATTATAAGATGGGTGGGACCTATATCTCCCTCCAATGCATTGGGTAAAGATTTTATATCTCATGAGATAGACATGGCTGGAACGGAAGGTTATTTCGGTTCAGTGATACAGGACTGAAACGAGGAGTGAACTCGGTTCAGAAAGGGACTTTGTCCACTAAGATAGTCTTGGCAATGAGTCGTGACTAACAAGAAATGATTTTCCATGATTATGTGTGCATGCCACAAAGTTTCAAGTTTTATGTTATGATTATGGGGATCTCATTTTCACTTCTATGATTTATCCCATGTTATGATATTATGAGCTCTTTTGCAGGTTAAGATTTCCAAAAAGCTATGTTCTTATGTATATGATGTGATTGATATTTCTTTTGTTTACCCTTACTGAGCATTTGAGCTCACCCTTTTATGTTTTCTTTTCCCCAGGATATAAAGAAAGGTTTATAGGTAAAAAAAGGGAAGATCTTTATGGGAGATATTGAAGATCTTTCACCACGATTAGAAGATTACATTCCGAGTTTCCAAAGACACTAAACTATTACGATCCTTGTGTGTGTGTTTTTGTTATGTACTAAGTTTTCCGCTAATGTAATGTAATGTCCATGTACGTCAAGATACGGGTCTCTACAGTTGGTATCAGAGGAAAGGTTTAGTCAACCTTTGGAAACTAGGATGCGAGAACTTTAGTGACATCCCTAGAGATATTTCTAAGGTGTGTCTAGGGATGTCTCTAAGGTTAAGTATACGTATAGGTTATAGTACTATAATTACGCTAACGATCATAGAATTAAACCTAAGATGTTAGATATTGAAGGTACTCCCCCTTTATTATGTTGTTTTCCCTAGCATGATTTTTGCCTCTCACACTATTCTTTTTGGGGTTTAGATGGTGGCTGGAACCCGAAGGAACCGTGTTGATCAATGCAATGGACAATGCAATGATTGCCCTCCTAAACAAACAAATGTTATGGGAGATGGAGTGAAAAATCTTATTGCTATACTTACACAAGCTATGAATCATTATGGACTTCCAAATGAACAGAGAAGGGAACAATATTCTATTGAGTCCTTCATGAGGCAACGTCCACCTTCTTTCAATGGGTCTTCCGATCCACTTGTTGCTGAACAATGGATCAGTACCACTGAAAAGATATTTTCAGTTCTTCAATGTTCTGAGCATGATAAAGTCATCTTAGCAGTATATCGTTTGGAAGGTGAAGCTGATCAATGGTGGAATCTTATCAAGAATACGAGGCCAAGAGATGAAATTGAGTCCATGGAATGGGATGAGTTCAAGAACTTGTTTTTCAGTAAGTACTTCCCTCGTATTCTTCGAACAAAGATGGAAAAGGAGTTCCTTGAGCTGAAGCAGAAGGATGATGAATCTGTTGGTATATACGAAGCGAATTTTACAAGACTTTCAAGGTATGCATCTGGCATTATCATCCAACCTGAATGTAAAGTTGATCGATTTTTCAGTGGCTTAAAAACAAGTCTTCGAAGGGCATTAGCTATAAGAGACTTCAGTAGCTATGAAGAAATTGTGCGTTGTGCTATCAAGGTAGAAATGGAAGTTGGTGTTACATATCCATCTCATGGTTTTGACAAGAAACGAAAGATGGAGTGCAAGGAGAAATCTCAGAATAATGGTGAAAAGAAGATGAATGTTTCCTTATGCACAAAGTGTGGAAAGAAGCATGGTGGAGATTGTCTTAAAGGGACTAGAAAATGTTTTAAGTGTGGAAAAGAAGGTCATAGAGAAGCTGAATGTCGAAGTAATGGAAAAAGGGATTCTAATGAAGTGAATAAAGCAAACACTGCAGAGAACGCACAACCAACACTTCAATGCTTCAAGTGCAAGAAGATGGGACATTATTCCAATAAATGCCCTAATCCAAGGGTTAGTGATGATCGACATGAGCAACCGCTTAAGGAAAAGGACAAAGGGAAGTCACATGCGATCACTATTGGCAATGTTGAATATGACAACGATGTGGTGGAATGATTAAGTTTTTATGTAATGGGATTCCAAAATAATGTTGTATCATGGAATATTGGAATATTTATGTATTGGTCTAAGGTGGTATTCAAAGTGATTGAGATATTATGCGCATAATGAAGGGAAAACGAGAAAACGAAATGTTTAACAGTATTCATGAGTTCATGATTGATATAAGGACTAAGTGATATCATGGTTTGAGTATATAGAATTTTGAGTATTTTGGTATGTGGAAAGTGTTAACTTTTAACTGCAATCAA
The DNA here is from genome assembly GCA_963277665.1 of Viscum album. Lineage (NCBI taxonomy): Eukaryota > Viridiplantae > Streptophyta > Magnoliopsida > Santalales > Viscaceae > Viscum > Viscum album. The sequence goes on from OY728142.1 coordinate 614,004,423, forward strand.
GTTTTCACTAAGGTTCAATGGGTATTCAAGAGAGTACAAGATTAAGGCCTTTGAATGTTTGGAATGTGACCAACAAGATATATCTTATGATATATGGGGATCAACGATGGTATTAAATATCTGGTAATCGTTTTCACTATGTTATGAGAATGGACTGCAGTATTATGAGCCTAATGATTGGAATGAATTATGTTGGAAATAAGTTAGTATTGTTTAAGGATAGAAGTTTTTTTTTCGATATTATTGATGGGATGTTATAGTAATATAGTTTTATAAAAAGGACAACCTGCAGGACGGGCGACAGCCCATCGCTTCGGACAAGGCTGTGGGAATCGAACCCACAACCGAAGTGCGACTGGCCTTTATCGCCTACCACTGACCTACAGGAAGTCCATGTTTAGTAGAAACTAGTTTTATTATATTAAGTAGTATGATATGTGATGTATAAGTTCATTTTAGGAACCATATATGATTAATCTCACTATATATGGATTTATGTATTTTTTTTGATAACTTTTCTAACCTTTTGTTTGAGACAGATGGAATGACCCATCATTCTATCACATGATCTGCTAACACATCGCGAATGACAAATTGAACTTCATTTCTTTAAGAGATGATGTGGAAATTGTTAAAGGCACGGACAATAGTGATATTGTACCAAAATAAAGTAAGTATTTATTCTAATTCAAATTTTCAACTTTAGGGAAATGATCTTGAAAACCAAAAATGTTTTCCTAGTGATCTTATACCTGATGAATCAGATGGTACCTTATATCATCACAAATCTATGGATTTGTGATTACTGGCTTTTCCATAGCCATGTTATCTACCACTCTCCATCAGAACATGATGGTTAGATTTCTCTTCCATATCCATATTTTTACCTATGTGGAAACCGAGCGATTAGTTTATTTGGGTAATCGTTACATTTCATACTTTAGTTTTTAAAGCCAAGATTTTGTATTCCTTTTTACGATGTGGGATTCTATTAAAGAATATTTCGAATAGTAAACCATTTATAACCCCGACGAATTTCGAGGGAGAAATTCATTTTAAGGGGGGTAGAATGTAATAGCCCGAGATTTTATGAAAAATATTCTGTTTATTTCACTAATGTCTTGTATTGTACGCTACACCAAAAGGAGCTTGCACAACCCGCATCCTTGACTTGCCTTGCATACACGCAATCGCGACCTTCCTCGATAGCGTGTGTAGTACGCAATAACGAGTTTCACTAAACAACGATATGCTATTAAAATATTATTAAAACTAGCCGTTATGAATAGTAATAACCACTTTTTAAAATTCTGTAAATCTTATATTTCAAAATGAACTTCATTTTTGGATTCGGAGTATCGAATTTAGCCTAAGGTGAAATTTTGGTACTTTTCGGATAACTTTCATATTCTGATGAATAGTGAAAATTATTAATTATAATTAAAAAAACAACTTTTTTAATCGAAATAATTAATAGTGATAAATTATTAATTTGAGTGGTTTTAAAGTATATTTAGAATATATTTTTACAATTTAATTCATTGCTGGTCATTGGATGTAATTTCACATTTAAACCAGACATAATCAAGTATCAATCTTTTGATAGAAATTGTTTCTTAAAAACACGCTATTTGTCTTAACAGCGGGATTTAATTATAAAATTAATTAATTCAACTTCTATGTTATGAATTTGGTAAAATAGACTTCATTTTTGAATTCGGAATATGAAATATAGCTTAGGATGAAATTTTGGCATTTTTCTGAAAACCTTCATTTTTTGATGAATAGTGAAACTACTAAGTGGTAGTTAAAAAAACTGAATTTTTCATAAAACTTAATTTTACCGCTTCTGTGAATGGAATTTCAAAAATCCGACAGACACGGTTGATATCAGTAAGTAAAATGTGGTTCAATGAGATAAAAAATAATTTTTTGGTGAATAGTAACTTTTTACTATTTTTACCGCGGTTAATAGTAAATAGGGTAACTAAGGGTAAATATGATATCAATATTACCCTAACACATGTCCTAATTCTATTGGACAAGTATAATTCGACCAAAAACAAACTTAGGAATAAAATATGACCATTTAGGCCCACTTGGATTAGATTAGGACATTTATTATTAATTTATTTAAAGAAGGGTTAAAATAGTTAAAATCAAAGTTTAATAAGTAAATCATTTTTAATATGGGGTTATACATAAGATAAATTCGACTATAAATATTCATTAGAAATCTAAAAAGATTTCCTACATAATGGTATTTTATTTGTAATTTTTAGACGTCAAATAATTTAATTAATTTATGACACAAAGATGGTGCAGTAATTATCTTATTTATGAAATATTGACATAATTGATGTTATAAACACCAAAATAAATGTAATTTGAGAATTTTTATGAATTCCACTAATTTTCTAGGTTACTATGATATATTAATGTTTATTTAATCAACTTGGTTCGAACATTTAATTCTGTTATGACTTTCACAAAAATCATATATCAAATAGTGTCAAAATTGACACAAAATAGTTTTTAAATCAAATATTATATTATTAATTGTTATTTTATTCCTAAAAATCTAAGGTTCGGCCAAATGACTAAGATAAGTATATATATATTAATAATAAACAATTTGGGGTTCGTTTGTCATGTTATAGTAAGTGTATTAACCATATAGTGAAAAAAAAACAAAAAGACACGGTAAAAGTTAAATTATTTAACTTAGAGTTAAATCTAATTGCTAAGATTTAAAATAAGATCCAAACATGTCTAAATTTGATTGGTTGATGAGATTACAACCATATCTCATCTAAGCTTCTAATATGATTCATTTTTGGAGGTTTTTAAGTGGGGTTAGATTTATTATAAATTAATATTTTTAAGAATTCCTAAGGTGCCCCTCTCCTCCCCTATAAAAGGACACCTCCTCCCCCTGCTCCTCACACCAATTTGAGCTCTCAAGCTCGGACAAACCCTGCCAAAATCTCTTCTCCACTTCCCTAGCAACATCCTAGAGGTTCTGGTCTTCCTCAAAGACCAATTTTAGTTCCCTAAGAGGAGGTCTCAAAGAGGCGCTTCAAAGAAGAGGTAATTACCGTTACCAATTCTTTCATCTTTATTTCTTTTTCCACTTCTTCTTATTAGGTTTTTTCATTATGAAGTAATAACATCAGTATCACTCATATACTGATATGTTATTATAAGTATGAAACATCCTTATTTCACCATCTATCCATCCTACGGAAAAAGAAATCACCGCGCGTGCGTACGTACGGAATACCGTCTCCACGCCGTGGTGTAATCTATTTTCCACCACCACCTTACATGGATGGGTATAATGGTGTAAAGAATAACTATACATATTTATTACAACATCATATTGATTCTGATATATTGTATAATCCACTCCAATTCAATTCAATATTTATAGAAATGATATCATCGCTCGTGCGTACGTACGGAATACCGTCTCCACGACGCGATGAGATTCATTCTCCATGTTAACCATTTATGAATGATTATAATGTATATATAAGAAATAATAATGAAATATATGACATTATAAAGCTACTAGATTTATGTATATATATACATATGTATGTCATCTACTTACTTCCATTTCAAGACAATAAGGAAAGGAAAACAGCGTTCATGCGTACGTACGGACTACCGTCTCCATGAACGGTGTTTTTCATTTTATTTATCTACCTATTATATATATATATATACTGAATATATATGATATATAAAACATATTTTATATTCTGGAAGTAAGTAAATCATGATATAAGTAATAATGATGTCAAGAACAACAAGTCAAAACACCTACGATAAATGAAACGATTTTACCCAAAACGCTTCTTTAACATGGAATTTACAAAAGAATGGGTAATATAATGTCATAAGTGAACCATATATGATATCATAACAATGAATATGATTCTTTAATAAGTCAATAACATGATTTAAATCATTATACAGGAGGTTCGGACACTTACAAAGCAAGTCGGACCTAAGGTAAGGGAAATATCACAATCTCATTTTTATCCGAGATTGTTTATTCGTAAGTATTTACTGGGGTGTATTTTATCATCCACATCCATGTTTACTCAATATGTAATATTATTTCCATCCACCTAAAATTTTTTAAATCCATTTTTACCCTTTAGTGAGTTTTTAGTAATACGTATGAAAGGAATCTTTTGTCGTTTTTCGTACGAGGTACTTTTTGACTTTTCCGACAAAAGTACGAAGAATGTTTTTTTAACTTATACGGCACGAACGGATTTCTACTGTTTTATAAAGCCTTATTTTAATGAAGCTTCCTCTAAAAGATTTCATGACTAATTTCAATAAAATCTCTTTCTTTTAAAATTGCATGATGTTTTGTGAAAAGAAATTGATTTTGAAGAAGAAAGGATATTTTCCTCAAGAATTCAATTCAAGTGTTTTATCAAAATTATTTTCCATCTAAGATAATAAAGGGTTCTGTTTCTATCCATATTTTTACATTGATTTGACTATGTTGTTATGGAATAATGTTTATGAATTCCTTTATCTTATATGAATTGATTTATGATGTCATGATGTTTCAAGAATCCCATTTTTGTTACATGTGTTATGCGATGATGTATGTTTTATGATTATGTGGCACACATAAGAAAGGATTCATTATAAGATGGGTGGGACCTATATCTCCCTCCAATGCATTGGGTAAAGATTTTATATCTCATGAGATAGACATGGCTGGAACAGATGGTTATTTCGGTTCAGTGATACAGGACTGAAACGAGGAGTGAACTCGGTTCAGAAAGGGACTTTGTCCACTAAGATAGTCTTGGCAATGAGTCATGACTAACAAGAAATGATTTTCCATGATTATGTGTGCATGCCACAAAGTTTCAAGTTTTATGTTATGATTATGGGGATCTCATTTTCACTTCTATGATTTATCCCATGTTATGATATTATGAGCTCTTTTGCAGGTTAAGATTTCCAAAAAGCTATGTTCTTATGTATATGATGTGATTGATATTTTTTTGTTTACCTTTACTGAGCATTTGAGCTCACCCTTTTATGTTTTCTTTTCCCCAGGATATAAAGAAAGGTTTATAGGTAAAAAAAAGGGAAGATCTTTATGGGAGATATTGAAGATCTTTCACCACGATTAGAAGATTACGTTCCGAGTTTCCAAAGACACTAAACTATTACGATCCTTGTGTGTGTGTTTTTGTTATGTACTAAGTATTCCGCTAATGTAATGTAATGTCCATGTACGTCAAGATACGGGTCTCTACAGGTAGCAATATTGTTTTGTCATTCATTAAAATGAGAAAATATTTCATGGATAAAGAATGTGTTTTATGGCTTGTATCAAGTACCAATAGGATGATATTAAAGACTATATAAATTTTGAAGACGCTCAGTTTTCACTATGGTCAAGTTGATTAAAATATAAATGCCAAAAATGACAGTAATAAAATAATTACGATTATTATAAAATTTCATGATATAATATTTGGTAGATATGATGTAGAGCAGTGAAATTGGTTTATATAATTCATGAAAAATGAGTTTGAAATTTTTATAAATTGTGAACGAGCATTTTTCATAGGTTTTGAGGTGAATGATGGAAAGAATGGAACATTAATTTCTCAATATAAATATTCCAATGAATTTTTGAGAAGATTTTTATTGGATAATTAAAAGTAGATGAAAAATCCACTGTATAATTAGATGAATATTTCATGGGATGAAAAAGACAATGCTATTAATGTAACAGAATACAAGAAAATTATTGGATGTCTATTATACATGATTGTGAAAAGACCGGATAATATTTTGGAAACAACACAAGATTCACTATATCAAAGAAATCCCAAAAAAATACACATAATTTTTTTTAAAACGAATACATTTTTATATGAAGGGGATGGTGGATTAATAATTTCATTACAATGAAAAATATCTCCAAGGTATATTAGGGTACACTGATGTTGATTCTGCCAGTTCAGTGGATGATATAAAATAATCATCTGGTGGGGTGTTCTTTCAAGGTGGTTATTGTTCTTCCTGATTAAGTAATAAATAATATTGAATTCCATTGAGCTTCATAGAATCTAAATATATTGTGTCCATTAAATCTTGGATGATGTTATTGTGGATGAAGAAGAAACCTGATGATATGTGAGCCTTTTTAGTATTATGATTGAAATCCAATGCGATAATTCATGTGCTAAAAATCTAAGGGAAATCCCAATTATTAATTTCAGTAAAATACACATTTAAATCATGTATCATTTTAACCAGAATTAGGTGGAGAAAGGAATTGTGATGTTTTATTATTTTCCTATAGAACTACAAGTTACATAAATTATGATATAGGACTTACCCAAAGAATCAATTTAACTTTATAGAATGGATCATGGAGTTCATTCGAATCCACACAATTAAATATGTGTGGATTTGGAACCCCATATCACAGAGGATTTATGTGTTTTCCCTCTAAATGTTTATTTTTTTCATTAACATATTGCATAACTTAAAATTTTGACCTTTGGGTTTGTTAACAAAGGGGGAGAAATTATGTCTATAAAAGGGGAGAAAATTACTTCATCATGATTGAGGGAGTAGAAAATCTAGGGATTATTGATGTTGGGGATGTTTTAGATTTAATGATGAAAATGATGATCGATCTAATGTTATATATCACAATAGATGAAGTTCATGATGAATGAAATTGAGTGGGTTTTGGAATGAACTGTTTCTTTGATGAACATTACATTCTAAAATTTTTCTCTTGCAGAGCATGGATATCGTGGGATTATAGTTTTATTTGGTTAAATCTTCTATTGATATTGAAATCACATGAGGAAATATTTGGAAGAATATTGATGAAGCTTTAATGTTGTGTCAAAATGATAAGAGTTGTCAACATACCAAAAGCGAATATAGTTAGTAATAAGTACCTCATGTTTTTTATTTTGGGTTGATTGGGTTTGATGATAAGGTCTGTTGTTGTTGATGAAGGCTAGTTGTAAAATAATGCATGGATAGTGTGAATAGATTATCTCACAAAAATCACGAATGTTAGATCTCTCAATATGCTCAAATTACAAAGGGATATCACCAAGAGCCGATACTAAATTGATCTCACACAATGGTCATTATTGTCTTTGGATCATGTGATGGATCAAGAAAATTACTAGAAGACATCAACATTGACAATTGCAATATTTACTTGTGATCTCACGATGGGATCTCTTGATGTGCATGAAGGTATTTGAGTCTCACAATGTGATCTCATGCGTCACTCATGATTCTCTTTGGATATCGTTATGGGATCTCACACATTTCACTTGATTATCTAGGTATCTCATGGTTATATCTCATGCACCACTGATGATATTCTTTGGATATAGTGCTCCAGTATTTCACAAAGCTCAAACATGACTCATGCTCAGATCTCTCACAAAGTGTAGACAATAATTGTCCCAAAATCTCACACAATGTGTGAGTAGAAATCACACATGGATCTCAGGGAGTCTGTGATGTTATTTAGGAGGATGTTTTTATCTTATATGGGGATTTAAGGTGGTGGATTTATTCCTATAAATACCCCCATCATAACATTAAAAATTGATGATGTTTTCGTAAATGATTGATATAAAGCAATGTTGTAGATGAAGATTTTCAGAGAGATCTCACAAAGGAGACTCACATAATGTTTTCAAAAATTATATTCATGGAGAGATCTTGAGATGTAGAATAAATGATTGAAATTACATAATTATCATACATTATCTGAAAAGGGTCTCGCAGAAGGGTCTCACACCAGGGTCTCACACCAGGGTCTCACACCAGGGTCTTTTTCCATAGTCTCACAAAAGGACTCACGCCCGGATCTCACCCTATGGTCTCATACAAGGATCTCATTCAATGGTATTTTTCCACTATCTCATGCAAAAGGTGTCATTTCAAGATCTCATGCAAAGGGTTACATTCTAGGAACTCGCAAAAACCAATGCACCAAGAACTCAAACAAGGGAATACACACCAAGGTATCAGAAATGGATATCACAATAGAATATTTTGTAAAATGATACGTGCCTAGATTTCCCAATTAATCGTATTATTATATATCTGAATTAGGAATAAGAATATGAAGAAGAAGATAGATGATATTCATTATTCGTCAATACCTGTCAAAGTAGTTTATTCACTACATCATACATGTTAAGTAAAATAATACATGGAATATCATAAAGATATTATTAAATAATATTTAATTTCTATTTCAATAGTAAATAGATGTTTATTCATGTTGTTTGGAAATTGGATGGCTTGCATCTGGTTTTTTTCCCATAAGTGATGGAGAAATCCAGAAAGAGCTTAAATAGGGAATCTACATAAAATTGATATTTCATAAATTATTGATAATAAAGGGGCATACATGTCCATAAAATTTTGTGGATCCATTACAGAGTAGTGAACAAACTAAGTGTAAGAAATTGATCATTTCCTCCAGTAGCAACCAATCTAAATAAAATTAGGGAGTTACCCTTGGGAAAGTAGTGAGGTGACTCTAAATTTTGTAAAGGTAGTAATCCTGGTTATCGAGGAGATATTTCCCTAACCTCTTATTTTGGTTGTGAGACATAGTGGATTTGGTATATAATTACATTTCAATTTCCTTCTCCTTGATCATAATCCAGTGTGGTTGAAAAGAGAAAAAAAATTTGTATCATTCAGTAAGTTATTTCTATTTATAAATGTCTATGAGAAAGGGATAAAAGAGGATTTTGTTTAACACTTAAAAAAAATCTGAAGTGAAATATATTCTAATATTTCACACCCAGTATCACACCCACTCTCATTGTATTAATCAAATTTCGATAACAATGTCACTAGATTTGATATCTCCTTGGAAATCCTATAAAAAAATCCATGTAAACATCAACTCATTTCCACTAAAGAATGGGTAACTACTATAAGATTGATTCATTCAACTGGTGTTCCACCTTTACTTTCTTAAATATCGAAAGCCTCATGATAAAACCATCCACCTCCAAATTCATAATAGGTTACCAAAATTTGTCATGTATGCCTCGATACATATTGGTGATTCTAGGTTATACATCCCATGTCTAGTCATGAAATTTATTCATCAACTCCACTCAATTTTTTTTGGAATGAAGACATGATCATGTATATATATAAATTCATCCTTGCTTATAGTTTAGTAGGGAGAAGAGATCAAACCTATCACACTCTTCCAGAGTACTTTTCCCTCAGAATCGAATGACATTCTCATCCACACCATTTCTATATGAGTGGAATTATCTACCATAGATGAGAAAGATGACTATTTTTGATTATCCTGACCCTCCACATGTATCTCCAAAAATAGTTTGATCAACATCCATTCATAGTTGGCCCCTAAAACTTCCTATTTTAGATAATTAAATGTATAATCAACATATAATTCAATAATTTTACCAGGAATATATTCTAGTTTAATGTCGAATGATGGAAGAAATTTAAAGCCCCTTATTTTCCAAAAGTTAAATGCATACTATGTAAATATGTAATTGAGAATGTTTTGGTATTTGAACCCTATGTAATTTTTTTCCAGCATATAGAGCCTCTAATAATGAAGTTATGAACCCTAACTACTATCTTGAGATAGATTTTCCTGTAATTCTACTTATGAGGTGTCAATTGGGAAGACCTATATACCACCACACTATCCCCCTATATCCAAATATCTTCCGGCCCATTGCTTGAAACAGCATAGTAAAACATATTGATTCTTCTAGGCTCTAGTAGAATTTGGATCGACATTGAATTAAACATCTCATTAAGAACCTAAAATTATTTATCCCATGAATCAGTCCATACAAATCTCCCCCCCATCTTGGTCATGCCCATGAGAGGCGTTGATAGACCTAAAAACTATTAGATGAAAATTGATGAATTACCATCCAATCCCAAAAAAATCTTATATAACATAAATTCATGGGATTCTTCCATGTAACCCTGATAATCAGCTTCTATAGGTACATATATACTTCTTCATGTGAGTTTATGTGACCTAAAAAGATAGCATCATCTATCCATAATATAATGTTTGTGAGATTTTCATATTACCTATTCTCCTTAAATATATTAAAAATTATGTCAATGAGTTTGGAATAACAATGTTGAGTCTAATAATACACCAAGATTGAATAAAAAACTCAAAAGAACGAATCTAGATACATGCACAAAATCTGATTCATCATTACCCTAAAAACTTCTTGAAGATTTTTGAGACTGAATGAAAAAAAACATACTCATGGAGGAAATACCACCGATGAATAATTGTACAAGTTATATATTTCAGCGTAACTTATACATGGTTTTAACCTTACATAAAATCTTTTATTGTGAAAACCTGATCTCTTTGGATCTCCTTAAAGGGGTCAACGATATGGGTAAGGAGAGCGATTCATAACAATCAACCAGATCAATTTTTAATAATCCACACATAACTTATGGGTTTAATTTTAATTCCTAAATAGAGGACTAGTGAACCCCGTAGAAAAATATTGGGTCATATAAACCCAACCACATTAATGTTGTATATTTTTCTCCTTATATCCAAAAACATATTATAAGTCATCTTATAAGGATGAATTTATATTGGGGAAGCTATTGGAACCATCTCTATAGAGAACTCCATCCATCACTCTAGATGAAAACTAAAAAAAAATTGCCTGAGAAGACAACCATAAAATGATATACTATAGAAGGAAATTTACGCTATAAAACTACATATTCATCTACATATATACTAGAAATCTATGTTTCCATATCCCCTATCCATGAAGCTCGGTTCCAAATCCGCTTTCATAGATATTCCATTCACACATTAGAATAAAATCATCATCCTCTACTGACAAGAAAGTCACACATTTGTCATAAAAGTCAAAATAGTAATGATAGGGAAAAATCCACTCTTTCATGAAGACAACATCCATCCTGATCATCATGAGGAAAAATATCTCCCACACAAAGTGAGATCATAATATCTTAAAGGGAACTCCCTAAACTATTGTATGTTTCTCTGATCAGATCCATAACATAGTTTCATGTATCATAGTACCATAAAAAAATAAAACAATGTTCCCAAGGATCTACACAAATAGATAAATTATCAATTACATTGAATAACCTATATCAAAAAGGGATGATTCCCTAGTAGAAACAACTAATGTCATAACTCTCACAATTAAAATCGTAGTACTCTATTCCATATGTATTGTTATAATTGAATATATCTAGTCTGAACCATATCCCTGATAAGAAACCTAACAACCTAGATCTAGACCAATCTATATTAAAGTGACAACTAGGGTTTGGATCCCTCATCAATGACCAGCAAATTTACCATGATGACCGATTATAATCCCTCTCCCAGCCCAAAATGGAGCCATAAATCATTATCCTAAAACAATAGTAGGTGATGACCCTATCTCAATAGATTCTAGAGAGAATATATTGATAAAATTATATATATTTTTTATCTTATCATGGTCTTAGAAATCAACTGGTTTTCTATCAGATTGGTTCCTCATGCATGTACTCCTTCCACAATAAGGATAGATGATAAAACTACCATCATTGACAACCTGGCAGATGTTCCACACACTAAATGTCTCAAAACCATAATTACATATAGAAGACACTGAAAAAATGGGTCAATAAGTTTGAATATCTTAGTCTCGGCCTACAAAATCCCCAAAATTATGTTCAGTAATCAGCTCCTGATTAAATATATGAACATTGATTGTCAATCGAATCACATTGAATTATTATCATATGGTATGATTGAGGACTTCCTAAAATCATATCACCCTATATGGATCACCAAAAATATACATATCATCAATATGATGGAGCTATTTAATTTTGGAAGAATACTCCATAACGTCCATAGCTCTCAAATCACGACACAAAAAAACTCTGGTGCATTCATATCATAGTGTCTCGAAAAAATTTGTTTCCATGAAATTGAGATAGAAAATACCATCAAAACTTACCTTATAGCCTATTAGCCAAATCTAGATCATCAATCCATCATTTAGCAACTCCCTAAAGTATATTCATCATGAGAATGAATATCATAACTGAAAGAATCAATATGTTATTGATGATCTAAAAAAATAGTATCTGAACACATCTTAGCAACATGTGGACCACTATCCCCTAATAATGTTTGTGGATTATTATTCTTAAACTCATGGGTATGATCTACCACAATTAAGATAGGCTATAAGGATACCTGAACAGTATTCATAAATTGTATGAAATTCTCTCAAAACTAGGCACTAGGACACATATCATGAAAAATAGGTATTGTTGAATGTGGTACTATTGGATGTTCTAATGATTGTTTAGGGCCTACCACTTAAAAAACATGGTCATCTCTAGCCACTGAGAATATGAATGGACGCCTTCATGGTGGCATATGTCAAATAAATATAATCACAAACATTATAAAAGATTTATTATCAACAATATCACAAATAAAATAAAAGGGCATTTAGTAGCCTTCCAATAATAAGGCTAAACGAATATTTATACTAATAATTATTGGATATGGTTATATGAATTATCATTAAGAACACCAAATACACTTATTATTTCCAAAAAAAATTGTATGGTTTATACTCTCTTCTATATGTCATGGCCTCTGGTATATCGAGGGTCAATTGAGATTCAATGAAGAAAACACCATTTACAATGAATGTTTCATATTTATTTAATGATAACCATTAATTTCATAATTAATTTTCTTTATAATTCATACTCATTTATTTATAAATTTTTTATCATAAAGTATCATCTTTATGGAACACCATTTCCAATTTATAAGGCCCCATGCACTATAGAAATTGAATTTTGTCATCCATCTAATTATAACCATAACAAAATCTAGCCCATGAAACCAATGGTTCATGGATCATCTTTCCCTAACTGACAACATTAGGTGTCTGTTATAGCATATGCAAGAAAACCCTGTTATGATAATAAAAATAATTATGTACCAAATATGATTTTCCATCTCCTAGAATAAATTTTATATGATAATAGTTATATAACACTGGGTACATATAATAATTACCATACATTCAAGAAATGAAACCTAAATGCAATGTAATATGTATGGATAGTGAATCTTCTACGGTGCCTATAATTATGCATGATCCATGGATCCTTCCAATATCTAGAAAAGGATTTAAAGAAATTTGTCAATCATCCTATAAATGAAATCACATAACTTTTGTATCACCCAATGTTCGAATCAAATCAAATATAATGGAAAATATACTACAAAATAGTTTCTCAATCATTATAACTTGGTAATTACTCTGAACAAGGGTTACCATCTTCTTAGTATGAAATATAATCATGTTCCAATACATTCCTAATATCTTGTCTACTTTCTCAAATTAGTAATTCATGAAACGAAATTTTCTTATACAATAGTGTAATAGTAAGAAACAAGAGCCAATAAATGATACCCTGATGGGTCTTATGGCCACAAGTACACCACCGTGTACACCAGATTTTGTGGACTAAAAACAAGGGGCAAAAATGGTGTATTTGGGAGACTATACCCCCATGATTAGAGTAACATAGTGGTATAAACATTGAACAAATATGTCATGGAATAATATAAATTAGTTTCCACAGTATGTAAAAATTTATAAAGGAGTAATAAACAAGCCTAGGATAAAATATTAGACAATATCACTATGTCATGAGTTTATAAAAAAGGTTCCATATACAGTGAAATAATAAATCTAGTAAAATACATGTATGAAAAATAAAAATGGAAAATGAACCATTCATATATAGCACCATCAGCATAGCTATGTCTTGTGCTCCCATACTAATAGGAACAATTAATCAAACATATTAATTTAGTTTCTTTTCATGGTCCCAACCTACATCCATGATGTTTGTCTATGCATCCAAAAGTGGACTAAATAGGGTGAGCCAAAACACTCATCAGGACACCACCAACAGTTAATATAACAATTAAATTCAATGTATATATTCTAAATCCAAGTGAAATATATAAGACTGATATAAATTGATAATGAGAATTTCTATTGTCAGGGAAAAAAGGGCACTTCAAATTAAATCATTAAAAAGGGATACCAACATTACATAATAAAACATCCATTATGGACGATGTAGCGTAATCAATTGTTATAAAATATCGTCAAATCCAATGAGGATTAACATCCAAGGAATCCCATGTATTTGAGATCCATGGAGTAGAAATTTCCAGGGAATATAATATAATACCAAATCCACAGATTATAAGTTTCCATGGAATTCCATGTAGTTCTGGATCCATCGAGTAGATATGTTCATGGAATTCAATGTATTTCTGAATCCATAGAGTTGAAATGTACATTGAAAACAGTGTATTTTCATATATATGGAGTAGAAATGTATCTAGAATTGACTACAATCATAACCATTTCATTAATCACATTATTTCACATTTTATAATCATACAGATTCTATTAGATCATCCTACTAATTACAAATTTTCAATATAAAAAAATTAACCATTTTAAAATGATGTAATCACATCACAATGAGGCATAATACTTCTAGTAATATAATTATTTGTTTCAAAATTTCTTCCACTATTATAGAGAGACCACACTAACTACCAACTATGTAATGTATTATAAGGTATATATATAAAAACACATACAACTATATCATAGTGTGAACTGGGAATCCAATAATGTTTTCATTAAATTATTAATGCCATTTAATAAATTTAGAAGAAATTTTTATGGTTCATCATGCAACATAATGGACACTAGGTATAAAATAACCAGACATCTAGAGAATGTTATGAAAATTGGGCATAGATGAATACCTTGGAAATTGGGCATATTATCATTCACCCAAATTACTCTTTTGACATTAATAAAAATAAAAATAGAATAAATAATAATGTAAAACTCATTGGAACATATCCCATTTGAGTAATAATTGACGAATGATGCATCAAAAACTTGAATTGCACCATATAGTAGATTTTTTTCATGAAGATTATCCAAGACAACAAGAAGGACATGTCCACTCCAGAAAAAACAGGGATCATACAATTTTCTTTTATGAAATGTTAAACATAGTTAAAAAACAAGTATGGTTCACCATTTTGTTTTATGTAAACTGAAAAAAATATCCAATTTGGAACATTCCAGTATATCTTTTTAACATAAAAGAAATTACACGGTTAAAGAATTTCATTATTGTTTCACCTTTTATTTTCATGAAAATTTTAGAAAGGTTCCTCCCAAACCCTAGTTATGGGATTATTTATGGTCGTAAATTAATCATTTTCATTGGTATTACCACAATTTCACCAATGGACAATCCCAATAGTTCACACCTATATGACAATAAATACACAAGCATTCTTGGGGAAGGTAGAAAATTGGGGAATTAAAACCTATGCTGCTCAAAAACACACCTCGGTTGAGAGGATGATATTTTGATCATAATTCCCTTTTGTGGAATTATTTCATATTTTAGGACTCAATTATGAATTTAATATATGTGGCTTAAATCCTTCACAGGCCACGACGCAATCCTTCTTACCCCTATTCTAATTAATTATTTAGAATCATGTGTTGACATGAACAACTATATGTATCAATGATTCTCCATTAATCTCCTATTTAATTATGATGCCTTATTTATTATCCATGTTTGGGTTATCTGGATATTTCATATAACTAGGTGGTCATTGGTGTCTCGGATATGGCCTTGATCATTTTAGTTTCATCCTATTTTTATATGATCATATTATTTATAACCCATGTACTTCATTTGAAACTATTTATGATCATATGATTAGACTATACCATGCAATTTAATGTAATGTGAAATGGATGTAAATATCTGTCATGTTTCTCAAGGACGTGTCTGATGTATCCTATTAAAAAAGTAATCACATTCCACATAGTTTATATTATAGGATCCCACATCATAAAACATATCGAAACAAATGATTTTTGGGGGATGTATGCATATTGGGATGCCCAGAAATACCTGATCATAAATATAACCCTATGGGTGAAGGTGGGTTCTAATCAAGAATATATCCAAATGAAGGGCCCACTCTGGGGGCATCCTCAACATGCTATTTGTACAATCATTGTAAGACCCCAGGTAAATAAAGAATATGAAATATTTATATTTATCCCTATTTTTGAATAAAATATTAATATTAATTTAAAGGGAATGCTATGCTCGATGGCTTACCCAATACGCAATAATGAGTTCCTTTGAAATCTTACGTTGCACTCTAATAATAATTTTTTTTATTTTAAATGGTAGGTAACACCTAGCCATTGTAATGAGGGGAATGAACAGAACTAACTAAAAATGATTATATATGTTTGTCAAATATTTTTAATTTTAACAATAAATGTTAGAGGATTAAAAAATGCGAATGAATCCAATTTTAAGAGTAAACAATCTAATATTCTTTAAAAGGTCGACTAACCGCCTTTTAATGGCGAGCCGCTTTTAAATCCACTTTTTGACAATTTTATGTGTTATATTTGAGAAAATAATATTCTTCTTTAGAATCGGGACATCAAAATTTACTCTGTGTAAATTTTTGGTATTTTTCCGACGAAGTTTATTTTTTAATGAATAGTGAAAAATGTTGTATTTTAATTCAAAACCACTTTTTAATCTAATTTATTTATATAATTAGATAATCATTTTAATTGGTTTTAAAGTGAAATTAGAATATTTTTTTACCATTTAATCCAATAGTTTTCATTGTAATTAATTTCACTTTGAATTGGACTTAAACTAGTGTCAATCTTTTAATAGATATTGTTTCTTAAAAACACGCTATTTGTATTGACAGCAGGAATTAATTGTTAAATTTATTAATGCAACATATATGTTTAGAATTTTGTAAAATAGAAATCATTTTTGAATTCATAGTATCAAATATATCTTACGGTAAATTTTTGGTATTTTTCTGAAAAACTTCAATTTTTGATGAATAGTGACACCACTAAGTGGTAGTTAAAAAACTGATTTTTCATTTAAATGAAACTTTACCACTTCTCTGATTTGAATTTCAAAAATCCGACATACATGGTTTTCATTAGGATGTAAAATGTGGTTCAATGGGATAAAAATATTTTTTTGGTGAATAGTAACTTTTAAGTTTCTAATCACGATTAGAGGTAATTAGTGTAATTTAAGGTAAAAATAAGGTTTTAATAATATCAAATTACCTAGAAACATGTCCTAACCCTATTGGTTGAGTCATGGTCGATGAACAAAATCAATGAGTAATCTTGGGGACCCCATAGAGCCACATTGGTAGGAAAATGATATTAAAACCTTTTTATTTAATTTTAAAATTAAAAGGTCAGAAACATGTGTTGTTTTACAAAAACAATTTTTACATGGGGTTATACAAGTCATATTTTTGACTATAAATATTCATTAGAAATATAAAAATATTTCCTACATCATGATATTTTTTTAAATTTTTAGACATTATATAAAGTAAATTATTTATGACACCATGATGATGCAGCGATTACCTCATTATTTAACGATTTAAATAAAATAAAAAGATAATGTAAAATCTAAGACCTAAACTTGTGAAACACCTATTGGATGTGTTTATTTCAAACTATTATCACCTTATCCTCAAAATATTTAATTTTTGTCCCTTTAATATCTGAAATTCCTTTTATAATAATGTCACTTTTCATGACTTTCCAAGAGTACCCCTCCTCTCCTCTTATAAAAGGCCCCAACCTCCACCACCTTACCCACACCTCTCAAGCCTTTGGATCTGCCAACCCCTACCCATATCGTCTCTCCACATACCTCTATTACTCCTAGAAGCCTCACTTTGGGAAGAAGGCTTTCCAAGGAAGCCTTTGAGCTCAAATCAAAAAGAGTTACCCGATTTAAAGGTAAAGTCTTCCCTAGTGTTCTTTTGTTTTATTTTGCTTCTCCAAACCCCTAAATTTTTTTTATTCATTTATTTTGTAACAAAAAATGTTTCTTAAATATAATTTTATTTTTTTATAAGAATTATTCGAGCTACTTTACACACACATATGTCTAATGGTTAAAGAACATACTGTTTCTGTGGATGGTGAATTACTGCCTCACGAAACGATTATTGTTCAATATTCTTTAACACCTTTAAAGGTGTCCATTATGTTGTAACTGTATTTTATATATCATATATATGGTATTTATGTTTTCTATATGCTTCTGTATTTTATATTTAAAACATACAAATATTCTTTGCATGTTGTGCAAATGCGATTATTTCATATGAGTAAGTGTGGACTACCAAACCCTCAAGTGATGTGACTTGTTCATGAAATACATGGTATGTTTAAGGAATGAAAGTAATGAACATATGTGACCAATATAACATATATATTATACTATAATTATAATATATATTATATATTAGCTATTTTAATTCTATTAATATGATGGGAAAAAATGAAAGTAGTGTTCATGCGTACGTATGGCCTACCGTCTCCATGAACGGTGCTTTTCGTTTTTATCTCTAAATGATATGGCATAGTATAAAATGAAAACGTACCGGATATATATATGATATTTTAATAATTAATACCATTCTGTAAATTATTTACTTATAACTACATGGGCAATCATTTTTCAAACAAGTTTATTTTTGACTCATGTACCAAACATCGACAAAAACGTCTGATATGAACTAACATTATTAAACAATTATTATAACATTATAATATGTGATGTTAACAGAATAATAATATTTAAAGGAGGTCCCTAGGCAATTATAAATTGACCAATGTGTATTATTCATGAATATAAATAAACGAACAAGACAAGTCGGACTTGAGGTAAGGGATCCTACCCCTCTGTTTCTTTTTAAGTACACTCTTTTATGTCATTCCTTTTAAGATCATATTTCTTATGATTGGTATTTTATTTTATATTAATCTTACTTTAATTTTTATTTACATATGATGAGACATCTTATTTTCTCTCATAAATCCATTTTGGAAGTTTTAATTGGCGTTGTTAGGCTGCTGAAATTTCATAAGGGGCTTTTTATATCACTTTGTGTTTTCGTGAGATTCATACTACATTTGCCAATATTTCCTTTTGAGTGGTGTATGTAATGTCCATTATTCTACTCTTTGAGTAAAATAATTTCTTTTATGAGTATTTACATCAATTTTGTATAGTCCTTCTTTCATGGGGAGTACGTTTCGAAAGTTACCCAAATCGGTAAGGGAACCTTTCACCCTCCTCTTTTTAAAATACTTCTTTTGTTATGTCTTTTAATTTTAATCTTATTATGTGGGGATATATTCTTATATACCCTTATTTCCGTAAATTTTATGTCCAAGTAATGAGATTCCATTTATCTCCCTCATCAACCCTTTTTCTAATATTTGATGTGACGTCGTTAGGATGTCAAGGGAACTTCTTAACCCAATTTCGATTTCATTGGGTTCAACATGTAGTTATTGAATATGTCATCCTTTGAATATGTGTGAATGACTTTTGATTATTGTACACTTAATATCCACTTATATTGTCTTTATTTATATTTGTCATACATAATTATGAGATTAATTTATCCTTAATTTAAGGATACCATCTTGATAATGGATTTCATCTAAATTTACATTTCCATTGAGACTTCATTGTTGTTATGCACCAATTCACTCTTATATGGTGTATATACTGTCATTTGGAATATTATATCATGAATCCCTTTATTCTCATGATATTATAAAGTTTTGATTAAATGTTATTCCTCATGTATTGTATTCAAGTGTCTCTAATTTTGTTAAAAACCCTTTAACTAAAATATCGTTTTAAATGTTTTAATGATGTAATATTATAAATATTTTTCATTAATATCCATGTTTTCAAAATGGTTTTAAGGGTTTATTTATATGGATATTAATGGTTTAAAATGTTAAAAGCTTCAATGTGGTATGGGACACTTTGATTTAAACATCTCTTTATTAAATGTTTTAAATGGTTTTGAAAATGGTTTTTAGAATGGATTCATTATATCAATATCTTAAAATGTTAAATTATTATTGCAATGTGGGAATGTTATCTTTCCTTTATGCTTAAGTTATGTGCATTGATTATGTTATGGTTCTTGTCCATTGTTATGAATACGGGTGGTTCTGTGATAAACTAAGGGCGGGTGAGCCCGATATAGCTCTTTAATGCATTGGGTAATGTGAAGTAGTTAAACATTAAGGTTTTTCCGAAGAGATTTAGGGAATATACTGTGATGGGTATTCCAAACGTAACCATGGGGGTTACTCCCTACGTAAAAATGATATAAATGCCTCAAGTTACCTGTATGTCTTATTATTTCTATGATTTATTCATGATTTGAAGAGGTATGTTAAAGTGCTTATGTTTTATGAGTAAAGTATGATTTCATTGATTCTTATGTATACATGTACTCATGTTTCCTTTACATATTTTTTTATATCCCTTATGGAGCATTTTATGCTCATCCCGTGTTTTCGAAATGTTTTTCACAGGTCAAGGGAAAGGTACATGACATGATGATAGTGTCAAGGAAGTGTCAAGAAAGAATCCATGTTTTATTTTAAATATGTTTCCGTTGATGGGAAAAAATGAATACTATCATTTATGTAACAAATTTGTTTAAATGTGGAATTTAATGCATTATTTAATATCTAATTCTCTAAAACTCTAAACCTGAAAAGATCCTCAATGTGAATTATTCATTTAATTCAATATTAAGTAAGGTATAAGGCTGGGGCCTTATAATCATTCCCGGTCTCTAGACCAACATGAATCATTTATGATTTGAGAAAATATAGGTAAAAAAATTTGGCACCTCACATGATGTCATATTTTTAATGGTCATACAAATTAATGCTTCCCTCATAGAAAAATAATTATGACCTCGGGGGGAATATGGTATAGAACTCAGACCATAAAATTTGTCCAATGTATCCTATTTATAATAAATTCTATATTACTTTTAATATGATTACAACCCCAAAAAATTCATTTATGTTTTTATGTTATTTGAGGTAACGGTCGAGGAATACACTTAAAACAATGCCCATCTTTAATCTCACTTTTCATCGAATAATAGAAAAGTACGAATGGAAGAATTATAGAATAATTTAGTAACATGAGTCAAGAATATTTGTGATATGATAGGATAAAAACTAGGATGGTTTCCCATTGGATCTTGGTCCTTAGAAATGTTTCATACATATCTATTTTTCAAGGGAATTAGATTCCTCATAGTTGTTCACACCCTAACCCGATGAAGGGTTGGTTTGGGTTATTACCTTTAGATATATTATTGTTATCTCTATGGGTTAGAAATTTTAGGGGCTTATACCATGATGGATTCCCATGAGGTATATTCATTATATTTTTTATTATAGACAAATATAGATGATGGCCATGAAAGTTATGTTTACTATACTAAGTAGTACATGGATGGCTCATCCATGATGATAAAAAAACAATATTGTACTTGTGTGTGAACCTAACCCATTAATGAACCCCCAACCCTCTATAAAGGGGGTATTCAGACAAAGTATTTTCGTTGGTGGTTTACATGGTGTATGTCTATGGGTGTCTATCAGACAAATTTGACATTATTTCTTGACATGTCTTGATCATCGTCCCTATATTTCTTGATAATCTTCCCCATATGTCTTGATTGTATTCCAAACATGTCTTACCATCTTCTCCCCATTTCATGGTCATATACCCAATATAACTTGACTATATTCCCATCATATGTTTATTTTCTATATAACATATCTTAATTATCTACAAAAAATGTTTTGGTTTTTAGTCTTACGTGGAGGACACATCCATTTGTTTGATCCTGATTATTCCAAGATTATTTATAAGATCAATGCTGATTTTTTTAAATAATATACTCATGATCAAGTATGAATTGTCCATGGTTATTCATATGATCGAGAATGAAATATCCCGAGTGCATCACATGAGGGATGATGACATGTCCAGGGTGCTTCTCATGATCTAATAATGAATTTATAGGGTCATTTTCATGATCCCTACAAACATGTCTAATGTTATTCCCATGATCAATGATAACATGCCCCATTCTATTCACATGATTAAATAAAATTCTTGGAAATATTTAAATGATCAACTTGACATGTTTATCATGACATCACATGATCAACATGACATTTCCTTGTATTTTTCACATGATCAAAGTGACTTTTCTTTGATATAATACATGAAAATGGTGAAATGTATCATGAAATTACTCTCATATTAATGAAATATTTTCATGAGAATCAACACTTTTACATGGATCTAAAAATAAATCAGAGGACCAGTTTGGAGTATTGGGAATGCCTAATCATAATGAAGTTATGTAGTGGGGTCTCATAAATTTTCCCAAGATAATACAAGTGTTCAAGTTTTAATGATTCATATTAAAAGTGATCATGCCTTGACTACATGAGAAATAATATTAATGGGAGGAGGAGTGAATGGATAAGGGATTATTAAAAGACTACGCATCAGAGTGCCTATATGATAATAAAATGCATATCCTCAATTTTTTTCAATGTATTGAAAGAGTGAATGTTTGAGGACATTATCAAGGATGTCTCACATGTTTGAGGACTTTCACTGCATGAACCAATAGAGGCATCATGAGACTGAATACTCAACCTAATATTTCATCTTCAAAAAGAGGAACATGTCTAGGAATTATACATTCATCACCTAATAGTTTCCCACAAGATATAATCACATGATCATCATGAGATCACATAATCTATGATATAGCATGTGAGGGGCTCTATGGAAATGTGGATGGGATGAACATTGGAGTGGTATAAATATAAAATGGTGCACTCAATATGGGTTACATGTCTACTGTGATTTCAATGTATTGTCAAGGCCTAGTTGGAGTTTTCATTGAGGGTTCATGAAACTTGTACGATGTAAAATAATTATGTGAAGGATTTTTATAAACTAGGGTAATTCTGATAGTGTCACATGATATTTAGTTCACCAGGGGATCTTGTGATCCTCAAGGGATCAAATTGGGAGGTTTTTTAAAAATATAAATAAGTTTATAAAAGATGGTATTTATTTCTCACTCTCCTATAACCCCCTTTATGGGTTCCCCTTAACCCACTCTACTCCTCTTCCCATTACACCCATGGGTTTTTTTGTGCAGAGGATGGTCTAAAGTAGGTGGAACTTGGCCGAAGTTAGTGCCTATTTCCATAGGGATGTCACCGCAAGAAACATATTGAGTTTATGGGTGGATACAAATGATTAACAACTCAATATAGAATGTTCCATGAGAAATATCTTGATTTATGGATCAATTTCTTATAGAGGTAAAATTTATTGACAATTTTCTGTATGAAATGAAGTCATGGAACTAGCCTACCTATCATTATTATACGGGCAAGAGGAAAGCCAAGAAGGCTTTTTATGATAGGTAAATAGGCTTCAGATGATCCTCCCATGAGGCTTCATATGATCTCATGGATAATGGGAGGCTCTCTCAATTAAAAGATCCATTTGTTTTTATAAAAATACTCAAAGATTTCTAAAAAACAATATTGTGATCATCCCCATTAAATATATTAATTATTAGAAACCCTTTTAATTAATTCATGATGTTTTCCTGATTTTTTTCAAGAGATTCATTAATTAGTTTAATGTGACATCATTTTCCACCTCAAAATAAGTAATTCATGTGAAATGGAGTCACATGTAAAACATTTATCACATATATGTTTTCATGGTTCTAACATTAGAGATGGCCAAAATGGTATTCGTTGAATTTTGATGTCTTTCATACATCAGTTGTGATTTGTTGTGTAATCCCAAGGGGGTTAGTGAGTACAGAAAATGAGAAGGAGGTTGATGATGAATATTTTAGGTGATCGTATAGAGCGATGCGCTTTGATCCGAAATGCATTCTTCTATGATTTTTTGTGGAGGAACAGTGCTTGTGCTAGGAGTTCGTTACCATAATGATTTCATACTCAAATGGAGAGTATTTAATAAATGATTCCACAATTTTATTCCATCAATATAGTAGAAGGGATGTCGACCACATCATAAGCACCAAGACCTCACTGAGGATACCCTCCCATTGTGAGCCCCATAGGCACACCTACACTCACCCCATCTACTCAGCATGATATATTCTCACCAACAGTCCAATATCTCAACTAGCTAGTTGGATGGATTCTAGGGTGTTGTTGAAGTTACTCCAACATCTTCTATTGGGTAAGATTGCTAGATGGTTAGCATGAAAACCTGATTTTTTTATTAATGTATCCCATAAATATATATAAAATCTACGTAGAATGGAAATAAATGAAATGAAATTAATAAAATGAATCCAATACCATCCAATATTAATCAATTATTTTTCTTCCAATACCATAAATACTATTCTTTCCTCTTACCACAAATTTGAGGGAGATGTCAATGGTGATAAATTATTGGTTCCTACAAGAATGGCTTCAATCAGATCCCCATAATGGTGGTAAATACTCCGAAATTAGTATTTGAGAACATTTCTTGAACATTATTATATCAATTATAGTGTATCATAATTATCAATTATACCAAATAATGGGTGATGAAAGATCTTCCCCTAATTTTCTAGAGTATCCTTCCCCTAAATTTTCATCAATAAATCCCCAATAACTACATAACTATGGATATAATTCCAAACCCATATAAAAAAGTGTGCCAGTTGATTTCATGTCAGAATGGACTGGGTATCAAAAAAAATTATAATAATGTAAAATGTGGTTATAATTACATTAAAAAATAAAGTGATTTTTTTAGATCACAACATTACTTTATAAGATAACATAATATATAGTTTCATCACCACATTACATTCTAGGATTTTTTAGTTTGTGATTAGGGCCGTAGTGTTTGTCACAACCTGTCCCCCATGGCCCATGTCGTGACTACCACAAGCCTACCTTCCAGAGGCTAGGGGCTGGTGACTCGCACCGAAAAGGCATATCTCTAAAACCGGAAAGGGATTTTCCTTTTAACCTGAAACTCATTAAGTCCAAGAACACAAGAAGATACAAGAATAGGTAAACTGTATAGTAATTAGAGTGAGTACAGTAAGAAAAAGTCGGTCGGAATACAAGCCCAACTGGAAAGTACAAGTAAAACTGAAAACAACTCATGTGAACACCCTCCCAGGATCCTACCTAATGGGTAGGTACAGATCTCGTACGGTCATATCTATGGTATGTATTGTCTAATTGTCCATCTCTGAGTAGCCTCCAGTTCTGGCACCCTCAAAATCAATCAATGTTGTCTGTCGTCTATACAAGACACAACAAGGTGCGGGCGTAACCCGTACAGGGGTGAGTATAACAATACTCAGTATGGACCCCGAGACCCTCGTTGGTCTCTCAGAATACACAAAGCATAAACCAAAAAGCTAGATATCTATCTCAAAGAATGAAGTAATAGTCATCAATATTACTTAAGAATATTCCCATACATATACCTATGTTATCAGTATATACTCATCACACTCGTGGGAGAAAAAATCAACATAGGTAACACCACGAAGGTAGAAGTACCACATAGGTTACTCCACGAAGATATAAGTACCAATTAGGTTACACCATGAAGGTTTATTACCACCCAAATATCACCACGATGATAGAAGTTCCATAAAGTTACACCAAGAAGGTTAGTACCACAAAGTTAACACCACACAGAACAATACCACGAAGGTATCACCGCACATTATTGTACGAAAATGGTAAAGACTCATCTCAAAGCAGCCATAACTTAAATACAGATGTATATATGATTAGTTATATTTCTAGATAATCTTACTTCTTCGAGAAGCTCTACTTTTTACCCAAACAGTATCGAAGATGACCCATATAGGATCTGTAGATGACCCACACATGATCTAAAGATGACCCACATAAGAACTGTAGATGCTGACCAATGCAGGATCCAAAGATAACCCACAAAGAATATGGATATGTCCCACATAGGATTGGATGATGACCCACATATGATCTATTGATTCTTTAAATACACCCAGCCATAGCAATCCCACAATAAGTGTGCCCGATTTCGGTAGGATCTGCTCTTCATGGCATCATTCGATACATAAAATTCCATGAAGCCCCATGAAGATGTACCTCAAAGGTCCGCCACATCATTAGGGTCCAAACGCAATAGACTTCACGTCAATCAGACGCTCGGTCTGTATATTATATGCATTTCCGTTCTTAGGGCCTGGTTGGATTCAGGTTCTATCCATCCCGGCCGAACTCTAACATTATACAAAACTCATGTGGAGTATAGTAAAAGGACTATATCAATCCAAGGATTGTGATGTTGCATATCGTTCATCAAATGAATGATCGGTTATATAAATATGGCCAAAATGCATATCAGGGTCCAAATGGGCATGAGTCCGGTCCGACCAGGTCGGGCCGACATGGCTTAGGCCAGCCCGACCCGGTTTAGGATTACCCGACCCAATTTGAGACGACCCGTCCCAGTTTAGGATAACCTGCCCCATTCTATGTCCACCCAATGGGGTGCGTCCCATAGGGATCATCCCACTCGTATAGGTGTTGTCCGTCATGGCTGGGCCTGCCCAAGTCTCTATCGGGGGGAGGAACCCCCAAGAATTCTGAATGGTCCAATGTATCGTTCAGCTTTGGATATCCCAGTGGCACCATGTGGAACCGCCTTCTGTCATGCAAGATCAACCAGGGTGGTCCCACTCAACGTGATAGGGTTGTTCAATGTTCCATCCAGCTCCCCTTCATGCAGTACATGTGTGGACCTTTGCTACCTCTATAGTCGATCATTTTCTGGCCACCATCATGGTCTGCTGCCGTGGTTCAGCAACCGTGGATGCATCCTTGACCGGTGGTGCTGACACGCACCGCCCCTATTTCACACGACCTTCCATCATGCAATTTGTCACCCTCCTCCACCACGGCCGATGGGCCACCGCCTCCTTCAGTGGTGAGATTGCACTGATGCAGCCAGCTCAGCCGGTCAGAGTGCCGGCCACCACCTTGTGCCCTACCGACATTGGTTTCCAATGACAATGTCGGGTTCCACTCAACCTGTTTATTTTCTCATTAAGAACATTTAAAAATTAATGTATCATATTGATCAGGCCATGTTCTATTTTTCCAAACTCTCCTTATTAATTCGGTTGAAGGTGGTTTGCATATTGGTATCAATATTTCATTATGAAGAACAAAATTAAAAAATTCCCTACCTCATTCGTTCTTTGGAGATGATTTGAGGAACATGATGAAGATTCCGATGTTCGACACTCTCTCAACATGCACCTGATAAGAGCACGATTATCGTCCTCTTTGGAGGTTTGTTGTTCGTTGGAGGATGTTCTCCGTTGGAGGATGTTTCTCCAATGGCTCTTTTATGTTCCCTCCTTTTCCAATGGTTTCCCCCATGAGAGGGGAGGTGAAAACTTAATTATATTTATGTTTATTAATGTTGGAACATCAAATTAAATAACTCCAAGAGTAACCTCACATTGAAAAAATAGGATTCATGGTCGGGTGGTCCCCACCACAAAATTCAAATAAATAAAATAAAAGTTATTTTTTTATTTTTTTATTTTTATTTTAACTCTCCCCCAAAAATTCAAAAAAAGTAACATCCACCCTCGACCTACTACAATCGAGGTGAAGATATCATTAAGTGAATACCGACACTACGAGTTCAACAGTGTCCTCAGATTTAATTTCTGTGCAACAGTTGAAAACTAACAAAACTATTCTTGTGTGTTTACTGAACGTACCTAAAAAATGTTCAGAAATTAATTTTGAGAACGTCGGGCCTCGGAATCTCCCACCCTAAATTTTCACAGACTCATAATAATTGAATATAATAAATAAAATTACATGGAAAATTAATGACAATACATTATCCCAACCTCAGGGATTTGCGTTCCTGAAATCCATATCACAAAATGGGGAAACTAGAGGGAGTAATGAAGATGAATCTGAGCCTCCCACTCCAATGTGATCCCTTGGAGGTTCCCGTGCTGCCAACAAACGTACACTAGGGGTATCAACAACATACTAAGACTCGCTCCAATCGATCCTCGATCTCCACTTGAACCTCTGAAAACATATTCCCATCATCAATGTCTAGCACACCCTAGTCAATGATGTTCGAAAGATGATGCACGTATCTCCTCTGCTGGGATATAAGGAAAATGTCATTCCCCTGGTGCAACTAAGGGGGAAGAGCCAGGCATTATGCCACCTCACCAACTCTGCTGAGGACCATGAAGGGTCCAATTAACCTTGGAGATAACTTTTTTGTAACGACCCTAAGTTTCATTAATGGAAAATCCCTCTTGATCCAGTTAAAATTTTCTTTATAAAAATCGTTTTTATAAGATGTAAACTTCTTTGGTTTTATGTTAAGATTTGTGACCATTACATTTATAGTTGTTGAATAGTGATCACATGAGTAGTATATATATATGGATTTAACGAACCCAATTTTACTCAGACAAAGGAAGCGATGGCCTCATCCAGTAGAATTGCCTCATACGAAGCCCATTTGTCGGTGCTCGGAGAAGAGGTGGCGTCTTTGGGCTTCGCCCTTGGCCAAGCCCAAGCTGCGCTTCATTATGTCAAGCTCGAACGTGATCGTCTACGGGAAATGTGGAAGTTGATAGAGATTACCACTCGAGTGATGTTATCTGAGTCGCCCCAAGAGTCTGTCACCATCGCACACCTTACCCTTAGGTCATATGCGACTATCTTAAGGGGTTATGTAACAAATAAGTAGTACCACGTTCATGTACATTATTTTTTTATATAATAATGAATATAATTTCTAGTCATTTTTGATACATTGTAAATAGTTTTTAAAGTACAATTGGTGTTTTTAGTTATTATTTAATTAAGAATTATATTTTATTAAATTAAAGAATTTTTGAATTAAAAAATATTTTAATAAAATATTATTATTAATATTAAATTAATTTTTATTAAATATAAATGATCTTATAATTTTATAAATGCAATTAAATTTTTTATTAAGGTTTGAAAGCCATTTCTGTCAAAACCCGTGAATTTTTTTATAAATGTCGGTTTTTATTTTAAAAGTGAAAATTCATATATTTAGAAAATTATTTAGATAAAATAAATATTATTTTTGGAATCAAAACGTCGAATTTATCCAACAGTGAATTTTTCAAAATTGCATGAGACAGTCAAATTTTTGGGTAAAAATTAAATACCGTTTAAATATATAATGTGTTTTATGACATCATAATGACCCAATGGTGATGTAATAAAATACCATAATCCTTATGTTCGGCCAGTATATGTTTTATCATCAAAATAATGAGGTTTTGGGATTTATTGACTTACTTTTCAAAGCATTAATGAACCCCTCAAGACTTATTCAACACTTTGCCTTCTTAAATTAATTTACATGGGAGTGTGACTCACCTCCACATAAGCAACCCTATTTTTTTAATAATTTCGGACCCTGGTCTTGTCAAATACTGTTTTCCTCTTTCCTTTTCCAGAAACTATGGGAAAATACCATGGGATGGTTTGTGGTTTGGATTATTTTAATATAAGGGGTCCCAAACCTAAATAATAAAGAATTTTCTCACCTTTCCTATATAAACCCACCCAAGCTCCCACTTCATCCTCACTAAAATCCCTTGGAGTTAGTCCAACCTCTACCCTACTATCTTTATAATCCTCCCAAGTTTCCCCAAGCTCCCAAGAAGCCTCTCACAAGCCTCTCTCTAGCCTTTGGAAGCACACTTCCAAGTAAGGGTTTTTCTTCCTTTCTCATTTTTGTAAATTTTCATTAAGTTGTATTGCCCTTTTAATTTCAATTATGATAGTTGGGGTATGGTTTTTCACCTCTCCCATACTGCCCTCT
Source organism: Viscum album (assembly GCA_963277665.1). Taxonomy (NCBI): domain Eukaryota; kingdom Viridiplantae; phylum Streptophyta; class Magnoliopsida; order Santalales; family Viscaceae; genus Viscum; species Viscum album. The sequence continues at coordinate 614,034,513 of OY728142.1, forward strand.
TATTTTTTGAATGATGGGAGACCCCTTTCTCTCTAATTAAATGCCTCTCATGTACACCCGTTACTATGCCGAAATTCCGAAAGGAACCTTTTTCTCCTCTTTTATATTAAAGGAATACTTTTGTATCATGAATCTAAATTCCATTTCAATTGTTGGGAAATGTATCTATATGAACTCATTACTGTCCATTACTTGTAAAAATGATGAGGAACCCCTTTCTCTCTCATCAACCATTTTTATGAATTCTTATGTCACACTGTTACGCTGCCGAAATCTAACCGATTTTCTAAGAAAATATCATTGTGTAGTGAATACCATGCCCATTTGTCCATCAAGGGTATTCACCTTTATGCACATTTACTTATTGATTATAAAGTTTCATGTATGAATTCCACATTACTTTATCGTGGAATAAATGATTATGTTTTATGAATCCATGTTTTATGATCCATGTGGCACACTTATGCATGAAATGAAATGTTTAAGAAGGGTGCACCCTTTATAGTGCTCCAATGCATTGGGTAAAGTATAGTATCATGATACGTCATGTGCAATGAGTGTTGAATCATGATAATTTAAGTGCAACTAGGGTTTACTCGTTCTTCAAGTGCAATGAGGGTTTACTCATGCTCCATGTGCAATGAGCCTTGGCTCGTGCTAATTCAATGTTAAGTGTTGTTCCACATTTCCATGTTATGATTATCATGCTTTATTATGCCTTTATGTTCATGTTACTTTTATGCTCTATTGATGTTCCTATTTCCTAACATGTATTTTACTCTTCATGTTATTCATTGTGTACTCCCTTGATGGGCTTTATAGCTCACCCTTTTCTTAGGCATGTCCTCAGGTTATCCCATGAAATGCTAAGTACAAAAGAATGTGGTGGTCATGTAAATGAAGTTTTCGATAATGATGTTGTATTTCAAGTTTACAGTTTTTATGTAATGATGCTAATCCCTAAAGACACTAAACCTCTTGATCTTCTTTGTTTTATCAAGTGATGTTTTATGTAATAAAGCATGATTAAGTTGTAATAAAAAGCAGGGTTGTCATAGTTGGTATCAGAGGATAGGTTTAGTTATTTTTGGGATTAGGAAACCCTAGTAAAGGCTTATATACAAGACAAAGTATAATAAAAACATCCCTAAGTTTTGGTAAATACTAAGTAAGTGGTTTATCAAAAAAATACATCCCTGTTTGGATAAGAGCAGGTAGAGGTGACTCTGGCACAGATGTATCCTAGGGGTAAAACCCGAAAACACCGCTTTGAGCTAGACTCGAACGAGAACTGGTGCACGACAACGGGACTTGATGCACTCTTGGTTACAACACTCCTGGGGGATATGTTTTGATAAATTCACAATCTTAGTATTAACACTTATTAAGGGAAAAATTCCCCTAATAATATATGTTAGAAGGTAGATCATGAAAATCCTAGATTGAATCCTATAGACTCATGAGTTAAAGAGATTAAAGTGTATTTATAAGTCATCAACTTTTGTCTTTGGATTACCCTTTATGTATTACCCCTAACATTCCTTTTATTCCAGCCAATGGGCGGTAATTGGAGGACTCGGGCTAACAACCGTTGTGAAGATCAGTGTGGTGATTGTACTAATGAGATGCACAATCCAATGGGAGCGGGAATTGCAAACTCTTTCACGCTTATCTCTCAGCTAACTCATGTTTTGAATAGAAACACGGGTTAAGAGGAACGTTCAACCCCCCCTAAGAATGAAGAAGTCACTATCGAGAGCTTCATGAGACAAAGACCTCCTACTTTTAGTGGATCATCAAATCCCACGATCGCTGAGCAATGGATCAACTCCATTGAAAAGATATTCTCCATACTCCAATGTTCTGAACAAGAGAAGGTTCTCCTGGCGGGTTATCGTATGGAGGGTGAATCTGATCAATGGTGGACGTTGATCAAAAATACGAAGCCTGAGGAGGAGATCGAGGCTTTGGAATGGAAGGAATTCCAGAAGATGTTTTTCGATAAATATTTTCCGCGCACCCTCCGTTTTAAGATGGAAAGGGAATTCCTTTCCCTCAAACAAAAAGATGAAAAATCTGTGGGAGCGTACGAGGAAAACATCACAAGGCTTGCACAATACACTTCCGACTTTGTCGTTACCCCCGAATGCAAGGTTGACCACTTCTTGGGTGGGCTGAAGCCTAGTTTGTGGAAAGCATTAGCGATCCGTGACTTTGACAGTTATGAGGAAATTGTCTGATGTGCCCTCAAGGTTGAAATAGAGATCGGAGAATCACATGGGTATCATGGGGACAAGAAGCATAAGGTGGACTTCAATGCTGGTGGTCCGATGGATAAATCCAACGGCCCTAAGAAGTTCCAGCACCCCACTTGCCAAAAGTGTGGAAAGAAGAACCCTGGAAATTGCCTTAGGGGGACGAGAAAATGCTTTAGGTGTGGAAGAGAAGGGCACCTAGCTATTAACTATCGGCAAGAAGGACCCGCGGCTGCGACAGAGGAGAGGAACACTCCGTTCGAACCTCAACGTGTTGTTAAATGCTACAAATGCAAAGAACCAGGTCATTTTACAAATCAATGCCCTAATCCAAGGGTTATTGGAGGCAACCAACCACCTCAAAGACAGTAAGGAAGAGCTTTTTCCATCACTTCTGCTGAAGTGAACCCCGACAACGAAGTGGTGACAGGTAGGCTAGTTATTCATTCAAGAATAGCGAACATACTTTTTGATTCAGGTTCTACGCATTCTTTTATATCTCTATTGTTTAGTAGAACAATCCCAGCACCACCACAAATACTGGAAGTAAAGATGTTGGTGAGTATAGCAAATGGGGCAATCATTGCATCCCATGAATATAAGTCCTCCCCTGTTATAATCTATGGATTGAATTTCCCGGCGAACCTCGTCATACTCCCTTTGGTGGAATTTGATACAATTCATGACATGGATTGGCTTTCCTTATATAGAGCCAATATTAATTGGCGGGAGAGAGAAATCACACTCCATATGGAGAATCGACCCCCGATTCTTTACAAGTGTCAGGAGGAAGATGAATCTCCTTTTGCTCCATCATCTCAAGAAACAATATTAATTCCCTATGAGCATGCGTATCTGGCTCAGTTGATTGAGTCCAAGGAAGAAACCACCCTTGAAGAAATGCCTATTGTGAGGGAATTCGCTGAAGTGTTTCCCGAGGAACTTCCTGTTCTTCCTCCAAGAAGAGATGTTGAGTTCTCAATTGAACTTATACCTAGGGCGCTACCAATATCCAAGACTCCATATAGAATGGCTATTGTTGAGCTTGAAGAGATGATGAAACAACTATAGGATAATCTGGATAAAGGGTTTATACGCCCAAGTGCATCCCCATGGGGTGCACCAGTCCTCTTCATCAAGAAGAAGGATGGGTAAATGTGGCTTTGCAACTATTATCGTGAACTTAACAAAATCACAATAAAGAACAAGTATCCTCTCCCAAGAATCGATGAATTTTTTGATATGCTGCGTGGAGCACAATACTTCTCCAAGGTGGACTTGCGGTCGGGATATTATCAAGTAATGGTGAAGAAGGAAGATATCCCCAAGACTGCTTTTCGTACAAGGTATGGGCACTATGAATTCATAGTAATGCCTTTCGGACTCACCAATGCTCCAGAAATATTCATGGAATTGATGAATAGAGTCTCTAGAGATTACCTTGAAAAATTTGTTGTAGTCTTTATAGATGATATTCTAATATACTCCAAAACCAAAGCGGACCATGAGGAGCATTTAAAAACTATACTAGAGACTTTGTGCATGGAGAAGCTCTATGCAAAGTACAGAAAGTGTGAGTTTTGGTTGACGGAAGTCTCATTATTGGGCCATATCATCACATGCAATGGGATATCTGTGGACCCATACAAGACAGATGCAATTGAGGGATGACCGAGTCCAACATCGGTAAGGGATATCCGTAGCTTCTTGGGGTTAGGTGGATATTATCGACGATTTGTGAGAAATTTATCACGATTTTACAACCCACTTACCAAGCTAACTCAAAAGGGATTAATGTTTTCTTGGAGAGATCAATGCGAAGAAAGCATCAAGGAGTTGAAAAAGAAGCTTATCACTGCACCCGTGTTCACCTTACCCACATGTGGGGTACTTTTTGTGGTATTCAGTGATGCCTCAAAGAAGGGATTAGGATGTGTGCTAATGCAGAATGATAAAGTGATATCCTATGCTTCAAGGCTGTTGAAAATCCATGAGAGAAACTATCCAACGGATGATCTGGAGTTGGCGGCGGTGATCTTTGCCTTGAAAATATGGCGGCATTTTCTCTATGGAGAGAAATGTGAGATATATACTGACCACAAGAGTCTTAAATATATATTCACATAGAAAGAGCTTAATATGTGCCAGAGAAGATGGATAGAGCTCATCAAGGATTATGATTGTTCAATACATTACCACCCTGGTAAAGCGAATAAGGTGGTAGATTCCCTAAGTAGAAAGGATCCAGCTATTCTATCAATGATGAGAATTGAGAAGGATCCAATATTCTTAGACTTGATGAATATGGATGTGGGAATCATAAAGAAGGGAACATCATCAATCCTTTCATAAATGATTGCTCAACCATCTATTTTGGAAAGGATAAATGATGGTCAAATGTATGATGCGGGAATCCAAGAAAAAGTGGAAGCTATCAAAAAGGGAAAATCCTCAGAGTTTAATTTTAATGAAGAAGGAATTGTGCGGTTTGGGAAAAGAATACGTCTTCCATTATGTCTAGAGCTGAAGAAGGAACTTTTGGATGATGCACATAGTTCAAATTTCACTATTCACCCAGGGAGCACAAAGATGTATCGAGATCTCCAAGAAAACTTTTGGTGGGATAATATGAAGAAGGCGATCACTGAATATACATCAAAGTGCCTGGTGTGTCAGCATGTGAAGGAAGAGAGGTAGAAGTGTAAGGGGATGATGCAACCATTGCCCATACCAGAATGGAAATGGGAGAACATCCCCATGGAATTTGTCACCGGACTTCCAAGGACATCCAAAGGCATCAATGCAATCTGGGTTGTTGTGGATCATCTTACAAAGACTGCACAATTCATTGCTATTCGAGAGGATTCCTCTTTGGATCAACTGGAACTGATATATATCAGGGATGTCGTACGGTTTCATGGAGTACCACTATCTATTGTGTCTGACCGAGATCCAAGATTTACCTCTATGTTTTGGAAGAGTCTTCGACATGCTCTGAATACTGAACTGAACTTCAGTATGGCCTATCATCCTCAAACTGATGGCCAATCCGAGTGGACTATCCAAACACTTGATGATATGTTGAGAGCATGCTCAATGGACTTTAAAGAGGATGGGATCAACATCGTCCTCAAATTGAGTTCTCTTATAATAATAGTTTCCACTTGAGCATCCAAATGGCACCATATGAAGCCCTGTATGGGAAAAGGTGTAGAACACTGGTATGTTGGGATGAGGCCGGTGAACGTATGCTGCTTGGACCAGAAATGGTCGAAGAAATGGTGGAGAAGGTGAAAACCATTCAGCAGCATATCAAGGCAGCCCAAAGTCGACAGAATATTTATGCAGATAATCGTCGATGAGACCTTGAGTTCAAAGTCGGAGACACGGTGTTTTTACGCATATCTCCATGGAAGAAGGTCATGAGGTTTGGAAAGAATGGGAAGTTAATTCCAAGGTACATCGGCCCCTTCAAGATTCTTGATCATGTTGGGGTTGTGGGCTATCGACTATCACTTCCACCTACTATGGACAAGGTGCATGATGCCTTTCATGTATCCCTCTTAAGGATGTAAATACCGGACCCTTCACATGTACTCTCTTCCGAGGTGGTACAATTAGAAGACGATCTTTCTTATGAGGAGCAACCAGTGAAGATATTAGATCATAGAGAAAAAGTTCTACGAAATAAGACAATGCCCCTCGTCAAGGTATTGTGGAGAAACCACAAGTTTTAAGAAGCGACTTGGGAGTCGGAGGATATGATGAAGCAGAGTTACCCACATTTGTTTTAGTGTGGGAAAAGGAAAATTTCGAGGGCGAAATTTCTTAAGGGGGGAATATTGTAATGACCCAAAGTTTCATTAATGGAAAATACCTCTTGATCTAGTTAAAAGTTTCTTTATGAAAAACGTTTTTATAAGATGTCAACTTCTTTGGTTTTATGTAAAGATTTGTGACCGTTACTTTTATAGCCGTTGAACAGTGATCAAATGAGTAGTATAAATATATGGCTTTAACGAACCCTATTTTACTCATACAAAGGAAGCGATGGCCTCATCCAGTAGAATTACCCCATACGAAGCCCATTTGTCGGAGCTCGGAAAAGAGGTGGCATCTTTGGGCTTCGCCCTAGACCAAGCCCAAGATGAGCTTCAATATGTCAAGCTCGAACATGATCGTCTACGGGAAAAGTGGAAGTTGATAGAGATTACCACTCGAGCGATGTTATCCGAGCCGTCCCAAGGGTCTGTCACCATCGCACACCTTACCCTTAGGTCTTATGCGGCTATCTTAAGGGGTTATGTAACAAATAAGTAGTACCATGTTCATGTACATTATTTTTGTATATAATAATGAATATAATTTCAAGTCATTTTTGATACATTGTAAATTGTTTTTAAAGTACAAATGGTGTTTTTAGTTATTATTTAATTAAGAATTATATTTTATTAAATTAAAAGATTTTTAAATAAAATAATATTTTAATAAAAAATTATTATTAATATTTAATTAATTTTTATTAAATATAAATGATCTTATAATTTTATGAATGCAATTAAATTTTTTATTAAGTTTTGAATGCCATTTCTGTCAAAACCCGTGAATTTTTTTTATAAATGTCGGTTTTTATTTTACAAGTAAAAATTCACATATTCAGAAAATTATTTAGATAAAATAAATATTATTTTTGGAATCAGAACGTCGAATTTATCCAACATTAAATTTTTTAAAATTTTCTGAGACAGTCAAATTTTTGGGTAAAAATTAAATACCGTTTAAATATATAATGTGTTTTATGACATCATAATGACCCAATGATGATGTAATAAAATACCATAATCATTATGTTCGACCAATATATGTTTTATCATTAAAATAATGAGGTTTTGGGTTTGATTGACTTACTTTTCAAAGCATTAATGAACCCCTCAAGACTTATTCAACACTTTGCCTTTTTAAATTAATTTCCATGGGAGTGTGACTCACCTCCACATAAGCAACCATAATTTTTTAATAAGTTCGGACCTTTTCCTTGTAAAATATTGTATTCCTCTTTCCTTTTCCAGAAACCATGGGCAAATACCATGGGATGGTTTGTGGTTTGGATTATTTTAATATAAGCGGTCCCAAACCTAAATAATAAATAATTCTCTCACCTTTCCTATATAAACCCACCCAAGCTCCCACTTACTCCTCACTAAAATCCCTTGGAGTTCATCCAAACTTTGCCCTACTCTCACTAAAATCCTCCCAATGTTCCCCAAGATCCCATGAAGCCTCTCACAAGCCTCACTCTAGCCTTTGAAAGCACACTTCCAAGTAAGGATTTTTCTTCCTTTCTCATTTTTGTCAATTTTATTTAAGTTGTATTACCATTTTAATTTCAATTATGAATTTTAGGATAAGGTTTCACAACTCTCCCATACTTCCATCTTATTGTTTGAATGATGGGAGCCCCTTTCTCTCTCATTAAATGCCTCCCATGTACACCCGTTACTATGCCGAAATTCTGAAAGGAACCTTTTTCTCCTATTTTACATTCAAGAAATACTTTTGTATCATGAATCTAAATTCCTTTTCAATTGTTGGGACATGTATCTATATGACCTCCTTACTGTCCATTACATGTAAATATTATTAGGAACCCATTTCTCTCTCATCAACCATTTTTATGAATTCTTATGTCATGCTGTTACGCTGTAGAAATCACACCGATTTTCTAAGCAAATATCATTGTGTAGTGAATACCATGCCCATTTCTCCATCAAGGGTATTCATCATTATGCACATTTACTTATTGATTATAATGTTTTATTTATGAATTCCACATTCCTTTATCGTGGAATAAATGATTTTGTTTTATGAATCCATGTTTTATGATCCATGTGGCACACATATGCATGAAATGAAATGTTTAAGAAGGGTGCGCCCTTTATAGCGCTCCAATGCATTGGGTAAAGTATAGTATCATGATACGTCATGTGCAATGAGTGTTGAATCATTCTAATTCAAGTGCAATGAGGGTTTAATCGTGCTTCAAGTGCAATAAGGGTTTACTCATGCTCCATGTGCAATGAGCCTTGGCTCATGCTAATTCAATGTTAAGTGTTGTTGCCACATTTCCATGTTATGATTATCATGCTTTATCATGACATTATGTTCATGTTACTCTTATGCACTATTGATGTTCCTATTGCCTAACATGTATTGTACTCCTCATGTTATTCATTGTGTACTCCCTTACTGGGCTTTATAGCTCACCCTTTTCTTATTCATGTACTCAGGTTATCCCATGCAATGCTAAGTACAAAAGAATGCAGTGGTCATGTAAAGGACGTTTTCAATAAAGATGTTCTTTTTCAAGTTTAAAGTTTTTATTTAATGATCCTAAGCCCCAAAGACACTAAACCTCTCTATCTTCTTTGTTGTATCGAGTGATGTTTTATGTAATAAAGCATGATTAATTTGTAATAAAAAGCAGGGTTGTCATATTTTTTACCCGACCAAATCTCTAAAAACCTCATTGAGGTGAGACCCATAGTATGACATGGTCACCATCCCTGAACTCGAGAGGTATCTATGTCCTGTCGGCATAAGTGTTTATCCAGCTCTGTGTAGTCTTCATCCTCTCATGTATTATCTACACTGTCCCTGTAGTAGCCAGTACCATCTCTACTCCCATGATTGCTAACTCTCATGGGTCTGTCCAGCACATAGGTGATCTTCAAGGTCGACTGTACAATTCCTTGAATGGTTCCATACCGATAGAGCAGTGATTACAGTTATTTTATGCAAACTCTACCAATATAAAGTGATCATTCTATCTACGGCTGAAATCCAAGGACATAAGCACACAACATGTCCTCAAGGGTTGGAATGGTCTGCTATGTATGACCGTCCGTCTGAGGATGAATGGTTGTACTCAATCGATGCTGAGTCCTGAATACCTCCTGCAACCCCTTCCATAGCTAGGAATTCAAACGCGCATCCCAATCAGAGACAATCATCAAAATCACTCAATGAAGTCGTACAATCTTCTTCACATAGAGGCATCCCAATCCCTCTACTGGACCCTTCTCTCTGATATTTATGAAGTGGGATGAGTTTTTGAGTTGGTCAAAGATCAAAAAGATGGAATCATATACCTTAGACGTGCATGGTTGTCATATCAAAAAGTCCATGTAAATTCCATCAAACTTCCACTCTGGAACCTCTAGTATCTAAACAAATCCCACTAGAACATGATGCTCTACCTTCACATGCTGTGAAGTGAGACACCATGATACAAACTCTGCAACATCTTCCTTCATTACTAGCCACCATTACTGACGCCGAAGATCCGGGTACATATTCTCTCTTCTAGGATGTACCACTAAATAGTACGTATAGAAATCCCTCAAAAATTCCTCTCATATCCCCACAAGTACCATAGTACACTCTATAAAGAGGATGGAATGCTCCCTACCTTCAAAAAATCCATCAGAAGCATATCTTGTGGATATCTGAGCACATTGTGCCTCGCATTTAGTGTCCGAAAGATGTGCCTCCATAACATGCTAAAGGAGTGGGGGTGACTATCAGAGACTAAAGATAACATACTCCATCTCGATCCACATTTGATATCCGCAAAGTGGATAGCTTCTTCGTCGCCTCACTCACCAAATGTATACTAGATCTCATTCTGAGAGAATCTGCTGCTATATTACCCTTCCCAAAAGTATTGACTATCTAAAAGTCAATGTTGGGGATGAACTCAGGCAAACATTGTTGTCTCAGGTTTAGGTACTTCCAGGATATGATATAACTGAGACTCTTGTGATCATATCAGATTATAAATAGTTCACCCATCAAATAATGTCACAACATATTCAAGGAGATAACCACTACTGCTAACTCCAGGTCATGGGTAGTGTAGTTCTAATCATGTTGTCTCAGCTGTCAAGTACCATATGTTATCTCTACATGATCTTGTATTAGGGCACATCTGAACCTGTTCCCTGATGCATCGCAGTAGACTATGTACCCAACACCCACTTCTGGTAGCCTCAGGATGGGGCACTCTTCATTGTCTTCCTAAGCTCCAGTAATATCTATCGGCATAACTACAACCACACAAAGGGTTCCCCCTTCTTCTTCAATGATGATAAGGGTGTCAAAATACTGGAAAACTAAGTCACAAACCTCCAGTAGTAACTGGACAGACCCAAGAAAATTTGCACCTCCGTCACACTATTTAGTGGATCCCAAGAAAACACAACCTCAATCCTTGCTAAATTCACCACAACTCTAGCCTATGAGATGATGTTTCCTCGGAAGTGAACCTCTCAGATCCAGAACTGGGACATTTAGTGATTACCATAATGCATGTTCTATCAGAGTCTGTCGATAACTATATGCAGATGATAGACATGCTCCTCCAATGCAGCTGAGTATATCAAGATGTCATCGATGAAGACTACCACAAAGTGATTGAGGTATGGCTGGAAGACCATGTTCATGATTCCAATAAAAACTGTTTGGGAATTGGTCCGGCCGAATTGCATAACAAATAACACATAATGGTTATATCAGTACCTGATGGCCATCCGCTACACATCCACATCTCATACCATAAGATGGTGATAACCTAATCTGTGTTCTATCATCGAAAACCATTCTGATCCCTTTAGCTGATCAAAGTGATCATCAATCCTTAGTACTAGGAACATGTTCTTTATAGCCACATGGTTCAAGTGCCAATAATCCACACAGAGTCTTAAACTCCCATCTGCCTTCTAGGTGAACAAAACCGGGGCTGGCTAAGGGGAAACCCTGGGTCTAATGAACCCCTTGCTATGCAAGTCCTTAAACTGTACTCACATCTCTGGATGCTTCGCAAGATCCTTCTTATATGACAGTGTAGATAACATTTTCATCCCAGGGTACAATTTGATATAAATTTCGATCTCTTTGCAAGGTGGTAGACTCAAAATATCACCAGGGAAAACAACTGTGTAATGGTAAAACAGTACAAGATATCTCAGACTCTCAACAAAAATCGCATGGAGGGTAAGGATATAAAAATGATGTGTGATAGGATTCACTCTCGTCCAGGTAAGTCCATCATGTTCTGTAAAGGTTCCCTTCTCTATGGTGAAGGAAACCCTTATCTCATCCATGCGGACACACTGCACATTACACCTAAAACAGTCGATCTGGGCATGGACTATAGATAACTGATCCATACCCAAGATGATGTCTTAAGGCCTCGACGCCACCTCTAGAAGATCTCAGTCAAAGTTCTCACCTCCTAGAATAATCTCACACTGTCGGCACCAGTGTGTAGTCATCAAATCTGCACTCAAAGTAGTATCTAGCCATATGGATCGTGCCTACAGCACCCCCAGAATCATCGTGCTCTGAATGAGGGACAGGGAAATAAATGTGTGACTAACACATATGTCTATAAAAACTGCATCTAAGGTGGAGTATACACAGATCATATCTCATATCATCTCTGGAGTGTCGTGGTTGTAAGACTCAGTTTCCTAGAGCTGAGCTCATCCTTGTCCACCATCTCTCTGTGGTTGGGGTGGACCACCTAGAGGTGGTGGTTGTAGAACCTCAAATCGCTCCCCACCACCTGTTGCACATCTAGCTCCTCTACCACATCTTCATACTACTGGAAGACCTCCTTGATCAAATCATCACCCCTTCCCAAGCGGTCTGTTGATTGCCTTCTTGTCATCTGTATGGTGGGTTGGGTAGTCACGAGCCATGTGACTTTGCCCGTCGCCTGAGTAACACTACCTGCTCCTTACCTATTCTGCTATGTCTCGAGATACCTAAACAACTGACCCTATATCCTACGATTTTCCACATGGTGGTCTAGTCTTCATAGACTCTTGCATCATCTATTTGCTACCAGCTATAGATGACTCTGCTACATGACGTTCGGTGGTGGGTCTTGCTACCAGTGTCTGCTCAGAAAGGAAGCTCTCCCCTAAGAGTGCTCACTCTAACACCCCTTCTTGCGTTGGGATGATGAGAGAAAATATTTATGATCTATTCTTCCACTTGAGCCCATTCCTGATGGTCTGGGCCCTGAAGAAAGGGTCTCAAATCATGTCAGTGGAGTAGCACGAGAGGTGGTGATCCTCACTGAATACTGAGCCACAATCATGTTTCCCTGCCCCAAGTGGAGAAGCTCATGTATATGCACTGATCATAATGTGGTTGGGAAGAACTATGCCCTAAAAGGCTCTCAAATTATGACCAGATGAGAGTGACCTCATTGTAAAACTAGAGAATCTAGCTCCACTATCTTCCCACTACTTCCGGAAGAAGACCGGATGCATGGATCACCATTAGATCAGCAGTTATCCCTACAATTTGAAAAAATCTAACAACAACCTCCAACCAATCCTCATCTACATGTGGATCTGTCACCCTCTAGAACCTCTGCGGCCTCTAGCATTGGAAATAATGTAACGTGCTCAATTGGCATTCACACTCTCCATCTAGGGATGGCGGCATCGGCTACCCAACAGGTAGTCATGCTGTGGTCAAACCACCTGATGGTACAACTACTATAAGGGTCCCTATAGTGATGCCACATCACTCGGGGGAATGTCATCATGTACTCTACCTATAACCATGGCTGGTTGTCTATGTGGAGGAATCCTGAAATGAAACATGTGAACCATGGACAATATGTTATACCTGGTGAGCTAATTCAATGAGATCACAAAGAAGACTCTTCAAAAAACAAACATGAAATCAGTGTTTTCATGCACTGAGTCAAAAATCTGATTTCAGGGTCTTGATGTATGGATACATCGGCTATCGCACCAACACTAGGTTCCCCAAACTGAAAACCACACTCATTATAGTTAACACTATAACTGAATCAAATTATCAGAGTTCAACTTCTCTGGTAGAACTAAATCCTCTAATATCAATTTGTCATGACATGTCCCCCGGGTCCCGTGTTGTGACTACCCCAAGCCCACCTTCCATAGGCCAGGGGCTGGCGACTAGCACCAGAATGGAATGTCCCTAAAAACGAGAAGGAATTTCCTTTTAACCTCCAACTCAAACAATCCAAGCACACAACAAGATAAAAGCACGTGTAAAATATATAGTAAATAGAGTATGTACAGTAAGAAAAGGGGGCCAGAATACAAGCCCAACTGGAAAGTAAAAGTAAAACTAAAAACAGATCATGTGAACACCCTCCAAGGATCCTACCTGGTTGGTAGGTATAGATATCAAATGGTCGTCTTTACGGTGTGTCTTGTTTAATGGTCCACCTCCGAGAATCCACCAGTCCTGGAACCCTCATCCCCAATAAATGATGTCTGTCATCTGCACACGACACAACAAGGTGTGGACATAGTCTGTGAAGGGGAGAGTATAACAATACTTAGTAGGAACCTTGAGACCCCAGATGGGCTCTCATAACCCACAACAGATAAACCACAAATAAAGTCCTCAATCTCAAATAATGAAGTAATAGGTTTCAACACTACTTAGGTATATGCCCATATATATACCTAAGTTATCAATATATACTTACCTCACACGTGAGGGAAAAATACCAAAAAGGTAACACCACAAAGGTAGAAGTAACAGAAAAGTAAAACCATGATGATATAAGTACCACACAAGTAAATCCACGAAGGTAGAAGTACCACACATGTATCACCACGAAGATATAAATACCACCCATGTCACACAAGGAAGGTTAGTACCCCAAAGATTATGCGACACAAAAGAATACAATGAAGTTATCACCACACAGTAGTGTACCAAAAGGTAAAGAATCAACTCATACCAGTTATAACTTAATTACACAAGTATAGATGATTAGCTGTATTGCTAGATAATCTTACTTCATTGGGAAGCTCTGCTGTTGACCCAAGCTAGATCGATCATGACCCACACAGGATCTGAAGAAAACCCACATAGGAATTGAAGATGACCCACACTGGATCCATAGATGCTAACCCACACAAGATCCTAATATGACCCATATTGGATCCTAAGATGACCCACATAAGAACTGATGATGACCCACACATGATCTGTAGATTTTACAAGTACAGCCAGCTACAGGGTTCCTACAGTAATCATGCTTGATTTCAAGAGGATCCGCTCCTCAAGCCATTGGTCAATACATAAACTGCCACAAAGTCCCATGAGGAGTATCTCAACATACTTCCATGTCATAAGGGTCCCAAAACAACAGACATCAAGTCAATCAGATGCCCGATCTATATGTTATTATCATTTTCGTTCCGAGGGCCCGGTTGGATTAGGTTATGATCCACCCTGGACATTCTCCAACATTATCCAAAACCAAAGTAGATTACAAAAAAAGGACCATCATGATCCATGGATTCTGGTTCCGTAGACGGTTCATCAAACAGATGCACAGTTCTCATGATATGTCCAAAAGGCGTATCAGGGTTTGAATGGGCTGAACCTGCTCGATTGGGTGTGGTCTGCCATGGAGGAGCTCTCCCCAGCTTCTACCTGGGGGGATGCACCCCCCAGAATTCCAAATAGTCCAATGTACTGCTCATATTTGGCCAACCTGGTGGTTCCTTAGGGCACCACTTGCTGGCATGAGGGACCCGGCGGGGCGGTCCCGCTCGGCATGACGCGGCCGACCAGAGTTTCATTGAGCTCACCTTTAAGTACTATAAGCATGCGCCACTACTAACACTGCAGCCGGATAGGTGTCGACCACCCTCCAGGTGGGCCTCCATGGCTTAGCAGCCGTGACCTCCTCCTCATCTGGAAGCGTTGACGCGTGCCTCCTCGGTTCCACGTGGTCGACCAGCATGCTATCCACTATCCTTCAACGCCGTGGCCAATGGGACGCTACCTCTTTGGTGGTGTGGATTCCCCGCCACTGCCATCACGGCTGGCTGAAGTGCCAGTCACCACCTAGTGACCTACCAGCATTGATCGCCGGCAACATGGTCGGGTTTCACTCATCCTATTGATTCTCCCGCGAAGAACTCGTCAACATTGAAGTAGTGGAGGGATCAGGCAGTGTTCATTTGGCACACACCCTTCGTGTTAAGTTGGTAGTAGGTGGTTCATATATTAGAAACAATAATTCATTCAAAAGAATAAAATAAACAAAATCCCTACCTCATTTGTTCATTGAAGATGGTGTGAGGAAGAATATGAAGACGCCGACGTTCGTCGCTCCTGCAACAGGCTTTCGATCCGAGCATGAGCGTCATCCTCGTCAGAGGTTCGTTTTTCATTGGAGGATGTTCTTTATTGGAGTATTCTTCTCCAATGGCTCTCGCAAGTTCTTTCTTTTTCCAATGGTTTCCCCCAATGATAGGTGAGGATACATCTTAATTATTTTTAAGTTAATTAATATCAGAACATCAATTGGGGGAATTCAAAGAGTTACCTCACAATAAATAAAGTTGTTTCAATGTCAGGTTGTCCACACCACCAAATTCAAATGAGGGGTTTTAAACAGTAAAATATATGTTATAGTTTTATTTTATTATTTTTCATTTAACTCTCCGACGAATATCTGAAAAACTAACTTTAACCCTCAACCTACTGTGGTTGAGGTGAAGGTCTCTTTGAGAGAATATCAGTTCCTCGAGTTCAATAGTGTCCTCGTAATTAAATTCCGTGCACAGGATTGAAAGTTACAAAATGTAACAAGCACGTTTACTCATCATACCTATAAAAAGTTATGAAATTTATTTCAGGCACACTAGGGATCAGAATCATGCCTAGTCAATTTTCGCAGACTCATAATAATTCCATATAGTAAAAAAAATTACATGGAAAATTCCAGCACTTTACAATGTCTTCTATTATATATTGTAACATACAATTGGATTCTCTAAATATGTTAGGAGATTATTTATTTTATATATTGATCATATAGTATGATATCTAATAAATATGGTTGTGACATTATATAATCCCTTTATTTTACTTGTTGAATATGGGTCTGATATTGGAATATCATAGGGTACGACATACCAAGAATATAATAATTATCAATAACAAACCACTATATCATAATTTTTGATTTCTATCACATTAAAATGGTTATAATTAAATTATATTATAACCATAACATAATATAATTTTTAATCCCATGGTATTACGTTAGGGTTATAAGGTCTGTTGCGTTTTATTTGAATGTTTTTATATACACAATTCTCTTTTAATAGAACAAAAAAATCTATATACCACATTTATTTTTAAACTAAGCCATTAGTTACAGGAAAAATAGTCAGTTCCCATTGGTTTATTCCTACATATATAGAATATTAGGTCATTGCATTTATTTATATTGTTTATTATAATATAGTAAGAAAAAATTACTTTATTCAATATTCTAATTAATAATTGATTTTACTTATTTACAAATTGTCTATTATTCTTGAATAAACCTATTAAAGGTTGTTTAGTTATTTATAATTTTTTTTCTTATTTTTTAAAATATGAAAAATATATAATGAATTTATAATTTTTTGGAAACCTTTATTAAATTTCTCACAATATTAATTCTTAACATTAATAAATACGATTTCCAATGTATACATCATTCCATAGGACCTATAAATAATGTGATTTTTTTAAATCATTAGTGTAATTAATAATTTGTTTATAAATTTTAAAATAAATCATAATATAAAAGTGTAAATATTTAAAATTTCTAGTAGTTTTGAATTAAATATTTTCAAAATTTTAGAATAAGGAATTATTTTTCAAAATATTTATACCACATAAATTTGATTTTTGATACTTTATTTGATCATGGATTTAATAATCATATATGATTCTTATATATATTATGCCAATTGTTTACCTAATATATCTTCATAATATAATGTTTTTAATTAGATAAATATAATATATTAACAAAAATTTAAATATAATTTTTTTAATATGAAGGAGTTAATTTTTGGAATAAATATAAAATGATTATATTTATTGTAATTATGTATTGTCAAAATAGAATAGAAAACTTATAATATGTTTATAATTTCATAAAATTAAGAATTATTTACAAAATAATTATGTCATGTTAAATATGAGTGTGGTTCATAAATTTCAATGTTATTTCTTGTATTATTCTTATATTTAATTATTTCGTTATGATTTGTGATGTATGATTTAGTTTAAAGGTATTCAAAATACTTTTTGAGACTATAAATGCATCTTTCTAGTTACATTCTAGGTATAACAACTGAGATAGATTTCTTCCCCCTTAAATTTGGTTTGTTTTGAGTTATGAGATTGAATAAATAAATTAATTATAATTTATAAATATTAGGTTTCAGAATTAGGATTAATATTAAATCCCTCATGAATAATGTAAACGTTGTAAAATACTATAGGATAGAATTCTCAATATATTGGAGTCTTTTGCAATATCTTGAAAATTAAGAGTTGGTTATCAATGGATCTAAGATAACTCATGTGGACATTCATCATTTCATATAATTATATTAATTTTATTTGAATTGTTTCATTTACATTATAAAAAATATTCAATTGGATATGTATAAATATAGGTGGACTTTATTTGGGTTATTAAAATGAGATATGTGTTGCATAAAGAGTTAAAAATCTATATAGTTTTAGTATATTGATTTGGTGGAAGGAATATCTAATGAGATCATGATGTTTATCTAATGAAATTTAATGATGAAAGAATCCTATGAAAGAGTATGATATATCATCATCAGAATCCATAATCATTGAAATATGAGAACACTACCATCTTTACATACATGAAGGGAAAAGTAATCCAGATCTTACTATTCATTGTATTCTATTTCATGATTACCAAGTGGAAGGAAAATTACACTTGTATCATTAGTTGGTATAATAACCTTGGATCCTTGATCATATTATGAGGAATCATAATCACTGGGGGAGTGTTAAAACCATCACAAACTGGTAATAATGATTTATGGTGTATCGCAATATGAAATTGATTTATTTATCAAGGTTGAATCAATATGAGGGATCACATCACTTATATATCCATCTATGAAAATATTCATTAATTAAATACTGTTTATTTTATTGGGTGACATCACAAAGATCCCATACATTACCAACCATTTGAGTATTCTTCATTGAACATATTAATGAACAAGTTCGGAGCCATTAATGAATCATCTAATGATTCAAAACTACTTAAAACCATGTCGGAAAAAGATGCTGAGTCAACTAGCATCATTAGAATACAATACATAATCTATCTGTATCATACGATATTGGCTACATGAATCATCCTTTATTGATATAGGATACTAGCATATCATAGCCTAATATATGAATAATATGGATATCATAACATATGAAATTGGGAAATCACAAAATACTACAAACTCGTGTCTTAGAGGATATATATAAATTAATGACTTGCCCTAAAATTACATAAGGATGTTATAAAAATATTCATAACTAAATATGAATGCATCCAAAACACTATTGTATATAGTTTATGAATCTTCATTCATTTTCGTTTTTTTTTGGTCTAAAATGTAATCCATACCAAATGTCCTTATAATGATATTTAATAGAACATATTATCATTGAAAACAAATCTGAATCCCATATTTCATAGATGTATAAAAAATAGATGCCTAGAGAAACGAATCGGTGTTTCTCTTACAACTAAGTGTTCATCTATGATCTCCATCAAACATATTCATATATCATATAAACATTCCCACCACAAGATGTGTCATATGAATCGTGTATATATATATATATATATATATATATATATTTCTATATAATCACATTGTATATGAATTCATGTGACCACTAGAGATAGAATAATGTTAGTAAAGCAATGGATATTTCAAAATTTTTGATTTGTTGAAAAATATTGACTCAGTTAATGAATATATCATATTTCATTAATCTATTAGAAAACTAAATCACATAACCATAATCATATTAGTTAAACAAATTATATATCATTGAATTAATTATCACCTTATGTTTCCTTAATCTAATTAAATCATGATCCATGAATATATTATCCTCATCCAATTGGAAAAATAGCATCATAGTTGAGATCTAACTGAAAACATAAACAACAACATTCCTAACCACCCCATGATTAGCTAAGAATAGATGATATATTACCAAGTAATCAATGTATTAAAATAATAATGGATTTATCTTTCTTAACTAATATAAAATCATTTATAATATTCATACACCCCTATGTATAACAATTAATGTGTGACATCACATATGATATAACTTAGTAAGACAATTTTTATAATGATTCTCCACATATTATCACATGAGTCAAATACCCATTATAATATTAACTTATTTTCATGCCCCATAATACTCAATTATGATCATAAATTACAGATAACTAAAATAAATACTTTGAGCGGATATTATGAATACAATACTAATATAATGATAATTGATGCACACATGAATTAATTAAAAATAATGTTTGGAATATATAATGATATCATGATAAATAATCCTACCACTACATAATATCATAAGTATCTTATCACAATAAAATTAATGTGACCCACATGCTTTATTCTTTATAATGGTTTCATCAGTGGATGTATTAAATTTTCATTCTTATCCACCAAATATTTTATTCTTGAAGGATGTGATTATTATTTTAGGGACATCTGGTTTTCATGTCCTAAGAAACAGATTCACTATTAACATGTTTTATATCAATTAATACCTTAGTTCTCTGAACAAACTCAAGTTCATTAATGATATTTTCATCCAAAAACTAATTCTTTGTACTATCTAATTCATAGATGTAAAATAAATCCATTGAGTATGACATGATTTTCTTTTTGCAACTACTATTTCCAATAAATTCACTATTTAAAAAAATCATGAATATAGAATGATATTACATATCATATATATTTTATTGAAATATTACATCTATGTATCACTTTATAAAAAGTTCATGACCTCATCTAAATATCAATAGAATATATGTAATTCTTCTCACGTACTAATGCTTGTTCTCAACTGTAATCTAGTGTCTCTCACATGGATTATATATTTATCTATTGGTTATTTCTATTTATATATTTGACCTATGTTCGATTAAAAATTGTGGAATATAATGTAAAACATTTAGTTTATGTATTTGGAATTATATCCATCATTTATAACAACTTGGAAGGATCATAAATATTCCAAAGATTCATACAATAAAAAAATGGAAAGGTCCCATTTTTAGAGTTCTCAATGAAAAATTGATTCATCACTATAAAAGTATATGTGTTGTTAATAAGTATATGAAACATGTTAGATATCTCTCTATATATTCTCATACCCAATATGAAGTGTACATGACCCAAGAATTTTAAAGAATCATTTTTTTCAAACAATAACATTATATAACATAATGTTGGGATTCCATTTATGATAATAATTATGTAATCCACATATAATATCATAAATATAAAAAATTTCACTATTCCATGTATGTATATATAAATCATCTAAATTATTAATGAAACCATACATTTTTATCAAATTATTAAATTAGATGTTCTGACTTTGAGATGATTGCTTCAACACATAAATGGATCGTTTAAAAATGATTACCATAGAACACACATTTATCACTTCAATGTGATTAGGTTGTATCATATACACATCCCTGAATAAATTATATTTATGGAAATAAATTGTTAGCTCATTTTTTTATATATCGGGATCCAAATGAGTTTAAATGGATAGAAAAAACCAAATTGACTTGATCATCACAAAAGATGAAGAGGATTATTCATAGTCAATACCATGAATTTACTAGTAACCATTTCCACCATGTATTCTCTCGAGGAAGTCACTCTACCATCCATGTCCATTTTCTGTGTGGGAAACCTAATTTCATTAAATTGGTCTGACCACTTTAGGTACATCCATAATGATCAATACATGGTAAGAGTACACAGTTTTCATTTTAGATTGAATGGGTTTTATCCATTTCTCATTATCAGAAATCTCAATATTCTAAAGGTATGATGTATATTTGTATCCTATGAAAATTCATACAATTTCATTATCTATTATAAATATAAATATCATATGATATAGACAATTCCTACAAGACCATCAATGTTTTTATATATCTTCATTCGGTTATTCTTCAACAATCCATTATGGAATCTAATTGACTCTCATTTAGTGAATAATTCATGCTTAATTATCTATAATTTCAATATGATTGACATTCCTCAAACTAGCTCCAAAATTGATATATTTTCCTTATCTAATGTATAAAATTTGGCCATAAACATATTTCACACAGTGGGATTATATAAGTAGTATCCCTTTGTTTGCATTGGATAAATAAAAAATAATAAATATTTTGACATTGATTAATGTTTATCAGATAAAAAATTTAATATATAAGATTCACAATCCTAGATATTCACATAGTATATGATTAGTCATTTCCCATACCATATCTCATATGTTTCCTTTATGGATTATTTAAATGTAACATAGTTTAGTAGAAATATAGTATTCCCAAAATAATAACACCAAAATATAATGGTAATGTCACATTGATTCATCATTGATGAAACCATTTCTAACAATGTATGTTTCTTCATATCAGACACACCATTCCACTATGGTGTTTGAAGAGGAGTGGGTTATGGATAAATTCCACAGTCCCATAGAAGATCAGGGAATTTATGGAATAAGTATTCTAAATAATAATCCTATGAAAACCATAATACTTATTACTATTTTATTATGTTTACTATGTTCTAATACTATTAGAACATTTCAAAAGATTCATATTATACCTCATCAGAAACACTAAAAAATAGGCTAATGTAATCAATAAATGTAATTATGTACTCAAAATGACAAACTTTTTGTGTACACATTTGTCTACATACATAACCATGTATGTGATCCAAAAATCGACAATACCATTAAATTTTTACACTAAATGATGTTGTGTTCATTTTAAATAATATAATAAATTATCAATTTTTAAAAAATTATATTGATATGGTTCCCTCAATTCATATCAATATAATAGTTGTTTGAATTTCATACTTATATGTCCAAGGTGACAATGGACATGATTGGTGGGATTGGAATGAACCATTCACTTTATATTTTAAATGGAATTGAAAGTATTCTATATAAATAATATATAATCTATTTACCATAATCATGATTC
Organism: Viscum album; assembly: GCA_963277665.1. NCBI lineage: Eukaryota > Viridiplantae > Streptophyta > Magnoliopsida > Santalales > Viscaceae > Viscum > Viscum album. The sequence goes on from OY728142.1 coordinate 614,056,983, forward strand.
CATAAATATTTTTCTCTTATATATATATATATATAACGACACTTACTCTTAAAATTGAATGAAATTACCTTATAATATAATAAATATTCAAAAATAAAATTTCTCTATTTGGAGGGTACATAATAATAATCCTCTAATCCTTAACTAGTACACATGGTAATGTATGATTATAATTGTTCGTATCCTATATAACATCTATTAATCCATTTATAACATGAATATTTACTTCCCCATTTTTCAATCCTCTTTTATCTTTCTATCTATTTTTATCCAAAATATGTGTGAAAAACACCTTGTATCTATTAGCCATGAGCCAAAGCTAGTGAAATATACTTGAACAACATGAAAATTTAGATGCTCATAATATTTCTCCTTGAGACCATCTCTCAATATTACATACCAATCAAGATATAGCTATTAGGGTATATACATTTGTGGAATCAAAATGATTATCATGTAGTGACCCATAATCTATAAGGATGACAAATATTTTTAGAGTATCATGTTTTGTATCATTTAATCAATAATTTTTTTTGAAAATTATTCCAATAAAATTAATTTATATCCCCAAAATCGATAATTTAATAAGAAATTATAACATATTTTGTATATTGGAATATTCTAGGTTCCATTATGAAAATTTTATATCTCTTGGTTTTTATCTATTTTATATATATTTTGGATTTTTATTTTAAATAAAATATTTAAAATCCTTTGGTTTTTATGATATTGAAGTATGATTTAAATTCTTCATCATATTTAGAGAAGTATATTTTTCGTAAAATTCAATCACTGTACACATCATTCAACATTATAACACATGAACCTAAAATTGTAAGAGTAATTAATGGGATGTTTTATGATCATCCTACACCTATGTAACCATCATTTCATATCTTCATAGTGATGATGATACTTTTCAAAAGCGTGATAAAATATTTAGACAACTATTTCAATGCATCATATATGCTTATGACATTTCAATATACACATCATTTACACTTTTAGTTGAGGTATAAATTTTAAAAAGGTGGAATGTCCTATGATTTCATGGTCATGAGACTGTCAGTTATTTTATCCGTCATCTTGGTGAAAATAGACCAAAATAAGAAAGTTACAATTGATTGTTCATATTATTCAACGGTTATAAGAACATTATAATCAAACATGAGGCAATTGATGGACTAAAAATAGAAATTACTAACCATATATATTATGTATTGACTAAAAATAGAAATGATCAATGAAGCACTAAAACTATCACATTGTCACTTATCTACTATATGGTTAGTCCATTGAGTTTATCATCATGGTTAATCAATTTAAATAAACTCCTTGATAATATCTGGAAATTTCTAAAAAAATAACTTCTGAAGGATGAGAACCATGCTTTAGGGGATTTATCAATGATTTAAGAGCAGAACTTGAGTTTCCATTCCACCCATCATAAAATAAATCTCAATATTCCAGTTATATTAAAATATGACTAATATTTTGATCTGATACTAGAAAATAATTTCATTTATATCATTAACATTTAAAGACATGATAAATATTAATGATTGGGTGTAAATATTATTTATGGAATTAAAAATTGATAAGATAATTTGTGGGGGGGGGGGGTTGAAAATGATTAATAATATTTAATTCATTTCCAATAACATGAATGAAATTGCCACTGTTGGGTAGATCAGCCAATATATTGAGAAAATTTATTGATGTTCTACTATATTATTGCTTCATATTTTCCATTGTTTTCATTCTATATTCTAATAGAATATTCTAATATAAAGAATTATCCTCATCTATTATTTTCCCTCACTTTCTCCCTTACAATCACTTTTTCTCATGATCACGAGTGTTTATCCTATGTAATATCCCAATTGAGTTCAACAGTGTTAGAACCCAAGGCATTGATTGTTTATGATTAATATTTCACAATTTTATAGAGTTTGGTCAAGGTTAATATATGAGTTAAATAAAATGTGTGTATCTACATGATTATATGAGGTACAAATTTTTTTAATACCCATCATTCATTCATTGAATGAGGTGGATATAATGTAGAATTAATGAGTGCATTCACTAAGCACAACCTGGGTAGAAGAGGTATTTTTCATCTGATATAGTATATTCAATGGGTAATCATGGTATTAATAATAATGAATTATGGTTTACGCAAGACTATTCTCTATGAAAAATACCTTTTCTATCCAAAAATTTGGCTATTTTCATTGCTTTTTTAAATTTTTATGATTCTTATTCAACATTTATAACAAAATACTAAAAATTACCACTACATTCATAAATATATAAATAATTAATACCATTATTTAATTGTAATAGTTATTTATCTATTGTGAAATCTCCTCAAGTGAGAAAACTGTGGTCATCCACTATGTTACACTAAGGAATAAATGAATTAATTTTAACACACCCTTTGACAAGTGTTCATAACAACGTGGTGCCTTAAACATCGAGAGATGTGGCATTTCAATTTATATCATAATTCATAGTTTATAAGTATATTATCCATTAATTATTAAAAAAATAACTAGATTTTTTTTCCAATGATGTATTGAAATAGTGATTATTATACAAAGATAGACTATAGTTATGTGTATCTATAAAGATAAGTGAATCATATTGATGAAAAATAAATGTTTCAAGGACTGAGAGTGAAAAAAACATGAGGATAATAATATAATTGGAGGTTGAATATGTATTTTCATTTCATAAGTAACTATTGGAGTAACCTTAACTAGAACATGATCCAAAATTAGTTTTGAAATAGATATATCCACACAAGTTTTTTAAGGAACCTGAGGAGGGATAGAATTTTTTAAATAGAGAATTTTTATCATCATCTTACAATTAACAAAGGCAGGAGGAGATCTCTAAAGAATACATGCTTTCTTACACACTTGTAGATGATGAAAAATCTTTTTAAGGAATAATAGAATCAAATTATAAAAATTAACCTATAAAATATGGGTTCATATTTAATGAAGAAGAAGAAGAACCTTATAGCCTCTCATTGGATTTCGATGAAGAAAACAACCATGTGATGGTTTAGTATGACACCAATGTATAATTTAATAGGTTAATTAAAATTATCCAAATAAAAATGATGACACCTTAAATTATATATTTATTCTAATCCATGATCCAATTTAATTATGTCAATGTATATTAGGGAATTCATCTAAACACATAGTTATTTAGGTTGGTAATGATCCCAATCACAAAAGTTTTGACCGTGAGATAGTTAAGGTAGAAATAATTTTCTTGGATATATTATGATACATTTCATAACATTTAATGCAAGTCCCAAACTTCTAAAATCATAGTAAATTATAATAATGGATTCATAGTATATATGATCCAAAGAAACAATAAAAATAAATATTTTAAAATAATTAACTAATAATAAAATACTTTATTTATTTTTAGAACATAATAAATAAATATAAACTTTTTAGACATTATTTAGGCATTAAAAATCAAATTTTTTTCCTAACACGTATAATTTATAAAAATTTATCAAACCACAAAATAATTATCAAACAATTATGTTTAAAATAATATCAATTACATTTTATTTTAATGATGATAATCTTGTTATCAGTTTTAAAATATAATTAGTAAATAAGAATCAATGATTCTTATCATTCCTATTCTATAAAATAACATTAAATCATAATTTATTATTAGAATCAGGAAATATTACTAGCATTATCATAATTCTCTCATCATAATTAATGATTGAGTTGATAAATTATTCTTTTTCATTAATTATATAAATTCTATATACTACTAGGTTATATCTTGTATTAAGAAATCATATATAATAAACTCTAAAAAAACAAATACATTGGTTTAAATAATATAATACTTTATAATATATGATGACCATACACTGCATAAATAAAAATCACTAATCAATTTTTTATATGTTCCACATATGATTTATGAAAATTAATTATTTGAAAACCAACTAGAAAAAATATTAATCCCTCATAGAATAATCTTATGATACCATTGATTCATCTGTCATTAAAAAGTTCCACATGCATGGAAATAAGTACCATGTAGGAATATTGTAATGAGAGTGTCGAGTATCATAACTTTTACTCTTTTTTGTATGATCAATAAATATCACTGAAGTATTAGCCAAATTCCCATACCATTATAGGTAATATACTATCCTTAAATCCACATTCACATCAATAGGACTCAAAATGATTTATGGGGTCCTAGAACCCTCAATAATTTATAAATAGTGATTTCTAAAGAAGAAAACTTCAGCAATAATACATGTATCATATGTGAAGCAGTAATAGGAGTTATATCCAGTATATAGCCACCAGAGATTCTATTCATGAAAAAATGTAATATTTTAACATTGTTTCATATATAGGAATATTTTTGTTACATCCAATAGAACCATAATTCATTTTATAAAATAACAAAACATTAAAATTCCATTAATGGATCATCTCATAATTCATAACAGATGAATAATGTGTGGATAACTTTGTTGATTGAACTCAGATCTTATATATGTTTTATTATAATCCAATCATATCAAAAGATATTGGGTAAAATAAAAATCATTTGTTTCCATATGATACCATTATATCAAATCCTAAAATACACATCATAGTCATATCATAGAGTATATCTGAGGTTAATCAGAAAATATAACTCCCCCATGTTTTAGTTCATATACCTCAATAAAATTGAACTAAAAATTCATTTAAGCAAGAACACATCTAAATATAATATCATTATAAAATAAGGGGAGAATTTAATCCCCTTTAAAATACTATATATTTGATTCCTTCCAATGTGAGTACATATTAATAGCTCTATCATCAAACCAAGTAGGTCATTCCAGAAATAGTAGACATTGGATTATCTACATCATGGGAAGAATTAAATGGGTGACCCAATTTGAATATAGATACTATTATTTAATTTTATTTAGGGTTAAACATGATAGGAAGACCATAATAAGATTATATTAATGGGGGGAAAAGAGATTATTTTATTCATGTAATGGGTTTGATAATGGGTTGTCCACTAGACTATGAATGGGTCAAATATGACATGATTTGAAGGATTAATTTTCTAAATAACTATGTGGTCATGTAAATTCCATATAAAATTAATTTATTATTAAAAATGGATATTATATTAGTAATATATATGATAATTATAAAATGATTCATCATATTAATGGGAGAACATTTAAAAAATTCATAAATATATGATCAACAAACATGATACACATCTGATAAAATATGTCATTGTAGATGAATAAGATCATCCTAAGAAAATACCATTATAATCAATCATTGAAACGAGTTTCTTAATTTAATTAACTTCTTGGAAAACTAAAAACTAGAACAAAATTTTTCAAATGAAGGAACTTTTAGGCATTAAAAAGGATCATCATGAGGGAAAAAATGTATGTTTTGTGAAAAATTTATCCAAGAGGCTTGTGTGAAGCATAGAATGATCCATTTTTGGTTTCAAAGTAATTAGATAAAATATAACCAAGGGAATTTTATTCCCCATTCATACACTCAATATTACTGGCTATGTTGATGACTTTGTGAAACTGGAGGTTTCCTTTATGGATTGTTTTAGTTGATGACATATTTCTATTTTCATTAATGGAAATTTTTTTACAATGTGAATGGATTTAAAAATGTTTACCTTATTTTAACAAATAATTTAGGAAATATTAATTGGTCATGTGATTTCAATAATATATTATAATGTTTATAGTATAAGTTCTTGATAGATTAAAATGAATGATTAAAATAAAGTTGTAGAGTCCAACAATATTTTTTTTATAAATATTATAGGTTATTAAATCCTAAAGGTGTTATTTTAAATTTGGGGAAATTTTCCCATAAAATGAAACTGTTGAGAATACGTAATGATGTTTGGTAAACATCATGCAAATGTTATGTAATGTACCCATGATAAAGAAATATATTATTTTTTAATGGTATTTCATTCCATGTTTATATTTACCAATGTTTAAAATATATAGGATTTCATGATCGTGGTTAGAATATGTACATCTTAATGTTTTTTTGCATTGATGAAGAAAGGTGTTGTTACATCAATTATTTAAATGTAAGGTATATTTTCTTGCTTGGTTGGAACACAGTAAAGGTGTATATAGATATATAATTTCTCTAATATGATAAGAAATGTTTCATGTAAACAATTATTTATTATAAATAAAAAGAGATGTTCAATTTGACAAACATATTTTACGAGTCATCAAATTCTATTAAAAGTTATGAGAAAAAGATAAGGATAATTTTTACCATGATTAATAGTATTTATGTAGTTGTTTATAAAATTATGAGTGATTTGATCCTACCATCATTACTGGACTGTTTTAAGGATTACTATTCATTTAAATAAAATTATCCGAACACATAGATTACAATATATTATATGGATACAATAGATTGTTAGTAAAATATTCCCTCTTTAGGAAAATGTTTTTTTAAAAAAAGAATCAATGGAGTTTTAGTTTCATAGACTTATATTATATTGATAATTTAGTTTCATGGAGGCTATTGGTTGTATATTTTAACAAAGGGAAGGTAATGTTTAACTAATTTTGATTTATAATATTCAATTTAGCAATTGAATTCCACATTATATCCATAAAATAGGATATGATTGGTAAATGAATAGTTTAACGACTTGAATTAGTTGAATAAATATTTCATATTATGTTTTAATGGAAGGTGTTCTAAAAATGATGATTAGGTACATAAAAAGAGTGATATGAAATATATGTTAGCGACATCATAACATTATATTTTGTGGAGGTATGCAGTTTCAATATGTTCAATGAGTTAAACATTAGGAATGTGTGTATAAGGTATCATTATTATTCAAACTACGATTCATTATATATGATACTTACTAAAGGGTGCAGTAGGAGGATAATATTATATGATCACATTGATATCTGGATGAAATTATAATTATATGTCAAAAGTTTTTTAAAACCCCTTGAAATTGTGACGATCATAATTCCAAAATAGCTTTAAATCATATATGACATGTTAGAGATGTTTTTGGAAATTGTATTTTAATTAATATTAAATAATTTATCAATTTAGAATTTATCATATTATAGTAATGGAAACATTCACTTCATAATTATTATATGATTGAAAAATATTTGTATATATTAATATAAATTTCATTGAGTGTAATTATAATAAACCTCTAAAAGTATGACATATATCTATCCAGAATCATTTTTTGAAGATAAATTTTATTCTAACAATACAATTTTTATAAAATATGAATTTTTTGTAAACTAATTATTTTATGATTGAATTTAATAAAATATATTGATTTAAATTATTAACTCATAATTTAGATAAATAAAATCCGTGAAATAATTAATGATCTTTATGAAATACTATTTAAATTATTCATATCCATCAAAATAAGATTTATTTAACAAAAACAAATTATTATATTATGTATTTATTATTTAAAATATATATTTATCTTAGTTGGAGTATGAAATTTAATGATGTTCAATTTTTTTATTTAAAAATGAGTTAATATTCATTGAATGGTTTTTAATTTTCTGTAAAAAAATATTAACATAATTTAATATTATAAACATATATTTTTAATGAATTGTTTTTATGGGTGAAAGGTATTTTCCAACATAATAAATTTAATTAATCACTAATAATGAATTATTTTAATAAAATATATTGATATAATATATAAAAAAATTATATTCACCTACATATTATTTAAAAAAAATTATTACCATCAATATAATGAACGAAATTGGCCTAGGAACTCAACCCGATGACTGCCACCCCAAACCAAAAACCCCTTTCCACTATAGAAGCCAGCGGGGGGAACCTAAATAAATTTACATAGAAAAGAATAATAATATATTCATCTTATGATTAAAAATTATTTTCTTCTAAAATTGTATTTATAATATATATATTCTTATAGTATTTATAAATTTTATCACTTTTAGAAATTGAATCTAATAAAATGATGATCGTGTTTTTAATCTAAATTTCAAAATTAGATATTGAGTTTAATAAATATTTTCAGAAAAAATAAAAAATTTACACGGTAGATAAATTAATTACCATGGAAAATTTAATATAAATTAAAGTTTTAATTTAAGAGATAAAATTATAAAATATCATACAACACTACCTTTAAATAACTTGATGAAGAAATTATCAAACATCCATTATATTACCCCAATAATATTATAACTTTGGATCCACTTTCATTGATAAATTATATTCATTATTCATTGAGGAATGATTATTTGTAAATATTTCCCCAAAATCACCAATAAAAGGACCCTTACAAAACCCAAATCAAATAATTCATTTTATTTAGTTTCTTTTTGAATATCTTAAGGTATAAACACACTGTGATGTGTGGTGAATCTTTGTGGGATGACTTTTTACATCATTCAAACTTGATTCCCTATTTTATAACTCTGATGATAATTTATTGAATGGTTTCCCATTCGTATAAATCTATATTTATGAAATCATTAACACAAAATAGTAATGAATAATTTATGAAATGGTTTTTATATGTTCAGTCTCCATGAGGTCTTGTATATAGTTTATGGTGGTTTATATTCCACCCCATCATATAATTAATTTTATTATCAATGAATTCACATTAATAGTAATTGGATTGAAAATTCCTATAGAAAAAATGAGGAACAATGGATATTTAATATTGGAACCACAAGATTCTGGATGTATGAATACCCATTTTGAAGTGATCACGAGTGTAAAAAAATCCAACGTATTTAGACTCTGATTTTTCTGGTCAACTACTTCACAATGAAACAATCAAGTGGCTACCTATATATGTAATAATATATTGGGTTGCATGTTTCATTCCTTCAATCACACCGATATAAATATAACATATTGTAGAAAACTCATTTTATTCTTACCCAAATGATTATAAACAAATATTATATTATTCCCAAATTTATTATTCTTGTTTCCATTATTAAACTATATAAGATTAGATTGGAATTTTGGATACTTAAATAACATAAAATGAACTAACTGAATAATTCATGGATCTTATTCAATCATCTCAAACAATATGTAGGATCATTATCACATATTTATCATGTGATTATTTATATATTCTTTTATTTTTTTCATGTTTAATCACAACAGAATTTTAATATCTTAATGAATGAACATATTTTACATGGGTTTATGTGTTATTACATTTATAAACTATTCATGAGATTATATATATATTACTGACACTCTTACACCATACAAAAACACATATATTGTGTTACCAAATAAGGCACATGTGATCCTTCCCCTTAATGGGAACTGTGTTGGCTTAATGGGGATTTGTTATAAAATTGTATTTATATAAATATACTGGGACATTATTCATTCCCCATAAAAAATATTAACTATTATCTAACGAAACAAACATGCGTTAGTTTATAATTTATGAAATGTAATGAATCGTGTATTATTATCCTCTAAAAAATATAGATATCTCGTTTTTCTTCTTTTCATATTTAGATTATTTTATGAATATTATTTTTATTAATTAATTTCACATTATATATTTGTGAAAACTCAATTGAGCTTAGAAAATCATTCCTCCATGAAATAGAATTTATACATAGTTATTTTTTATTTACAGTAATGAATAAATCCTTAATTTTATCAACCATGAGCATTATGATATTTCTTCTTCACATGGATAAATGTTCAATGGATCAACTATTGCATTCCTTTTCATAGAAAAAAATATTTAAATAATTTGGGAAATAAGAATCTATTTATCATGTTTTATTCTTTTTTAATTGTTTTTACCACCAATATCATTTGAATAATTCATTTTCTATGAAAATAATAATAATATGGAACACATTTAAAATTGTTGATGATCTAGGTATTTTATAATAGTGCATGATACAATTAATATGTATCGATGAGGTTGATATTCAAAGCATTCTTTCATTAGCAGGCTAACATTGTTCATTCATACAAATTCTATCCCATTCATGAAATTATTTCCACCTTAATTTCCACAAAATTATATATTTTTTCCATTTATAATATCTAGTTATTCGAATAAAGTAATGGATTCAAGATGAAGATCAATTCATGGTTTAACATAAAGAATCATTTCATCCATCCATTGGTTTGACAAATTGATATTTCTATATATATGCTACCATGACATTCATTAATGATTGATACAAGAGATGTCTGATGTGGAAGGTTAATTTTGTGGGACTGGAGTGGATTATGATGAAGTGTGGGACCTCAGTTTCATGTAAGATTAGCCTTCCACATCAGACATTACTTAAATTAGTCCATAAAAAATATCTAATAATCACCACTTTTTCCACGATATAATATATATGACCTTTGAATTTACAATGGAAGAAACCTTAAATAGTAGCATCATTTTTCACAAACAACATTGAGCATCCATGTTGTTTTTCTTCATGATGACATATTAACATTCTTGTTAAAAAAAGACAACACAAAAAGGTAAATCTTCATTACCCCACATGTATTTGTTTTCAATACAAATAAAATTCATATCAATATATTCATCAAATGTTCACAGTGGAATTATTAATTCTCTCTACCATTGATTATTAACATTATTTATTTTCTTTCATATTATTAACCAATTTCAAATACCTGGAAGATGATAATATCATTTTGGTCTTAATAAATGATCCATAAATTGTTTAACTTTGTGCATACATGGTTTAACCCATTGTAGAAAACACGATGTTTTAATATTGAAATAAATGTTTCCCAATAACAACCAGGAATATCATACAATTAGATAGACCAAAAATTAATTTTTTCTTTAGAAAAAGATCAGATGTTTCTTAGTTATTTGTAAATGGTGGACACAAATTGATAAAATGTAAGTTGAACTTGTCAGATACAACGTTTTGAAAATAATTATCATAGGAATCCTTCAACCTAAAATTCATTTACACATCTCATATCATGGATGAAAAAATGGAAGTGTTCTTGGTTGGTAATTTTTTTGAATTTAGTTATCGAACTTCTTCATGAATATTTTGTTCATTTCATTGATTTGTGTATTTTCCATAAAAGAATATCATATATCAATTATTTTTTTTGATTATGGATGGGAGATTTTTTTTAAATATATAGTAAATGAAATTATTTAACATGTACCTTCAAGAGATGTGTTATTTGGAAGGAGTAAGGATCTGTAATCTTCTATGGAACCCCCCTAAAGCGATAATCATATACTTTTATTAATCAAGATGTTTCATCCCATCAGAAGTTATTCATAATTCTAATTTATGTCAGTATAATTTTTAATGATCTCATACATGATTTAGACTTTAAATTTATTAATCCTCCATAATATCTTTCTCATCTTCATCAAGGTTGGTTTGTAGTCTTCAGAATAAAATAATCAACCAGATATTATCATATATATCAAAAAAAGATGGTAAAATTAATAAATAATGTAATTAATATTCAATAATGTAGATATATCAAAATAACCCCATCTATTATGTTACTACTAAAGTATGTGTGTCACCATAAACTCTCTGAAAAAAATGTACAATCACAATGTATATGGGGATAATGGGGATCTTGTTTTCTTTTTAGAGACAATTATAGTGTTCAAAATTATTTCTCAACCACGAAACATCTTTCATCCATCCTCCATGTGATGGTGAACTCTTAATGATTTCTTTTATATATTTGTTATAGAATTTCAGTTTCATGGAATCATCACAATCAATTGAGATAACTTTTTGTTGATTCTTCATCTTCATTCTGGCCATATATGAACATTCACCACCTTGTGGTTTCTGATTCATCATTAGAATTTCTTCTTATATTGTTATAATGAAAAAAATTAATCAAATATGTTTCATTAACTTTGTTAAATTCCACACAGTACATCATATATTTTATGGTTATATATTTTTGATAACCTCTAATGAAATTTGACTTCTTCTTCATATGTGATCTTCTACTTTTCTTTAGCATCTTCCTTAATCTGCAATTATTATAATTTTTTTTGTTCATTCTAAATCATCTTGGAAAATAATAATAATTTAATTTTATGTATGAATAAATTTATTTCTATACCCAAATGTCTTCTCTTATGTTTTCTTTTCCCCATTAGTCCATTTATTTTGTTTTTTGCATTGTCCTCCTATTTTTTCTTAATATTACATTAATTCATTATGATATCAATGGTTGATTTATATTCACCCATTTTAAGCAATATTCTTCCAAAAAATAATCAGATTATATTTTTTGGTTTATCATCCATATTGATGTTCTTGGGGATTTTTATGATCCCTATTATGAGATTTACCAATGGTTAACTTACCTATATTATTTGTATAACTATTGGAAGTTTTAATTTTAAATATTTTATTTGGATTATTTCACAGTAAAGGATTATCAAAATTATTATAATTTTATAGTATTTTTCTATGAATTATCTTATTGTTATTTAGGATTGATCCATTATTTCATTCCTCTTCACTGTGGCCACTACAATTACAAATACTATTGAGATTAATCAAAATATAAAATATACTTGTAATAGAAATATGATTTCCTTAATACTGTGGACATTTATTATTATCTTCTTTCATCCCCCTTGATATAGGTATCCTTTAATTTTGATATACTATAATATAATAAAAAATAGATGCAATGTTCCCAAATCCATCACACCACCAACAAGAATCAACAAATTTTTATCACTTATTTCAAATAACAGTCTAAAAAGGCTAGCGTTCGAGATTATTATGCTGATTTTCATTATTTAGTTGATTTTTTTAGTGTAAAATTACTTATTACCTTATATTTATTCACTATATATATCGTTGTAACATTTTAATCAACTTTTTTCTTCTACTATTACATTAGTGTTGAATTTGAACATGAATTGAGCAAAGAGGTAGAAATGAAAAAATATATTATCATGGATGGATGTATCATTATACTTAGATACTATTTGAGATTGAATACTGAATTATTTCAATATATTAATTCCACCATATATAGGTCTTTTATGATAATAATCCCGCTCCAAATATTTTGTGACTATAGATCTTATAGTTATTCTCTTCATTCACCTTATAGTGAATAATCAACTTGATCATTTTCAATATTTTATAATTTGAATCCATGTTAAAGAAACATCATATATAAGATGGATTTTTAATCCTCAAATGAATATTGTTTTTCCTTACACTATTTCATAAAATTTAAACATCATAATAATACATCATTTTTTCATATATCAAACGGTCATTCACTTTTATCATCTCCACATTGAAATCAAGATGAGAATTACTGAAACCCCTAATATATGTATGTTTTTAATACAGTGATGGTATTTATTTTGTATTCAATAGTTCCCTCCACAATCTCTTAAATTTTATTTTATATTATTTCATCAAAATGAAAGAATTATTCTTGAAGTTTAAAAATATTTATATTTGTGAATCTAATTTTTATAGAGAGTCTGATATTGGATTGCATTATTCTATCGAATGTTTCCTCCAGGTTCTCTATGTTATCTTCAATATCATGATATATTCAATAAATCCTTTTAAAAATCTATATATAATGGTTTGCCTATCTTTGGGATAATTTTTTAGCATATTATTCAATGTCACAACATATTCATCATTGAAATCCTCAGATATATTAAAACCAATAATTATTCTTGTATATTTAAGAGATTTACTTTGGAAAAATATTATTATCTATTCATATTCTTAGATAGATGAAACACAACAAGATATTGAACAATTTCCCATAACATTGGTTGTATAATATACCACATGATAATTTTCTTCCATGTTAGACTTGACATTCCCATAATTACATCCCTAAAGACTAGATGTATTCTCACAGTAAAAATGAATTTTTTATTATTCACCTTTATTAATTTATTCATTATAATATTCTTAATTTTCTTGGATGAGAAATAATTCTAATCATACATTAAGAAACCTCCTCAAATATTTTATTCTTTTCCAAAATTAGAAGAAAATTAAATCCTTCAAAAAACAACATATAATTGAATCCATTCACAAATGTGACATGTATCACATTTTTCCAATTTTTTGGACTACATTAGGGATACCCACAATGATAGGGGGTTGAATCATTATGGGATAAATTTTAACTATTTTAAAATATTTATCCCTTTGTAATTAATTTTTAACTTCTTATGTGAAAGGTTATATATACTTATTCAGTTGTAGTTACAATAGAATACCCTTAAAATTATAGATCAAAATTGAGACAAGTTATTTTATAGATTGTTTTCTTCTTAAATAACAGACCATGATGTAGTGTGGGTATTATCCAACTCATAAACAACATACTTTTTTGTTATCAAATAAATCAAGAGAAATATAATTCCCATGAACTTTCCTTCTAAAAAATTGAGGTTTAACAAAAGTTAATCATCAAGGTATGAAATGGAGGATGTCAACATGAACCTTATGAAGGGATCACTAGTGTATCACATTTATTATTCTCTATAATCCATCTATTTTGATCAACATCTTTAAAATTTCGTAATAAGATGGATTCCTTGATTACGAAGTTATCCAATTGGATGCCTCTTATTTTTCTCAGTCATAGAGATATTAATATAATTTAGACATTCCATATTATTATCATTGGACTAGAATAATAATGAATAATTATTAGGTCAGTTATGAATTTAATCAACTATTGTTATTTAATGAACTATATGATGCATTAGATTTTTGAATCAGATCCTTAATGAGAATCACAGGAAATAAAAGTAGATTTCAAGGATATTATTCAATATTCTCAAACCACATGAAAGAGTATTAGCAAATGTGTATGATGTTATGTATTTCACTTTCTTCCATTGTTCATTTCAAGATTACTCTCAACACTATTTGAATATCTCAATGCATTGACATATGTTTCATGGGTTTAATAATTCTGTTGTTCATGAAATACTCATAGAGGAATATATATTCTTGTTTATCCCCTACCGTTAAACTATGTGTATGTCCCATTACCAAATAATAATCATCTAATTGATATTATTTACAAAATCCATGTTGTATTCTTGAATATTTTTGGTAACACTATCATTATAAAAATACACTGGGATAGAATTATTTAGTAGTACAATTAGTTGAGTATTCTATGAAAATAAATCAGTGCACTCATCTATCCTTCATAATAACAAATGGATCCCGAGATATTATCATTTTGGGAATATAAAATCAATTCAAGTTTCTTCATCAGGTACTTCAAAATTGAATTACCCATAGTCTATATTCACAAAATCAAGTGACTTTTTCATATAATTCCTTCACATAAAAGAATATATACACAATTTTTATCCATACTAGAATTGTTTTTCATAATTACCCTTTTCAATACAGTAGCTCACAAAATTTATTCTATACATAGAAGGATTAATGGGAGCTCAACTGAAGATCTTTTTTTGGGAAAAAACTATAGCACTCAAATCATTCATAAGAAAAACACTTAGTCACAAGTGTTCTTCTTTTATAGTTTTATTCCACCACTTTTTTCTGATAAGAATTTCATTTCTAATAAAGTCAACATGTCATTGAATTATATCAATATTAACAATTATATTGGTATATTAAATCTCCATGTAATTTCCTTCTCAACATTTTATGACATTGAGATTTATGGATTCCATTATTACATGGGTTTAGATTATTAGTTCATAATAAAAAAGGAACATACATGTGATGAATATCACATGACTTATGTCAATTTTTTGTATATTCATTTTCCTTGTTAATATATAGATATTTAAATATAATCATTCATTATTGATGGAGTTTCATGTATAGATTTAGATGATAAATCATATCATATTCTCTTTTGTTTGATCTGTGGTGATGGATGTTGGTTGTTGTGAGAATGAAAAATGCTTGGAACTGGTGAGTGTGAATATATAATCCATGACATGGGGGCCACATAACTGGTTACCAAAGTAGCATTACCAAAATATCTCAACTATGCCTCCTTGTATTCCATAGGTTTCTAATAATCAGCATTGGTCAAAAAGTCACATGGGGGACTATACACTATTTACTAGGGTATGTCATGGTATAAAATAATTTATTTGTGGAAAAAACAAAGAGTATCAAATGAAGATTCATAAATAACCATCTCCCAAATCAAGGTACAAACCACAACCAATAGTAAATATTTCATGTCATGCTATAGTGAAATGTGAGAAAAACCCAAAATAATGGAAAATAGAAGAAAACCCAAATGGTCATACCACCAAGTCCAAAAATTTGTCCACATACCTCTCTAGAATTTCATAACTCTTAAGAATAGGTCTATTCAATGTTTCTTGGACATAATGAATGAAATCTATTGGGGTACCCAACAGTGGCACGAGTAGGGTGTGAGTACAACTCAATAGGCGGTGACCAACTACGTCTACAAAATATCATGTCTAAATAGATAGTGAATGCAGGTATTAAATAATTGAACAATAATCAAAATATTATTTGTGGGACACTATTTTACAATAATTATATTACAATTAAAAACAATTGTTCCAAAATCATTATGTGCATCTTCATGATTATGTATTCTATTATCAACATTTAATCCATGGGTTATGAATTTACATCATTCATTGAGAGATTAATGGAATTTATCATTCTTCATAAGAGAATAAGTCATGTCCATATCTCACTAGGGATAATAATTCACAACATCATATTTTCCTCAAATCAATGGCTCAATTTGGGTTGAATGAAACTATTACTAGAATAGAGCATTATTCCCTTCTCTAACCCATGAATATTATGTGGAGATAGGGAAATTATCAAACTTGACCAGTACATTGAGAATCATTCCTTTATCCCACACCTCAATCCATGTGTAAATTATTATTCATCCATTAAAAAAACACAAACTACATCACAACCAAACATAACCAATATATTTAACAATTGCAATCAACAACAATTAACTTGGGAATAAACATTCTTCCATAACCCATTAAAACATTTTTCCTTTTCAATTCAGATCCATTTAGCCTCATTCTCATTCTCATTCGTAAACCAATTAAATATAATAAAAAATTACCATAAATTATACAATATTCATCCATTAACATAAATTATCTCATTTACCCATTCATATTTTCTTAATCATTTTTACACATATGCATTTAAACTACTATTCTTATATCATAAAACACAACTAATTCATTATATTCAATAAATTTGGTATACCCCGTATATCCCCTATGTTATCATATTCAAAATTCAAATCAAGTACCTTATATAAATCCATTTAATAGTTAGTTAGTTCGTAAGAAATTTTCAATTTAACAAGATCATCAATTCATATATACAAATACTTTTACGAATTTCAACATAATTAACAGGCCAAACAACACATTCTCAAATAACCCAATTAAAAAATTTTCCAACCCACTCTAGGCTACCCCTTATTCCATTATCAATCCTAGGTATAACTATCAGTATTCCACTGTGAATAGTGCAAAACATATTAATCATTCTCAATATGGGATCATCATTATCGCAAGTCAACACTGAACTTAATTTTTCCTATTCGTAGACTAGAGAATTCTAGATCTCCCCATGGGTGTCCCTACATTTTCCAACTCATCCTTTATGTATCAAACTAGGATCATGATATGTTAAATTAATTATTTGGAAACCAATTTTTTCCAAATTTCACTGATGGAAATAATAACACAACTATATATAACTAATAATGAAATAAAAATGAAAAAAATCAAATCAACTACAATGACATCCAACTTATAGACCACCGACCAGGAATCTGATGAAGTATACACTCTTGATCATAGAGTAAGATTTTTAATAAAACACCCTTTGAAATAAAAACCAATATTACCCTATAAAAGTGTGTTTAGGGCTTCAACACAATATGGGAGAGACTTAAAACCGTAATCTAAAAAAGAAAATAAAGGGTTGCGATATACTTACTATTTTTTTCTATCCACCACCAATGGCGCTCCAAATAGCTTAGAGATAAATGAGATCAAACCCATGGAATATTGGTTTGAAATTTAGTGTCTCTTGGGAACGGGGAGGTTGAAATAATAGAGAAATCACATTGGATAAAAAAAATCCCTAAATAGAAAAATATAGATAGTTTTTCAAATTTTATTGGGCCTCATGGTTTACCACACAGTTTGAAAAAACCATGCAAAAACTATGTGCATACCACTATATAAGGAAGGTTAGGATGCATAGTTACCTAGTGATATTTTAACATTTTGACAATATGTGCACCAATAATGCAGAATTCCATAGTCCATGGTTGCATCATTTTCTGGAAATTCACACATGGTTTAATTAACCTTGCACCGTGGAAATATTGGCATAGTTTTCCTTCTTTTCATTTCCCAAATCTTTGGAAAGCCACCAAGGCCACTAAAACACCTTATGAAAAATGAATTTAAAAAAATAAGGGATTCATTTGAACATTTTCATCCAGGACACAACTCTAATGAGTTAGGGTTATACAATCTCCCCACCATATATCTGATCATCCTTGAGCTAATCATTTTGATCATCATTGAGATTTCTAGCTAAGGAGACCAGGATATAGAGCATGAAAATATGACTACGTATCCCAAGATTCCATCTGGAACATCACCATGATATCATATTCCCAAACTAAAAAAATAGTCTTTCCATGCTAGATATTTTAACTACGATCTGTAACATAGGTCAAATACTCCTCATAGGAAATGTATACATTATCTGTACCGTGACCACCAGAACTCCAATGGGATTAGTTGGAAAGTAATCCTAATTCACTTATTAAGGAACCTATTCACACATCATTGTTTATCATGGAAGAACCAATCATCACCTTTCGGTCTGATCCTCTTTTCCACTAATGATCTAATTCACGTAGCACCATTTTTCTCTATTCCAAAATTCCATGGGTGACTAAGACTTGATATCACCCAAAGAAAAACACCCAGACATTCCAATAAAATTTTCCAACATAATATGATACACCACTCGATGATCAAATTTGATAATGGTAAATATGAAAGAAAACCATAACTCTTGAGGAACTCAACCAATTAAAATGTGTTTAACCATACACCATTAGATAAAAATATCCCAAAAGGTGATCACACGAGTCTCTCTAAAATGAAACTATGATAACATCATCATCAAAAAAAATCATATGATTGATCTATACACCATATTTTTTTTTGGAACCACATCTATAGAATTATGTCTTCTTGAATCTCAATTCATTTTTCACAAAATGTATGAAGAGTTCTATACTCACTGCACTCAAGAATCCATACAGAATTCACCCAATATTGGCATACAACCATTTCATTGAAAGCATTAGAGAGAACTTTTCTACACTACCCATTCAAGAAAAAATATTAACATTACCTCAATCTTGATCAAATTTATTTCTGTATGGTACTTTCCACTATAACATAAATCTAGAGGTGGGTCACTCTCACCACAATCATTCCTATTTACCATCTCAGGACAGACTAACCCAGACTTCCTTTCCCCATAGCACCCATATTCAACTACTAGCATGATATGGGTTTTTACCTTCCCAAGGATCTTACTAACTTGAATCCTAACACTATTATCCAACTGGATTAATAAGGACATCCCTAACCTCTAGTAGAATTCTCCCTTCATGGTATCGCTTCCCTCTCAACAATCATCAGGCTCCACTACCCATATGAACATTCCTAACAGGATCTCTCATACCATTCATACACATATTGAATAAGGATATATTCTCTCTCAACACATTTGTAAATTTAAAACACACATATCACCCCAATAAAACCATCGAAATTGATATATAATTTGTTACATACATTATCCACTTCGAACCACATCTAGTAATCCCTGGCTGACTTGTCCCATAACGATTAGCTCCACCATTTTCCTGAAACTACATCACAATGAAAATGTGTCCTCAAAAATCTGGATGTTCCCATATAACCCATAGACTCTTATCATAGTCTACATTCAATTTTATTTGGTGTTATAGAATCAAACCAATCATTCCATAATCCATTTTCATGTCTTACCACCCCCCTTTATTGCATTAAGAATGGAATATAAAATTTCATTTGGAACAAACCTGAGCCTAAATCCACCACTAAGCTAAAAAAACTAACATAATAAATGCCCACATGAAATCTCTTAGAGTCCCAACATGCACTTTACAAGTACTTAATTGGCATCCTAGGGCCACTAAATCAACTCAACATTCTCCTATCCACATCCAAGACAGATTTATCATAACCAACATTTGGAGTGTTTTTATAATTTCTCTCCACAAGGGATTAAGACAACCACGTCCTACACTCGATCACAAGTAGATCCCCAAAATAATGTCATGGATTTATATATTTTCTCAGAATACAAAAAACAATGTCACCTAGTTCCCATTCACAACTTCCCAAAATGGAATCCATGGCGTTCATCATTAACTGGTTTATATTTATAACCTCACCCAAAACAATTAATGGTGTACATACCATCTTCCAACCCCACATATACCACCCCCATTCATGTAAAATCTATGATGTCTGTCATCCATCCAAAACACCATCACGTCTCTTGGTGTAAATCTAATGATTCTCTACATACTTGTGATGATGTCAAAATGTTGTGAATTATCCTCACTAACTGGGGCATGCTAAAAAGTTTCCAAATAACAACCCCACCAACTTCTGCATCGATGATGTCAACTACCACTATGGGAAAACTTGACCTATAATGGATTACTTGATTCTCTAACACACAAATCCCTTTAGCACTTAACCACCACCACTTAGGCCTGATTTCCAATGAAGATTCACCACCTCTCTTCATCCATCTACCACGAAGCTGTGAAACAATGTTTCATGTGACACAACATATAGTACACCCATTGAGATCTTTAAGTATGCCTCTAACAGTTAACAACTGGAACCCACTTTTCCAGCACACCAATCAAATTTAAAGGTTAGTTTCTTGATTGTACTTACCGAATTGGATTAATTGATAATGACAAATGCTTATACCAATTGGAGAATTTCATTAACAGTGTGCTCCCACATATATAACTAATTAGATTCCTCAAGGCATCACACTTTCCTGTGACCACACTTACACCGAATTAATTTTGTACAAACCCACTATCACATTTGAATTCCCTAATGTCTGCTTACTCACCAAACCATACCTCTCGGTCCACCAAACTCATCGACCCCAACTAGTTCTAAAAATCTCACCAAAACAAACAAACCATTTTTAGAAACAATGTCATTCACATCACCACCCTTAAAATTGGTTTCACCATAAAAAAAAACACACATAAATGTTCTTTAGTCACCCTATACTTCCCATAAAACTATCTAAGTGCATCCAAAACTCAAATTGAATCACCAAACCATCACCCATCTCACATAGTCCTCTTAAGTATCTAAAACATAACTCACAAGGTCCCTTCTCACACAGTCACTAAAAATAGGCACCAATCTTAATCCCCCCCCCCATGCGCTCTGTACAGTCATTACCACAGAGAGTTTCCACACTCACATTAGCAAACCACTCCTCACAACCAAAAGAAGACAAACATAATGTGGGTTCTTTAAGAACATAACCTATTAAATATCATGACCAGTAAGGCCTCACAACCCAAAACCAAGGTCTCAAAATTTGGCACTCTCACTACCCCAATCCACCAACACAATGGTCAAATTGAAAACATAAGGAATCCTCAATACCAACTTCTACCAAACGTTTCATCACCAGAAATCCTTCTATAACTAATTTCACCCTTTTTTTACTCAAGAAATCAAATTTTAAAATCACCATTCACTAAATGTTTAGTATGTCCCTACCTTATTTATGACCCTAAATCATAACATTTTCATCAAAAGACACTTTGAAGCATGATTTACTAGAAAAACCACAAATGAAAATGTTCATACACAATCTACCTTAAACAACCCACTCTACAGAAACTATCCTAACGATAATCATTACACTTATAAAAATACCCTATGTTATCCCTACTATGGTTCTCAGTTAACATGCGGTAAACTAAATTACTTAACAACAAGGATTTTTTAAAAACCCCACTTACACTAATTCCTCTTACACAACCCAAATATTTTCATTTAGGCACATTTTTTATTTCTTATCTTATCAAAATATTCATTTTAACCATCTTACACTATTTATTAGATGATTATTTTTAGTGAGACACAATTTTTTTTTATCTTTTTTAAGGATTTCTAGTGAATCATTATCTTTATTCCCACACACCAATCATGCATGTTCTTGTCATGATGCATGTCACTTGTATCCATTGTTGCCGAAAATAATGCATGAATACAAAACCACACGTCATACCATAAATGAAAAAAATATCAAATATTAGTCACATCACGCACCATGTGCATCAACCGGTGGTGAAATTGTATTCAACTATAACAACACACATCATGATAAACAATTTCCACCCTTGGTGACTAGGGTTTTCTATTATACATTGGCTAGATAATCATAAGAGCAAGATCATTATCAAGTTACAACACATCCTAACCTCTTTTTTACCAACCTAATGAATAAGACCCCCCCAAAGAACTATTGTGATATAACTTTTAAAAATCCGAAACGAGGGATCCACAAAATCGGTTCCCCGAGCGTGGTTAAAACATGACCTCAAACAAACCTCCTCATATGCAAGAGGTTCCAAACTAGAAGTGAGGGTCTAAATGTCATGTGGGGAGACTATAAAATATTAAATATTATAATCCAAAATAGATAATAATTTATATTATAGAAACAACATAGAATAACCAATGAACATGAAAAAATAACCATATCCCGAAACTGGGTACAAATCCCAACCAACATTAAATATCTCATGATACACTATAGATACAAGTGAAAAAAACAACAAATAAATACCAACAGTGTAAACCCCAAATAATCTACACTCCACTTCAGAAACCTCATCCATGTTCATCTCAACCACGAATCTACTTCCAAGAAAAAGACTATTAACCTTTTCCTAACCTATAAGCATGCATTTTGAGCAGGTACCCAATGGTCACCCGATTAGGGTGTGAGTATAACTTAATAGCCAAACACCAATAGTGTTTTCAAAAAATAAATTATAAATAGATTGTGCATTCAAGTATTATATTTCTATAAAATAAATAAAACAAAATTTGGGGGCAACTAATAAAAAAATATTTACTAATGTATTAATAACAATAGTACCAAATCCATTATTTTATTATTCATAATTACACAGTTAATCATCATCATGTAATCCATTTGTTAGGAATTTACATTATTCACAAAACGTTTTGTGGAATTTATCACTCTGTATAAAGGAATACCTCATGTCCCTATCACATGAATGACAATAATTCAAAACAACATAACGTCCTTATCTTGAAGCCTTAATATAAATGAAACAAAACAATTTGGGAAATAGATCCCCATGCCCTTCTATAACATGTTTCTTTATTTGTGGCATTAGATCATCATTACGACTCGAATTGTGGGAGGAACCTCAGTTCCTTATACCAAACCCCAATCCATGTGCCCATTCTTATTCATATTTTTACCAAACAAGAACCACATCACAAAAAATGATAAATAATATATATAAATTTCATAATCCCTACTAATCAATAGGTGAATTAACATTATTCTGTAACCCATTAATATAGTTCCCATTTATAATTCATAGACATTTACAAAAATTTCAAATATAATTCCTTAACCAACAATGAGTATTCAACAATTTCCATATATTATCAAAAATTCATCCATTACCACAAATTAGCCTATTTATCTCATTCATACTATCACATAAATTTCCCATTTATGAATTTCAAGAACAATTATTTTATCACACAAAACAACTACTTTATTACGTTGAACACATTATGTATACCCCGTAATTCAAGGTATTAGACTATTCAATATATTCATAAATTCCATCATAAAAACCCATTTAGATGTTATTTAGTTCACAAGACATTATAAATTTAACATGTTCATCATTTCATATATACTAATACTTTTAGGAATTTCAATGCAATTCATAGGCCATTCGACACAATATCTAATAACTCAACAAATCCTTTTCCCAAGGCACACCAAACAACCACTTATACCATTCTAAAAACCAGTAAAAACTATGAAAATTACATTATAAACTCTAATGAGCATATTCAACATGTTCAATATGATCTGTATGTTATCACTGATAAACTATACACAAAATTTTACAAATATCCACATTTGGGAATGCCATCCCGCCCAATGGGCGTGCAAAAAATTTCAAGTCATACATTATGAATACCATAGGGAACATGATGTTTTCTCATATGTATTTCCCCACTCATTATACCAAACCTCACATTTTTCAAGAAGAAAACAACATGATATAACCAAGAACACAACCAAACATGCACAAATAAACTCAACAACTATGGGATACAAGATGCATTCTACCTACCTCGAATATGATGACTAATTCAATGTTCATCATAGACATATATTCTGATTCAAACCCGCTTTGAATCCAAAATGTAGATGCACATAGAAAAATATAGTTATATTATTAAGAATAAGATTGGAGAAACAATAAACCTTAATCTAGAGAAGGTAAGAAAGGGATGTGATATACATACCCAAAGAATTTATCCACCAACAACCGAGCTCCAAATGGATTAGAAACAAAAAATACCGACCAGTTAGATGATTAGGATGAATGGGGAGTCTCTAGTAGTAGAGTAGGAAGAAATTGTGGGGAATTCATTGGTGATAATAAAATACTATAATAGAAAATATCTAATTTTTCTAACCTTTACTAGGTGACATGATTTCTGTGCATAGTGTTCCAAATGACGTGCAAGACATTATCTAAGGAAGGATAGGGCACAAGGTTACATGGGGAGATTCACATGGTTCGACTAACCATGAACCAATCATGTATGATTCCATTTTCCGAGGCTGCATGAGTATCCTGTACATCCCTCATGTTATTATTAACTACACACAAACTATATTCCTTGCAGATAGTGTCCTTTTTTCCTTTTTTTATGTCTTGAACCACAAGAACACCCTAAATCCCCCTCATACACCTAGATAATAAATAATTATAATAAAAAATAAATGATTCACACCAAAATTTTAATCAATGATAGACCTCTATTGATTTGGGATCTTATAGTCAATGTTGAAGAGGATGTTTTGGGACACAAGCAATTTATGAACTAGTGTGCATACTCATCGATATTTGGATAATTTGATATCAGATGATCAATATTTTTAATATATTATTTTATCAAAAGAAGAATATAAAAACCCTTCTTTTTATTACACACATAAACATGATTTATTACATAAAACCATCACATGATATAACATGGATGATCAAGAGGCCTAGTGTCTTTGGTGATTAATAACATTAAATAACAAATTAAAAGTTGAATCAAAACATCTTTATTGGAAACTTCCTTTACATGACCACTCTACTCCCATCTGCTTAGCATTGCATTGGACAACCTGAGGACATTCATAAGAATGGGGTAAGCTATAAATCTCATTAAGGGAGTAGATAAAGAAAAAACCTGATGAATACAATACATATAAGGAAATAGTCATATCAATGGATCATATGTGAAACATTAACATTAAATAATGATGTAGCATGATTATCAAAATATAGAAATGTGGAAATAAAACGTGTCATGGTTTTAGCATGACCCAAGGCTCATTGAACATGGAGAATGGGTAAACCCTCATTGAAATCGAATTTTTGTGATTAAACCCTCATTGGACATTATTTATCATGATATGAATCTTTACCAATTTCATTGGAGTGCTATCATGGCACACCCTTCAAAAACATTTCATTTCATCCATAAGTGTGCTAGAAGGATCTTACAACATGGAGTCATTATATATCATCATTTATTACATGATAAAGAAATGAGGAATTCATAAAAAACCCTATAATCAATAGGTATAATTATATAAAGGTGAATGCATTTTATAGAGAAATAGTCATAGTATTTAGGACATAATGAATTTGGCATGGAAAATTGCAGTGCGATTTCATCACCATTACGGCGCGACATAAGAATTTATAGAAATGATTGATGAGAGGGAAAGGGATGTATCATCATATGTACATTAATTTGAGAGTGATGGGTTTATATTGATATATTTCCCAACATATGTGATGGAATTTTATATTCACAATACAAAATAATTTCTTGAATGTAAATGAGGAGAGCGAAATCCCTTTAGGAATTTTTTGCATGGTAACAGGTGCACATGTAAGGCATTAATGAGAGATAATGGGGTATCTCATCATTAGAACATAAAGAGGGAAATATTAGGGAGGTTCTAAATCATACCCCAACATTACTAATCAATAATAAAAATACATAAAAACATAATAAAAGTTGGAAAAAATGAGAAAGGAAGAAATCCCTTACTTTTACGTGTTCTCCCAAAGGCTTGGGAGAGTTACGAGAAAGGCTTATTGGGAGCTTGGGGAACTTTGAGAGGATTCTAGAGAGATGAGGATATAGTTTTTTTGAGCTTCAAAGTCTTTTAGTGAAGAGGCATATGGATCTTGTGTGCGTTTATATTGGAAAAGCAAGGAAATTCATTATTATTTTGGTTTGACACACCACACGTAAACTAATCAAATCCACAAACCATGCCTTGGTTTCTGAAAATAATTTTTTCCAAAGGCTTGTGGAAAAGATAAATTTATATGTCCATTTACCAAACATCTTAAAATATTATTCCCTCTTATGTGGACATGAGTCACACTCTCAAGGAAATCAATTTAAAAAATTAAAATGTTTTATAACTCTTGGAGGGTCCAATAATGTTTTGTAAAATAAATCCAACAATCCAAAAATTACATGATTTTAATTCTAAAACATACATTGGTCGAAATTAATGTTTATAGTATTTTAAAACATCAATATGATGTCATTATAATGTCATAAATATCATTAGATATTCAAACAGAACATAATTTTTATCCAAAAAACAAACTATCTCAAAAAATTATGAAAAATTCACCAGGGGATAATTTTAAATTAATTATTTGAAATATTATATTAATTTTATCTAATTAATTTTCTAAATATGTTAGTTTTTTATTTTAAAATAAAAACATACATTTATCGACCATTGACGGGTTTTGATAAAAATTTAGTTCAATCTTTAATAAAAATTACAACTATGTTCATATAAATTATATGATGATTTGTATTTAATAAAATCTAATTTAGTAATTATATTTCATTAAAAAAATTAAATTAAAAAATCCGTTAATTAATCAAAATATATTTCTTAAATGAATATTAACTAAATATTCTATTTTTTTTTAAAAAAATATTTACTATGTAAAAATAATAAAATGAATCTATATTATTGGTTCTATTAAATAATAATGAAAACAATCATAGATCTAGGGTCTTGTTACATAATGCCTTATAACACCAGCATAAAACTGAAGGGTAAGGTGTGTGATGGTGATAGACTCGTGGGGTGGCTTGCACACCATCGCTCGGGTGGTAGTCTCTATCAATGTACCCTTCTCCCGTAGCCAGTTTTGCTCAAGGCTAAAATGTTGAAGCTCAGATTGGTCATTGTCAAGAGGGAAGCTCAATGACACCACCTCTATTCCGCAGTCTAATAAATGATCTTTTATGGAGGAATTCAACTGGATGAGGACATCTCTTCCTTTGTCTTATTAAATTGGATTTTAAAGCCCTATATTTATACTAAACATGTTATCCTAGTTTATTGGCTACATCAGCAATGGTAAAAATTCAAAATAGCTTTTTATATTAAAAAACATAAAACTGAGGAAGTGCATAATTTATTACATATTAGTAATAAGAAATTTAGTTTGATTATGATGAATTTTCATTAATGAATGTTTGGGTCATTTCAATCTTCCCACCGTATGAAATATCACCCTCAAAATTTCCTTTTCACATTCTAAGATGCAAAAAGGTGCAGGTAATTTCCCTTCATTACCTCCTCCAGTTCCCATGTTGCCTCTTCGTAAATAATGTATCTCTATAGTACATTGTCTAGGTTTTCAGTATTGTGATGCAGACCATTATCTCTACAATCCAAGATATTCATTGGATTATCCTTGTACGAAATATCATCCTCTAATTGTACTAACTTCGAAAAGAGTACATTTGAAGGGCCAGGTATATACTTATTTAAGAGGGATACATGAAGGATGTGATGTACTTTGGCCATGGAAGGTGGAAGTTCTAGTCGATTGTCCACAACCTTGACATAATCAAGAATCACAAAGGGGACGATGTACCTATGACTTAACTTCCTTTATATCCAAACCTCATTACCTTATTCCCAAGATATAAGAATAGATATACCATGTCTCCATCATTAATATCAAGGTCTCATCGACTATTATCTAAATTAATCTTTTGTCAGCTATTGGCTGCCTTGATTTTTTTGCTTAATGGAATTTACATTCTCTACCATTTCTTTGACCATTTCAGGTCTAATCAGCTTATTCTCACCAACTTCATACCAACATATTGATGTTCGGCACCTTATCCCATAATGGGATTCATATAGCGCCATTCGGATGCTTGAGTGGAAACTGTAATTACAGGAGAATTCAAAAAGTGGAAGTGGTTGTTCCCATCCTCCATTGAAGTCCATAGAACATGATATTAAGATAACATTCTGTTCCTGAAATTTTTTCTCTGATTTTAAATCAGTTTGAGGATGGTAGGTCTTATTGAAGATCAGTTCAGTTCTTAGAGAATGTTGGAGACTATTACAGAACATTGAGGTGAATCTCAAATAATTATTGGATACAATATATAGTTATTCTCCAAGAAACCTTAACACTACTTTGATGAAAATCATAGTAATTTGATCCAATGAGAAGGCCTATTGAATCAATATAAACTGAGTTGTCCTCATAAGACAATCCATAACGACCCATATAACATTAATTCTTTTTGATATCCTTGTATGTCCAGTTTCATATTCCATGGTAATGTTCTCCCACAAAACAAATCCCCATAAATATACCTCTTCATTCTTGGGCTCTTTGGATAGAGATTGTAATATGAGATCTCTTTCAAACTCTATGATTTTCACTTTTGGTTGGTGAAAGAGTGATCCTCGAAAAATGAATTTTATCACCTTGAGAGGTGTATGTTTTGGGTGCCACAATTTTACATTTCATAATTTAATAATGAAATTTTTTTTTATAACATTGTTTCTGTAACAACTACTGGTGGAATTCAATATGGATGAGTGATATTTTCTAAACCTCCCTTGATTGTTGAAAACAAGATTCTAATATTTGTTGGTGAGTTAAAATGATACAGTCATGGTTTTTATATTTTTTTGCACATGATGATAGGAACAAGAATAATCATGGGGTAGTTGATGTTATTAATATTTTAATAACTTATTATATACTCCCTTTAATTATTTTATATGAATTTTTCATAATTTGTGTGAAATATTAATGTTTTAATATTATGTATAATTTTTGAGCATTTTTAGAAGTAGTCCAATTGAGTCAGTTTACTATTTTATTTATAAATATCACCCTAATGACCCCAATTGTGGGGTTATTATTTTATAGGATTCCTAATTTAATATACAACATTTCATTAGAGGGATCATGGGCCAATTCTTCCATTTGAATGCACATGTGGACCACACAAGAAGGCCCACAGAATCTGTGAGGAAACTAGACCATCCATGAAGATTGAATTAATAGGATAACTCCAAAAGTGAAAATTCATTAATTCCCCTCAAACATTTGTATAACAAATCAAGGAGAAATGGATAAAAAATTCAGGGCCACACACCAAATACAAAAGGCCCAACTGATTCATTTAAACTCATCCCACCATTCGGTCATGAAAAAAAATTAGTACAATACCCTGACATGTCTCATTAACTAATCATCAAATCAAGCTGATATTTTTTAGTGTGAAATAGGAGATATAGTTGTCCATATTTTTTGAAGAAATAATTTGGATTTGAAGGCAACTTCTTTTTCCAAAATCCAATCACATTTTGGCCATCGAAAAATCATGGAAGGAAATGGACATTTTAACTTTGTTTAATGAAACCGCCATTAATTTGGATCCATTGGTCAAAATGACTCCAAATTTTGAGAGAAGATGGAACAAATTTTTATATAAAACTTTGAATAAGGATATACCTTGATATTCAGCAGTCGGGATGTCCAAATAGTCCATCCAAGTGGAGGGATAGATTGGGAATCCCAAAAATCCACTTCCATGGGATATAAATACATCCCCCTCCTCTTCGTACAAAAAGATGGCATTTCTGCAGAGAGGAGCACAAATTGGAATGACCAATGCTTTACAAGGGCTTGGGAGGACCTTCCATACTCAATTTTCCCATTGAAAGACCTTTCCTCCTCTCTTTTTTTATTTACTTTTGTGTTCTTCTTTGTTGTAATCTTGTAAGTCTTTATTTAGTAATTCTATTTTAATGAATGTTTCTTCTTCGTTACCTCTTATTCTCATCCACCGTCTATAGTTTCATATTAATGTTCTTAAAATAGTTTAAATACAGTTGAATCTCCTTCCATTCATTCTCTTTATTATTCAATCTAAAGATCGTTTTTAATTCTAATCAACGTTCATGTGTGTGTGTGTGTTCGACGCACAAATCTTTTCTTATCCGTTTATTTTTATCATCTTATTAATTTATCATCATAATAAATAAAACTAGATTAATAATAATTTCAATGAATGAGTAAATATCTCATTGGGGTGAGTTTTAATTTTGGGATATTAATTGATTGAGAGTCTTTTCTCAATTAGTATTATTTGAGTTAACATTGTGAATATAGGACTTAACATGTCATGGATTAATGACTTTTTTTGTTTAACGTGTGGTTTCCATGGATTATTGGAACCATAAATACACTACCATCAATAAGATCGGATTTATATTTGAACCCTAGGTTATGTGAAGACTTGGATTAATGCTTTAACACTTAGGAATTCCAATCATCATTATCTTGGGAAGTGGGTGTTAATTTAAATGCAATATAATGAAAAGATCAAGGATATCCAAAGCTTAACATCCTAGTAATGAACTCACCCAAATATGTATCATGTTTTTAAATAAATATTAATCAATCAATCATTTTATAAGTTCTGTAATGAATCCCCCCAATCAGAACACAATTAATTAAAAACAGTTGACTATTAAAAGGTATCATTGCTAAGGATTCAACCCGAGTGCTGCTATACACATTAGCAAAGAACCAAAACCTTGACTAGTCAATAGGAGAAAATAAGCTGCACATTTCACCACCATCATTTAATGATCTGATAAATGGAATTTTTAAGGAGAAATTATTCTAGATGAGTCAATCGCTTCTTTTTTCTGTGTAAATTAGATTTGTTAAACACCTATATTTATACTAAACATATGATCACTGTTAAATTGGTATATTAGAAATGGTAACAATTCTTAACTGTATTTTGAAATTCAAAAACATAAAACCAAGGAAGATAATATGTTTTTTAATATCTTTAATAATACATTTAATTTGATCGAGATAAAATTTCATTAATGAATTTTTGGGTCATTAGAGAAAATTAATGTGTTTACCTCTCATCCCAAATTGTTTCTCATCTCTATGGTTGGCCACTTGACAAGTTTCTCTATGACCTCGGAGGCTCGAGAAATCTATTCGGTGGATCACTCACAACACATGCACACCCAATATTCATGGGCCACTTCCCAGACATATATTTTCCACGAGAACCTATATGGTAGATTTGCACCCACATTTCCTCTGAATTGTACAATTATTGGGTTGCACATCCTATGAAAGTCTTAGTCTTCTACCATTACCACCCATGTGAGATGGATCCAATGTGGTCGATACTTTCCCTCATATATTGATGTTCAAATATCCTATGGTTGATATGGTTCACCAAACATTTTAATAATAACCCATAAATATACACATAAATTACTAAGTATGATATTTCCATGAAAACCTTTATTCAAAATGAGTACTCAAACAAAATTAACATTTTCATGGTCATTATAGAATCATCAGGCAGCTCTTCTAAAATCTACCTACTTTTTTAGTATTATAAAATCTAAAATCGTAAACATAAGAGTTATTCAAATAATCAAAATTTGATTTATATTCACTTCAGATGATGTGGAAAACAATGTGTATCACAATATCAAAATTTCTTGAATCAATGAGTACTGATACATAAATTATACTAGTTATAAGGAGAAATGTTCATAATGAAATACAATGAAATATTTATGGCTGTAATCATTCTCCATGTATCACTTCCTCATCTAAGATATAATATATGTGTCAATTTATGTTACTACGTATGGAACATAAATAATTCCCAACAATTCTTGTGAACACTAATAGACATCGAAGTATCTCTTCTTCTATGTAAAATAATGACATGATCATTGAAGAAAATAAAAAATATATAAATTTGGACCATCATTTTTCTTTGAATATCTACCAATATTCTATTCATAAATATAATGTTTCATGTTTAGTTACATATACCTTAATAAGTAGTCTCAGATCCTTCACATCCAAGAGGCATTATAAATAAACATTGATGTCTCTATCATATATATTATTTAAAATCTAATAATTTATTCTCTATATTCTCCTTCTAAAACATATTATAAATAATTTACCACTTTAATAACATGATTTTAGAAGAATTATTCTTCTATAAATGCAAAATTATAGCTATAAAATAACATGTTATTATTCATTCATTAGTTATAATGTATTATTGTTCGGATTAGTTATTCCATAAGAGATAATAATGTCAGTTTTTCAATGTAATTAATAAAAATAAAAATATAAATAAAGAAAATATTATTTAATAATGGTGATTTTAATTTTTTTTCTTATTTGTGGAGTTTTATTATACCAAGCCATATTCATTAATAAGATCAATACTTTTTTGACAAATCATTTTTCAACAAGGGAATTTAAAATGCTCTACTAACCATCATCATGAATTAAATGAAATAACCTTGGAAAAAAATCTATATCAATCAAACATATGCTACCATGATGAATATTGTGTATGTTATGTACACATAAACAATTATAAATTATTGAAACTGCCTAACTGAAGCATGTGTAAAAAAAGGCACCATTTAAAAACAATATATTAAAATTAAAAATAATTAGTTATAAATTAATGGTAATAAGTAAAATATAAATAAATAATGATTTTATATATGCTAACCTTTAATGTAAATTGATTATACATGTTTTCTGTTCATTTCGAACAAATTGACAATTTAATGTAAGAGTTATTCATCTCAGATTATCTTCTCTGAAACATGTTTCATGTTATGAATATATTATCTTTTGTATTGTGTATATACTAAAATTTTGATAAATTTAGTAATAAATATATTGTTATTAGTTATATTTAATGTTAGTTTTTAGTTTTTCCCATTCTAAGGATTTGGATTCTTGTGTTACCAAAGATGTAAGTGTTTATTTTCCAATATAACTTTGAAATAATGATTCTCCTCATCTGAATTAATATTTGGTTCAAATTAATGTTCATATTTATATAAAATCTCCTTTATTTTCTTCTATTTTTTTTGTAGTTTTTATTTATCTTCATATAATTCTTCCAGCCTTCGGCTCACAATCTAATCATAATATTTATTATAATTAGAACCAACCATATCTCATATTATCGATAGATAATATTTCTCCTCGCTGTTCATATTTATGTTCTATTTTGTAAATATAATTTCATGTACTTATATTATAAATTGATTTAATTTTTTAATTCCTTTGAAATAATTTACAAAATATTGATAATAATATATTTTTTTATTTTTTCATATTGTTCATTTTCTATTGATTTTCCTTTCATAAAAAATTAATATATATTTTTTAATGTTTTCTTGATGATCAAAATTTCCCTCTATATTCACCAATTTTCATTATAAAGATTCATATCAATGATTTAATGACTTCTATTAGGTTGTATATAATGTTATTTTATAAATTATAATATTTTAATATAAAACATAAATAAAATTTAATAGTTATTTCATGTTATTTTTCAAGGACATTCTTAATGAACAAATAAATTATTTCTCCTCTATGTTATTATCCATTAATGTTTCTTATGCTTAACTAGAGATATGTTATAATGATTTCATCATCCTTATTTCTATTTATAGATTTAAACCATGTTTCATAGGTATTATTAGAGAATAATTATTATTAATAGTGATTTTTATTAGTGGTTATTTAATATCTAAAGTGAAAAATTATACATGGTTAGTTTTCAAAAAATTTATATGAGAAATTGATGTTAAAAGTAATGTTCTAAAATTTTCTGACTTCTGTTAATTACATAAATTCCATTAATGATATATTAATGATTATATTAAATTTTTTTATTTAAATAACTGAATTAAAATATATTGTGGAAAATATTTTTAACATCGGTTTTTAATTAACAAGAAATAAAAAATAATATATAACATGATAATTCTTTTTTTTCACATTATGACTAGGAATTTTTAATTTCTATATTTTTAATTAATAATGCCAAAAATGAAAATTTTATTTTTTTCATTTCATTCATACATTTTTCATATCACCTATAAATATATTTTATTATGTAATAATCTATCAAATTCTATCTCAAATATCCATTTCTCCCTCTAAAATCAAATATTTTTGGTCCATATGATATTAATAAAAAAATTTCAAATCGATTGAAAATTTGAAGACATAAAATAATAATTTAATACTCCTTAAAATATATATGGGTTGTATTGATAAGATAAATGTTTAAATTATTTCAAGTATGATGATGAATGATGTATGAACATAATTATTTACCAATTATTCATTCATATCGGAAAAATACATGTAATGATTTCTTTTATTCTTAATTATTTTTTTAGACACTGTTATGAATATTTTTTTATGTTGGGGAGATCATTAATTATTTCCATTTTGTAATATTTTATTACGTATTCAATAACAGAAAAAACATAATTTAGTAATTGGTTCTCTATAAATAAAATTGAAGGTTACGTGTTCTCACGTATTTAAAAAATATTATTTACATAGGTTATTCAAAAATAGATGTAAAAATAGATATTTTATATTGGTTATTTAAAACAATTTGTGAACAATAATTCTTCACATGTAATTTATAAATAACTTAAGTGAAATACAATTTTCACATACATTTTTTAATAAATGATACATTTTTTTGAAAAAAAATATTGCTTTCCATTGTCTTAAATATTTTAAGATTCACTTTTAACTAAGACTGCAAAATCGATTATATAGGTCTTGTAATGACATCACCTATAAATTTGAGTTTAAAAAAAATAAAAATGACTTAATTTACACTATTATTAAACTTATGGATCCTTAAAAAACTTTTTTTCTCACATCATAATTATGATATGAGCATATTATGAATAATTTTATCTTTATAAGTCAAACATATGTATAGTGTATAATTATGTGGGGTGAGTGAGCTATATATCCCCACAATGCATTAAGTGGATTTTTATATTACAAGATCATAGAATGAGACATTTGTGGCTAACCAATGTATAAATTGTTTTCTGACATGGGTGGTTATCCACAAACAACTATGTTTTGGGTAAGTGGTTAGTCTGGTCTACTTTGTTATGAATGTCTTGGTGGTTAAATTTGACATATTTTGGGATTTATATTATAATATTTTTTCATCATTCTTATGAAAAATGTAAATTTTATATGTATATTGATTATATAATTGTGTTTTTACCCTCAAGTGATTCATTTCATATGTCATGTCAAAATTCTAATACCACGACTTATGATTTTTGATATATGTTTTACTGGTTTTGATTCTATTTTGTTATATATATATACCTGGCTTATGTTTTTATGATCGCATTCTATCCTATTGTTCATTTATGATATTATATTATTATCTCTTATGTCTATGACTTACTATGCTTTAGAGATCACCCTTTATTATTTATTTTTCAGACTAGTCATGATGAAGACAATTTTGAATGATATTTATATATGGGTATTTTGTGTAGAAATTATTTATGGGTGATGTTGAATAATGGTTGTATCATACGTTTATTATTTATTAATTCAGGAAAGAATATAATACTATAGGTTATAGGGTGTTTTTAATAGTGATAAATAAGGAATATTTCTGTATAATGATGTGTCATTTATATATAATGTGAATAATTTTTTCACGCCGATACTTTCTATAATGTTTTCTAGAAGATATCATAAAGGCGTTTTGGATATTGATTAAAATTTAATTTTATGTGATACAGTCTAAGGAGAAGTATTATAATGTATAAAAGGTATTATTGTAAAAAGGATTTTGTAATGAGTATTCTGTAAATCTATTTTATAGTACATGATATGTGGTATGTCATATTGTTTGAAAAGAATGTAATGTATATTATATTCCATTGAGTTGGGTCTTTCACGAAAAAATTAAAAATGATATTATGTTACATATAATCATGTTTTATTAATTAATTTTAAAATAATCACATCTATAATATATCTTTAATATAACCGTTTAATATGTTAAAATTAATTGGAGAAGAAATCATGTTACAAATGTTTGAGTCGTCGAATGAAATTTACACATAAGTTATAACACAAGAGTAAACGCATGAAATATATTAGGATTTGTCTTAGTCCCTTCATCATATTATACCCATATGATGAGTGGATTTAGTTCAAACAATTTTTTGATAGATTCCACCCCTCCCATATATCTAATAAACTATATCCTTTGAAATAAAATACACAAGAATGTTATTGAAAGAATATGATTCCTTCTTTAGTTTTTCGTAATTTAGTTATCGCATGGATTCACCATAGAGGATGTTCATCCACATATTTACACTAGTGTGATATTCATCATCTTGAAATTATGAAGATAATGATAATGTTTCAGTGAAAGGAACACATGAGTTGATCATTTACACACCTGGGTTTTTGTATTATCATACAATCAATCATAGTTTCATTAAATAATTCTTTTTCCTATATCTTGTATAATAAGTATATTATCCTTTAAAACCATTCAGTAATATAAAATGTGGACCCCAACAATGAGTAAACCACTCATAAGGGATATATTGTTCAATCTCATCTGATGTGACTATGTAACAAAATAAATTAAAAATATCAAGCATTAAGTGGTTGGTTATATAGAAGAGAAAATAAATAATATGTCGTAAAAGGTATATGCAGTATATAAACATCATTTTTCAATAAAACTACTATAGTATATGTTCTAAACATAATAATCATCCATATATATTAAAATAATAACAATATATAAATCCATCCAAAGAATCACTCCAACTAATAAATATTATTTGAGTTTACTTATCCTATATTCCAGAGATGTCATTCAATATATAAGAATAAAAACATGGAATTGACACACTCATTACAGTATATAGTTTCTAAAAATGATTTCAAACCCCATGAATTGGAAATTATTTATATAAAAAATTATTTACATATTTATTTCATTATTACATTCATTTTATTTGGTTATGTTTCTTTACTAGAAGAACATTCCATACACATAGAAAGGATGTTTTATATAATATTTTAATAGAAGAAATAAAATTTTATTTGAAGGAAAAAACTAAAATTATAATTAATTTATCTCATTCATGGTTTGAATAATTTAAACACAAAACATTTTAAATGATTATCTTATATGTCATATAGTTCATATTACTCATTAATTACTTTAAAAAATTATCAATTGATTACTAAATCAAGAATATAATCATAGATTAGAATGAGAAATTATAACATTAAATAAAAGACATAAGGGATTATTAAATAGTAGTTAATTAATTATTTGAGTCTCAATATAATTTTATACCTATTATATGAATTTAGAATATAATTTTTTAAACCAAAAAAATATTTTGAGTTATTTAATTTTAAAATAAAAATCACATGTATGTGTGATATTGAATCTAATAAGTTAAAAAAACTAAATAAATTAATATATTCACTAAAAACTATTCTTGGTTCTCTATGTTGAATCAAATATAGAGATATGTAGAATTAAAACTGAATGGTAATGACATAGGACTCATTAAAATGAAACATGTAAATTGAATATGAACCCTTAATGTCTGCATGCTTCCTGAGCCTATTCCTACTCTATTGACGAATCATATCCATCTCCCAGTTCCATTGAATGATGAACTCCCAAAACATGAAATTAAATATAAAATAACAAATAAAATTCAATGAAGGTGGAGATACTTCCAAAACAGTACCATGAACCCAAAAGAAGGACCGACCTCTAATAATAATGGATAAAGATTGAAGATAAAGTCATGGAATGCCCATTTTACTCACTTAAGTAGAATTTAATAATTATTTTAATAATTATGAATATTATTTTTTTAATTTTCCAACAAATACACTCATATACATATTCCATTGAATTTAAATATCCAAATATTTAAATAATCATCCATTTAATTCAATCAATCGATCCATTGAAAGTATGATGAGTTCCTTAATAAAATATTATAGTTTTAATAGTTTTAAGATAAAAACTAGTTATCATGGTAATCTGAAGATTAGGATTATTGATTTTCCCTTAATACTGTTAAAAACCCTTTATTTTATGGTATGTATTTTTTAAATAAATTTAATCTCTTAGATAGCATGCATTATACACAATAAAGAGTTCAAACGCACCATGATTTACTGTAATAGGACCATTATAACCTTTCAATTTCAAATTGTGGTTATGAATTGGACTAATTAAATTATAAAAAATTTATATTTTACACATTTATAGAATAAATTCAAAGGTTATCCATAAAAATATTAATTTATAGAAAAAATATTGTTTTATCAAAAACTATTTAGTCAAGCACAATATTTTTTTATCATGATAATTTAAATTATTCATTATTGGTGATTTATTTTAATAAAATTTAAATATAATATATTCAATCTAATTTTTTAAAATTCATATAGTGTTTTTATTAATAATACTATAGGAATAAATATTGTTTTAGGATTTAAAAATAATTTTTTTCTAAAATGTTATTTTTCTCCCATTTTGTACACATATCATATAAATAGTTTCTAAAAAATATTAATTTAATAAAGAAAAATTGTTTACATAGTTTTAATCAAAATTTTTAGGTTTTAAAAATGGTCCCCTTTTATTTTTGGTAAATATAAATTGTAACTATGGAAAACATTAGTGTCTCAGTAAAGGGAAAATCAGGTTAAACTGTGTAAAAAAATTGTTTTATGGTCATAATATTTCATTTTAATTCTTTATTTATGATTTTAATCAAACCCTTATAATAATAGGACCTAAATTTATATGGTTAATAGAAAAATTTTTTTGGAAGTTAAAAATATGATATTTAAATAAATTAATGTTAAAATTCATGTCTCTTCAATTTAAATATCGATTACAAGTCCACATTAGAAAGAATGGAATTTACGAAAAAGTATTGATTTCAATTTAATGGGAAATGAAATTATATTAATTTTGATAATATATTTATAATTTCTAGTAATTAATTTTTTTTTATTAAATTCTTCTGTAATTATAATATAGTTTTTATTCAATTAATAGAAAAGAAATAAAATAGTATTAAAAACATTAAATGTGGAATAATTTTAGTTATTTATAGTCTTACAAATTTTTTTAATTATTATGATATATAAATGATTTATAAATTAAGTAAATTAAAAATAAAACATTTTCTTAATGTATTTGAAATCAAATTAAATGGATAGTGTGAAATTAGTCAAATGTGGTAATTTATCATAATAAAATATAATTAAATTATTTTATAAATACTAAAATCATGAATAGAGACCAAGTGGTAATATATGGTTGATAATTTCTTGAAATTAAAATTTATGACACAATAGTTTCCTAAAAGTAAAATTATAACCCTCTCATAGTGAAAAATAGATTTTGTGGTTAATGTTAAAATAGGTTAATTAAGGGGTTAAAATAAAAGGTAAGTTTAAAAAACACAAAAACCTATCTAAATTTTATATTTGGGTGATATTTGAACAATATTTTAAAATATGATTGAATATAAGGCCATTATGTGGAATTTGAGAAATTTTATTAATATATTATAATTTAATCTTTTCTTAAATCCCACGAGTGTCTATCAACATTATTATAAAAGGACACACATTCCTTAACATATTTACAAAAATTTGAGAAACATAGATAAAACACCCTACCCATTATTCTTGTATACATAATTATACATATGATAGAGTTTATAATATCTAAAAATACCATACATAATTACATTAATATTGGTTCTAATGATAGTATCCCAAAGAAGAGGTTATTGTTTTACCCTAACTCTTTCAACATATTTCTTCTTCAAAATGGTCTGAATCAGTTGAATTCATCCTAAAATAACAAATTTAGCAACTGAGATATAATTAAATGTTATTATAATTATGTAACCTCAATTTACATACTTATTTCTCATCAAATTAGAATCTAATGTATCAGTCATTCAAACGTACGACTTACCGTCCCCATTTAGTGATACAATTCAATTTTCATTACCATGTAATTTTGATGGGAATTGTGATGGGATTAATATTTATGTATTATATTTATAAAATAAATATATTTCTTTAATGATAATATCATAAATTTATTGGAACCATCCAACCCATCGGGGAATAATAGCATTGCTTGTACGTATGTGGGGACTGCCACCTCTAGGAAGCGATGCAATTAATATTTCATTATAATATTACTTGTATTGTAATGAATATTTTTTTAATTAATATATATGATACATATGATATAATATAAATTTTTTAAGGTGAATTATTATTTACCATCCTTTATTAACATTAATTTCAAAGTGAAAACAACATTAATGTGTATGTGTGACCTACCATTTTCAATAACATTATAATATATTTTCTATCTCAAACATTTTAGTATAAAAATAAATATATGTATAATTAATATTTATTATATTTACATCATTTTTTAAATTTTGGTTATGATGGAACCATAGTCAATGTACAAAAAATTAGATTATCATACCAAAACAAACATGAAAAATGAAGTAGTTATTACCCTTAAAATTGATTTTCAACCAATAATTTTAATAAAATTGTGGTAAAATATTGTTAGTAATTGATAAATTATATAATATATATGATTATTGTTCTTAAATATATTAAAAATATATATAGAATATATGATGATATAACATGTAAAAAGGAAATCATGTGTGTGGTAAGGGTTTATTTCATAATATCATTATCCTTCATGAATGATTATATTTAAGTACATAGTAGGTGACTATTTCTCAATATATATATTTTCCTTAAAAAAATTAAAATAATATTTATATCACAATCTAATTATTTATTAATGAAATTTATACCATTGTTTTTATTTTGAAAAATGAATTGAAATGAATCTCTTTGTCATTTTATGAACGAGGTTCTATTTATCATTTTTATGAATTTACAATTGATTTTTTTAACATATATAAAATGAATGGATTTTTAATCCATCCAGAATAATCTTTTAGTTGAAATTTTTTTTAAATTTTTTCATGGATCTTTTCATATATATTTTTTTACATCATATTTTATATGTTTAAATTATATGTTACTTAAAAGGTAAATGTTCATTATCCCCAATAATTTTATAATGATAATTTTTATATAATATTCATATATGTTAACATCCATTTGATGAGTTTGACAATTTATTAATGTTATTATATTTTTTACAATAAATTATAAATTATAGCATTAAT
Source organism: Viscum album (assembly GCA_963277665.1). Classification (NCBI taxonomy): domain Eukaryota; kingdom Viridiplantae; phylum Streptophyta; class Magnoliopsida; order Santalales; family Viscaceae; genus Viscum; species Viscum album. The sequence goes on from OY728142.1 coordinate 614,099,098, forward strand.
TATGATCCATTTTACTGGGAATGATATAATTTGATACAATTAACCATATGACTATTGATGTCTTATGATTATGATTATTTATTGGGGTAATTAGTAAAATTTCATATGATAGTTTGATTTATAATTTATATGTTTATTATGATTCTCCTCTTTCATATTAAAAATGTATTGTACTAAGATTATGATGTATAGGGCCCAATATAATCTTTCGATGCATCAGTAGGTCGCATGAGAGAAACATCATTGTGTATTGGTTGAGGCCTTACCCATTTAGGTATGATGTCTTAGAATAATTCCTCAATTGTATGTTTATGATGTCCTTTCTTATTAATTTAATAATTATCATAGTAGTTATTTTATTTAAATTTTATATTTTTATTATTTATGATATACATGTATAATTTTCAATACCATGTGATTACATATATTGAATTATTTTATAAAACAATTGACCATATTATTCATTATAAATATTTTATAGAATAAATATCTTGTGACTTCTGAAATATACATTGATTTATTTTATATGAATTATTTATTCATTTTAACTTCCATAGTATGCATAAATTCAATGTGTATCAGAGATCTATAATTTATAATTTATCTCCCTAGTGTTCCAGGATATGTATTATTATTGAGATACAGGGATACAAAAAATCGTATAGTGTTTTAATAAATTAAAATAAAATATTGTGTTATGTTTTAAAATGTAATGTATAATTAAATTATATATCTAATTTCCCATGACTAGAAAACATATCAATTATTTGGAATGTGATTCCTTTTATATAGTCACAATGTAATAACGTAATTAATATCTCTATGATACTAGGGTTATGATAATAAAAATTTCTATAAGATAATTTTTGGTATAAAACAATGGATATAGAATTAGAGAAACATATATGAGGTAACATAATCCTAGGAGGGACATTCATGAAATTCCCAAAAAACCAGGTTATTATTTTTAGAAAAAATATATATAAATTTTCAATTTTTGTTATGTGTTTAACTTGTATCAAATATATACAATATGATTCATAATATAATAAATTTTATGAAATTATTTACAAATGGAACCAAGTGTAAAGAATGATAATGATATAAATGTATATAATTTATATAGGTATTTACCTCATTGAAAATATAAAGATGTTGTATCTAAATCTAATGAGAGAGAATAATAAATTATAACAATATTTTCATAGATTAATTTCGATAAGACTGAAATCCTTTCATTCATGGAGTAGACTATTGATCCACATTTTAGTGTTATAATTTAATATCATTCCATGCATTAGTAGCATATATAATTAAATGGAAATACAAAACCATTGGAATCTACGAATAAGGTAATTTCCTTAGATTATATATTTAACACTATAAGATGTAATTAAATGTATAAGGTTGTTATAGATGTTTATCTTCTCTCAGGTTTTGTAGATTAGATGTGCTCATTAACTCAAAACACTGAGGTTGAGGAGAAAATAGACACAATTCAATGGATGGATTTTAGTTAAATGTTCATAGAAAAATAATATACCCATTATAAATGAAAGTATATATAGAGAAAATTGTTGAATCCATGTCCAAAGGTATATTAAAATATTTCTATGTATAAAGACAACTTGTAATGGTTATGAAGGAATGTTTCAGACTACATACATAATATAAAGATAAATATTAATAATTAAATTAATGGGTTAATTCCAATTCATATAAAAGAAATATTGCCTGATACATTCTCAACATTTGAAGATATAATATAATTAATTATCAAGGAATATAAATAATTCCAAAGGTCGCATGGCTTTGATTGATTGACAGATAAGTGGTGGGATTATTATCTCCCTAGAAAATAAAATAAGCTAAATTTGAAGAAGGGATGGGTAAAATTTCCAACATGAAATAAATGGGGAATGAAATCCCATGGAAAATGATCAATATAAATGTAATTTTATGAAAATTGTAGAGAGAGTGACCCAAAAGATACTAATTTCATGGTAATGAAGAATGTATCTAATTTTTATTGAAAAACAATAATGATATAGGACACAACACAAATGGTGGTTCTGGGCATCAAGGGAATGTGCCCAAATAAATTCAAATGGATATAGGCCAGGATTATTCGATGAAATCAGCTGATTTTAAAGTTTCTCATGATGCGGTGGTAGGTTATTTAATCACATACCAAAATTTAGAAATTGATTTCTTTGATTATATATAATATCATTATTTTATATCATCATCATTCGACATGAAAATTATATATTTCATTATTTCCTTATGAATGGAGTTATCAGTCAACACTCATAGTGGATATATAATCACAACAAGAATGTGTTAGTCAGTTCCCATTATGACACAAAAATACTCCCTATTTTCTGAATTTATTTTTCATATATATAAGATTTTTATATAATACATTGTATGGAGTAGCTATAAAATTTTAATGACAAATTTTGATAAATAAAAGGAAATTATAATTCATGATGATGATGTATAATTCCTTATCATTAGTGGGGAGACATCATCATCTATGTCATATCTCGTTCCACCACATTATCTAATCTCAATGTGAATATATGTGGAATAAGATAAGACACAATCTGAACAAGTAAATGGTAATCATCAAATTGACAATGTCCAAATAATTCATGAAAACATTGATATTATCCTAGAAGAATTACCTAGACACCCACTAGAGCATGAGATTATGTTTTCCATTGATTTTCTCTATTATTCATGTCATATATTAAATACTACCTTTATAAACATAATAGTAGAATTTTTGGAATTGAATAATCAGCTAGATGAGTCTAGTAATAATTCATTCAAACACCCAAGTGTTTATATATAGGGATCCCTTGTTATTTTTGTTAATAATACTGATGGATATATCAGATTCTGAATTTATTATTTCTTAATCAATGATATTATTATAAGGATCACGTATCATCTACCTCCGATTAATGACTTTTTTATAAAAATGATGAAGAATAATATTTTTTAACGATTAAACTTCATTATATCTATAATCAGTTGATATTGAAGATGGAAGATAATGTAATGACATTAATTTGACTGAGGAAGGGACATTACAAGTCTACACTAACATCCATTAGGATGGATAATTCATCATATGATACCAAGGATATAATGAATATATTATTCAAGGAATTTCTTGAAGTTTCATTGTGTAATTTATTGATGACATTATGGTGTGATATAAGAGGTATGTGGACAATTATAATCACTTATGATTCAAGATTAGTACACAAAGAAATAATAGTTATATTGTAGACTTTGAATGATTAAATTTTGGCTTATAATTGTTTGTTTTCATGGAAATTTTGTCTCCATAGATGAAATCATATTTGATCTAGTGAAGATAATGGTAGTCCATGAATTCCCTACACCAACATGCATAAGTGAGGTACATAGTTCCATTGGTATGACATGTTACTATTATTTATTTTATCAATATTTTTTGATGATTGGATTAAAAATTAAAAATGATTACTTGTAGTGTTGTTATGTTCATATGGACAATGGAATTTGAAGAATGAATTGAATAATTGAATAGTATATTAGTGAATTCTCTTATTTTGACTATAACATCTAGAAATGAGGGATTTGGGATATATAGTGATGCATCAAATTTGGGACACAATTGCTTCCCAATGCATAATGATAATGTCATTATGTATGTATTATGAAATTTTAATGAATCATTAATCGAACTATCCCAATCATGATATTTTGTTAGTAATTAAAATCCTTTCAATGATCGTTGATTTAATATGGATGTATTTGTCCGTAATTAATGAAGGGGAAACATTACACATTTTTAAAATTCGTGCTAAATCATATTCATTGTAAAATATAAAACAGTCAGTGTAATGATGATAATTTTTAAATTAAAATAGTATTGTTAATTGGTAGGAAATTTCTATATTTCATATATTATGGTGTTTTCTGTCATTTGGAAAAAGACTATATATTCTATTTACAACTATTATAAAAATGGAATTATTTAATGATTCACTATTCTGGAATATGCCTATACACCCCAGACAAACCATGATGTGTTGATATTTGAATAACCATTTTGTGGGTAATATGATGTTGATATTTTTGGATTATGATTCATAACTCTTGGTTATTCAATAATATAAGGTAGAGAGGCAACAACCCAGAGGATTCATGGAACCTATAATGATTCCTACAATGAAATTAGAATACATTACTATAGACATTGTCGCTAGATTATTAATTAATCCTAATATGAATGATACGTTATTGGATATTATTGATAGACCTACCAAATAAACACATTACCCCATTTTATGAAAATAGATTCCTCAGGGATGCCCTGCACGACTATATAGAAAAGAATTTACAACGAATCATGGAACTCCGCTTACAATTTAGTCATATTGTGATCCATGATTTACATATAAATTATAGAAATGTCATGATATGTCTATTTATAATGATATAAATTTTATCATAATTTAATATCATCAAACTGAAGAAATTAAAAAGTGATTGTCCAATTGTTAAATGACATGTTGAGTTTTGGATCAATTGACTTTCAAGGTACGTGGTATTAATATTTATATTTTGTATAGGTTTTCTACACAATAGCTTCCACTAGAGTAATCAAATATCATTGTATGGTGAATAATATGGATATAGATGTTTTTCCCAGACATGCTAGGATGATGTCGGTGAATGGAATATTGTTATAATTTAACTTGAAATGGATAAAATTGAGAATGCATGGTCTTTTTAATCCTAAATCAATGTAGCTCAAAGTAGAAAATGCTAATATGATGATAACTAGTGGAATTATATGGAATTTCATCTATGAGATCACATCTTCTAATGGTATCTCCATAGAAGGGTGACATAATATTCAGTACGAAAGGTAAAATATTCCTTAGGTTCTGTGGGAAATTTGAAATCCTTGATTGAATTAGTGTTGGGGATTTCTATTATGAAATGCCACTAATCCGTTCTAAAGTACGTAATGGTTTTTATATATTTTTAAGAAAGTAAATGGATAACCCAAAACAAGAAATCAATATTAAATAAATATATTAGGAATCCAATTTACCTTTCTGTGAAGAAACTATCGATTTTCTAGAAATTATATAATAAATTTTATAGAATCAGATTACTTGGATACTGAAAGAACATTTAAAAAATCATTCAAATAAAGTGGTGACATAGGAACCTATGAAAATTATGATACAGACTACCAAAATCAATTCATGATGCAATATTTTGAATATCATGAAGTAATTATTTTGAATTATTGAATAACATAATAGCCTATTATTTTATTGTTTTTGTCTTTTTAATTTTATTTAATCTATTTGATAGCTGTTCTTACATGAAATAAAATGTTCATACAAAAAATAATATTTTTTTACGTAACCATTATATGACACCATTTAAAATGATGGGAATGAGTAGTGATAGAAATTTTATGAAAATTATACTGTTTTAAAATTTATATAATAAATTCATTAGTTCTAGATAAAAATAAATTTCATTTGAAAGTAAATGAAATTCTATTTTTAAAACTATTTTTTTGTGTTCAATATATTTATGTCATAATAAATATAATTATTCACTATTACTGAATTATTTTAATTAAATATAACTATTATATATTCAATATAGTTTTCTAAAATTCATCTAGAGTTTTTACTTGGCATTGGGTGAGAGTAAACTTAACTTCACGACTAAAAATTATATTTTTTGAAAGGGGTATTTTTATCGCATTTTATGATCTTATTTTGAAATTAATTTCTAAATATTATATAAATTGAATATTAGATACTATTTTCCAAATTTATAATTAGGGGATTAAGATTTTGAAAATGTGTAGCATTTATTTTATGTAAATATGAATTGGTACAATGGTAGAATTAATCACCTCGATAAAGGGTAAATAGGGATAATCGATGTTAAAACTAATTGATAAGGTTATACTATATAATATTAATTCTTATTATATGAATTTAATTCATCCCTTATAATATTATTCTCTAAATTGAAATTTTTAATGTATACTTGTTGATGTAAATGACTAATATAATCATTAAAATAATGAAAGTTAAAAAATGTAACTCCCTTTGTTTTAAATATTTATCACAAGTTTACATTTGGAAAAGGAATGTTATAAATGAATTTGGATTTGATTTTTTTAAATAAATTATTATCTGGAGGAAAAATTAGTAATCATTTTTAGTAATTATATTATTTACATAAATTTATGCATAATACTTCTAGACTACTAATTCAATTAATGGAAAACCAATAAAATGATATTAAAAAATTTTAATGTTACGGAAATTTAGTTATTAATAGTGTTACATGAATATTTTAGATTTATATGATATATTATTGATAATTGAATGAATTGTTTTTTAAATTAAACTTTGTCATGATGTTTTTGAAGTTAAATTAAATGAGTCGTGTCGAAATTGACAAAACAAATTATCAAAAAAGAAACAGATTAAATTAGTTAATAAAGTAATATCCTAAAATAGTAAAAGTATGGAAATTTATTATCACAAATTGTAAGAACCTGGGTTCTGAGCCTGTATGACTTTGAAAATTTCTTGATGTTATTCCAGAGCAGGGTGTTCAGAGGGCGTGTGATTCAGAGCCCCAGTGCGGCTAGAATTAAATTTTAAGTGTGTTCACACTGGAAATGCCAAATAAACAGAATAAAACCTAAACTATTGCTTATATGGGAAAACCAAGGGCACAGTTGGGTCCGAAACATGCCCTTTACTATATATAGGGGGTGTTACTTTCATGTGCTAAACCCTTCTGTGGAAAACGCCACTAGAGGCGTATTCGTAATTTGGAAACCACGAGCGTGAACTTAACAACTTTTGAACCGAGGCTCAGATTAAAATTCTGAGACAACTATGGTGCTCAGAACGTGGTTTTTAACCTAGATGTGGGTTAAGCATGACCCTGTTGAGAGTCCAGGAACAAGCCTACTGGAAGGTGTTTTAAAACATAATTAAATTTTAAATATGTTTTCTATTTAAACACACCACCCACCCTCTTCATCCCCTTGTTTTTCCCCATGGATAAAGTTCTTCCCAACAAGGTAGAACCTCCATCAAGCTTCTCTGTCCCTCTCCAAGGTGGGTGGCAGCTCTGGTAAATCATTGGTGAACTGTCGGGCTACGCCTAGCGAGGTAGGTTTGTGTGTTTTCTTTTTTTATTCCCGCATCTTCTTGAATTTAAATTTTTTAGAATCGAATTTCCATTTAATTGTTTATTGAATGAAATATATATGTAGGATTCTATGAGAGATTTCCAACACTGTTTTCATATTGAATGTTTGAGTCTCGAGCCATCCGGGGTGGCCCTGGAAATTTTTCCATCCATTTCCCTTGGTTTCCGGCAGTTCCAGGGAGATTAGGCGGGCGACGGCGGTGGTTCAGGGTGTTCCAGGCAGCGGTGCTCCCAGCACAGGCGATGGTCCACACGCACTTGCATTGAGGAGTGGCTCCCAGGTGGCGGTGGCGAACTCCCAGTAGGGCTCCCCGATGGCGCTACGGGCTTCTACGGCGGAGGACACCGGTGCGGGGCGCGACGGGGGTCACGACGCGCGACCCTGTGCAAAGACCGAGACCTGCCTTTGGCGTGACTCTGTAGGTGACAGTGACCAGCCATGAGGGCTGGTCGGCACGGTGGACCGCAGGTCCATGGCCAGGCCACGAGGCAGGGCCACGGGCTGGCCGGCGCGGGCCAGCCAAGGCCGGGTGGACCAGCCGGACCGGGCTGGTCCGGCCCAAAGGGGTTCATCCCCTTGACATCGGACACCCGTAACATCCACTACGTGTGTCTATTTTGCATTACCTCTATGGAAGTACAATCCTCAGATCGAGATTATGTTTTTGATATGGTCTCGAGAATTTTCAATTCCTGAGATGGGGGTTCGGTGGCGCATCACACTCCTTAAGTACTACACCGAGATTCTACCATCGGATGGCACCAAGACATCCGGAGTCCGTTTAAGGTGTCGTCAGCTGCGTTGTGTCCCTGGGGTTGATATGAAGTGGTCTATGGTGGTTTCAGGCATTGTAGCAAGAGGTTAGGTGTGGGCCCCACGAGCTGTCTTTTAAGCTGTGAGTAGCGTTTTGCGACTTATTCATCATATGTCAGTTCGGGGAAAATGTGTCGTCATTTTGGTGTTTTTTTCTGAAAGTATTGTGTTGGTTCAGTTCACCCGAACTCTTTCGGGACTGAGGTGTGGGCCCCACGAGACGTCATATGGGCATAAAGTGGTGTTGAATAACTTTTTCGACGGGAGTCCATCTCCACCGAGTAAGTAGTCTGTCTCACGTGTTTTTCTGCAAGGATTACAATGGTGTAATCTATATGGGCGTGTGAATCCTCTTTCATGATCTCATTAAATGAGGATACATGAAAGGGAATTGTTCAGAGGTTCCTTGGACACACTCCGAACCAATGCACAATAGTGAGTTTAGTGACACCCAGTGATGGCACGAGCAGTGCAATGTTATAGGACCATTTCCGGGTTTACCCTCTAGCGGGGCTGGGGTGTGGGTTACACATTGAACATAGGTTTTACCATCCAATGGGGCTGGGCAGTGGGTTACCCATTGATTTTAGAGTTTACCCTTCAGCAGGGCTAGGCAGTGGTTCACCCGACGACCTTTTGGGGTTTACCCTCTAGCAGGGCTGGGCAGTGGCTCACCCGAAGACCTTTTGGGGTTTACCCTCTAGTTGGGGTGGGCAGTGGGTTGCACGACGACCTCAATCATACTCAACCCATTTCAGTGAGTCTAGTCAGTGGATTTTCTCTGTGATTACCAGAGCTTTACATTTGGTGGTATGGTTTAATGATGAGGCAACATTGATGTGCGGGACAGTTGGGAATCAGTGATGGCTACACTTAGAACTGTTGTCGACTTATCCTGGGCTGAGCTTAGAGATGGAGATCCCCTTACACACTTGTTCTGGTTTCTTGTTGAGAAAATATATATATACACCCAACTTTTGTTCCCCCTCCTTGGGTTCAGTTTGTAACAACCCAATATTTTATGAGGATTATTCTTTTTAATTTAATTGATGTCTTGTGTTGTATGCTACACCAAGATTATCTTGTGCTGTACGCAACACCGTATTAGCTTGCAGTATAGGCAACACTATTCTTGGACTGTGTAACACACAATTTCAGGTTTTTTTGATAGTAGTCATTCTATACAACATTGAGTGTATATATATATATATATTAAATGGATAAATCAAATATGGTTGGATACTTTTATTAAAAAACAATGAAGGAGTCTTTGACTACACGCAACCCTGACTTAGCTTACATTACACGCAATAGCGACTTTCCATGATAGCGTGTGTTGTACGCAATAGCAAGTTTCACTAAGCAATGATATGCTATTAAAATTTTATATAATCTAGCCGTTATGAATAGTAATACCCACTTTTTGGAATTTTATAAATTTTATAATTAAAAATGGACTTCATTTTTCGATTCAGAATATCGAAATTACCCTAGGGTGAATTTTTGGTATTTTTCTTAAAACTATCAATTTTTGATGAATAGTGAAAACACACGGTTACTATTTAAAAACTGAATTTTTATTTATATAATCATTTAATTTATTTAAATTTATTTTAGGTCAAAATTGATACATAATACCTATATTAGTTCAATTTATTTCATTTGATTCATTTTATAATAATTATATATATATAAATTTTTTTGATCTTTTCACAGTCTTTTACCTACCTCCTAGGAGCTTTTTGCAAACTTACATAAAACATAATTATACTTCTTCTGTGATTGGAATTTAAAAAATCCAAGAGACACAGTTAATATCATGGACATAAATTTGGTTCAATTAGATGAAAATAATTTTTGGTGCATAGTAACTTTTTACTTTTATTTACCACGGTTAAAAGTAAATTGGGAAATTAAGGGTAAACATGATATTTTTATTACCCTAAAAAAGATTATAATTCTATTTGATAATTGTAATTAGACCAAAAAAACCTTAGGAATAAAATATTTTCCTTTAGGTCCACTTGGATTAGATTAGGATATTTATTATTATTTTAGTTAAAAAAAGTGTTAAAATAGTTAAAATCATTTTTCAATAACTAAATTTTTTTTAATATAGGGTTATACATAAGATAAATTAGACTATAAAAATTTATTAAAAAGATAAAAGGATTTCCTACCTAATTGTATTTTATTTATAATTTTCAGATATTATATAATTTAATTTATTTATGACACAATGATGATGCAGTAATTATCTTATTAATGAAATATTAACATAATTGATGTTATAAATACCCAAATAAAAGTAATTTGAGACTTTTTATAAATTAAACTAATTTTCCAGGATAATATGAAATTTTTTTATTGATTTATATATCTTTTTTCGATCTAATCATGCTGTTATGGTTTTCACAAAAATCCTGTACCAAATAGTGTCAAAATTGACATAAAATAGTTTCTAAGACAAATATTATATTATGAATTGTTATTTTATTCCTAAAAATATAAGGCTCAGAAAAATGACTTAGATAAGGATATATATTAATAATGAACCACTTGGGGTTCTTCTGGCTTGATATAGTATGTTTATTAACTATATAGTGTAACAAAACAAAAGGACCCGGTAAAAGTTATATTATTTAACAAAGAGTTAAATCTAAATGATGAAGTTAAAATAGTAATCAAAACCTGTCTAAAACCTATTGGTTGAGATTATTTCGACCCATCCCCACATTATCTTAGAAATAAATCAATTTAAAGTTTTTAAAAACCGAATATGACTTTATTATAAAATAATATTTTATGTTTTCCTACGCTACCCCTCTCCTCCCTTATAAAAAGGGCACCCCTTCCCTCTTCTCTTCACACCCTTTTGAGCCTTTAAGCTTGGACAAACCCTGAAAATTACTCTTATAAACCTCTCTATTTATATCATATAGGTTCTGGTTTTCTCAAAATACCTACTCTAGTGCCCTATGAAGATGTCTAAAGGAGGTGCGTCGAAGAAGAGGTAATCTCTTCTAACGATTCTTTCAAGATTCATTCTTCTTAAACTTATTATTCTTTAGTTGTTTCATTTTAATGAAATAACATAAGTATTAATTATATACAGATATGTTATTATAAATATGGAACAAACCCATTTCACCTTTTACCCATCCCACATAAAATGAAATCACCGCGCATGCGTACGTACGGAATACCGTCTTCACGCCGTGGTGTAATCTATTTTTCCACTACCACCTTACTTGGATGGGTATAATAGTGTAAAGAATAACTATATATGAATATTATAAAATCTTACTGATTCTATATCATCCAATCCAATTCCATTCAATAAATATGGGAATGATATCATCGCTCGTGAGTACGTATGGATTACAGTCTCCACGACACGATGAGATTCATTTTCCATGTAAACAATTCAAGAATGATTATAAAGTATTTATAATAAGTAATCATGAAATATATGACACAATAATGATACTGTATTAATGTATATATATATGTATGTCATATAATTAATTCCATTCAAGTAAATAAGCAATGGAAAATAGCGTTCATGCATACGTACGACCTACCATCACCATGAACGGTGTATTTCATTTCATACATCTATCTATTATATATATATATATATACTGAATATATATGATATATAAATCATTATTTACATTCTTTATGTATTTAAATCATGATAAAAGTAATAATAATATCAAGAACAACTAATTTAAACATGTACGATAAAAGAAACGATTTTACCCAAAATGCTGCTTTAACATGGAATTTATAAATGAACTGGTATTATAAAGTCATAATTGAAACATATATGATATCATAACAATGAATATGATTCTGTAATAATTCAATAACATTATCTAAATCATTATACAAGAGGTCCAGAAACATATGAATAATATCCGACATAAGGTAAGGGATAATTATTCCAATCACATTCTTATCTGATATTGTTATTCGTAAGAATTTACTTGGGTTATGTTTATTATCCACGTCCATGTGTTCTCAAAATGTTTTCATAAAGTGTTTAATTTTTTCCCATGTATGTTTAAAGTCATTTTACCTTTTTTTTTACTTTTAACACATCGTATAGAAGGAATCATTCTTTTGTTTACCATACTAGGTACTTTTTAACTTTTTGGACAAAAGTACGATAAGAATGTTATTTTTAACTTATATGGTGTGAATGAATTTTTACAATTTCATAACGACTTATATCAATGATGTTTAATCTACAAAATTATATGACTATTTTTCAACAAAATAATTTTCTTATAAAATTGCATCAAATTTTTTGAAAAGAAAATTATTTTGAAGAAGAAAGAATATTTTTCTCAAGAATTCATTTCAAGTGTTTTATCAAAACTATTTACCATCTAAGATGAAATTATTTAGCATGTTTATGTTTCATGTATAATGTCTCTATTATTTACATGGTGTGATTTTTCTTATGAAGGAATGATATCCACTTTTTTAATATGGATTATGTGATGATGGGATGATGTTTATGAAACCCATTTTATTCTTTTGGTTATGATGAATGTTTTATGTTTATTTAGTGGCACAAGTAAGAATGATTTCATTATGATATGGGTGGGAACTATATCTCCCTCTAATGCATTGGGTAGTGATTTATATCTCATGAGATAGACATGGATGGAATAGTATGTTAATCTGGTTTAGTGATACAGGACTGGAATGAGGAGTGAACTCAATTCAGAAAGGTACTTTGGACACTATGATGGTCTTGGCCGCAATGCCTTGGATACTATGGAAATAATATCATTTTCTTAATGGTTTCCAAAATTACATGTTTTATTCCCATGCTATTTTATCATGATTGATGTTACCTTGTGATATATGCCTTATGTACTTCCAAGATTCATGTATTTGATCAAGCTTTTAATTTTTAGATTTTATGTTCAATTTTTTTGCATTCAAATGTTTATGGATTGTTTTATGTTATCTATGTTTACCATTACTGGGCATTTGATTCACCCTTTTGTATGTTTTCCTTTCCCCAAGATTAAAAGAATGGTTTTAGGTAAGAATTCAAAAGGGGAAGATCTTTGTGAGAGATGTTGAAGATCTTTCACCATGATTAGAATATTATATTCCGAGTTTCCAAAGACACTAAACTATTACGGTCATTGTTTTTCTATTTTTGTTATGTATTATGTAGTCTGCAAAAGTAATGTAATGTCCATGTACGTCAAGCTTTGGGTCTCTATAGTTATAATCATAGGAATGGTTTACGCTACCTTTGGAATCTAGGAAGCGAGAACTTTAGTGAGATCCCAAGAGATATTTCTAAGGTATGTCTAGGGATGTCCCTAAGGTTTAGTATAACTTTATGTTATAATCCTAGAATTATGTTGACGATCATGAATAACCTATGGTGAACCTAAGGTGTCATGGATTAAAGAATGTGTGATAAATTATACATCCCAAAAGTAAATTTTTATGATTATGTGGTTCCTCATTATTTTAACTATTTCTTACACCATGGTATTTGGTTTTAGTCAATGGAGGGAGCCAGAAGGAATTGGATCAATATTTAATCCAACGGAAAAATTGGTGACTATGAGTAAAGAAATTGCGTAATTCCTAGAAAGAAATATTGTGTAATTTTTCTGAATCAGTCATCGTGATATATGATTAACATGGTAAACTTTATTGGTATTCTCAATTCATCAAATATAAGGTAGATGAACATGAATTCATGTTCGCATGTTGAGGATCATAGAGAAAGGAAGAATGATATTTATAAAGAAGTAACGAAGAACCTTGATGAATACATCAAATGGAGGGGAAGATGTTATCTGTGTGGAGAGAAGGGTCATAGAGTGACAGACTGTTATGGAGTTCAATGTATTATCAGTGGAGAACATGGGTATTACCCAACTCAATGCCCTGACCTAAAAGGTTACTTCTAAATAAAGGAAGGAATTATTCTATTACAATCATTGAATATGATGGTTTGAAGTGTTTATGTATTGTTATTGACGAATGATGTTGTTGAGGTACTTTTATGGTATATTAAAATACATATATATTGGTCCATTATTGTTTCCATAAGAATATGGCATTGATAACCATGAAAAGTGATTGAAATATTTTTGGAAAGCATATGATATATGCATAATGAAGTGATAAAGAGAAAATAATATGTTTGATAGTATTAATGAGCTCCTAACTAATATAAGGACAAAGTGATATCTTGGTTTGAGCATAAAGAATTTTTGGGATTTTGGAATGTGGAAAGGGAAAACCTTTGATAGCATTCATGTTTTCAACTAAGGTTCTATGGTAATTTATGTTGCAATAGAATATATTATTAAGGTATTCACATGTTTGGAATGTGACCAACAAGATATATCATATGATATATGGTGGATTAATGATGGAATTCACATGCTCGGTAGATGCCATTTATAGTAATTGTTTTCGTTATACTATGATCTTGGACAAGAGTGTATTTTAGATAAACCTAAACATTGGAATGGATTATGTTGGACATAAGTTAGTATTGTTTAAGGATAGAACTATTTTTGATATTATTTATGGGATGTTATAATAATGTATTACTAGGAAAAGGATAACCTACAGGACGGTTGACAACCCGTTGCGTCGGACAAGGCTGTAGGAATCGAACCCACAACCAAAGTGTGACAGGTCTTTATCACCTACCACTGGCCAACAGGAAGTCCCTGGTTATTAGAAACTAGTTTTATTATATTATGCAGTATGAAAGATGAAGTATATGTCCATTTTTGGAATCATATACGATAAAATCACCATATATAGACTTCTTTATATATGATAACTTTTGCTAACATTTTTTTTGAGATAGATGGAATGACCCATCATTCTATCGCATGATATGATAACACATCACGGAAGTAAAATTAAACTTCATTTCTTTAATAGATGATGTAGAAATTGTTCAAGGCACAAAAACAGTGATATTGTACCAAAATCAAGTAAGTATTTATTTTAATTATTCTTCAACTTAAAGGGAATGATCTTGAAAACCAAAAATGTGGTCCTAATGTCCTCATATATGATGAATTAGATGGTACCTTAAATCATCACAAATTTATGGCTTTGTGATTGATGGATATTTCATAGCCATGTTCTCTACCACTCTCCATCAGAACTTGATGGTTATATTTCTCTTCCATATCCATATTTTCACCTATGTTGTCCTATGTGGAAACGTAATGCTGAGTTACTTTGGGCGACTATTCTGATTCTATCATTTCTTTTTAAAATGAAGTTTTAGTATTCCTTTTTACGATGTGGGTTTCTATGAATGAAACGTTCCAGTAGAAAACCATTTATAACCCTAACGAATTTCGAAGGCGAAATTCATTTTAAGGAGGGTAGAATGTAAAAACCTGAGATTTTATGAGGATTATTATTTTTAATTTCATTGATGTCTTGTGTTGTACGCTACACTAAGATAATATTGCACTATACGCAACACCGTATTAGCTTGTAGTATATGAAACAATATTCATGGATTGTGTAACACACAATTTCAAGTTCGTTTGATAGTAGTCATTCTACGAAACATTGTGTGTGTATATATATATATATTCAATGTATAAATGAAATATGGTTGAATTCTATTATGAAAAACAATTAAGGAGTCTTTCACAACACGCAATCCTGACATTGATTACATTACAGGCAATCGGGACCTTCCACGATAGCATGTGTTGTATGCAATACCGAGATTCCCTAAACAAAGATATACTATTAAAATATTATATAAACTAGCCATTATGAATAGTAATACACACTTTTTGGAATTTTATAAATTTTATCTTTCAAAATGGACTTCATTTTTGAATTTCGAATATTGAAATTAGCCTAGGCTGAAGTTTTGGTATTTTTCTAAAAACATTCAGTTTTTGATGAATAGTGAAAACACAGGGTTACTATTTAAAAACATGATTTTTATTTAAAATATAATTTATTTTATTTAAATTTATTTTAGGTAAAAAATTATACATAATACCTATATGAGTTTTATGTAATTCATTGGTGTCAATTTATAAAAGTTTTAGATATATAATTTTTTTTGAACTTTTCACCTTCTTTTACCTACCTCCTAGGAGCTTTTTGAAAACTTACATAAAAAATAATTTTACCACTTCTATTAGTGGAATTTCAAAAATCTAAGAGACATAGTTAATATCAACGACTAAAATGTGGTTCAATGAGATGAAAATAATTTTTGGTGAATAGTAACTTTTTACTTTTATTTACCACGGTTAAAAGTAAATAGGGTAATTAATGGTGAAAATGATATTATTATTACCCTATAACGTGTTCTAATTCTATTGGATAAGTGTAAATCAACCAAGACCAAACTTAGGAATAAAATATTTCCCTTTATGTACACTTGGATAAGATTAGGACATTTATTATTATTTTATTTAAAAAAAGAGTTAAAATAGCTAAAATCAAAGTTAAATAACGAAAACATTTTTAATATAGTGTTATACATAAGAGAAATTAGACTAAAAATTTTTATTAGAAATTTAAAAAGATTTCCTATGTAATTGTATCTTATTTATAATTTTTAGACATTATATAATTTAATTTATTTATGAACCAATGATGATGTAGTAATTATCTTATTAATGAAATATTAACAAAATTGATGTTATAAATACCCAAATAAATGAAATTTTTGACTTTTTATGAATTCCAATAATTTTCAAGGATAACATGACATGTTATTATTGATTTAATTATCATTTTTTGAACTAGTCATGCTGTTATAATTTTCATAAAAATCATGAACCAAATAGTGTCAAAATTGACATAAAATAGTTTTTAAAACAAATATTATATTACTAATTGTTATTTTATTCATAAAAATCTAAGATAAGGAAAAATTACATATATAATAAACTATATATTAATAATGAACCAATTTTTGTTCGTTTGGATTGTTATAGTAAGTTTATTAACCCGATAGTGTAAAAAAACAAAAAGACACGGTAAAAGTTAAATTATTTAACTTAGAGTTCAATCCAAATTATAAGGATAAAATAGTAACCTAAATTTATCTAAAATCTATTGGTTGAGAGTATTTCTACCCATCCCCACCTTAGCTTCTAAATAAATCAATTTTGAGCTATTAAAAAACAAATATCACATTATTATAAAATAATATTTTAAGTTTTCCTAAGGTGCCCCTCTCCTCCCTTATAAAAACGGCACACCTTCCCTCTTCTCTTCACTCCCTTTTGAGCCTTGTATCTTAGCCAAACCCAGCGAATTACTATTCACAAACTCTCTAGTTATATCATAGAAGTAATGTTATTCTCAAAAGACCAACTCTAGTGCCGTAAGAAGAAGTTTAAAGGGGGTGTGTCGAAGAAGAGGTAATCTCTTCTAACGATTCATTCAAGTTTCCTTATTCTTCACCTTCTTATTATTTACTTGTTTAATTATAAATTAATAACATCCGTATTAATTATATACTTATTTTTATTAGAAATATGAAACAACTCCATTTCACCTTTTACCCATCCTACAGAAAACAAAATCACCGTGCGTGCGTACGTACGGAATACCGTCTCTATGCCGTGGTGTAATCTGTTTTTCCACAACCACCGTACTTGGATGAGTATAATGGTGTATAGAATAACTATATATGATTATTTTTACATCATACGAATTCAATATCATCCAATCCAATTCCATTTAATAAATATGGGAACGATATCATCACTCGTGCGTACGTATAGATTACCGTCTCCACGGCGCGATGAGATTCATTTTCCATGTTAACAATTCAAGAATGATTATAATGTATTTATAATAAGTAATCATGAAATATATGAAATAATAATGCTACTGGATTTATGTATATACATATATATGTATGTCATCTACTTAATTCCCTTCAAGTCAATATGGAAAGGAAAACAACATTAATGCGTACGTAAGGCCTACCATCTCCATGAACGGTGTATTTCATTTCATACATCTATCTATTATATATATATATATATAGAATATATACGATATATAAATCATTATTTACATTATAGAAGTAATTAAATCATGATAAATGTAATAATAATATCAAGAACAATTAATCGAAACATGAACAATAAATGAAAATATTTTACCCAAAACGCTTCTTTAAATGGAATTTTAAAAGAACGGGTATTATAAAGTAATAATTGAACCATATATGATATAATAACAATGAATATGATTCTCTAATAAGAAAATAACATTATTTAAATCATTATATAGGAGTTCCAGATACATACAAAGCATATGAGACATAAGGTAAGGGATAATTATTTCAATCTCATTCTAATCCGAGATTGTTATTCGTATGTATTTACGGGGGTTATGTTTATCATCCACATCCATGTGTTCTCAAAATGTTTTCATAAAATGTTTAATTTTCATCCATGTATGATTAAAGAAATTTTGAACTGTTCTTTAACTTTTACCACATTGTATAGAAGGAATCTTTCTTTTGTTTACCATACGAGGTACTTTTTGACTTTTCTAACAAAAGTATGAGAAACATGTTATTTTTAAATTATACAGCGTGAATGGATTTTTACGATTTCATAAAAACTTATTTCAATGAAGTTTCCTCTACAAAATTTTATGAATATTTTCAACAAAATAATTTTCTTTTAAAATTGCATGGGATTTTGTGAAAAGAAAATGATTTTGAAGAAGAATGGATATTTTTCTTAAGAATTCATTTCATGTGTTTTATCAAAACTATTTTCCATCTAAGATGACATTATTTAACTTGTTTATGTTTCAATTATAATGTCTTTATTAGTTACATGGACTGATTTTTCTTTTGATGAAATGATATCCATTTGTTTAGTATAGATTATGTGATGATGGGATGATGTTTATGAAACCCATTTTATTTTTTGGGTTATGATGAATGTTTTATATTTTTTTTTGGAAAAACTATGAATGGTTTCATTATAAGATGGTTGGGACCTATATCTCCCTCCAATTAATTGGGTAAAGATATATATCTCATGATATAAACATGGCCGGAATGGTAAGTTAATCTGGTTCAGTGATACAAGACTGGAACGAGGAGTGAACTCGATTCCGAAAGGGACATTGTCCACTAAGATGGTCTTGGCAGCAATGTCTTGGCTACTATGGAAGTCATACATGTGCTTAATGGTTTCCAGAATTACATGTTTTATTCCCATTATATTTTATCATTATTGATGTTCCCTTATGATATATTCCTTATGTACGTCCATGATTCTTGTCTTTGCTCAAGATTTTGAGGTTTATATTTTATGTTCAAGTTTTGACATTCAAATGTTTATGGATTGTTTTATGTTATCTATGTTTACCCTTAATAGGCGTTTGAGCTCACCCTTTTGTATCTTTTATTTTCCCTTGGATATAAAGAAAGGTTTTAGGTAAGAAAACAAATGGGGAAGATCTTTATGGGAGACGTTGAAGATCATTCTCCATGATTATAAGATTATATTCGGAGTTTACAAAGACACTAAACTATTATGGTCTTTATGTGTCTGTTTTTGTTATGTTTTAAGTATTCCACAAAAGTAATGTAATTCCCATGTACAACAAGCTTTGGGTCTCTACACAGTTACCCTCCTTTTAAAAGGGGTGAAGACGCATGGGGTATGCCACATGATTTCTATGTCTAGTTCCTCTTGGTTGGATGAGTCAATTCCCTTTCTTCTATTGGGTTGAGGTACACTCTATTTACTATACTCATTCACTGTTCCTCGTTCTGTCTATTGCTCACCATTTTGGAACTATTTTGTTTCTCCCTTAAGCCTTCGGGGCATCCTACTAAGTATCCTTATACTCACCCTTGCTTGGGATTTTCCCACACTTGGTGTTCCCTTGAAGACAACAAACAGGTCGATCAAGACTACGAAGAAGCGTAGAGGAATCATGAGCGTGGGATGCATTCAACGGTAGTAGTAGGAAATTCTGGTGTGATACTCACCAGTTGTTTTCTTTTTTTTACCTATTGCCAGGTTGTGGCCCCTTTCGGGATGGGCGTATGTTTTGACTTTTTTTTCAGTTTGTTTGTTAGTAATTTTCAACACTTTACTTGTTCTATTTAGAGGTTGATGCATGATTGTGGTTGGGTAATTGTCGGTTGTCCTTTTTTTCTTTTTACCATGAACTTATGCAACGAGTGGGATGTGTGTGTGTGTACAGGTACATAGCCGAAGGCCTCCTCTATATTTTTACACCTTCGTCGCTTGTCGCCAACCCCTTGCCTATGCAGGCGGGTTTGGGGTAGTTTTGTCTCAAGACCGGTAGGATCAGGCCATGAAAAGTGGTATCAGAGGTGGTTTGTTACTTGGGTAATTGATAGGATGTCCCTAAAAGGATTTGGTTGGGATTTAAGGAAATATTTTCGAAGTTTCTTGAGAGCGGCTCTTATGCCATGGAGTCCAGTGGTGGTATGGGCAGCAAACATATCTATTCAACAGGACCTTGATAACCTGCTTGTCGACTCAGAAAGCTGAGACACTTATTACTAGGAACATTACAACATGAATCTGGTAGGACCGAGTCTTTGAATATCCTTGTTTATTCATATCCACTTTGTGATTACTGTTATATATATATGCTCATCTGATAGAGGTAAACCTTGATAATTTTCAAGATGCTCCCATGAGAGCAGCAAGTCAGGTTACACTCTCCAGTTCGTGACGACGACTGGGCGAGCGACGAGGCGTCAATTCAACAACCCTCACGTGATCCCCTTCCACCCAGTGCTTTAAAAGCAGCCCCTCCAACTAGAGAGTGGTAGTGAGTATCAGAAGCTCTGATCGAGGTTGAGCATAGGCTGAGTGCGCTTTGAGACATTCAGCGTCAACGACCGCAGAGTTTCCACGGAGTCCCGGATCCCCACACAGTGAAAGACTGGATAGAGTCTGCGGATAGACTTTTCATTCTGGTACAGACACTAGCAGACCAGATGGTAGCCCAAGTTGCCAGCCTTTTCCTCAGGATGGCTAGGCGTTCGTGGCGGTTAGTTATACAGACCCACGACGAGTCGTCTCTTCCATGGGATAAGCTTCAGCAGCTCTTCTGGGTGGAGTACTCCCCCTCATATTTACACACAATTCAAGTTCAAGAGATTCTGAAGCTGAAGCAGGGGGGATGATCGTGGCGTAATACTAGGTCTGATTTACCAATCTGACATGCAACTCTTAGGATATGATATGCAAGAGTTACTTCCAGGTGCAGAAGTTTGAGTAGCATCTTCGCTGGGAGATCAGTGCTAGTGTAGTACCCCTATGCATCCCTACTTATGTCGGGGTGATAGAGAGAGTGTTCATAATGGAGAGCTTCTTGTATGAGGGATACTTGCTGATAGGGCCTAGCAGTGGACACCTCAAAAGAGAGTCTTTAGTGACAGGCAGGTGGTAGAGTGTCGAGCCTTGGTTGAGGAGGCCCTCTCGTGAGAAGACACATGGGAAGGGTCATAAACTGCAGTGGTGCCGTGGAGCTCTAGGGTAGGCATGAGAGAGCTAGTGCTATTCATGTAATGGATGGGGTCACCAAGAACGAGACTGCTCGACTAGGCATACTGAGCAGTTGTGGCAGGCAGTGGGCACACTGGAACGGTAGAGGCAGCGTCGTGACCAGGGATAGTGTTTTATACATAGATAATAAAGGAAAATGGTTCTTGTAGGAATAAATGACCCTTTTAGAAATAAGTAATTTGATGTCAAATAATGTAAAAAGGAAAATAGAAACCAATATCATGAATGGGAAAGATGGATCACCATGCCTAGAGATGAATACAGAGAATCACTTAGGGAACAATGTAGATCGATTTGAAAAATGAGGTGGTTCGACCCTCATTTCATTATGAATAAATCTACACTGATAGGTTTTAAAACCCATTTGTTTAGAGAATGTATAAGAGTAGTTTAAATAACATTTTTTTAACTTTAAAGCATGAACCATATACCAACGGTTATGTATAACTATTTTTATATTCATGGGAACCCAAATGATTTCATAAAACTGTTGGTATATCTGAAATTAAATTTCTATATAACAATAATCATTATAAATTTTGGTATATGGGGACATATACTAATAGTTTCTAGATACCATTCATATAGTTATGTTGTTATTTCCTTTGTTTACACTCGTTTTATGATCTCTAGGTCTAAAATAGATAAATAATGCTCTCTAAAGGTATCTATGTAGTTCAAGGCTCTCTTTAGTAATCAATCCATAACTATCAGTGGCTGATGACATGGTAGTGAATAAGGGTCTATCACGGCCCATAGAACTCAATCCAATTACATTTTGAATGGTTCCTAAAAATAATTAAGATCCAATATTCATTAAAAAATTAATTATTTTTAGTTATCTACAAAAAAATATAGATTTAATGTTCATTAATCCAATGTGGTGAAACTCATATCTCATCCAACATAATGTCAATAATACCATAGGTGAGATTACACAAGACCACCAATCTCAAGGAATTAAATGTAAAAAGTGATTTTACATTAATATAATACCACCAGAAACACGTCCATGATTTTCTCAATTAAAAAAACAAACCACAGATTCCTAAAAATGATTCAATTTTTTTTATTTATGACCATTATATAAATTTATTTTTTATTTGTAAAAAAACTCACCACCAGTATCGGTGACCCTAATATAAATTCATCAAGGTCATATTATTACTATTCCAGTTAGTTTTCTCACATAACTAAGAATATCCCCAATGGGTATCCTGCCACCATGCATCTAATGATTAAACTAACCTCTCATGTCACCACAAAATCCAAAGTCACACATTAAATATTTATAACATATAGAAATAACATAAATTATTACTTATAATAGAGTTATTAACCATGAGTCATGGACAACAAGTTAGAATCACATTTCTTTACAACTATATATGCACTACAATGTGTAAGGACTTTAAAAACCAAGAACTCATGGTGATTCTTTTAGGAATCCTTACCTATTTTTATTGAGTTTCACCAAGTACTAGTTGTATCATATGTTTCAACTAATTGTTTTGAGTATTGAACCAGTTTTAGCCCCTAGGACTAACCACCTAGGATCATTAATTTGAATCAAAAGAGAATTGAATTCTGTATTAACAGACCTCAAAATAATAGTCATACCATTAATGAAACAAGAATCAAAATGATCAAAAACCAACAATATTATGACATATACTAGAATAATTTTTTTCCATACACCTAAGTTTAATGTTAACATTAAAGGAATTTGTCTCATTATTCTAATGTGAACTCACATTTTCTTTGGGTTCTTTACAATTATATTTTCCCTTTTTCATTACCCTTTTCCATAAATTAAATAGAAATATCCTCACTTAGGACATATTCAATTAATAAAATACATTTACTTGATACTAAACAAAGTCTCATTAATGAAACAATATACATAATGAACCTAGATATGATTCCACTAAGGGTTGGAACTCATTAAAAATCATCGAGGTATATATCCCAAGATAATACAAAACGAATTCTCTTCTTGAAAAACTACATCAGGTTCCATAGATGATGATTTCAGTTGAAAAAAATGCTAATAGTATTTATATGAATAATCAATATATAAAATTTTAGGATCATTAATTGACCAATCCTATTCAATGTCTTGTGAGACAAGGTTCTTATTAAAAATTTATTGCTAAATAATTTCCCATCAAGGGAAACATCATATTCAATTCTTAGAGGGAATACATCATTTCCAATTTCATTTCTAAAATTTCACCCAATTTTACTAGAGTGTAGACTTAAATAAAATTATATTATATTTATACGTCTATCAGAGACAATAAAATCCCAAAAAATAAGCATAAATATCATGTGAGTACTACAAGATTAATATGATGAATGTTATTCCACTTTTCATTAAAACCAAGAAAAAAATATATTTAATATAACATCCTCAGAATCCATGTTCATCAGTGGAGGAAAAATTATATGATAACTGTAAAAAACCAAAACATCAATCTCATGCCCTGGTATCCTGGATATCACATGGATTTAGTGTTCATTACCCAATAGTTCAAGTTTAATCACAATATCTAACACATTCTTATATCATTTGTTCATTGACTCCCAAGATAGTAAGATATGATAATATATCCTCTAACATCACCTTTTGACATTTAGAATAGAATACCCAAGTCCGATCAATAATTATATATGACAATAATTTTTCATCCCCATACACCACAGGTCTCTGACTAGTTCTGATTGTCTTGACTTGAACCTCGGAGAGACTATTACCTAAATTAGAGTTCACAACAAACAATTTATAACCCAACATGTAAACATTATACAATTAGTGAATTTAGAAACCAATGACATACGAATTTTATGAATTTTTGTTAGAAATACATTAAAAAACATATTTACAAGTCATTTATCTCTAACTAAGATGATTACATAAACAAATTTGAAAATAAAAAGTATCTAAGGCTCTTTTACCACTCTATACCACATCTAATCAGGGCATCCAGATTCATAGAAATATGTCCAACTTTATAATCAACTCTTGAAAAAATTGAAAACATAAATATGACATGTGGGGGTTGATCGAATACCTGAATGTAATGGATTCACAAGTAGTTTTTGAATAAAACTTAGTAGGATACCACCAACACTATCTAGTACATATCTTATAATAGGTAGTATAAGTTCATGTGATAAGAACCATAGTGAGTAACATTAAAAAAATATTTTTCAGGAATAATTTTATCATCATTAACATACAAGAAATAATAACCAATAATAATGTAATCATTTCCTTAATAACGGAACATGAACCCCCAGTCATACCTCTTCCAACTATATAACTGAGGAATTGTAATAATGGATATCAGTTTAATCGTAAAAACCCATAGGTTTGGTCCAATTGGTAATGATATATCATGTCCCTCAAATTCCTCAAGGATTCAAGAAAAAATTAATCTCATAATCCACTAGTGAAAATTATTGGGGATGGGACACATGGATGAATAGTGATCATATAACTGGTATCCATAAGGCATCAACAATCTATAATAACCAATGTTTTTTTGAAAAAGGAATGTTTGTAGTAATTTGATTATTTGTGTTTCAAATTCTTAAAATAGGTAAAACCCCAATTTTAAATTGGAATATTACCTTGGATATTTTTCATAACCAATCTATTAATCCTAGAACAGGGTCTTCATCCAAGGATATGATTTTGTTGGAATTATAAACCATTCATGTTTTCACAGAATAATTATTATTAAATAAATATTTAAATAAATATTAATTTATTTTCACATGTTCTTTTGACTATATATTATGAATAAATAATATGATTGAGATTATATATCATCTATTGAGTATGTAATATTATGTTTTCTTTAAGGAGTGATAAACTCATGTTAGGCACCGATGTCAGGCATATACCCATTTTCATATTTCTTTTTTTTTCTTCCTTATCATTTAGTTTTTACATACTTTTTTCTCCCATGACTTGTCACATACATAAAAATTTGGTTTCCATAATCAAGAATGAGAGAGGGGATGGAGATGTATAGAGATAAATATGAAGATAGGAATATAGAATTTTTATTAATCCTAGGAGGAGCTGGATCATCATGTGACAATTACAGGTCATGTAAGTGAGTGAATTTTCCCCAAATTTCACCCAAACAGTTTTCATTTTTAATATTATGTTGATGATACCCATCGAGTTACAAATTTATAGTTTTAACATTATACCTTCACCACTATGGAAGTATTGATGCGTTATCTATACATTTTGGGAAGAAAATTGATCTTCCAAGCATATTTGAGGGGTTTCCAATACCGTATTCCAGATCATGCTATGCATTGTCCCGAAATACATCTTGCTTTTTCTTCCCATATAAAGAATATATAATATAAAAAATTACAAATCATCTATAGGGTATACGTATATTGTACTGGTACACATATTTGTAGTTGAGTACATGGCTAGATATCCATTCTGAGGGCCCATGGTATTGTTGAGTACAAAGCCATGCACTATGGGGGTCACACCACTTTTAAATGTACATGTTCCAAAATAGTGCATCGAATATCCCAATAGGTATATGATGTGTACCATGGGTTGGGTACACATAGCGTACATGAAATACAGTCCATGAAAATGGGTTTTCCATGCTGTTTTTAGCTTATGTTTATACCAATGTACATATTCTATGCTACACGTCGTGTACCATGGTATACTTGTTGTATACTCCAAATATGACACACTTGGGAGGGGTTTCCATAAATTTAATTATTAGATTCATTTTTTGGAATCATGAATATTCTATTTTGAGAATTTTTTCTAAATATAATATAATGTTACTACCGTTGTGATGATTTGTGGAATCCCAAGAGTCATTTCATTCTTTTTACTAAACAAAGAGGTTATTCCTCTATTATTCGAATTATCCTATTTCTTATTGGTGAAACCATAGATATGTGATGGGAAATGATCTATATCTCTATAATTTTATTCTAATACTTTTCATTCTGACCTAACATGCCATGAAATATTTTGAAGTTGAGGATACCTTTGTGAATTTCTCTACCTTTATCTTGTGTCTGAGTTTCCATGGTGGGATGCATTTTCGTACAGGAGGAACTTGGGAATCGAATATTGAATCACTCTACCTTTTTAATCTTTCCAATGATATAATGTAGATTTTACATTCATATGTATACCATTCAAAGGATTTCATATATGATTTCTCTTATTATGATCGATTAAGAGGATCCCAGGAAGGGTTTCTATGTTTACATACATATCCGATGATTCAATAAAAGATACCTCAGGTATCTAATTATTTATGTTGATTCCTAGAATTATTATGTTTCATATGTATAGACCTAATGGATTATAAGTAGTAATCATCAACCATGTCAAGATGTTAATGATTCATTGGATTCATCGGTGTTAGACCAAACCATAAATAGTACATTGGGTTTGGGTATAGATGGTAGCGTATTTCACATTAAAAACATTAATGAACTTGTGATTATGGGATGCAGTTATAGTAATGGTGGGTTTATTATTTCAGCCACTGTCATTTATTTGATTATGAATTCAGCTTTTTACTATTGATGTTGTGGAAATTACCAGATGTTCTTCTTAGTATGTGGCCAATGAGCCTGCTGTGATGTGCCATATCTCAGGATGCATAGAGGTACATAATGGTATCCAGAATCTATGTCCCTAATTTTTTTTGATATTATTTATTATGTAATTACATTTTTATTTCCTAGGATCCTTCATTGTGAAATTCTTTGTTATCCCTTATAGATTACATGACTGTAGTGATAGACATGGATCTCCAAATTATAGATTCACTTGAAATTGATTATTCTCTCCCATGTGATGGGAATGATCATGCTCCACTAGATCGATTACTAGACCATGGTGTTGGACATGGCTATTCACCCCATTGATATGAAAGTATCTTAAGGATGAATACCCTCTCATGAGTTATGCTTATATTTATCCCAAGGTAAAATTTAATGCACCATTACTGAACTTGAAAGACATTACTAGGAGTTGGATGTTGAGTTGTTTATATGAATGGATACCGAGAATCTACAAGCTTACGTAGATCATTCTTTAAAAATATAATAATGTTAATACCCTTTGGGATTTACCGAGTCAATATTACATGAATGAAAATAGACTGGGATGTGGTCTTAGACATCTGACTATATATACCTAGCTCTAGTGGTGTGGCATCGAACTCCATGAAAATTAATGGGATTTACATTTATTACATGTAATCCTTATTTATAGTGATTTTTAGATAGTAGCGGTGATCCTTCGATAAGGACATGTCATGTAGTGGCATAGCATAAACTAAGACATTTTTGGCCCTAGTAAAGGTAAGTATTGTCAATCGATATTTTAGACATAATGAACGACTTAGAAATATATCGATTAAGTGGGACTACATCCTTCTTAATACCATATTAACATAATTCCCAATTGATCATGATTATGGACCATAGGATCGACTTCTATGGATAATTTTATTTTTTCACCTTACTCATGTATGAATATATTTCTCTATGTGTATGTGTATATATATTTATCAATATATATATATATATATTTCTAAACATGTAAATATATATATAGTTGAATATTTTCAAATATATCCAGATCAATGATGCATGGATCGACTAAGGATTCACATTATTTATTTTTTTGATCAATTAGAGTTTTTTTTCTGCTAGGATGATCGTATTGAAGAAGCATGCACTTATGACTATAGATTTGTAGACTCATCGCTAATGGTGGCCTAAGGGGATTATATCTCACACATGTATGTGCACATTGGTGTTCTAGTATACATTATCTCTAACATTCAGGTTGATCATAGATACATGATGAATATGGTTGGGGTTGGGGATTACATTATCAACATGACCCACTTTCGTGGATTCTTTTGTTCAGGTTTAAGTAGCTCGTTATTTCCTTGGATAGAATTTATGTGGTCTAGATTAGACATCGTAGTAGATCCCAGTACATTTATTTCTTTTTTATTTTCAAATGATTCATGTATGGTCATCACATTACGTTACTCTAATATAAGGGAATTTTTGCATCATATTTACACCCTATTCCATTGTCGTTAGTCAGCATCCTCTACTGTACATGGAGGCACACTTAAGAACTTGTGTAAATTTGTCTTAGGGAATCACATTTGTGGTATCCGTTTCACACTGATACAAATTATCATCAGATATGTTCCATTATTATTGTATTACTATATTTGATATGATAGACAAAAATATTAAAAACGTGTTAGAAATTGTGAATGATACAATATTGGTGCATCAAGAACACTTGTTCTAGAAGGAAGTCTAATTTTCCAGGGAAACAATATTTCTGGTTTTTATATGACATGTTACAATTTTATTTTGATTTCTCATTGAGTGATGCAAATGATATGTTTATTTTGTTATTTATGGATGGATTTATGGATCATGGCTGTTGGAAAGAGGACAATGATTTATTTTGACACTTGGACGATAAAGGAAAGATGTTTCACATGAAAAATATTTTTATGTATGGTCTACTAGTTATAGAAACACTATTGTTTTATATTACAGAACATATAGTCTTATTGTTTAAAGAGTTTTCAATAATGTAAATAATGTTTTCAATATAGGTTTATAGAGTCATTCTACTCATCTGATCCAACTTATATATATATATATATATATTTATTTATTTTAGATGGAAGGTCATATGGATCTATGGTGATAAATTTGATAGTATTGATGATGACATAGTTCACCTGCATAGGTTGTGATGCGACCCTAGTTGTACGATACAATATATGACTCCCATGAGCTTCTCCACCTTATAGGGAATTGTTTCGTCTTTTCAAATATTATAACATTCAATAACTATGATATTGTGTTTCATACATAGTATGGAAGGAAAATATATATAACAGATCCATGTCATTATGATATGACATTGATCGATGATTATATTATTAGTGAGTACAGTTAGACCTCCCAGGTCATCCTTTGGAGTTGATTTCATTTCTTATGGTCATCTATTTGTGTCGATGTTTATGATAACGATATATACCAAAATACTAATATTCAACTGGAACATCAAGAGGTTATTAACATATAAGTATGTCTATTGATTTCTAGTTTACTATTATTCTTACATTCATATCATGATTCTTCTGGGGTAGTAAATTATATGGTTGTCCAACGTGGATTAGAGACCCAGTAGGCCAATGTTGAATGTTTTGAACCTTGTACCTCAATGTTTAATTTACATCATTTTGAGAGAGATTAGATAGGAATGATAGATACCATATTCTATTATTGGTTATTGGTAGATACACTATGAGATGCGACCTTTTTTAGAGGATAGACTTATGGGATTGGTGGTAGGACTATGTTTCCCAATTATGAGACATGACTTGTAGGTCTTGGTGAAAGTCATAGAGGAACTATGTTTTGGATGCAAGCCATATTGTTTGAATATTCATTTTTATCAAGGAATTTAACGCCCCTTGTTTTTATGAAATAAGTTTTTCTAAGTAAACAAATATTTGTGGTGGCTTTTGTTGCATGATACACTAAGTAATGCTGGATCTACACACAATAATGATATTATTTTTGGAATAAACAAAACTATATTTGTCATTTTTAATTCATTATCCCGTTATTATATTTTGTAGCATGAAATAAGGAGCATATATTTCATTACACACAATATCATCTCCCTTCAGTAACTTTTATCACAAGAATGACTGAATTATTCTAATGTATAATATATAACTAATAATATTATTAAAATAATATTATATTTATCACCTCATATTTTTAATGTAAATTTGTTAATTAAACTATAAAAGTATTTTTTACACATATATATTATATGAATTCATTGGTGACCAATTATCAAGAAATTAAAATGAAACAATTTTGAAAATATATGAAATAATTTTATGGGAAACATTTTTTATAAATTAATTAAATTACTATTGGTGAATGATTTTAAATAAATGAATATAATATATATTCATTCCTATATTTAATATTTTTCCTATGATTTTATTAGATAATAGATTATAATAATTCCATCTTTATGCTTAAGAATTTGTACTTTTAAAAAATTATTTTTCTTTTTAATAAAACACTTTTCTAAAAAAAATCATCACGCATTTGTAATTTTTATTTTAAAACATAACCATAATTTATTTTTCAATATTCATATAAAAAATTAAATTTGATTAATTTTTATGATTTTATGAGAAGTTTCATTTTCTGTTGAATAGTGACATATACTAAATTTTCATTGAAAACTACATTATTTTCAATTTTAATTATATAGTTAAATTATATGTTAAATTAGTTTTAAAGTATAATTAGTTCAATTTTTCCACAATAATTCCAATTTGGACCATTAGAATCAATTTTATATTGATATTTCTTTAAAATATATATCAAACATTTGAAAATTTTACTTTAGATCTGCAATACTTAGTATTATTTTCAAATTGATTCTGGCTGTAATATGTTTTGAATTTCAAAAATTTGTTTCATATTTTTATTCATAAAAATTTATATTGTTGAGATTTTTAAATTATTTTTTTGAATAAACAATTAGGTAATATAATTATAATTAATTTTAGTGATTAATGTAAAAATGATTAAATAGTTTTTAAACTTAAAACATAATGTGTAAAAATGATCCTAAAATTTTACTAAACCCATTTCATGTAAATATTTTTATCATATACCATATTTGGTTGAAAATTGTCCACTATTTATTCACATGATGTAATTTACACCTCTCAATGGTGTTTTCTTTAATGTATTTACAAAAATGGAACTCTTTTCCACTATAAAATGGAATGCCCCTTTACATATTCATGCTTACCATGTCCTTTGGATCATCCAAAAAAAGCCCAAATAATCTAATAACATTTTTAATCTCATCCTAAAATCCTAACAATTGTAATAAAGGAATCCAAGGAATCCATTTGGTTCAAAATATGGGAAGTTACTTGAAAAAAAGGTAGTGTTTAGCAACCTTCCTTTTTGTATTGTTTCCAAATCCACACCATTCAATTATTCATATATCAAGATTATATAATAAAATAAATTACATTAATATAAAAATAATTTTTCTTTGTGTCTGAAATATTCTTTCACAATTATCTATCAAATGGGATTCACATTAAACATTTCTGTGTATAATGGACTACACCTCACGAAATGATGTCATTTGTCCTACTATTAATATCAATAAATATTTCTAACAATGGTGTAAAAAATATTTTTAAATGATAAATATTATTTTAGGAAGTATTTATTCGTATTTATTTATTATATAAAATATACCTTCTTTCTTTCCATTTTTTAATATATGATAACATCCTTTGTGGACATGTGGACTATATCCTCCTCAAAATGATGTGATTCACTCACATTTTTATGGGGAATGTATTAAGGATGGTTTTATTGAAAATATGTGATTTATATGAAATAAAATTATACTATTAATAATATATATATATATATATAATTTACTTTTTCATTCTAAATACAAGAAGAATATGGAAACAACTTTAACGCATGTGTACGGCCTGTTGTACTCATAAATAGTGTATTTAATATCATCATTATTTTTTTTAGATTACTATAAATACATATATAATGAATAAATATGATACTTATAAAAAATTTTAAATATTGGAAACTTTTAAATGATAATCAATGAAATTGGACCAAAAATAACAAGTCGAAACATATAAAAAAAAATACAATTATTAACCAAAATGTAACCTTACAAAAATTGTAAATAAATATGTAATATAAATTCATGAAAACATCATAAACGGTATGATGTAAATAAATATATATATTTTCTAGATTTATAATAAACTTATAATAACTATAATTTAGTTTTTAATGTGTACTAATAATGTTAATACAAAAGATAACAAGATTGGTAGTCTCAATTGTTGTTCGGAAAAGCTTATAAAATATTCACCAGTAAATTATTTTTTTAGTGTATATACTATCATATTAAAATTTATTTAATGAATTATAATTATATAAATATGTCAAAATTTTTAGTTAATTTTATTCATTCATAGGTATCACGATTCAAATGATACTCATGCAGCATGGTATTTTCATGTCACCATTTATCTTTTGTGAGACACAATCCATATTCACCACCAATTTCATTTATATGGTGTATATAATTCCCATAAATGTAATTTATTATTCATATACATAATTTTTCATATTTACACATCCATTTTTTAGTTTTTCCATCATGGGGATTATGGTTAATGTGTTACTAAATGTTTTTGGAAATTTTGTCACTATTTTATTTATCTGAGAAAAACATTTTATACACCTATACTCATTTATAAGGTTTATGTAATACCAATTTTACATGTTATATGATGAATATAATTTTTTATTGATATTTTAAGATTCAGTTAATGTTATTATTTCATGTTGACTATGATTCAATATCAGCAAAGTGGAACATGTTTAATGCTACAATATCATTATTCATTTGGATTGTTTTAAATGTTGATACCAAAGAGGAAATATTTTTATCTATATCCCAAATATTCTAATTAATTTAATTGTAAAATGATAATTTGTTATATGTAAATGAAATGGTATCATTTATACACTTTTATGGACTTAATAAAATTATGAAAATTTTATTTATAAAAAATGACTTCATTTTTTCCTACGATCGAAAATTTGTGTTATTCCAAAAAAAAATTTCGAAAGGAATTAAAAATATTTCAATGATATTTTAAGATAATTATCATGGAAACTGAATTAAAAAAAAGTTTATGGTTAATTTTTTTTAAATGGGTTTTAAATTTTACATAGAAGATTTCTTGTTAATTAAAAAAACCGAATGGTTTTCAGAATGTTTATTGTTTTCAAAGAATATTTCAAATTTTAAAAGTTATCTTCGCCAAGAATGTCTTTAAATTATTTCTAAATATTTATTTCTATTTACTCAATGATATTTTCAATGAATGTGATTTTGAAATTGTTTTATATTTTAAAAAATGAAATCCAATAAATTTTTATTATCATAATGAAATTATCTTCGTGATTTTTCAAAATCCTCCCCCATCTAAGAGAAAATTCTTTATTATATATTATTCTTTAATGGGGAGAGGATCTAAGAAAAACATTATTATTCATTCTTTTCTTGTATTATTTTTGGGTAACAATTTATTTTTTAAACAATTTTATATTCTATAGGATATATAGTGATGACACAATCTTTTATTCATGGTTTTTTCTATGGTGAAATTATTATTTACCCTGTCACTTTTCTAAGGCTAATGATATTTTGAAATGATTATAATATCAATTTCATATCATGTGTTATGATATGATGAACTTTTTTTGATATTTTATCAAACAAAAATATGGTTTTCATTGTGTGATGGTTGGGATCGTTATCACCCTCCAATGCATTAGGTATTGATAATAGGTAAATGAACATATAGGTTACATGGGCTATAACCCAAGATCAAAAATAGGAGTATACATGGTTTTTAGACAAATATAGAAAACAAATGGTTAGATGGGATATTTACCAATCCCAAAATTAATAGGGCACATGGTTCGTAGCCCATGCCAAAAAATAAGGTACATGTGTTTTTGCCTAAGCCTGAAAATTAAAGGGTACATGGGTTATATCCCAAGGACAAAAATAATAGGGTACCATGGCGGTCTTCCAAACTAAAAAAATATTGTACATGGGTTTTTGTAATTAATAAAAATTAAGTGGTTATACAAGTTTTATAAAAATCTTGATAAAAGAGGATACAAAGGATATAGCGTAAGCCCAAAAAAAGATGTTACACATGTTGTATCCGTAGTAAAAAAACAAGACGGTACACCGGTTGGTGCCTAATATCAAAAACAAGATGCAATGTGATTTTTTCCTTAACATGATGCATGTAAATATGTGAATATCCCAAACTTAACATATTATGATGGTCATGGTAGGTTTCCTTGACCAATGATTTCCTCTGCTTATATGCAAACCAATATTGATAATTCATATACCGATGTGATTTTTTAATGGGTTATAATTTTCTATTTCATTATGATTCATTTCTTATAAACTCAAAGTCATTATTCCATGACTAATAATTATAATCTTTGAAATATATGGTATGAACATCAAAAAAATTCTAATGTACTCATACCCGTATACTCATGTTATGCTTTTATATCTACTCAATTAACACTTAATAATCATATAATCTCACCCTTTATTATATTTTCATTCCAAAGGTTTTGAATAATGGACATAAATAGGTGTACTAAATAAGAAAAAATTCATGGGAAACATTGAAGATCATTCACCTAGTCAAATTATTATGTTCCATGTTTCCAATGAAAATAATATATGATAGTCCTTAGAAATTTACATTTTATTTTTTTTGAATTTTAATAAAAAATTATGTAATATACATGTATGATAATCCCGAGTTTCTGTTGTTGGTATCAATTTAATGGATTAGTCAAATGTTTGAAATTTGGATGAGAAAACTATAGTAAAATTCATATGGATAGTTATAATTATATATCATAGGATGTATCTAACGATAAGTCTAGGATGAGTTATGTTATAGTAAAATGTCATGGAATTTGGGTAAAGGATAGAGTGAGTGATTTCTCATAAAAAATCAATGTATAGACACTATACATGTATGTGTATTTAGCACATTTTCATATGGTTAATGACTCAATAAACACTATATATAGCTAGGCAGGACCAGAAACTAGTTTATGACAATAGTAATTGCATCACAATTAGTTTGGAACTCTGTGGGATATGATTTTGGAATTCATAAACTCTTCATAAACCATCATTAAGGATTTACTAAAAATATGACTATGAATAACATTGGTTTAACTAAAGGAATCATTTTTTATGTAAATATGTCTCATAATTTTGATATTCTATAAGTGATTTTTCTTGATTATGATATTTTATACCATGATTATTGTTTCTCACTCTGTGATTTCTATTATTAGTCAATGTAAAGTACTATAAATAACATGGTTAATGTGGAATATAACATAAATTTTTTAATGTGCAGCCAACTGGGTTAATGAATAGAATAAATTATTTTGTGATTATCCATAATTAGTTTTCATAGAAAATGATTAATAATGTGCATCATAAACAACTTTCTTAGTCACTAATAAAGCAAAGGAAAAATTTGTTTGAGATGATATGTTATGGTAACCATTGATTAATGATGATTCAGTTTACTATACGTGAAAAATGTGTGGTGAAGCACTCAACCGAATGACTCAAAAAATGAGAAGAATTTTTATGTGGGGGGGAATATGGAGACAATGTATGTAATTTACTAGGGAAAATAATGTGTCTTGTTAATGAAATGGATAGTAATATTGGTATATATAATGGATAATGAACATTTCAATGTTTTATGTGTCAAAATTATCTAATTATGAACATCAATGTCTTAGTAGTGAAATATCATAAAGGAAATTGTTATGGTTGTAAGATTAATGGTTTTTCTATTAATGATGATGATAACATGGAAAAAATATAAAATTTCTGTGATGATCTATTATAATTATTTAAATGAATGATTAATTTTTTTATTTTGAATCTTAATAAATGTTTCCTATTTAATATTTTAGGAATGATTTTTTAAGTAACAAGATGATTAAACCTACTTATTGATTTTGGGAATAAGATGGTTCATTAAAGTTTATAAGTATTTGAATTAAATAATTATGTTATATAAAACATGAATTATGTGTTTTTCATTAACTATTTTCCAAACAATATATTTAATGATGTTGATAACCAAGAATTGTTATTTAATTGTATTATGTTATTTTTATTAATATAGGGTAACCCTTAATGTGTTACATATGTTGATAGTATTTTTCTTAGCATGGATGAATGGATGGCTGATATGAATCACGTAAATTGGATAGTATCAATAAACACTAAACTATAAAGGATTTGATGACAATGTGGTTTATCTGATCATTGATGATTATTACCAATAAAAATTATTTTTGGAATATATACAATAATAAATATAAATAATGAAGAACCATACATGTTTTTAATGGGTATTAATTGTAATTAATTTTCATAATTTATTTCAAGATAATAAAAAATGATGGTATTCTCGTGTTTTGTATGTGATAATCAAGACGAACATCTAGTTATATAGAGTATAAATTTTATGGTGATTTAGTGAGCTTATATCAAATTATTTGGATTTATATGTTTTAGAATATTCAATTTGTAAGCATTTATAAAATATTTTATGTTGAACATTGAATGAGGATTGAGAGTATATTTAATATTTTCCCATGTGAATATTTATGCATGATAGATACTATATGATAAAAAATTTTAGATGATAAATTATGACAAATGGTATGAATTATCATTCTACTTATGAATCTCATAATCTGTTTGTGCTTCTGGGATATTATACTCGCATTTATTTCGTGGATAAAGAGATGATGTGTAAATTAATAACGGAAAACCAAATGTTTTTATTTTTTATATAAAATGTAATGGAATAAATTAAGTATACCTCTTTGTAAAGATTATTTAAATTTAGTAAAAGGTCCTTTAAAAAAATTCCTTACTATTTGGGTGTAAGTTTTCCCTCCCATATCCATGTTTTATCATTCCACCTATGTTCTCATATGTAGAAAACTAGTTATGAGTAATGATGTGTAAATGTTATGCTATAGAATTAATTTTTTATGGGATGTTTTAGAAAATAATTTTTATAATGTTGGTTTTTATGAAAGGAAAACTAACGTATTAACCCATTAATTAATCAAAAAAAATTATAGGGATAAATTTATTTTAAGGGGGGTGAAAAGTGACTCCCCAAGTTTGTACGATTTTTTTGAAAAAATTAAATTCAGAGATGGCATGTATTTCACACTACATGAAGTTAATCAAGTGCTATTTGAATTAATTAATTTATATTTTAGTATATGTTAAAATTATATTGGATTGTATAATAAATTATACTATTTATAGATTTTATTACAAACAACACCAATCTAATATTACGTGACACGTAATACTGAGTCTCTTCAATAGCTAGCGATATACGCAAGACTATGTTTTGAAAAACTAAAATATAAAAATAATGTTATAATTAAAATAATATTATATATTTCACATAGTTATAGGGATATTGGGTATGAAAGGGATTCATTAAATAAGGAAAATAAGGTTTAAATGTTTATATATGATGAATTATTTGGTAAAACATTATCACGAAATAAAAATAAAACATTTATAAAAATATAGTAATTCATTTGATAGGAATATATTTATATTAAATAATTTAACCACTTTTGGTGAATTATTAAAATTAAATAAATCTATTTTATATTCATTTGGAAACATAACATTCATATTATGAGTTTCGTAGATAATATATTATAATAAATCAATTTTTACGATTAGAAAAGCGCATTCTCCCAAAAAAAAAATTCAACCATTTCATGGAAGTGTTATAAAAGAAATTAACACTTTTTTTAATATATATTTAGAAAATGAAATTCATTTTAGAAATTGGAAAATAAAAATTTAATTTTGGATAATATTTGGTATTTTTTCTAATGTATCATTTTTTGAGGAATAATAAAAAATAATAAATTTTAATACAAAAATACAGTTTCATCTAATTTATTTACATCATTAAATTCTATTTTAAATTTTATTAAAGTTTCAGAAGTTTTATTTTTAATTTATTAATTAAATATAGTTCATTTGAGTCAATTTAATTTTTAAATTTGATATAAACACATTTTAATCAATTAATCATTTTACTTTCAAAACTCATTGTTTCATCCGATCCGTGGGATTAATAATAAGATAATATATTCTGTATATGTGTTTGGAAATTAAAAAAATTAAAAAAATATTTAAAATAATATAAATTTACAATGAATATTCATGTAAAATACGTTTTTTTACAAATAATGATAGTGAATTTAATTAAAATTAATAACAACGATTAAGGTAAAAAAATTACTTGTTTGTTAAACATAAAACATAATGTGTAAAATTGAATATAAACTTATATAAATATAATTATGTGGAAATATTCAGACCATATCCCCTACTTTATATAAAATTTACCATTACTTTTGGAACATGTTGTACATTAAACCTCTCAATAGTGGTTACCTTTTTATATTTACAAGAATCTAACTCATCATCTGCTATAAAAGGGAACTCTCCCACTCAATTATTAAAATTGCTAAAGAACCTTGGATTTTAAAATCACTTATAAAATAATATCCATAAATCCCTACTATATACCTATAATCCAATCTTTTTTCATAAATCCAATGAAGGAATACCATTTTGTGTAGACCAAAAAGAGTTACCAGAAGAATAGGTAATGTTCATCAACATGAATTTTTGTATTGATTTCTTTGTACTCCTTAAATTAATCATATATAAACATATTATAATAAAATATGTGTCATAAATAATGTGATATGTTGTTATTTTAACTATATAACCAACATCTTCAAATATTTTGTTTAAAAATGTGATAAGAAATCTTCATTTCTGTGCACGACAGACTACCGCCTTGCGAGGCAATGCAATTTGTTCATCCATTACCACATATCAAGGTTTGTAATAATGATTTAATATGTTTTTATATGATATATGTGATATTTATGATTTATTTATTCTTCTAAAATTATTATATATCATATACAATCATTCGTTTCATTTTGTGGGAATATGATAACATCATTTTTGGACATGCAGCCTACCCCATCCTCAAACAGATGTGATTTGTTCAAACATTTCATGAAATTTATTATGGATTGGTTTAATAAATAGATGTGATATATATCATATAATTATTATAATAGAAATAATTCTTATATATCATTTACTTTCTCATATTTCAAAATATGTCCAGAAAATCGAAACAACATTGATGCATTCATAATACCTACCATCTCCATTAACAGTGTATTTCATATAAAATTTATATAAATTATAGATAAATAAATATATATATATATATATATACTGATGATATTATATAAATATATATATCATAGATTAAATAAAATAAAATAGGAAATCATGATCAAATAAAGAGGACCAGAAATAACATTTCAAAACATATATGAAAAACAATGCGGTTATTTTCCAAAATATTTCATTAACATTGAATTTTCATTGAAATTGTAACATAAAGTAATAATAAATAAATCTATTATTTGATATGTAATAATATTTTTCTTTGTTATATTTATAATAAACTTATATAAACTATACATTTTTTTAACATTATAGAATAAATTATAGACATTGGGTATAGTGATTCTAATCACACTTTTGTTTCTGTGAGACTTATGTCATATTCAAAACGTGGTTATTTTGGGTGTTTTATATACTACCCTATTACATGTTATATTTGAAATTCAATTCAGTACATGAAATTATTATTTTCCAATGATTTTACTTTTAGGAGGCTCAAAATTCTAATGTTAATCATGTAATAATGGATTTCTCTCTCACATTTTAATTATTGTGTGACATGTTCTATATTCACCACCAATACCTTCATTGTGGTTTTTATAATTTCCATTAATGTAGGATATTTTTGTAATTAATATAATTTTCATTATTTACACATCCATTTTAGGACCTCTCATTCATGGATTTTATGTTTAATGCATTACAAAAACACTTAGGGATTGTTTTATCAAGTTTCCTTCTTTGAGAAACATGTCATATTACCCACCTCACTCTTTCAGGATGTGTATATACTTCATTTGAAAAATT
Source organism: Viscum album (assembly GCA_963277665.1). Taxonomy (NCBI): domain Eukaryota; kingdom Viridiplantae; phylum Streptophyta; class Magnoliopsida; order Santalales; family Viscaceae; genus Viscum; species Viscum album. Next base: position 614,139,668 of record OY728142.1, read on the forward strand.
TAATGTCATTAATATCCTTATTTTAATTATATTTCATCAATCATTTATTGTTATTATTTCATGGGGATTATGATTCAATTTCGTTAGTGTGGTAAAATTTTATATCTATAGTATCATCATTTATCACGATTGTTTATGATTATACTTACTTTGATGAAATATTTTAATACATCACATAAGAAATATAATGAAACTTATTCTCACAAATTTATTCATGATATCTTCAAGTAATGGTACTGTTATTCCACCATTTGGTACATAATAAAATTAATAACATATTTTTAAGAAACTATTACATATATCGTTAAATATAAATATGTGTTCTTTAAAAATAATGTTTTATTAATTTGTATTATAATTTATTTATGTAAAAATTTAATATAATTTTCAAGGAAAATGATTTTAAAATGGTTATGTGTTTTAAACAAAAAGTAATAATAGGTTTCAAATCTTTATTTATAAGTTTCCATGGTTGTTAAAAAAAATGGTTGTCAAAATGTTTATTATTCAATATAGAATTTATAAAGTTGAAATGATATTTACATCAACAATGTTTTAGATGATTTATAAATTCTATGTAAAATATTTTATAATTAGTTTTCAATGAAAAGTATATTGAAAATTGTTTATCTTTTAAAAAATTATTTTCATTGAAAGGATGTCATCCTTATGGAATTCTCTATGTGATCCTTCAAAACTCAAATCCATCTAAGATCAAATGAATTGATTTATTTTATTATTTTATGGGTATTGTAATGAAGTAAACCATTATAATTATTTTTTAAGGATATTTTTAGTTAATTTTTTTTCAGTCCTGTTTATCATCCATGGATTATAACATGAAGAAACATAATTTTCTTCATGGTTTTTTCTAGAATTAAATGACTATGAAACGTATCTAATTTCCATATGTGAAGATATTATTAAATGATTCTTATAGACATTTTATTTCATGGGTTATGATATGACATTTTCACCTAAATAAAAATGGCTTTCACTGTGTGACGGGTGTGTACTATATCTCTTTCCAATGCTTTGGGTAATGATAAATTGTATAAAAGAATAAAGGGTAAATGTGTTATATCCAAATACAGGAAAGAAGAAGGTACATGGGATTTAGCATAATCCTATATAATGGAGGGTACATAGGTTGTATACCAATCAAGAAAAATAGGTGGTTACATAGGTTTTATCCAAATACCCAAAACAAGAGGGTACACGAGTTGTAGCCCAATCCTGAAAACCAGAAGGTATATAGTTTGTCTCTCATTCCCAAAAACAAGATGGTATATTGGTAATATCACATCCCCTCAAAAAATAAGATAAATGGGGGTTTTCAATTCCAAAAAAATGGTCTAGGGTTTGTTAACAAATCCTTGAAATAATAGGGTAGATAATTTGTGTCCTATACCCAAAAACAAGGGGGTTAATGGGTTATAACCAATGTTTTTAAATAAGAGTGTATATGATTTGTAAACCAATCTTGAAAATGAAATTATACATAGGTTGTTACCCTAATCCTAATGAAGGTACTAGAGTTATTTTCCCAAAACTAACATGCTATGAAGATATTGGAAGGTATCCTTGAAATAATATTTTATATGGTTATGTGTATGCCAAAAACTATGTGTTAGGACAATGTTGTTCCCTAATGGTTGTTTCTATTTTATTTTTTATGAATAATTTATTATTCACTAAAAATCCTTATTACATGACTTAATATTATTATCTTTTATATGCATGGTATGATCTAAAAATGTTGTTACTGTGTGATTAGACCCATATTCACTTTTATGATTAATAATATCTATTATTTACTTATAGTAAGTATATAAGCTTACCCATTATTTTTTTTCCTTTACATAGGTTATAAAGAGTCATTTCAAGTAGGAGTACTAAATGGGAATGTCTATCATTACAAAATGATTATATTCCAACAAGTTAAAATATTGTGTTCTAGGATTCTAAAGACAATAAACTATTAATGCCCTCATGAATGTACATTTTTAATGTGATGAATATTATTCTAAAATTTTTTAATTTCCATTTATATTAATACTTTGTCACTATAATGGAATCTTATTACTAAGATTGTCCATAATTTACTTATTCCATTATTAGGTATGGAGATAAGTTTTAAAATTATTTGATACTCATGCCCGGTTATTGCTTATGATTTAAAGTATAGGAATCAGTATTCCTTATATTTAATAAAAATAACATAATGTTCTTGTGTTTTTCAGTATATATTCAATGGGCAGGACTGTTTGGGTTCCATGTCCTTTAAATTTTTAATTTCAAGTTTTATTGTTATATTTCAGAAAATAATGATAATGATTGATGGGAGGTGATGAAAAAAAATTTGGCACAAGAGAGGTGCTCTATTTTTTAGAGGGTATCCAAGGGAGATTCTTATTTAATGAGATTTGTTCTCCATATATCATAATCATCCTTTCTATGTGTTATATGAACCATTGTTTTGTGAGTTGGGTGATAAACAAGTTGTGTGGGTTTATACACAGTTTCTTCTTTGTGATATAAAAAGTAAAAATGGATGTTCATGGTACCATTTAAATCATAAATTGGTGAGTGGTTATTTGTGAGGTGAGGAATAATGGTTTCAAAGATATGTTATGGGAATATTTGAGGATATATATGATAAAATTAGTAAGATCTATCCATGTTAGAGGAGACATTGAGACTATGTTGGGTGTCTTGGGGTTGTAGACATGTGTTTGGACCTAGAAACACATTATCAAGAGATGTGGTGTTATGATTTGGTTAAATTGTAGTATAACCTATATTGATGTGATTGTGGCTTGGAGAGATGGATATGCACCTATCAAAGTAACATTAGTGTGATCCTATATAGATATTATTATCCCCTATATAATGACATTGTCTTGAATGCACTATGAGAGCATTGGCTCTATGTTGGGATTGTTTTCTTTTCCAACATCATTCCTAGTTGGATAAATGATATTGAACACCTAGATTTTTTGAAATATATATTTTCAAATATATTTAATAATTACATAACTTTTTCTGAAAATCGAAAAAATTAACTTCTATTACATGAAACAATGATTTTATCCAGTGTAACATGTAACCCAAAATGTAACTTGTATTTCATGCAACACTGTGCTTAAACAAAATGTATCATTATATTAAAAAGGAATATTATAATATGAAAATTTTCAAATATACATTGGAATGGTGTGTATGAATAGTATTAACAAAATTATTAAAATATATGGTTAAAACACAAATATATAATCAATTATTACTTGAATATTTAATTATAAATGAAAATAAAAAACCGTTTCAAATCCAAATAAATCTTCTACTGAAAAACTATTTTTATGCACACAATCATTTTCTACATCAATAAATTTCAAAAAAATAATATTTAATTCTTTCAATGAAGTTTATTTATTATAAATTAAATATCAAATTTAAAATTCATCTTATGTATTTTCATGAAAATATGTAAAAATGAAAACTATATACTCTTAAAAACAATATTAAAAAAAACAATTATAATGCCTTTAGGAATATATTTTATCATAATTTTTTGAACACTATTTAATTTTTTTTTTAAAAATAGAAATAATTTTTAAATCATTATAATAAATAATCTTGGATTTAATGTTTTATAATATTTTTAGAAGAATTATTTTTCAATGAATAGTGAAAATACAAGTCATTATTATGAATTTTCATTTCTTTTACAGAATTTAGATTTTTAAAAATTGGTTTAATTTTTTTTTCAAAAGTAAAATTTGTATTATTATATATATATTCACATAAATATTTTCATTTTCACTAATTTCATATATAATTTTCATATAGATACTTTTCAAAATCATAAACATTTTCTCTTTGGAAAACTAATATCTTGTCCCGTGAAAAGGATTAAAATTTAATTATAAATTGCAACTTATTTGAATTGAATTTAGATCAAGGAAATAAATTTTTTTAATTGTGATGATTTGTATTATATAATGAGTTATATATAATTGTACACCATAAAGAACCGTAAGAATAGTAAATACATATTTACCACGATTAAAATAAAAATGTGTTTACAGATGGATAGTATAAAAGAATAAATGAAATGACATGGGAACATTTCCAAAAATAACTATATTTATATATTTAAACGTTATCACATTTGAGGATTGATAATGTCCATTTTGGGATTAATGCGGAATGGGAAAATTTGGTTTATACTTTTTCATTTCAAAAATTACTAGTGTGCCACTCACCTCACTTATAAAAGGCCACCCATTTTCATCTCAACTCGCACATAAATGACACATTATTAATCCTATCAATATATAATCATTCCATATTTATATAATATAATTTAATAATAATTTTTTTGTTATAAATCCTTCTTATGAAGCCTTTTGGTGAAAACTAAAAGAAGTTGTCTAAAGATGAGTTAACATCCCAAAATAGGAATTTTATATTATTTTATCCTAAACCAACATAAATTCTTATTAAAAAATAATTATATAATAACCCAGTATAATATAATTTCGGTTATTTTATTAAGTCAATTTAATTTCTTTAATCAATCTTCTATTAATTCAAATGGGTTATGTAATCCTTATTCTTATGTACGGCGGACAATCACCTTGTGAACTGGTATTATTTATTTCCATCACCACCTCTAACAGTTATATAAATGAATTTTATATTGTTTATATATGATATTTATGACATTATTATATTTTTTCAATCACTATATACCATATTTTTCCATACATCCCATTTCATGTGAATACGATAATGTCGTTTGTGGGTACGACGAACTACCGCTCGGTGAAGTGATGTAATTAGTTATTTGCATATGCATTACATGGATACTAATAAGGAAATGCATAAATAAAATATTGAGGAATATAAAAAAAATTCTTTTGTAATATATCACTTATCTTTTTCCTTTTCACCATTTCATAAAAGGGATAACACATTCATCTGTACGTACGACCTACTATCTCCATGAATGTCATGTTTCATTTTCTAACTCTAAAAATTATAAATTACTATAAAAAATATATATACTGAATATATTTGATTATAATAATAAGTTTAAAATAATATAAAATATTGTACCCAGGTTAATGTAATTGGACTAAAAAGTTTGTATCAAAATAATCGTGAAAAACAAAGAATGTATTACACAAAACACATCTTTTACATGAAATTTTGAAAAAATTATTATTAAAATACAATAAATAAATCATACATTTTCTGATATATATTATTATTTCTAAAAATATTTATAATAAAAATATATTTATTAAAAATGCTGTTTTAAAATGTATAATGTAAGTCTATAATTAGGCTAATGGATTTCTGTCTAACATTTCATTTATTTGAAACTCGTTCCATATTCACCACTATTTTCTATTATGTGGTTTGTAAAATCATTTTTAATTTATTTTATTATACTTATCTTAAAAAATATTGGTATTTATATATCCATTTATGTATTACTCTTTTATTGGGTTTATTGTTCAAAAGTTAATAAAACTTTATAGGACTCTTACTTTATCATTTTTTTGGGATCCATATTCTAATTTAGAACTCATTTTTTTTATTACATTTACTAACCCTATTTCATGTTATATAATTAATATCCATTTTTTCACAGTATTCAAGGTTTCATTTGAGGTTATTATTTAATGGGGCCTATTGTTAAAAATATACCAGTTTGGTAATGTTTTAATGTTACAATCACATTGTTTATCTGGATATTTTATAATGATGCTTTGGATGATGTAACATTATGATAAAAATCATAACAAACTAATTAATATTTTTATATTATTTTTATTCCATTAGAATATATCACATTGATTTTCATTATTTTCTTTGTGTACTTGATAGTAAAAAAAGAATGATTTTAATGTAAACCAACATAATTTCCATATTTTGTTGAAAACCCCATTTTCCTCTATATCCAGGATTCTAAAAATGTATTTCTTTTTTTATATTATCTAATTAATTTATTAATGATATTTTTACCCATTTCTGACTTTTATAAAGTGTTTTATAAGTAATTTTCATTTTATTTTCAATAAAATATATTTTTTATTTTACCAAAACATAGAATAGGATATTTGTTTTAATAAGTATATCATTTCCCACCATCATTACCAACAATTAGTTTATAGATTCTTTTATATGTTACAATGATTATTATCAATTGAAATGATTTCAAAAATGACTTATTATTTATTAAAATGTAATTTTTTAAATAATGATTATATTTGTCAATGAATATTTTAGTTGATATTTAAACCTTGTATTATAATTGTCAATGTTATTTTCAATGAATTAATTTTGAATAAAAATTGTGTTTATATAACTTTATTTTCAAATTGGAAAAGATAATTTTCTTAAAAATGTTTTTATGTGATATTTTTAAATATTTTTCCATATAAGATGAAATTTTCTTCCATTTATTATTATTTATAGGGTATAATCTTCAATGATACCATACATAATATTTCTATATATGTTTATATTCTCTACTGATAAAATTTTTAAGAAAGCCATATGTTTTTCACATGTTAGACAATAGTGAATTGATGAAATTATTATTAAACCCATTTTTAATCATTGGTATGATGTGATGATATAATGAATATTTTATAATATTATAGAACACAAAAAAATTATTTTCATAATGAGAATGGTGAGACCTATATCACCCTCTAAATTATTGGATAAATCTATGTACCTCATGAGATAAAAATGGGAAATATAAATGGGTTAGATCCACTATAGGAAACATGTGTGTCCCATTCCACTATTGTATGGATCTGTATTTTGATCCACTATAGAAAACACCAAATGAGTCATGGTCCACATTGTCAATGGTCATGGTAGCTAACCTTGACATATGAAATGGTTTACAATATTTATGATGCTTCCACACATTAATGAGATAATATTATGGGTAATGATCAATTTATGATTATTTTTCACCATTAAGGGACTTGTTATAAAACAATAATGTTTTATGATGTTTCTCATTTTTATGATCTATGAAAAGGTTAAAATGAACACCATAAGTTGTTTTCTTAAACACATACCCTTATTACTCTATTATGATTTAATACGATAAAAATTTGTGTCTATAATTTTTTCCATTACTAATAATGTAAGAACACCAATTATAGGGTTTCCTTCCCCAATTTATGAAAAACATTATAATGGATGATATGTCTAAGAAGGGTTCTATTTATTATGAACATAGTAGGAGATGTCATTTCTCACTTATGGACTAATTTTTCATGTTTCCATGTATCAAAATTCACATAATGTAAAATATTCTATCACAGGTCATAATGATATGTAAGGTATATTCATATTTTATTATGTGATAGTTATGCCTGAGATTTTTGGGTCCATTTATTTGGTATCATATGATAGTTTAATTATCCATTGAAAAGTAATAAGAGAACAAATTATTTTGATACTTACATATATTTCCAATGATATATCTAGGTATTTTTCGCAGGATCAGTATATATATGATTCAAATTATATGAAAATGTCCCAGAATTATTAAAAGTGATAGAACTACTATATTCCATGATATATCATCCCTATCCGGATACTATAAGTGGATGGTTCTCTAGAATAGAGGTTACATATTGTAATTGCATCGAAATGGGTGAAATGTGATGGAATCAATCATTACCAAGTTCATAAAAATCTTGGTTTCTTCACATCTGGTTTGACACTCTATGGGGAAATTCTTTGGAAATTCAAAAACTCGTTATGAACCATCATGATGATGTTAAATAGAATATAAATATGAATAACCAACGATGAACTTACTGTTTCATATATTAAACATAAATTTTCCTGATTTGGACATCAGATAAGTTATTTTTCATGATTATTTGGCTCCCCACTATTAATATTGTCACTCAAACTATTATTTTTTATTTTAGTTATTTGGGAGAACCCAAAGGAAATAAATTAGAATTAATTGTGATGGAAAATATGTTTATTTGAATATAAAATATAATGATTATTCTAGTGAAGGATTATATGATTATTACTAATCATTTATAACAATATTTTACCCACAACTTTCTCCATAACCCAATATTGGGATCATAAAAGATGTGAAGGAAATATTTCATTAAGAATTCGATTCATGGAGACCGTGGAATAATGATGATTATATTTTCTATATATCTGGAATTTGAGAAAAGGAACCCAATATTCTATCTTAAAGGAATTGGAAGATTTTTTATGTGTGTCAAAAATTGACACAACACATGTAATTATAAAGGAAAAATTAAAATTATGGTTAACCCAATTGATGAGTATAATTGTATCCCTAATATTTCATTAAAGGGTGAATATTTCAAAAGTGGAAATTATGGGAATTATGAATTTCTATATCCTATATGGAATGATCATGAGGATAATAAAAAATCATTCATGTGTAATGGATGAATTTATAATGATGAAAAGATTAAAAATGAGAAATACAAAGAAAAATCATATGGAATAAGATGATGAATCACAGTGAATGGTGTATGAGTAAATTTGAATCATTGATGTGTTTTTATTTTGGGATCAAATTAATAATATTTTTATCATTGTAATTTGGGTTATTATAATATTGAAACATAAATTTATATTTCCATTGAATTTTGTTTAGTAAGGAGATTAAATAATATTTTAAAAGGTACTAATGTCCTATAAGTGTGATTAACTGGTAAGGTGGTATTTTTATTAAGGGGAGATAATTATTTATTTGTCTAGTATATTGATATAATAGTGTTATATTTTTTCAAATAGCTGATTCTAGTAGATAAATCATACTAGAGAGTATTGAGGACCCCAATACTGATTAATGATTGGTTGAACAAGTGGCATATGTTATCATTGATGGAGATTGCGCCATTTTTGGATTTATGAAATATATTCACTAATTTTTTTATATTTTCGGGAATGAAAATGTTTCTATGTTTCCATTATGTTATTACAGTAATTATAGTTATAAATATGTTCTTAAAAAATTTATTACCAATTTATTCACATATTTGTTATGTGATAATTTTTAGCTACTATTAGATATTTGGGGGATGGATGTTAAGTTGATTTTTGGAATTTTACAACCATTATAAATTTTAATTATTATTAGGGTAATAAAGCTAAAAATTTATGTTATTTTTATGTGGTTAATTGGATTAGGTTTTAGAGATTAATGTATTATTTCACCATATTATGTTTTGTTAATATTGTATATCCATTTCTAACCATTTTGGGATGATTCTAACTAGAGATAGAATGATTAACTTATCATTAAATAATAGATATTAGGATCCATTAGTGATTCATGAAAAAAAAAGTTATTCGTAATTTCATATAGTTAGTGAAAAGGATTAAATTGTTCGAAGCACAACAAACTATTGAAAATTCTCATTAGATATAATGGAATGTTTTGACCTAGGTATTTCAGTCCCTTTGAAATTATTGATCATATCAGGATGGTAGCCTATTGATTGGAACTTCCACCAATCCTTTCTCAAGATCATGGAATTCTTCAAGTTTCTGACTTGAGGAAGTACATACTAAATCCAATTGAAGTACTTATCTTAGTGGTCTTACTGGTAGTGCATGATCATTAAAATATTAAACAATGGGTGGGTATTTTTTACCATAGAGAGAGGGTTTTATGAATGAGTAACACTAAAATAGTCAATGTTTTGGTATGAGACCACCTTGATTAATAAGATACATGTGATATTTATAACATAATGAGGTAGATGTATCATTTTCTTTGGTACCAAAGTGAAGAACATCGAGGGTGGAATTTATTTTAGGGGGATAGAAAGTAACCACCACATATTTTTTAATTTACATATTAAAATATATATTATATTTTTTTGTATTTGTTTCATGAAACAACTATTTTATCTTTTATTACCTTAATAATATATTTTTCATTATATTACATGAAACACTAAGTGTATATTGCATTACATGCTACACGGAGTTTGAACAAAACATGACATAGTATTAAAATATTATTATTTATTATGATAAGTATCTCTTATCCGATTAAATGGTTTTTATAAAAAAGGATTAACAATATTCTTAAAATATATTGTTTACACCAGTATATATAATGAATTATGTAGTGGCCAATTTACTATAAATTAAAGTAAAAAGAATTTTAAAATATAAGAAATATTTTTCCGAATTTTTTTTATTCTCACAAATAAAATTTTCCTCTATAAATTCTAATAATACATTTTGTTAAATTATATTAATGAAATTAATAAATTTTATATTCAATATTTATTTTAAAATTTATGTTATTTTTTATATACAATAGATCTGAATAAAACAAATTTTATGGTTAAAACTATATTTTATAAAAAGAATTTTTGTTGCTTTATTGAACCATATAAGAATTTTTTTTACACTTTTAAAATATTAATGGAATAAAATTTAATTTATTTATTAAATATTCATTTAATAAGGATTATGTAATGAAGGTTTAATAATTTTTTGAGTAGTAATGTTTTTGAAGAATAGTCCAAATACTATTCATTATTAAGAATTTTGATTTCTTTTAAAGAATTTGAAAAAATAAAAAACATTTTAATATTGTTTTAAATGTAATATTAGTCAAATAATATATGTATAAATTTAATTCAGGTATTTTTAATCAATTTATTATTTAGTTTTTCATAAAAAACATTATAAACTTGTGAACATTTTCATATTGGAAAACAACATTCTCAATGCATCTGTAGGATTAATTTAAAATTATAAAATTCAACTATTTTGACAAAAATTTTAAAAAATGGATTCAATATTTTTAATCAGAATATATATTATAATATAATAAGGTCAAATTAATTATTTACTATTGTGAATTGTTAAAATAGTAAAAATAATATACCATAGTTATAGAGAAAATCAGTTTACCAAGGGATATCCTAACAGAATAAGCTGTTAAATGTCCATGAATATCTCAAAAAAATATCACTATGGTATATTATTTTAACTATTAATATTGTCACTCAAACTATTCTTTTTTGTTTTATTTAGTGGAGATAACCCAAAGGAAATAGATTAACATTAACTGTGATAGAAAATAAGTTTATTTGAATATAAAATTTGATGATGATTATAGTGAATGATTTTATGATTATTACAAATCATTTATAATGATATTTTACCAATGAATTTCTCCATAACCCATTTTTGGGATCATAAAATATGTGAAGGAAATATTTCATTGAGAATTTGATTCATGGAGACCATGGAATAATTATGATTATATTTTCTATATGTCTGTAATTTGAGAAGAAGAATGCAAAATTATATCATAAAGGAATTGGAAGATGTTTTATGTGTGTAAAAAATAGACACAACACATTTCATTATAAAATAAAAAATGAACATTTTGGTTAACCCAATGGATGCATATAATGGTATACCTAATATTTCATTAATAGGTGAATGTTACAAAAGTGGAATGTATGGGAATTATGAAAATCTATATCCTATATGGAATGATCATGAAGATAATCAAAACTTATTCAGGAGTAATGGATATATTTCTAATGATGAAGATATTTAAAATGACAAATTAAAAGAAAAAAAATTATGGATTAAGATGATGAATCACAGTTAATGGTGTATGAGTAAATTTGAATTATTGTTGTGTTCTTGTTTTGGGATTCGATTAATAATATTTTTATCATTTCAATTTGGGTTATTATAATATTAAAACAAAAATTTCTTTTTATATAGTATTTTTTTACTAAGGAGATTCAAAAATATTTTAAAAGTTAATAATTTCCTATAAGTGTGATTAACTAGCAAGGTTGTATTTTCTTTAAGGGGAGATAATTCTCTATATGTTTAGTATGTTGATATAATCATGATTTATTTTTTCAAATAGTTGATTCTAATGGATAAATCATACTTGATGGAATTGATGACACCAAATCTGATTAATGATTTGCTGAAGAAGTGACATATGTTATCATTGATGGAGATTACATCATTTTTGGATTTATGAAATATATTCACTAATTTATTTATTTTAGGGAATGAGAATGTTTCTATTATTCCATTATGTTATTATAGTAATTATAGTTATAAATATGTTCTTAAAATATTTATGACCAATGTATTCACATATTTGGTATGTGATAATTTTGAGATACCATTAGATATTTCGGGGATGATTGTTAAGTTGATTTTTGGATGATTACATCCTTTATAAATTTTAATTAATATAATTGTAAAAAACCTAAAAATTTATGTAATTTTTTTTGTTTTTCATTGTATTTGGATTTAGATATTAATGCACTATTTCACCATATTATGGTTTGTTAATATTGGATAACCAGTACTAACCAATTTGGGATGATTATAACTAGAGATAGAATGGTTAAATTATAATTAAATTAAAGATATTATGATCCATTAGTGATTCAAGAATAAAAAAGTAACTCATAATTTCGTTGAGTAAGTGAAAAGAAGTAAATCGATCGAATCACAACCAACTATTGAAAATTCTCATTAGATATAATTGAATGTTTTGACCTAGGTATTTCAGTCCCTTTGAAATTCTTGATCATATCAGGATGGTAGCCTATTGAATGGAACTTCCACCAATCCTTTCTCTAGATCATGGAATTATTCATGTTTCTCACATGAGTAAGTTTATACCAAATCCAATTGGAGTACTTAACTTAGTAGTTGTTTTGGTAGTGCATGATTATTAAAATATTGAACAATGGGTGGGTATTTTATTACCATAGAGAGATTGATTTATGAATGAGTAACACTAACACATTCAATGTTTCGGTCTGATACCTCCTTACTTAAGAAGCAACATGTGATATTTATTACACAACCAGGTAGAAGTATCATTATTTTTTTGTACCAATGTGAAGAACATCGCGGGTGGAATTCATTTTAGGGGGATAGAAAGTAACCACCATAGATTTTGTAAATTAAATATTAAAATATATATTATATTTCTTTAGTATTAGTTTCCTGAAACACGTAATTTATCTTTTATTACATTAAAAATATAGTTTTCATTACATTACATGAAACAGTAAGTGTATATTGCATTACATGATACAATGAGATTGAACAAAATATGACATAGTATTAAAATATTATTATTTATTATGATAATTGTCTCCTAGACGATTGAATGGTTATTATAAAAAAGGATTAAAAATATTCTTACAATATATTTTTTACACCTGTATATATAATGAATTATGTATTGGCCATTTTACTATAAATTAATGTAAAAATAATTTTAAAATACAAGAAATCATTTTTTGAATTTTTTTTCTCAAAAATAAAATTTTCTTCTATAAATTCTAAAAATAAATTTTGTTAAATTATATTAATGAAAATTATATATTTTATATTAAATATTTTTAATTAAAAATTTATCTTATTTTATATATACAACAGATATGAATAAAAAAAATTTATTCTTAAAACTGTATTTTATAAAAAGAGGTTTTGTTGCTTTTTTGAATCATATTTAATATTTTTTACAATCATAAAAATATTAATTGAAAAATTTTAATTAATTGATTAAATATTAATTTAATAGTGATTATGTTAAGAAGGTTTAATAATTTTTTGATTAGTTATGTTTTTTGAAGAATAGTCAAAACACTACTTATTATTAATAATTTTTATTTCTTTTTAAGAATTTGAAAAAATAAAAAACATTTTAATTTTGTTTTAAATGTAATGTTAGTAAAATAATATATGTATAAATCTAATTCAGTTATTTTTTATCAATTTATTGTTTAGTTTTTCTTTAAAAACTTTACAAGCTTGTGAATATTTTTATATTGGAAAACAACTTTTTCAATGCCTCTATAAGATTAATTTTAAATTATATATTTCCACTAATATGACCTAATTTTTAAAAAATGGATTCAATATTTTGAATCATAATATATATTATTATATAATAAGGTCAAATTAGTTATTTACTATTGTGAATTGTTAAAATAGTAAAAATAATAAACCATAGTTATAGAGAAAAATAGTTTACCAAGGGATATTCTAATAAGATATGGTGTTAAATATCCTAGAATATATCTAAAAATATATCTATGGTATATTATTTTTACTATTAATATTTTTACTCAAACTATTCCTTTTTGTTTTAGTTTGTGGAGAGAACACAAAGGAAATATATTAGAATTAACTATGATAAAAACTATTTTTATTTGAATTTAAAATTTGATGATGCTTATAGTGAATGATTTTATGATTATTACTAATTATTTATAATGATATTTTTCCTACAACATTATCTATATCCTAAAATTAGAATCATAAATTATGTGAAGGAAATATTTCATTGAGCATTTGATTCATGGAGACCGAGGAATAATGATAATTATATTTTCTTTATGTCTGGAATTTGAGAAGAAGAACCCAAGATTCTATCATAAAGGAATTGGAAGATGATTTATGTGTGTAAAAAATAGACACAACACATGTCATTTTAATGGAAAAATTAAAATTTTGGTTATCCCAATGGATGAGTATAATGACATCCCTAATATTTCATTAAAGGGTGAATATTTCAAAAGTGGAAATTATGGGAATTATGAAAATATATATCCTATATGGAATGATCATAAAGATAATAAAAAATTATTTAGGAGTAATGGAAATATTTCTACTGTTGAAGAGATTAAAAATGAAAAATTAAAGGGAAAAAATTATAGAATAAGATGATCAATCACAGTTAATGATGTTTTAGTAAATTTGAATGATTGAAGTGTTTTAGTTTTAGTATTCAATTAATAATATTTTTATCATTTTAATTTGGGTTATTAAAACATTGAAACATAAATTTATTTTTCCATAGTATTTTTTTAGTAAGGAGATTCAAGAATATTTTAAAAGGTACTGATTCTTATAAGTGTGATTAATTGGATAGGTGGTATTTTTATTAAGGGGATATAATTATTTATATGTTTAGCATGTTGACATAATAGTGTTATATTTATTCAAATAGATGATTCTAACGGATAAATTATATTGAATAATATTGATGACCCCAATACTGATTAATGATTGGTAGAATAAGTTGAATATGTTATCATTGATGGAGATTGCATCATTTTTGGATTTATGCAATATATTCAGTAATTTTTTTATTTTAGGGAATGAGAATGTTTCTATGTTTCCATTAAGTTATTATAGTAATTATAGTTATAAATATGTTCTTAAAAATTTATGAAAAATGAATTCACATATTTGGTATGTGATAATTTTGAGCTACCATTAGATATTTGGGGGATGGTTGTTAGGTTTATTTTTGGAATTTTACAACCATTAAAAATATTAATTATTATAAGGGAAATAAAGCTAACAATTTATGTAATTTTTTATGTTGTTCATTGTATTAGGTTTTAGATATTGTTATATTATTTCACCATATTGTGGTTTGTTAATATTGGATAACAAGTACTAACCATTTTGGGATGATTATAACTAGAGATTGAATGATTAACTTATCATTAAATTATAGATATTATGATCCACTAGTGATTCAAGAATAAAAGATATATTCATAATTTCATAGAGTATTTTAAAATTATGAAATTGATCTAAGCTCAAGAAACTATTGAAAATTCTCATTAGATATAATACAATGTTTAGACCTAGGTATTTCAGTCCCTTTTAAATTTTGGATCATATCCAGATAGTATCCTATTGATTGGAACTTCCACCAATCCATTCTCAAGATCATGGAATTATTCATGTTTCTCACTTGAGGAAGGACATACCAAATCAAATTGAAGTACTTAACATAGTGGTCGTACAGGTAGTGCATGATCATTAAAATATTGAACATTGAGTGGGTATCTTTTACCATAGAGAGATTGTTTTATGAATGAGTAACACAAACATATTGATGTTTTAGACTGAGAACACCTTCTTTAAGAAGCTACATGTGATATTTATAACATAACAAGGTAGATGTATCAATATTTTTTGGAACCAAAGGGAAGAACATCGAGGGTGGAATTCATTTTAGGGGGATAGAAAGTAACCACCACATATTTTGTAAGTTACATATTAATATATATATTATATTTTTTAGTATTTGTTTCATGAAACACCTATTTTATATTTTATTAAATTAAAAATATAGTTTTAATTACATTACATGAAACACTAAGTGTATATTTCATTACATGCTACATTGAGTTTGAACAAAACATGAAATAGTATTAAAATACTATTATTTATTATGATAACTGTCTCCTAGACGATTTGAATGGTTTTTATAAAAAAGTATTACCAATATTAATGAAATATATTGTTTACACCTATATATATAATAAATTATGTAGTGGAAAATTTACTATAAATTAAAGTTAAAATAATTTTAAAATACAAGAAATCTTTTAACTATTTTTTTTAATTCTCACAAATAAAATTTTCCTCTATAAATTCTAATAATACATTTTGTTAAATTATATTAATGAAATTTATATATTTTATATTCAATATTTCTTTTAAAATTTTTCTTATTTTTTATATATAATAGATATGAATAAAAAAAATTATGATTAAAAATATATATTATAAAAAGAAGTTTTGTTGCTTTATTGAATCATTTTTTAAAATATTTTTACACTTTTATAAATGTTAATGGAAAAAAATTAACTAATTGTTTAAATATTCATTTAATAACGATTATTTAATGAAGGTTTAATAATTTTTTGTGTAGTTGTGTTTTTTGCATAATAGTCATAATACTATTCATTATTAAGAATATTGATTACTTTTAACAAATTTGAAAGAATGAAAAACATTTTAATATTTTTTTAAATGTAATATTAGTCAAATAATATATGTATAAATCTAATTCCGGTAATTTTAATATATTTATTGTTTAGTATTTCTTTTAAAACATTACAAGCTTTTGAATATTTTCATATTGGAAAACAACATTCTCAATGCCTCTATTGAATTAATTTTAAATTATAAATTTCTTATAATGTGACTAAAATTTTAAAAAATTTATTCAATATTTTGAATCGGAATATATATTATTATATAATAAGGTAAAATTATTTATTTACTATAGTGAATCGTTAAAATAGTAAAAATAATATACAATTTTTATAGAGAAAATCAGTTTACCAAGGGATATCCTAATTGGATAAGGTTTTAAATGTCCTAGAACATATCCAAAACATATTATTTGGCCATATTTAAAACATATAGCATATTAATTTCTTTAATGAGGTATTTTTTATCTCTGGGGAATGTAAAAAATTTGGGAACACCATTTTATTTACAAATATTTCACATGTGCCGCTAAAACCACTTTAAAAAGTCCCTCATTATCTTCTCCAATTCAAAAGTAAGAAATTATTTTTCTGGAAAATACATATCCAAATATTTTACATAACATAATCATCTCATCCTATAATACATACTTTTTTGAGAAATCAAACATAAAAATCCATTTAGTGAAATCTAAAAAATGTTGTCAGATAAAGAGGTAATGTCTCTATCAGAGCATTTTATATTATTTTCCCTCCATCTCATTAAATTTTAATTTAAAATCTAGGATATTTTACCAAATTATATTCAATATATTGATATTTTAACATTTTAATATAATAACCATAATCCATCAAATATTTCTAGAAATGGTTTACAAAAACATCATTTGTGTGTAGAGTGAACTACCACCTCACGAACCAATGATAATAAATTTTCATAACCACCTATCACATATGGATATAATAATGTATTTATAGTTTTTACGCGATACTCATGATTTTATTATGCTTCTGTAATAATGATTCAACATATTACATCTTCCTTTCCATTTCTTGGGAATACGAAACCGACGTTCTTATGTTTAGCAGACTATGGCCTCAAGAAGCAATGTCATTTTTTATTCACACATGAGTTACATGGATGTTAATAAGATAATTATTAAATAAAAACGTGTTATATTTATTAGATAAAAATAATTATTGATTCATAATATATTATTGTTTCATTTTTTCATTTATGTCATCGAGTAATGGGAAACTATTTTCGTGATTTCGTATGGCCTATCATCTAAATAAATGATGTATTTCATTTTCTATCAATAATTTATATGGATTAATAAAAATAAATATTTAATGAATATATATATAATATTAATATCATGGTTAAAATTCTAGATAATATGGAACCATGATCATTTTAGAGTATTGAGCATAATAATCCAAAATATATATGAAAAACAATGCACTTATTACCGGAAACAACACTTCAACATGAAAATGTTAATAACCAGTTAATAAAATGTCTTAAGTAAATAATATTTGGAATGGTATGTATAGTTATTCTTCAATAATAAATATTTATTGAACTTATATATATTATACATGAGTTTCATTCTTGAATGAATGAAGTCGACACTTATGGAAATAAATTTTTTTCCGGCTTTTTACGTCTATGACACCCAATCTACATTAACATCCTATTTATTTTTTGTGTTATACATACTTCAAATGATTTTATTTGATGATATAATTATACTAAAAATTATTAGGATTTATATATGCATTTACGAAAATCTCTTTTATGGTGTATATGGATAATATTTTACTATGTGGTAACATATTTATAGTCTCTCTTTTATTTATGGGAGACATATGAAAATTCACCACCAATTTCTTGTGTGTGCTCTATATACTACCACATTGACATGTTATATAATGAATATAATTTTTTTAATGACATTAAATTAATTATTTGATGTTTTTATTTATTGGGTATTATTATTCAAAAGATACCAAAGAGGTAAATGATTGATGATATAATCTCATTTTTTATCAGGAATGTTTATTATAATTTTTTTATGATGATACCATATGATTTGTCTCTAAAAAATTATGTGCTATTATTCTCCTCTAGTTATATCATTTCAATACATGTCTTCCCTTATTTTTATCCTCTATTTAATTTCTCTAGATTCAATAATAATATTGTTAATGTGACCTAGCATTATATTTCACTCTAGTCAGAAACCCCATTTTTATTTTATATTCATATTTTCCAAAAAAATAACAATAACTTTTAAAAATTATATAGAGGGTTTAATTTATAATATTTTCCCCTCATTTTAATTTTAAAATTTGTTTTGAGAGGAATTATATGGTTGTTTTCAAAATAAAAATTCTTGTTTTTCATTTAACAAAAATGTGAAAGGAATCATTATTTTCATAAGATATTTCACAAAAACAAGACCACAAATTTATTTTTATGATTCCATTATTAGTATCAATGATTAAATTCATTAAAAAGGATTTTTAAATTGTTTTATGTTTTTCTTGTTTTATTTAGTAATATTTATATTATTTTTATTGTCCTTATGAAATATTTTAATGGATTTTTATGCTTCATTTATTTGTTTAAATTTTATTTTCAAAAAATGTATTTTAAAATTGTTTTATATTAAACAAAATTCATAGTGGAAATGATACATTCCTTAAGAAAATTTTCCAGGTGATTTTTCAAAATCTTGTTTCATTAATGATAAAATCCTTTCATCTTATATATGATTTACTCAGGATAATATTAAATGATAAAATCATTATTCATTCCCTGAATGGTTAATTATTATGTTGATGAAATCTTTATTAAACACACATATTCTTCATCAGTTATATAATGGTCAATTTATGATTTTTTTTTTCAAACCAGTTACCATTACATGGGATATGATGTGATGATATAATGAATGTTTTATGATATAGTGTCCCACTACATGTATGGTTTTTATTATGATTTGAGGGGGACCTATATATCCCATTGATTCATTCTGAAACTCTCTGTATCTCACTAAAAATAATGGAAGAAAAGTGGATGTTATTGATACACTGTGGGAAACGAGTTCATTTTTATCATCTTTGGGAAATATGTGTGTCCTAATCCATAATGGTTAATATTTAATGAGCCCTTATCCACTCTGTTGATAGTCTTGGAAGTTAACTAGGAAACATGAATTGGTTTTCCATATTTTTGATCGTCACACCATTTTATTAGATCATATTATTCTTCATGATATATTTTTGATGATTTATGAATCTTATGGGACTTGTTTTATGAAATAATAATGTTTTATTCCATTAATCATAATTATTATCAATGTAAGGTTGGGTACGAATTTCATAAGTTATTTTAATGACCATTAACCCATATTATAATCGTATGATCTCATATGATCATTGATTGTCATCTCTTAATTTTACCCTTATAGAGCATCTAAGCTCACCCTTTCTTATGTTTCCTTCCCCATGTTATGAAGAATGGTATTATGTTTGATAATTCTATTAATGAATATTGTTTTGGAGGATATACTAAAAGATTACATAGCTCACATATGGATTAATGTTTTATGTTTTCATGTAATAAAATACACTAGACCTATACGATTCTGGTGTGGATCATTATGTAAATTAATGAATATTTATCTTTCTGGATGTGATATTTATATATGATAAATTTGGTTGGTTACAGTGGGACCAAATTAATATGAACTTAATGGTTGGTGTAAGGTAATCCATATTGTATATAGTACAACAGTGGATGTTCGGTTTTGGTGACTCTTTTTCCCAGTTGATATGTGTATATTGTCATGGAAACTATTCTCAGTACGTGGTTCCATGATAAATTTAAATGATTTCTACATTGGAAATATGGTATGGTCGTTTTTCCAATTGTACTTGTCAAATTAATTGATATAATGATTTTGGGACTTGTGTTGATAGTTTAGTTGTGAGTTAATGATAAGGGTATTCATATGATTAGTCGTAGTTAAACATCGTTCTTGATGGATGAGTTATTGATTAAATGATACAAGTTGTTTGAAATTAATGAAAGTATAGTTTTTTAGTTTCTCAAGATGAAATCAGGGGTGATTTTGAAAAAATTAGCATCTTGTGGATGAAAAGGGATATGATGGAGAGGTTGAAATGAACATTTTTTTTAGAAGGATAATTTTACAATGATAAATTTCATTCTTTCACGTTCCTATAAGTTGTAAAATATTAATTTTTTCTGAGTAGGTGACCTTATATAATTTATCTAACTACTCCAATGATAATTGAATAGGGTTATTACCCTAGAAATAGTTTTTATTGGCATTCCAAACTATTATAATTATTAAGGAATAATAAATATTTAAGATATATTATATAAATTAATAAATTATTCACATTTTTTCGTTCAGCTATATCAAATGAATGAATTATTGGATTGATTTTTTTCATCTAAAATTAACTCTAAAATAAGGGGTTATTCTAGGCATGAGAGAAACTCATCTCGATATCTGGGCTGGGACAATACCACCTTTTCATTTTCATTTATTTTCTTCCTTTTCAATTTTACATCTTCTATTATCTTTTATCATATGGTATCTTTTGTATTACCCTTGTAGGATTCCTTCAGCAAGACCAAGAAAATATATGGAGTGGGAGATATAAATTTCATGATATATAGAGGAAAAGTGATACCACCACAGAGCATGGGATTAGTTGGATCATTATGCCACATTTTCTGATTGAAGAAACAAGTGATGCTTTGACGAATTCCACCTAAAGGTTGGAACTTTTTATATTTGTGTGTTAGATAACAATATATTAACAACTATATAGTTTTAAGAACCTATTATCACAATATAGGAAACCCTTGATTGTTTTTATATTGTTTTGATGGATAAAATGAGGTTTCGGGTGAATTTGATGGGTTTCCCATTCATAAATCCTAATCACACCATGTGTAGTCTTAGAAAAAAAGTCATATTTTATACAAATTTTTGGAAGATGAAATTTTAATAAGTAGACATCATGTATTTTTCATACACATCATGCATTGGAACTCAATCGTGTAGCTGAGTACATGTTAATACAACCCATGTTAGTGAACATGGCTGTGTTGAGTACATGGACATACCTTTTGTGAGCCACATGATATTTGGAATTACAGTAAAAGGATACATATTGGAAGTCCTTGTGATGTAAATGGGAAGGTTCCCCATGTAGGTTACATGCTATGAATCTGACTTACAGGACATGTACATGGATTTCACATTCTATGCCCTACTAAATTAAATTCTAATGTGGGGTATTGAGTGTACACAACATGTACGATACTATACACATCGTGTACTCCTCCCATTCTACAACTTTTGGGGTTATATTCACATTTATACCTAAAATTTAGACTTATACACATAAATAATTCATTTCCATTGTTATTCTATGTAGATGACTGTGTTACTACCATTAATGTGATTTGAGGAATCCTTTGAGGCATTTGGGATTTTTACAAAATAAAGAGGGTCTCACTTTGGTAATCGAATTTAGCAACCTTCAATCAGTGATACCTTTCATAGAAGTCCGGCCATGAAATATATCTCTAGACTAGTAATAAGATATGATACTATTTAATCCCACTATAAATCTTATATTTTGACATTGAGGATCTTATGTTGGATGTTGCTATTTTACTATTTTCCACTAAGGGCCCATTGTGGTATGTCTTTGCATATATGTTGATCTATGGAATCCCATATCAGATCAATCTATATTTTTACACCTTTCAAGCATCCCATGTAAGATTCTTATACAAATGTAGACCATTCTGAGGATAGCACATAGGACACATATTCTTATATTTGACAAAGATGATCTCATGTAGTATACATATGTTAACATACTTCCTCTGGGGAACCTATGTTTGTTTTATTTTGTTTATTACCATTTTTTTAGGATCCCATAAGTTAAAAAATTTCATTTATATGTATATATATATACTACGATGATCCCAGGTATGATTCTTCTCCATTTTCAATATATGAGGAACCAAGTGGGTACCACAATATTGGACCAAACATGATCTATTAAATTAGGTATGGGTAGTATTTGAACCGTGTGCCACCTGAGATCCCATAAAAAAGTTATCTCAATAAGAAATGGAATTAGTGTCATGATTTAAAATTCTGTTACCCTCATTATTTTTTATGCATTAACTAATTTATTTCATATGGGGTGATTATTATCATTGGTGCTTCTTCGGATTTTTTCGATGAGCCTAACATGGTGTTACATAGATTACTGATAAAAATTGTTACTTACCTAGATATAGATTATTATACTATTATAATTTATGGTTATTTATTATATATTTCAATATTTACTACCTAGTATATAGATTATGATATATACATGGGGTGGATTATAAGCTTCCCAATCGATTACATGATCACGGTATTAGACATTGTTCTACACATTGTTAATGAACAAGGGGATAATCATTCTCTCATAAACTATGGGGATTATTTTGATCTCCCAATAAATTATGGAACTATGGTGTTTGACATGGATATACTCACCATTTATTTGACATACATTTTAGGAGAATTATGTTCTCATGAGTGACACCTCGGATTATCCTTAGGGTTGGGTGTAATCACCATAATTAAACATGCTATAGTTGACTAAGAGTGGTTTGTTGAACCATTATATTAATTGATACAGTGGATGTTTGTGGATCTGGAGAGAGTTCTATATAAATCCCATAAGGTTCAACCCATTTGGAAATATTCTATTCCTGATGTACTGATTAATATGGACAAGGACCTAGGTTCTAACATCATACTGGATATACATGGATTTGGTGTTATGACATGAAACTCAGTGATCATTTATAGGATATCAATTTGTTACCATGAATCCATTATTATTGTGATTGGATGCGAGTATAGGTGAACCTAGGTTTAGTACATATAACCCCTTATAGTGACATATGTTGCTCATTAACGATTTCGATGTTGGCTGAAGAATGTATTATCAAGTGGAATTACAGATCTAGGGATCAACATTATTATACTCACCAAGAGTGGTATGGTATCCAGCATATGGAATTTTTCATAGGATGTCCATAAAATTTTGAAAACTAACCTGACATCCACTACTATTGATTATTTTATTTCTATCCATAATCATATATATTGGAATCTATATACATATGTAAATATGAATTTATGATTGAATATTTTTCTAATGATTTGGATTATAAACATAGGGATCGTATGAGGATTTGATATATATATATATTTTATTCATCATTTTCAATTGTGTCTCCAATATTTTTGTGATATTTCATGAACATGAACTTATGAAAGAATAATTTTAGGATTATTATTGATGTGGACTATTAAGATTAATTTTCACCCCTATACATGAAAATCGGTGTGCGTGCATGCCTAATTTTTTTTGTAATGTTTATTATAGATAAATTATGGATAGGTTTAATGCTATAGTATGCATGATCTGGTAGTTACACTCATGGGGGTTGTATTAATGAGGCTAGAGTAGATTAGCAGTGTCTTAGATATTGTGTATGTGGTTAGGATCAAGGCTAATTAGTGATCCTTACATCTTTATTTAATTTTTCTTTATGTACTGTTACATCTACAGTAATCCTAGTTGGTGACCAATTTTGTATGTATGGATGGAATATTTAGGATTTTATATAATTTTATTTATTATTTCAAAATTTTTGAGTTTCAGTTTTTTTACTTATTTAATCTCATTATTAATTCAACTTTTTATTCTTTCACTGAGGATGTGTGTCATCCCTACACATAATAGTTACACACATTCCCATTACTTCCAACTCATACATTCAACAATAATTCTTCTTCCATAACATTTATCTGTGATGCTAGATCCTTGTCTGAAAATAGATAATGGGATGTTTGTATATCCTTGCATGTATTCTTATTTTGATGGCATCACCTAGTCTGGGTCTCCCTCATATATTTTGTTCATGAACATGAATATAATTCCTGGTACAAACATGAGGTGGATTTTTATTAAATTCTCTTCTTTTTTCTCAATATCTCAACTAACATTGGTTAAGGTTTATCGTAATGTTGGGTATGTCAAGGAATTTCCTGACATTTGGTATGTTGGTATTTGTAATGTTTTACACTTATAAAGTCATTTGAATATCATGTGAGGAATTATATGAATATAATATATGGAATCTTATGTCATCCATGTGGATGTTGATGCCAGGGGTATAAGTCTTCAGATGGTTTTTACCACTTGAATCCTAGGATTATTGTATGGGGTAGATATTCAGGGTTGGTTCGAGGTTTAATCAATTGAATTGATAGTTTGTTAATATTTTAAATGTTTTTTGGACCGCTCCATTAGTCTAAATTATTTTGGTGATAGTTGGGAAACATATTTAATGTCGTGGAGAGATAGTTGGTTGGTCAACTGAATTTCCAAGGGGGGAGAATTTCACACATGGGGGTTTGGTTATGTATGTCTTGAGGGGGGTGGATTTCGCACTAGGGATTTAGTAGAGTGTCTTCCCAGGGGAGATGGTTTCTTACTCCAGATTTAGTGGAGTCAGTTCACAACAGTAAGACATCACATGTGGGTTTTGGTGGAGTGTGACTCTCTGTAAGAAGATGTGATATTTGGATTTCTTGGAGTGTGTATATAGGGGGATAATTTTATACTTCATGGGAAGATGGAGGTGTTTAGTAATTTGGATTAAACATCATGGAGGTAACCCATGTGAGTTAGTATGTTGGGATTAAACATCATGGAGGATTCCAATGTACCTAGTTAAGAAGCAGTGATCAAAACCCTTGTTGTTTGATACTGCAGTGATATAGTATGATAGGTCTAGTCCATGATGTTTAACATCATGGATTAGATAAAATAATGTCATGAAATTATCATCAATGAAGGATAGTGCATGACGTACACATATGGTCTAACCGGAATATGTTTTTTATCCTATGAATGGGTAGAACGTGGTATTCCATGATGATTTTTGATTGGGAATTCATGGTTCATCACATTGTGTAATGCTACACTTTAAAGCCATGTTTTGTGGTATTTTTTGTTCATTATAACAACATGTGACTTGTATGTAAATCTAGTCATTTTTACTTCATATTGTTATGATGTATACGATTCTTAAACCCTAAGGGGGATGTTAAGAAGATAGGAAGATAAAAACCATACTAACATAGGTAACCTATTTCTTTCTCTAATAATTCCATCAAAGATTACATGTCATATACTCATGCAACTCAGGGATGTTGATTTCTTAAACACTCCCTTGAAGGAGTGGAAATATAGCAGTGTGGGGATAAGGTTCTATTCTTTGGATAAAAATTAATTAGGGAGCCTATGATTATGATAAAAATGATAGACAATGAATCATCAGGAAAATGAAGAAAAGTGTCCAAACACATGGGTAGGTGAAACCTATAACAAATTTGTTTTTGGTACGATTGAACTTTTCCAGAATTTCTATAGAGGCCTTAGGAACTGAGAATTTGAAAATGGGTATTGGTAGAAAGAAGGTTGTATGAATAAGCTTAGATGATTCAGTTTAATAAAGTGGGTGATTATTGAATGTTTATATCATTGAAAAGGAAAAGTATTTTTCAATGGACAAGGGTATCATGAATTAATTATTTCATTATAAAAAGGTGAACCTACTAATGAATTAATCCTTGGTTCCCATGGGGTTTGTTTTCTAAAGTATAATTATCTTGAAAAACCCCAAAATCCAAAAGGTGTTTCTTCTTATGTGATGTCCACAGACCTTCGCGAATGGAATCTCCACAAAGTTTGATTCTTTAAAAAATCACACGGGAGGTAGTTTTTTGATAGAAGGATAACATTATCAACCCTTCACCAATCTTTCTCACGAAGAACCTATCTTTCTAAAATTCTGACCTTTATTTGGAAGACAAATGGTCACATCCCATTAAATATCATAAATTTTGGGGTATTAATAGGACTGGAAATGGAAATGGAATTGGTTTCAAAAAATATGGATTCTTATGTTGAATTATATGTGGTTTATAAAATGAACATCCTCAGTAATATAGTGTTATGATCGGTGATTTTTCCCGCCGCAGAATTGTATGGATGGGGAGTTACAAGAACTGGGGTTCCACAAACTGATGTTACACTATGGAAAGGATTCTACCTAAAATCTATGGGGTCATGATGATTCAAAAAAATTGTGTTTTTTGGTGAATTTGGTGACTTTCATGAACCATACCCTTATGTGGGGTTTTGGAATTTTTATCTCGACTTTGTTTTGAAATGGATCTGCCTTCCTCAATCTCTCATATTACTAAAATATTTTTACATCCACAAATCCCATGCACTATCAATTGGATTTTTAATGGCATATGAGGTTATATTATAATGGGAAACCAATTAAATTGTTATATTTTCTTTCCTTATATATGATTCTTTTAAAAACCGTTGGCCTATAAATAGAGTGGTGGTCCCTTGGGGGACTATGATCTTTTTTCAAACGATATTCTACTGCTCCCTTTTATGTTAAATAATGTCAATCATGATATTTTTAGGAATTTGAGCCTCCACAATCATGAAACTATACATCCTTTCAATCCACTATTACATGGAAATACTTTCACGCTCCATGAAACATTCATGAACATGATCTAAATGAACAAAACATCAAAAACCAGATCTAAAAACAGTCAATATATTGGATAAAATAGTCTAAGATTGTGTACATTTTTTGATGATTAGTGAAGGGATGTGTCCTTCAATATCATGATTGTAGGGAGCATACATATCATGTTGTATAATGCTGTATTCATGACATTACTAATGGAGTCTCATTAGGAATACCCATCATGAAAGAGGCTACCATAGCATTTTTTTTGTTTTAAGGGAAAATGTGTTAATTTTTATTGCAAATTTGGATGAGCTAACCTACATGTTTAGGATAAAACATGAATAGTAGAAGTGGAAAAGGGTTTTGAGAGTCAAAATTATCATTAAATACCGGTCTATAACAACAAACACCTAAATTAATCATCTAAATAAATTCAATGGGGAGTTGTTGTAGGAGAAATATACTCCCCCTCTGTATGAGACAATTATCATGGAAGGTTTGAGAAACTGTCTCATCAGATGGACAGAGGCCTAGGACCCATTACATGGTGGTAATTTCGTGCATTAATGGTCCTAAGTGTACTAGGAATTCTAGTCATTACATGAATTTTTGTTCTATCTAATGTTATTAAAGAATTATATGGTGGTGTGGACCATTATTCCACATCTACAATCATCAAGAACTTACGTGGGAGATAATAGGAATCTTTTCCCTATGGACCAATACTTTTCATCTGCACTATGGGGAGGTTGGTATCAGCTAGTAGGATCTCTATTATATTTCTTGATTCCTAATCTAAGGTTCCATGTATGATGATTTCCACACCATAGATGATTTTTGGTAGGACACTTTGTAGATTATAAGGATAGAAAGGGTTCTTATGAACTTATTGTAAGGGAGAACTAAACACAATACAAGGGTAAATGATATCCCCATCAAGTGGTACTTTAGACACTTCATTAATGAACACAATGTAAAGATACCAGGGAGCATACTATAATAACCTAAAGCATTATAGTGATGAAATTATGAATAATATTAATGTGTTATTGATGTGAGCTAGTGGATCTTATAGAGATATATCATGAAATACGAGGATCCTATATTCAAGCTAGAATGATTCATTCACATACTGATCTGTTGGAGAATTATCATAAGTTGGTAAACACATATGGGGATGTGACTGATAAATTTTATCATTGTAGAATTTATAGAAATGTGTGAATTAATAAACATAGTGGTGTTGATGATGGAATATATGTATGACTTTTTCCTCAAATCAGAGGATAGAAACCCCTCAACAGTGTTTCTAGTAATTCCCATTTTCTATATGGTTATTTTTCTACCCATAGGGGTTGATACAAGTATTTTAATATCATATACCGTGATAGTATAAAAATCTATCCATCAATCCTTATCATAAACATAAGTCATCCTCTCAACCAAAGATAAATTATTGTGGTAGTGAGGATCAAACTTGAATAAAACTCCAATCTCTACTCATTCTGACTTCTACTTAGGGAATTATTTGATAATAGCATGGGGTCCATCAATAATTGGCCATAACTCCTTCCACTATAAGGAGGGGTATTGGTGTCTAGAGTCATGTTCATGGTGATTTTTGAATTTTATGGCCAACATTTGTTCATGAGGTAATTATGATGTATCAAGTTCATTCACTGATGGTATATATAGGGGGTGATAATCAAATGAGAACAATTTTTTTGTATAGGGATATGGAACATGTTTTCACATGAAGATGGCATGGGATGAAACGAGTTACCATCACACACTATTTCTTATGGGTTCACCCATGATTATGCACTAAACTATGAGAGAATTCACATGGATGATATGATGAGAAAAATACTACTCAAACCAACAAGGAATAAGGTGACCCAAAACAATTGGGTAAAGGATTAGGGGTGTGTTGGGTAGTTTATGGAGGTAGGTTCGGTCTAGTGGGTGGTGTAGTATCTGTTAAGCCAACCATTCCTAGTCCTTCATAGGTGGATATTAAATGGGGGAAGTGAAAATGGGGCCAATGCTTCTTGATATAAAACCTCACGAATAATAAATACCTCATATAGTATTTCTATGGTATGTTTCCGTGGTCCATGAAACTGAATTCAATGACCAAATGTTCTCATTGATTTATTTTTTCATGAAATGTGGTATATTTGGAGGATATATTAATAGATCAACTCTCATCAACAAATTTTTTTGTCTCCACTCAATGGGAATATTCCCTACTATCCTAGGCCATCAGAGGAAATTATTTTAGGTTCCTTATTATGAGGCTATAAAATTCATCTCAATTCTTGGGGACATAATCTATTTTTATAGCACTTTGTGACTCCTGACCATCCAATTAAAAGTGATGTTGGAAATGTCTTCTTCATTAGTTTTCCTATTAGTACCATGGTTTATTGTGTGTATGAGGTTGTATGATTAAATGATTTGTGGACAAGGGAATTCTATAAGACTCTCCAGATTATGGGGGTCATTCTATAGGTTAGTTAAATCAGATAATAATGTATTTATTATTTATTTCCAATATTTTAGGATTTTTAAATAATTTATTTTTTATATATCTATGAATCATTGATAATGACATAGTTTTACTATTTTATTGATCCTCTGTAGGTGTATGAGGTATCCCCAACCCTTTAATGATTTATCATGATAACTATCTTAGATATCTAGGTCATAGAGTCCAACCACTAATGGAAGAAACACTTGCAACTGAAGGGATGACTACAAGGGGAACACCATCAATAGAGGGATTGGTCGTGTATCATTCTTGGATACTAATAAAGATGTAATAGTAATTTATTTCCTTTTCCATTTTAAAAATTTTCATATTTTCTTCCCCTCAATGTTCTTAAATGAATAAATAATAAAAACATGAAACATCAAACCATGTTTGGAGATCATATAGTAGTAGCTATACTCAGGTTTGGGGAATTGATGAAGAACAAGGATATGCATTTGATAAAGTCCAGGGAGGATTATGTGGTGGTTTGACCTACTATATATGTTTCATAGGAGGGATATATTGTAGATTATGTCTAAATGGTGGAGGTGAAATTTTTTGTAGTGGCCATATTGATTAGATAGGCTACAATTATCACCCCTACCTCAGAAGTATTATCGACGACATCTACTATTGATGAGCTATCAGTAAATGTGTTATATCTTGAAACATTTACATTGGTGGTCATAAATTTTTTTGTGGCCTAAAATTCCAATATTTTTCTAATAGATTTATCATGTGGTTCAGTTATAGGCGAAGGGTTAATAGAGAACTTGTGCCCCCTGGACCCTGGTCTCATCCCACCCAAGGAATTTATTGCAGATGAATTGAACACTGATGATCTAATAGTATTCCATCAATATGTCTCTTAAAATCTTTGTGACTTCAAGGATTATAGATCTTATTTTTTCATTGAGAACCAATTTATTCCACCCAAGGTGTTATGGAGTGTAAAATAATCCATCACTCAAACTACACTAAAATATCAGAAAAACTATGTGTGGTCTCTTCGCCATTGGATAGTCATACAGGGTATAGGAGGTTAAATTATATTGAACTCCAAGATCTATTTTGAAAACCTTTTCAATGATCTAGTGCATGTTGGGTGGTAATTATTTGACATCATCTGGCATAAAAAGAAGTATGTGGGCACTAATGCTCTCTTGGTGGCTGAAAGAGAGATTATTCACTAAGAAGTGTAGTAGGGAGATAATGTTGAATCAACATTGTTAAAGTTGATATAGTCATACAATTTTTAAATAAATTAATTATGTATTATTATAAGGTAGTTTAGGTGGATAATTTAGTGGATGATTTAAGGATGAAAATAATTATTTAATAATTAGGGATGAATAATTTCACCAAGTCGCAGAAGAGGAGGTGTCCGATATGGTGGAGTAATAGTGGACTCTAGAGGCTACATAAAAGTTGTTGGTTGAGATAGATATCTCAACATATATTGCTGAACATTAGTGAAGTTTATCTTCTCCATAAATGAATAATATTCCCTAACATGTAGATGATCTTCCAAAAGATTGGATGGTTTGTTTTAAATTCTACTTTCTCAATAAAATAATTTATTTTTTCTACATATATTATCATATGAACAATGAAACCAACAATGAGTCTCCTTTACCCGGGGATTCTCCATCAGTATATTAATAAAATGAAAATAAAATGTTGCTCATTTTTATGAGAGTAATAGACTAGTGCTGAAATAAAAGCTCTTATACTCATTTATGGACCACTTGGAGTTTCATGACTGAAATATATTTGGACAAATCAGAGAGATCATTGAAAAATTGACTTAATTTCACAATGTGATCTAGATCCAAAAATGTATAATTTTATGGGACACTAAATTTTTCCAAAATAAAGGTCGAGTTATAGAAGATCATACATCATGACTCCCTTGACGTGGAATGCGATGGGGTGGAATGGAGATGGAGGATTACAATTGACCATGTAATGAAAAATAGAAAACATTATAAATTTTTCAAGGATGTGAATGAAAAATTTAGGATCAATCATAAACAATGTTCTAAACATGGTTCCATTATCAAAATTTCATTAAAATGATTCATGAGTCTGTACGCAAGATGGTAGGTGAGCCATTATTCCTAGTAACTATTGTTGATTGGGTATGTTCATTTGTGTAAGCTAATGGGGATCCAAATCAAGTTAAATGTGAATATTGAGGTTTAATTATAGAAATTTATGAATGGATTTCAACACTATTAGAATTTTGACACCATGTATTGAGCACATTGGGTATCAGTTTTATTTTGAACAATTTTATGACAAATCTTCCAAGGGGATTATAATATCTTATGTCAAGGTGAGGTTGAGAAACATGAATGGCATGGTAGGCTACTATCATCGATTGGTATAAGGGTATTCATAAGAGAGGGAGTTTGATTCATTTTAGTTTCAAATAATAAAATGAGGGAGATGGAAAAACATATTAACACAAAATTGAGAAGAAAAGTTTATTCAGTTTAACATCATGTAGTGAGGAGGATGTACCATATAATTTATTGTTGTGTGGTCAGGATGTCCATAGCATAGTTTATAATCTTGTGTCCATGATTTGTGAACCAACATTAATAAAACCCAACCAGAAAAGGTGATGGGTGGATATAAGGGTAGCATAATTGGTGTAACGATCTTCATTTGGAGACGGGATAAAATACGATGGGTTTTGAACATTTAAAATTACTGAATTGGTCGTTTCTATAACCGAGGATCAGAATACAATTATGAGAATGGGATCACTACTAAGTGATGTTTTTGTACATTACAGAGTCACATTATGTTTCCCCAGGTCAATCGAGAATTTTTTAGAGTGTAAAACTTTGAAAAAAACATCATGTTTTGAAGTACAGTATAAGGCACACGGTTGGTGCATGGTCTACTAAATTGTACACCCCATAGTAGGTAATTTTTCAACCTATTTCTATTGGATAGAAGTTTTCTCATGGGTTGTGCCCAGTTATCCAAGCTGTGATACAACCCATACGAAGGGAGTTACTTAAAAAATGTGCACCACATTGTGTTCACATGTTTTTCCAAACCATACATATTAAACTATGTGGGAATGTCTTTTTTAAGAATTAAATTAATTTAAATATATTAAGAAATTAAAATTAAATCAACACATTACCCTCACACCCTCCTCTATGGATCGTGGTGCAACTCCCCCTTCTCTTCTATGGGTCGTGTGACTCCCCTACAATGAAGCCCTCTCTTATCATCCATCCGGACATTTTTCTTTCATTTCATCACACGATCTGTCACAATAAGCTTTCTCATCAATACATCATTCCTTTCATTGGCTTCCATTTGGCCTAAACATTACTTCACAGAGTTTGGATGAACCATTTGTCTCTTGGGATGACCTGATTTCTTTTTTTCCTATGAGGTTAGGCTGTGAGAATTGTCTCTCTGGACCTTTGGGTTCATGTTTTGGTAACTGCCACCAAAGGTGAGGTGTTTAGGGTGTTTTCGTTCCACCCTATTTGTTTCGAGGTATGTTTTTTATGTTTCTTCTTATTTTTAAACCGTTAAATTATGGTATTTTTTAAATTAAGGTTCATATTAATTTTATTGTAGGATGTTGGTCACTACATTGTGATTTAAAATCGCTCGGTCAATGGTGATACTCATATGTGTGCTTTACTGATTATATATATATATATATATTTCAGTTCCACCGTTATGTGTATAAATACCCATGGTAGTGATTACACACTTATGAGGCAATATATTCTAATGGTTTTATATGGAAATGAATATTTAGGTCAGTGGTGACTATTATATGCATATAAATATATATATATATAAGGATCCCCTTCATCATGATCATGGACATGAATGTGTGTTCATAGGGGCTTGGTGTCCTTGAATTTATGTGAAGTTTCATATGCTTAGTGGGTTAATATCATCTATTTGTTAAAAAGTGTCAAGTGCCTAAGTAGACGACTTGCTTCTACTTTTGAGGTAGCATCCCCTATTATGCCCACTATATTTAGTAATACAATAATTTTTTTTCTTATTACATATTACATAGAGTTAATTAATGAAATATTGTTTCCAGGTTTAAATAATTTCCATCACAATGTTAATGAAATGCATAAAATTCATGTTTGATTGTTAAAAATTATGTCATGTTTTTGTAATAAAACCCCTACAACAATGGTGCACTACCTTTAAGGGAAAAAAATATAGTGATAGACGATTATACATCCTGCCCTTTTTCTTTGTTTTTTTCTTTATACATGACTTTGAATTGATAAAGGACATTTTAGGTTTCTTGGAACCGATGTATTTCTTTTTTACAACTATTTACACACCATATATACATGGAAATTCTTATTACACTTGAACCCTTAATCCAATTTTTCATGTCTAGGAATATTGTGTGAG
This sequence comes from Viscum album, assembly GCA_963277665.1. Lineage (NCBI taxonomy): Eukaryota > Viridiplantae > Streptophyta > Magnoliopsida > Santalales > Viscaceae > Viscum > Viscum album. The sequence continues at coordinate 614,174,202 of OY728142.1, forward strand.
ATGACCTAGAATAGAAAAATTCCAATAAATTAAATTCCTAGATTAAATGGTTAGTACACAATAAATTTCACCCCTTATATAAAATGTCTTAAATTTAAAGTTTCACTAGGTATGGAAGAGTGTATTCCTACAGAAAAATGTGAGAAGTATTTTCCAAATGGAATGATTATAATTTTACCAATCTTATGTTGATGTTTTAATTGAAATACTATATAGGTGTTGCATTTAGTGTATATGTAATCATGTTTTCTTATATGTAAATGATATGGATATTTTTAAATGTGTATGAGGCAATTTCATATGCGTTTTCTTATAACTAAGGAATTTTGTTATAATGTATATGCATGGGTGGTTGGTTACCCCATGCCTATATTAAAAGTGTGAACATAATGATTCCACTAAATGAACTCTGTATTAAAGTGGCACAAATATACTATGGCCCTCTATCTCTCGGCATCAGCTTCTCCCCTGATCAGTCATGGGATCATGCATCATGATGGAAGGAAGAAAACTACATTGTCTGCTTCTTCTCTAAGCCTTATCTGAAATGTTTCCTCCCCTTTACAGATCGTGAATGGGTTCGGTTTGCTCTCTCAATTGGAAGTTGATTTGGGTCTTCATTTATCCCATCAACACTACAATGCACGTACTATAAGCTCTGCAAGAAAGAAACATGTGTTTTCATATTCAATGTTTTCAAGCCTTATGTCGCGGGGGACCAATTCACTACATTATCTCCACAATGATATCTTTTATCATATGGAATTCACTAGGCCCAGTGTCCCAGGAAAATTTGAACATCATCTCATCTAAACTTTTTCGTCGTAAAGCCTCACTTGTTTCTATTCTTGAACACAAACAACAGATGGTGAATATTCAGAAAATTTCATCCATGAATGGATTTTGAAACTACATGCATGGAGAGCCAGATAACTAGCACATCTAGGTATTCTAGAACTCTTATATTTTAGTTGAAAAAGTGGTTGTCTCGGATCAAAAACTTTCTATGAAGGTCAGTTCAGATACTTTTAGAATATTTTTGTCATTTGTTTATGCAAATTGGAATCTGAGGGAGTTGGATTCCCATTGGCAGGTGCTGGTCATTTTGGACATGGGTGATTTGGCCATGATTGTGGAAGGTGATTTTAATGTTATTATGGATCCTTCAGAAAATAAGGGTAGAGGGGTCTATCCGAGGAATGACTGTCATGATTTTTCATGTTTTTCATCCCAAAATGGCCTTTCGGACATGGGATTTAGGGGGGATAAATTCACATGGTGTAACAATCAATGGTGGGATCTCCACATGTGGTGTAATTTATATCATTTCATTGAAAACGATCAATCCATTACTTATTTCCCTGAAGAAAAAGAAGAGGAAATGGTTCAGGTACTGTCGGATAACTCCCCACTATGTATTAGTCTAGCTGGTAACACAAGTCGAAGACACCTTTTTTTACTCAGGGTGGTGGGAGCCTGAACTTGATTATCATACAAAAGTGAGTACCTTGTGGGAAAAAATATGGTCGATGGGTCTTGGTTTTCAATTCATGAAGAACTCTCAAGGATGAAATGTTATCTTCTTATATGGGAATCTGAAAAAACCTCAAGTTTCCAGGTCACTGACGACCTTAATGTATACATTGAACAGGCCGAGAGATTGATTGAATCAAGATGGTATGAGGACAAGTTCAGAAACTTGATTAGCATGAACACCCATATAGTAGAAATTCTCCTTGTGTAGGAATGTTCTTCTAGGTAAAGGGATAGAGTTAACTAGAATAATGAGGGGACTGAAATACTGCATTTTCCTTGGCATGCATCTGTGAAATGAAACCTTATTTGGTTCCAATCATCTAGCTTGAGGATGTTCCTTCACCAATTACCCAGATGTTGTGGGTGGTATGGACACTTCCTTTTTTGGATCTTTGCTTTCTGATGTTAACCCTTTCATGCAGGACGGTTACCCCTCAGGCCATTCCGACATCACTGATTTCATCCCCCTTTGTGTTATTCGTGATATTAACCACCTCTTTGAATGCACACCAGATGATGTTGAGGATAGGGAAGCAGTATCCTCCCTTGAAGCTAGAGGTTACCTGAGTCCAGATGGATTTCCTGGAACATTATACAATAATTCTTGGCATACCATTAAGAACTAACTTTTGGAGATCATACATGACTTCTTCTGTGGGGGTAGTCTACCCAGGGTTGCTTCTGCAACCACTCTTATCCTCTTTCTGAATGTCTCAAATCCTTCATATCTTAAACAGTACCGGTGGATTAGCATGTGTAATTTTACCTTCAAAGTACTTGAAATGGACTTCTATATGAGACTCTCCATCCATCTTCAAATGTATATTTATGAGGAGAAACAAGACTTCATTTGTAGAAGATTTACCCATGTTGAAATATCCATCACTCATGAAATGATAAAGGATATCAGTAAGAATGTCTATAGCTCTAACATTGCTATTAATATGGATATGAACAATACTTACGATATGATGGAGGGGAGCTTTGTCATTACAGTTAGGAGATACATGGGGTTCTCAGAGTAGGTTGTTGATCTCTTCTTTAGATACATTTTCTCCCCCATGTTTTCCATAAATTTCATGGGGAGAAGTTAGGGTTTATTCAAATCAGGCCAAGGTTTAAGGAAAGGAGATCCTCTATCCACAAGTGTCTTTATTTTAATTCAGGATGTGTTTAGCATATATCTTAAGAAAAACATTGTTGAGGGACACATGTGTCCATTCTATTGCAAACCTAACATCAAAGGACCCTCCCACTTTTTATTAGCTGATGATATGGTAATTTTACTGAATAGAAATATCCGATCAATCAAAGAGATTTATCGGGTCTATGAATTATATTGTTAATGGAGTGGTAAATCATTCAAATGGTCTAAGAGTGGTGTATATCACTCTAATTTAGGTCCTGCAGTAAGGGTAATGAGAATTTCTGATAGTCAATGAATACAATAAAGATCCTTACCTTTGGAACATCTGGGCATTCCAATCTCCCAAGGTAGAGTTCAAATTCATCACTATGATAGGCTAATTGATAAAATCTCCAACAACATTCTCAAATAGAAAAATTACTCTCTTTCCTTTGGTAGTTGTATAACCTTCGTTAACATCGTCCTCACCTCCATCATCATGCATGTTATACTTTCCCACTTTGTCCCTATGGTTGTTCTCCATAGCATCGAAAAATTCATTAACGGATTCTTTTGGGATGTGCATAGAGAAGGAAAATGTCATTGGGCATCCTGGTATCAGTTGGCCCGCGATGATGAGTGCAGAGGCATTGGATTGTGAAGTGTCACTCTTACAATGGATAGTCTCCAAGAAAGATTGGCATTGGATTTTATAGAAGGAACATCATTGTGGGAAAATTTGATTCAAAGAAAATTTGAGAAGGGTACAGTGGGTCTATAGGGTAGTAGATCAAGACTATAGAACTCAATACAGCTTCACTAACATGCCATCCAAAATCACTCTCAATGGATCATTGGATGTGGATCTATTAGATAATGGAACACTAAATAAATGTGGAGGATTCTTGATTATTGGGTTTACCTAGTTCCAGATATCTCATTTTATCATACCAGTACATATCCATATTTTATTCTTACAGCTCGTGATCTCCAGGAGCAGGCAGTCTTCAGCAGCATCAAGCCTAGTTCGAAACCAGATCAACTGGTCTTCACCACCTCCTCCTCTAGACTCTTCTCAACGAATGTTTACCAGCTGTTTCATCATGGGGTTTCTGAGATTGATGTGTGGTGAGCATCAATGTGGTGAAAGAAAATTCTGGCTGAACTCTCATTTCATTTTTGGCGCATTTATAATCATTCCTTGGTGACTGATGATCTGGTGAAATGGTTAGTTATCACGCTATCCTCACAATTTAGTTTTTTTCCAATGCCATTTTGTGGAGTCTATCAAAAATATTTGTATTGAGGGGGGATGGGAAACCTTTATGTGGAATGGTCATAGCATTTTTTGTGGAATGCTTTATCACAAGTTCACTAGTATTAATTTTATGCACACTGGTTTCAAAACTCACATGACAACTCACAGGAGAGCAGGGCGTGGATGATGTTCATGGCCGTAGGTTGCTCAACAATTTTTAATGCCCGCAACATGTTGTGGCATGAGGGGGAGAATATCTCGAACCAGTTTATTATCATTCGGGCTCTTAATTTAGTCATTTATTTAGCTCTTCTTCTTAAGCATTGGGAAACATCACCTTCCCTCTGGTGGCTCTTTCATGGTAAATCCTTGGTTGGAATCACTCACATATCTTCTTCACATGGATTGTTTTTACAATGGTTTCGTCATATTATTGGTCTCATAATGAATATTCAGGGGTCTTTCCTCAATGGTATAATGGGAGGGGGAGTAGTAGTATTCAACTAGGATAGCTCTATCATCTTTTCATTTAGTGCTTATTTTGGCACTGGTGATTGTCTCTGTGCTAAAGCATTGTCCATGAACAAGGGACAAGAATAATGTCTTTCCCACAATATCTTCCATGCTAGAGTTGAGACAGACTCCACCATTCTCCAAGGGTCTATTACAAAGGGTATCCCAATCCCTTGGTCTATCATATATATTGTTTGAAATGTAGAAAATTTATTTCTAGTCACATGGATAATTCCCCCATGTGTCGAGAGAGTAATATGTTTGCAGACTTCCTAACCTTCCCTGTCTCTCCGGTAAATTCATGTAAAATTTTTTCCACCACTTGGTCCCTTCCCTACAAATGTGTATGTCCTTTAATAGCCGATCCTCTTAGGGTTAACTATTATATCCCCCTAGACTTTTTCAATCTTTGTCTCACTTTTTCAAAACACTCTATTAGTGATGTATGGATTAAAATTGAGCACATGCTAAGGCCACATAGTGAACGATATTAGAAGTGTTCACATGATGAGGCCACATGATTAACAGTTTTATTCTATTAATGAGTGGGAGGAATGAATTCCCCACACCATCCTTGATATATATATATATATATTATTTTTTATAGTTACCCAAATAGAATGTTAATCGAGCATTGATATGAATCCCGTATAGTCATCATGTGTCCTCTGGGAACCTGGATGGGTGTTTTTTATTTATTCATCTATTTCATTATATCCCTATACTTGAACACTTTATAATTAATATTACACTCTTCATATTGGGATTGAAACCAGGGGGTTCCTTCCAACATAGATTTCATCTCACACCAAACTCAGGTAGACTTCATACTAGATTAGACATTATAATTATCGGTCCATGGTAGATTGTTGTATGTTTGTACTTGAGGATTTATGTGAAAAGGAAAGTTCCAAAGCTCGGGATTCTTATAGATATGTCCCGTAGCGATTATTTTATTTTTCTATTTTTGTACTATAATGTAAACCATTTTGTGTATTTACTGATTTAACTTATGAATAATCATTCATCCCAACATATTACAAACAAGTATTATCCACTTTAATAAAATTAATATTATTTATATTTACCTACTTGTCAAATTTTTATATACTAATTTCATTGATCCAACTGATTATTCACTAATAATACCATTTTGAAACTCATATTAGAGGGTATAGTCATCCCACTATCACATCCAAAGACCCTGACTACTTTTCGGGGGCCAATGGCATATAGGGAGATGTGCTCCAGACCATGTGACCTACTGGTCCAGCTACCAGTTCCATGGTAAGCGGGGTTTGGATGTCACAAAGTGGTATCATATGTTGTTTAATTTCTTTTTTCTTACTGTTTTGGGTTTTTAGATAAGAGATTAATATTATATATGCACATTTTATGTCATTTCATGGTACTGATCACCCCACGTATGAGAAATTACCATGGTACTACAGCTTGTAATTACTGCTTATGATATTCACTCTTACATTTGATATGATTTCAATTTGAGTGATTATAGTACATTACACTACTTATGATTTTTGAACATTATGAATCTTTACCATTTTCCAGACATGTAAAGGGAAGTTCATTACATGAATAGTCATAATATCATAGGAAATTCACATACCATGTATAGTTTCATTCCATGTAATTGTATTACAATTTTTTCAGGCTACATGTTTGGCCTGCTTGTTGATATTCCATGCTCTGTTTTATAACATCCCAATGTGATAGCTACATTTTATGGACTACCTTTACCTTTTTTAGAATGACCACAATATTTACTACCCTTGATGGAATGTTTTTCCTTGTTATATATGGGTTGTGAATGTTCAGGTACAAATTTTGGATTGTGAGGTGTATGGGAACCTTACATCCTAGAAAGGGTAACATGTATATTCCAACCATATTTTAGCATGATATGAATTCTTTTTAATACTGTTCATAAAATGTAAATTTTACCAATATTAAAATAAAATTTTAATTTATCATGATTAAATGTGATCCAAATGACGAATTATAAATTATATTGGTGCTTTATAGGTTGGTAGATGGTTTCCCATATGAATAAAATACTATATATCTGTGTGTGTGTGTGTGTGAGTGTGCATTTTAGCATGTTAAAATTATAATTTGAATTTTGGATTTGACAAATGGGAGCCAATTTTTAATCCATGAAGTCTATAGGCGCCTCATGGATAGGGTAATGTAAACCCATGTTAAATGAAATGACATGATGATTTCGTAAAAGTTAATTTATGTGAAAGATTTTCAATTTGGATCTGAAGTTAATTAACATAATTTTACCCTATTGGTCCACCATAATATTAAAAAAATAAATTTATTTTGATAAATTTTATATTTATTTTGGGATGTCATTGATTTTTTTAATTATTAAAATGATGTTTTGTGAAACATTCCAATTTTTTCCTTGTAGTGTTGGCTAAATCAATTATTATGTGTTTTTTTTAAAATGTTTACTTAGTAATGGATCAGATATTTCATTTTTTAATGATTAAATGTGATAAAGATAATGGGATTTGAAATGGAGCCATAATTGATGACCTTGGAAAAACACTCAAGTATGGATAGCTTTAGATTTTTTTAGTTTCCATGGAATGTAAATTTTAGTGTTCTCCTTAGGCGTGTATCTTTAGAAAATGTCATGTGGATCAGATTTTATCCTAGTAAACATTATTAAATGACCAAATGCTTGGGTTGATGCATGATATTTGAATGGGGATATCCCGTTGTAGGTGGTGCACGTAGAATTTGATTTATGTGGTAGTTCCATTTTTTTAACATTTGGTGCTAATGTGGTGTTGTTGTTTTGAGTAGAACATATAGTTCTTAAAGTACTATCTTGTTTAGATGGGTGTTCATTGCCCTCTATAGCCTTGTAATTGGCTTGAGAATTATGTAATGATTGTTTTAAGTAGGTTAGACCTGCCTTGGGCCTGGTCAGCTACTCTATAGGTCATTTTACCTATTACTTTTCCTCATTTGTGGATGACGGTCGTATAAGGAAATGTGATGTTGAGATAAATATGTTGTGATGTTGTGTATGATTGCAGGTCATCTCCAAGTGAATTTAAATGAGAATTATAGATACATTTTCATCTTAATGCTCATGATGTCTTTTGAAAGACTTCAATATTTTGATCCACCACTCAGTTTAGTTTTGGATTCCTTGTCTAATTCTTTAATTTCTGGTCTTGGATCGAAGGAGTTCCACAACAGTTTCGGTAAATTTGTCCTTCCAAATAGAAGGAACCCATCCTAAAAGGACCATTGGGAGATGGTGAGTTTATGATTGAATTCCAATGAGTCCTATGAGTTTTAAACGCATGTCAATGCTTTCATGGCATCAATACACTCATATTAATAGTTTTGTATGAAGCCACTAATTATCGTAGTTATATTGGGATGATCTTTGGCTATAATGATTAAATGGACACGAAATGTCCTAGATTGGTAAAATGCATTATGATTGGTTTAAATGGATGTTTTTTCTCAATGAAGGTGATTTTATTTCTAGTAGTCAACCAGTTGTGGTTTGAATCTTCTTTCTTTTATTAATCAGGTATGTTTGAATCGAATCCATTAAAATTCCTCTTACATTACTCTACTATGTGAAGAAAATTTCCCCTATATTTTCTTTGTCCTAGATGTACTAAGATAGTGTCATTCTAACACCACACTAGCGCTTTAACACTATCGATATTGTTGGGTGGTTCTCCTATGGTGATGCATGAGTAATGAGCGGTTTCCTTCATGATATTCCCTTATATAATTTAGTGGAATTCAGGTGTAAACATTGATAAATGTGGTTGTGCTAAATGAAAGATTCTATGGGAAGAGGAACCACAGTTCAACTTTTAATTCACAATCCATTTAAGCCATATATCATTTTATTTAGTCAACTGTAGTGGATTGACTCTTTACTTTCATGTTTTGTGCTTATGGTTGGTGAAGAAATGGTTTAACGCACATCATAATGTGAAGTAGAATGTGGTTGGTGTCAGATGGTGCTTTTCATGAATAACTATCTTTACATGGTCTTTCGGTATGAAAAAAATCAACTAGCTATTCCTTTTAAAACCATGCCAGTTGTGTTACCAAATTCATAAGGGTGTGATGGGAGTGAATTTTTATTTATAGACAATGAGTATATGTTTGTAAATAACCAATTAACGTTAAATATTAAGTATGGATGTGTCATTGGTTGAATACATAACAATACTACAATGGGATTGTGTCATTGGTTGAATGATCTTGGGTGAGATATGTTTCAATGTTTAGGTTGAGAAACAAGTGTTCGCTTGAGTTTAAAATGGATTAGGTGGAATTTTTCTATGAAATAATTATTTGTCTATTTTGTGTTTGAGAATTCAATATGGGCTTTTTAATGAATCTTCATAGCCCCTGTAGGTCGGCTAATGTGTTATGATGTTTCTGGATGCCCCTCGGGGATGACATGTTCTACTAATGTAAGGTTGAAATGATCTAGGTTTGGAACCTGACTAAAATATGATGTTTTTTTATCCTTTTCAATTACTAAATAGTTTTTTTAAAATTTGGCTTTGGAATTGGATTTTGAGAGTTGGATCGCTCCCTATTGATGTTTTTTGGGCATGGGAGAATCTTATTATGCTTCCTAAAAGGATTGAGAACTTTTGGGAGTGTCCGACCTAAAAACATATTGTTTCCCATTAAAGTAGAGGGCACACTCTTGGTGTTGAGACTACTATACCATGCATCCCATAGTAGGAAACTGTTCATCCTATCTCAGTTGGAAATAATCTATCGCATGGGATGTGCACCTGTTTCCCAACTATGTGCATATCCCATGTATGGGGTGTTCCTTAAATAGTGTGTTCCGCACAGTTTTCCAAACCATGAGTGTTGAACCGTGCGAGCATGTATTCTTAAAGAATAAAATTAATTTTATAATGGAAATAAATTAAAATTAAATAAACACTTAACCCTCACAACCCCCCTCCATGGATCACAACGCTGCCCCCCACGCCCTCCCATGGGTCATGCAACCCACCCCATGGATCCATCACCTATCATCAAACTAGATGGATTTATTCCATTTCATTGCACGATCCCTCAAGGTAGGAATTCCCTTCCATTCCCCTCCCTTTTCCTAGTATTGATTCATCGTAACCATCACCCCATAGGTTTCAGCTGAAACATATGTATCTTGGGATGAATTTATTTTATTTCAACATCAAGCTAAGGTCACGCGAGTGGTCTCTTAGGACAATTAGGTTCATGGTCCAACCACTGCCACATGAAGGTGAGGTGGTTTGTTCTGATAAATTTGGTCCAAGGTAAAGTTTTGATATTTCTTATTGTTTTTCACTACTTAAATTATGATCACTATTTTAAAAAAAAATCATATTAATTATCTTGTATTCTTTTTGTCGGTGCTTTGTGATTTTGAGTCACTGTGTCAAGGGAGATTCGCCTGTGTGAGTTTAGGTGAGTATATATATATATATATATATATATATATATATATATATCTGTGTGTGTGTGTGTGTTTGTTTGTGTGTATTTGTGTGTGTGTGTGTTGGTTCCCCCATTAGGTGTATAAGTATCCATGGTATTGATTACACATGTATGGGGCTAGTTGTGCCCATGTATTTATATGGAAATTCATATATAGATGAGTAGAAACAGGTATTTCCATATAATAAGCGACATAAGGATCCTCCAATGCATTATCATGGTCATCTAGGTGTGTTCATAGGGGCTAGGTTTCCTTTCCTGTATGCGATGTTGTGTATTCTTAGTGGGGGAACAATATAATTTAATTAACAACCATCAAGTGCAGAAGTGTATGACTTGGTTCCAATTTGTGGTGGATTCCCTTTCCAGGCACACTAACTTTTAGTAACTCATTAATTGAGTTTTCATTGAATTTTTCATAGATATAATTAATGATGTATGGTTTCCTTGTTTAAAATATTTCTTTGACATTTTTTATGAAATTCATAAAAGTGATGGTTGATTGTGAATAATTAATTCATGATTTTGTAAAAAAACCTCCCACAGAGGTGAGATTCCTTAGAAATAAAAATGTAGTGAAAGACTATTACGATTCCCACCGTATTGATTTTTTTTTCAGTATACTTGATTTAGAATTGATATTGTAAATGTTAGGTTTCTTTTCCCCTTTATGTTGCTTTTTCACATTTACGTACATGCCTTGTATCCATGTCACTTTTTATTAATATTCACTCCATAAACCAATTTTCAATGTTAAGGAAAATTGTTTTAGATGACCATGAATATGAAAATTCTACTAAATGAATTTCCTCGATTAAATGGTTATGTCACTATAAATTACTTTTCTTATATAAAAATGTTTTAATGAAATGGTTCCCTAGGGATGGAATAGAGTATTTTAAATGGAAGACATGAGACATCTATTACATATGGAATACTACGAAAGTGACTAATCCTATGTTGATTTTATAATATAAATACTTAAGTGGAGTTTCCTTTTGTGTAAAGGTCAATGTGATTTCTTATCTGTGTATGATATGTCTCTTTTGAAATTCAAATGAGGCAATTTCGTATGTATTATATTATAACAAGGGAAATGATTGTAAAGGGATATGTATGGAGGTAGGTTACCCCATGCCTATATTAAAAGTGTGAAAATGATAATTCCACATAATGAACACTATAATAAATTATGAACTAGTTGGGGCCACATAATGAACTATATATTAAAGTTGTTCACATACTGATTCCACATAATAAAAAATATTAATGGGTTCCTAATATGAGTCCACTTAGTAAACTATATAATAAGTGAGCACATGATGAGGCCACTTGGGGAACTATATTAAATGTGTGCACATGATGAGGACACAAGATGACAAATATTATTAAATTAATATGTTGCATTCATGCCTACCCCACACCATCCATGATATGTGTGTGTGTGTGTTTATATAAATGTTTAGAGTGATATAAAAATAATGTTAATCAGAAATTGATATGAAGTTGTTAGAATTTTAAGGTTTCTTATAGGAACTATGAAAGGTTTTTTTTATTTTTTAATCTCTCTTATTATCTTACTATACTTTCAAAATGATTATTAACATAACACTTTACGGATTGGGAATGAAATCGGTGGGTGCCGGCCTACCGAGATTTCATCTCACAACCTCCCCGGGTACCTGTGGTACCTGAGTAGACCTTATAATTGCAGGTCCAATATTAATTCTTGTATGATTTTACTAGAGGAGTTTTAATAAACGGAATGAGAAAAAACAGAGGACTGAGTTGGAACTCGGGATGCCCATAGAGATTTCCCATATGGCTTGTTGTCTTTTCTTATTTTTTGTATTGTAACATAATGTATTCTATTTGTATACAATGTGAGCTTATAAATAATCATTTATCCATTATTTTTCCCAACTAGAATTATCCACTTTTATTAAATTGATATTATATATCATTTGATTCTTGTCAATTGTTTATATTCTACTTTTATTATTCTTTTCTCTATTATCTAGTAATACCATTGTGAAACTCTGAAAAGTTGGTATAGTCTCCTCACTATCACCTATTATGACCATCACTGCTAGTTAGAACCTTCTGGAATATGATGAGATGTTATTGAGTCCATGTGACCTAATGATCCAGCTACTGGATTGAAGGTATGTCAGGTCAGGATGTTAAAATTAAGGTACCCCCTAGAGGAGCATGTGAGGAAACAGGACATTATAATTTTTCTCTAACCAATGGTTGAACATATTAGATTAGGGAGAACATTAATGTTTTAATAAGGGATATAGTGGGGCTCAAATATCTTTTTACTTTTTTTTCAACTACATATGTTTTACTAATTTAAGGGAGTGACCCAGTAGGGGGAGTCCAAATTTTCCATAGGTTTCCCTCAAATTTTTTCAACATAACATTTTTATGATCATCATACCATTTTTAGTTATGTTTTTATCAATCAGAATAAGAATCTAATAATAGATTAATGTAATAATTGTTGGACCATAAATCCTAGTTTATGGTCGTATATCTTGGTCCATGGTGCTACAAATAGTTTTTAAATTTGATATCCTTGGACCATAGTTGGATTTCTCTAGAATGGATAATATGTAGTTAGACAATAAAAATGTTTTGATAAGGTGTGCCTCTAAATAATTACACGGTTTCAGGTGATGATTTCTAGACATGTTCTCCTAGATTAATGTAATAGAGTTTTGAGTGAATGATTAATGCCCCTAAAAGAACATGTGTAGCATAGAAAAATGGAAACCAGTTGTGAATTGAGGTAAAAGGGGTCCTCTATTGACATGAAAGATTCCCATAGTGACATTCACAATGTTTAATGTCATGATTCATGTAAATGGGATCTTATTTTAGGGTCATGGATTTTGGAACAAATGGTAAAGGCATATAAATAACATGTGTTTCATTTAAAAGTAGAAAACCACTGTGAATTGTGGGCCAAGGTGGCCTAGAACCCCATGAAACATTCTTATGGTGTATTTCCCACAGTTTAATGTACCGATTCAAGGAATTGGACTCCTAGTTTATGGTTAAGATGGTTTTAACCTAGGGGAAGATCTTATTTTTGATGTCTTAAATCTCCAAAAATAGGGGTTGGGTTCCATATGGGAGATTTGGTATTGTATTGGAGTGGTAACATGGCATAAAAGGAGGCTTGAATGGACCCCCTACAACACAACACTCAAAAAACCATACCAAAGTAGACGTCCATATTCTGAGGGGAATAATACCCTATGATGAGTAACGGTGGTTGTCGGAACTTGGATAAGAGATTCGAGAATCACTATGTTTGACATAAGAATAGGAATACAAACAATGTTGTTCTAGAATTCAGTGTGGTAGAAGAGTGATTTAAGAGGTTGTGATGCTCCCATGTTTGGATTCATTGAAAAATAAATGGTGGATTGGATTATAGAAACACCGATGGTGAAGAAAAAAACTCAAAGATTGTTCCCCATGGAGGCCAGATGAACATAAATTTTATTCATAATGCTTGGACTACTAGTAGGTACTGTGAGGTGGTTTGTGTGTTTCAAAATGGGTACAACCCAAATTGATGATTCTAAGGAGGCTCTTCACCACAAAATTATATACTAAAACACATTTCACACATTTTAATTTCATATGCTTTGGACCACGGGGAGGCCACTAAAACATGTAGACACTGAAGTTGGACCTTTGATTTTGGATCCATTCATTCAAACACATCCCATGAGGCATGAAAATGAAGACAAAAATTGTTCTAGAATATTATGTTGTGGAAGAGCAATGTTGGTAAGTTTGATTCCTCACTGTAAGTGACATTTAATCATCTCATATTTTAGATATGTGGCATCTGAATGTTATACCAGGAAAGGATGCACATTAACAATGTATTCTATGTTCATTTCATATCTTCATCCCATACTTCTCATATAATGAATCCTAGACTTATATGGGGGAAGGATATATTGTTATGTTCTATGTGGGTGATGTGTATATGACATACTTTTTAAAATTTTCACTTTTTTATTCATTATGAAAGGACATGAGGGAATCTTGATTCTATGGAAATATGGTGAATATGATTGAGTCTTACACCTATAAAGGAGGAATATTAGATAATTTTGGGGTGATATATCTATATGTAATGGGGTTTTTTTTAATAAACCATAGATGTTCCAAAAAAATAGTTATAGGACTAACTACATTTCCTATGAGAATTTGAAAAAGTCCACTCGTAGTTCTGGAATGTGTAATGGTAGATTTCCCAAACTAAAATTAATATAGGATATTCACTCTAACAAAAATGGGGCATATGTTTTATAGTTAAAATGTAATAGTGATGGATTTTGTCAATGATGTTTATGTTCATGTAGATACGAGTAAGGGGAATTTTTTAATCAGTTTTAATTAATGATGTCTGGATAGGTGAATTCTTGTTTTAAAGATGTTGTCAGGGAGCAAAATATGTAAAACATGATGTAAAATGAGTATGTTCCATGGCTAATTTCAATGAAAATATCCGAAGATGAATTTCCTATAGTTTAAGGTAGTAATGTTAGGACTGAAACCTGTGTTAAAAAGCTCATTTTTGGGAAATGTAATTCCACCCACCCATCAGGGAAATGTTTATTATACATTGGTGGTCATTCATGAAGACTCGGGGTCTTGGTGTCACTATGTATCCCATAATAATTAGAATTAATACCCCTGCAGTACTAGAACCCACAGTGGATTGAGGCTGATGCTAGAGGTTGGGTTCATCATCCCAGATAAAGAATGTAAGGAATATCATGGTTTTTTATGGGAATTCCATTTATATTACATGGTGTTATGCTATATTTTTCCATAATGTGAGGAGGAAATTTTCATTTATTAGTGATATCACAGATGATATGGGAGGAATCCTATGCTTATTTCATATGGTATGATTGTAGTATAGAATCATGCACTAAGGGTGTAGGGATTTGATGTTCAAAGTCATACAACTTAGGGAATGTGTAATTCAAGTTGTTTAAGGTCATAATGGCTGGATAAATGAGGTTGATGTAAGTTTAAGTACATTGAACTCCGACCCCAGTTACTATAGTATTGTGGCATTGTTTTAACCATAGTGTTCAGGTAATGTACTTCTTGGGAAACTTAGCATTGGTGGGAAATTCAATAGACTCTTCATCAATAGTGATTAAAGAGTATGATATATTGTAATATAACTTATGAATATATCATCATCGTTCCCATTTTTGGATTCCACATCCATGGATTTTTCCGTTTATAATCATCATCATATGAATAAATATCATTTCACCATGGATGAAGGACCAGAGGTCTACTTTACCATCCCAACCTAAACCACTAGTTTTGAGACAGAATTCTATATAACCTCCTACATTCCTCCCTGCATGCAAGGGGACTTTGACTAGTAGTGAGGGTCTCAATGGAAACCTAGAGAAAACCATAAACTCTGTATCTTATCATGGGATAAATAATAATGAATAAACCAAATAATAAACAATCAATGTAAATGAGGAAATAGAATAATGACATACATAGAAGAGTTCCCACTGTGGAAATAATGTCCATAGTATAATGTTGTTGAAAAATAATAGATAAATGTAAATAAAAACAATATATGGTGTACTTTCGTGTTTTTCATGGTCTTCTCTAGCTCAATGACCCATCGCTCAACCATCCGCCATAGGGCCCTTTTCCTTTTTCGGATCTCTTGTCATGAAATCTACAAACACAATGAAATGCCCAAGTAGGGTGTGAGTAAAAGACTCAGAAGGATACCACCAATGTGTACTTACCATAAGGGAGAAATTATATATTATAGTGTATATCCTAACCTAAGTAAATTCTCAGTAAACACACATGTGTTTAGTCACCGTACGACGACCAGGACCCCACAAACCTCAACCCATCTTCTTTGGCTCATTAATGGTGAGAAATTATTGAGGTTATGTACCACCACTTAGGCGAAAACACTCAACCCACTCCGTTGGTGGTTGTTCTAGGAACCCCTCTTGTTTTATCAGGTAGATCCCTTTGGTGGTTTTCATTTTATAACACACATGGCCCAAATAAATAAGAATAAATGATCGGTATCTATCATATATGCATCCCTATAATGCATAACCTTTTAAAAACCCCACGATGAAATTATTTAGGAAGAAATTATCAGTATCTATATGATATGCATCCACGACCTTCTATACTTTTTAAAACACATAAATATGAAGTCCATTCGAAGAAATGATTAGTGTATGCCATCTAGGTACAATGAATTCCAATTTTTGGGGTATCCCCATATTACTTAAAGAATATTTTGATTGTTTTTGGTTTTATATCTTCTAATTGAGCCACATAACTCTTATCTAGATTTATCCACCTTAGTTTCATGATACATGAAACAGAATACCCCAGGTTATGCACCCGTAACAACACGTGTAATAGAATGGAATGACATGTTACTCTATGATCAAAGTCATGATAATAACACAAAAACAAGTATTTTGATGGGTACTCATACACCAACATGTATTTCATCACAAGCGTGGGTTAGTACAATATAAAATTCACATCATTACAGCATCACACACACACACAGAGAGACACTCATACATATCCCAAAATGGGTTGGAAGCTGCTACCTCAATGTCATCGATGTCGATGATAAGGATATAATCATTTTGTGGTTCGATACACCTCCTCGCATCCTTATTATCATAATCATCGACATGCCAATTTTTAACATCCATTGAGGGATCCTCAGACTGTAAACACATATTTTATTTGAAAAAGTAAAAAAAAAATCGGAGGTGATGATAACTTATATATTCTTGATAATTTCCAAATTGTCATTTTGGTCAAAGAAGGTAGTTTCAGTTTTATCTTTCAAGAATAATCATATCTTGATAATTTATTATATATTATCCAATATAATTATCTTTTGAATAATTAATAAAAAACTACCTTTCATACTTATCTCATTATAATTTCTTTTAAATTAAAATTTCATAACTATATTTGATAATTTCCACCAAATTATATTTTTATAATTATAATATTCAATAATACTATTATTTATTGAATAATTATGTTTTGATAATTTTAAATAAACTATCCTTCATTATTATATTTTTAAAATTTTATTCCAAATTATCTTTAATAATTATATTTGTGATAATTTTATTAGTAATTATCTCTTTATAATTATGTTTTCATTATTTTTTTAATAATTAATTATATATTGATAATATATTATAATAATATAATATAAATTCCTCCTGATAATTCAATATTATTACTTTATAGTAATCCAATTGATAAAACAAATAATTATTTTCCAATAATTATCTCTTATGAGTTATCACATTTCAATCTCGTTATGCTAATTTTTTTAATTATAATTTGATAATTATTTAAAATTATCATTCCAAATAAAAATTGTTAATTATATTTTATAAAATTATTCTTTAATGTTATTATCAATTTATATGTATTTATATAACTCTCTTTTGATAATTAATAATAAATTTATCATTTCACAAATTTATATAATTATTATTTTCATTCATTTCTTTCTTTATTCAAGATATTTTTTTAAAATAACACATAAAAAGAGAAAATAAAGTTGATAATAATAAATAAATAAATAAATAAGAACATATAGGGGAGACAGGTGAGACATGCTCAGGAGAGAGACATGAGCTCACAAATCCACCAAAAAACCTTATGTAATGAGTTCACTATTTACCAAATATCATTTTTAGTCATTCATGGTGTAATTGCAAGGTTGACTAACACTATATATATATATATATATATCCTAAACCAAATTTCCCCATTTTGGGAATTAAATACATGATTTATAAATGTGTTGTTAAATGAATATATCGATGCCAAGTTGATGGATTCTTCCTAGGAACATATTTCCATGATTTCCTGGACAAAAATAGGTGAAAATGAATTTTTTTAAAGGCATCAGTGTGTTAATGGTGATTTAGAAATTTGGAGGAGAGGAACCAACATAATACAATTTATTTGATTAATTAAATAATTATATTAATTTATATAAGTATCAATAACATAATTTAAATTTTATGGTATATCCAAATATCTATTGTGTATAAAACAAATATAGTACTGTAGATAAACCCCATGTTTTTTAGTCAATGGTGGTCCCATATTTCTCATAGGATTCACCATTTGAGATATATTAATTATTTAATTATTAAAAATAGAATAAATAATAACATAAAAATAAAAAATATTTTTATCATGTGCACGATATCTAAATATCCAACATGTAAGAATTAGATACCTATACTAGGGTAAACAGTACCTCTTGAACCTATCAATAGTCTCAAATTTAACATACAATGCATTGTTTTGGATTTATTAAATTATTTTAAAAATAATATAATAAAAAATTTTAAATATACTATTTTAATGAGTGAGGAATCCATACATATGATATTTACCAATTTTATACCCCACCTAGGGTAAAAACCATGTCCTAGACATATCTATATATTCTGATTTCTCATATGACGCACCATTTTAGAGGTATTCAATTATATTAAATTAATTTTCGGCAAATATAATAATATTTTGAATATTTTTATACTTTATTCAGTAAGGTTTTATGTTCCTTAGAATCTCTTACTAATTCATTGTCTAACATTGAAAATATTTCATCATATATTTAAATTGATTAACAGTGAATTCACTCTTCTACACAACCTTTATCCCATATATTAATTAATTTCACTTATATACCATTTTCCCTATAACAGTATTATAAATAATTAATAAGAGGTTTTTTTATCATTTAAATAAACAAAATATTACATGAAACATATTATTGAAAACTATCTCTATACTTTTATAGTTTCTCTTTATGTAATCCATGACCTAAATCCTTTTTCCCACAAAGGATTCCAACATTGATAGAAGTAATTCTCCCATTTTTCCATAATTTTATTGATATATAGAATAACCTAAAGAAATTGGAACTAATCCACACTGGAAGAACTACCTCTATCCCATAGACCAGGGAGTATGAGGTGACCTGGTTAGAGTATAGTGTTTTTGTCCATCCGGTCCAAAGGGTATTGGGGAACATGTTAAGAAAACTTTTATTTATTCTGTTCAAGTAATTTATTATTGATGATATAGATGGTCTGTCTGAATATATCATTCTATAAATTTTCTAACAAATTGTAGTGATATGTATGGTTGGTTGGATGTTGATTTTTTCATAAAATATTTGCATCTTGGAAGCCTGGATGGTAGTATCACTGGTTAGAAAAATAATGTGATGCAAAAAATATATATTGATTATGTTTGAGCTCGCAAACTCAATCATATACTTGGTTTTGACTTTTTTGGGGAAAAGATATTTAATCCATTTGGAAATGAATATTTTTTTTGTTAAAATATACATTCTCATTCTACTTTTTATTTGAGGGTTAGGTTCCAAAACATATAATACCCATATAGTAATGGAAAAATATTTTTTTGTTGTCTCAAGAATCACTGGTGGTTGGTGCACAAATGTTTCTTAGATCCCACCACTATGAAACCTCTTTGATAATTCAATGATGTTATGGACCATTATGGGACCAAATTAGGTCAAAATAAATATTTTTTGGGAGATATTCATTCCAACGTGATAGGAGAAATATGTACTATCATGCGTATCAACTAAAAATGGATGTATATGATCTGTGGGGATGAAACGGTGAAATTTCCATCAAAACAATGCTTGTAGGGTATTTTCAAAAATTTTGGCCTACTCTAGAAGGTAAAAATATTTTCATAACGGTATATTCACTAATCATTTCCCATTATGGTTATAAAATTCTACACTATAAGTACATAACAAAGGGGATTATCCAAAAACTCTTATCCTTGGCCATCGAGGAATTTGAGGGACTTTGCACAAAATTATAGATGACTAGATGATATACATGTCAGTTTCCATCATCTGTGGTGGTTAGGGTGATTACCCTCTGGTGTGCCACATTAATGACCTATTTTTCTTGGTCCCTTTATGAGAGGGACATGAATTAACATTCTAAATCATTTTCTGGACCGTGATGTGAGAGAGGAACTTTTTTCACCCTTGGATGGGATGGAAACTAAGGCATTTGTAGACTATTTAATTCCAGGGGGCACAAGCTATTGATTTCTAATGATGTAGTCACCCAAGATCTATATGATGACTATCTCAGATTCTCCCTTCACATGTAAATAAGGTACATAAATCTCATAGTCCAAATCAATACTAATAATAATGGCCCAATACTCTAATACATTTTTAGTGAAACAGTCTGACCAAAAGAAGGAATACAGAAATAAAACTTGTGTCTGTGAGATGAAAAAAAATCCCAATACCTTCCATATTTATCATTGTTTCATTATGACTTATACTGAGTAGACACTTATTAGAACAATCACGATTCATATACCAACATCGTATAGCTTGATCCACTTAAAAAATAGACTTATCGTAAAAATAAATAACCATGGAAAATTCTTCGGTGGTTTAATGTGTTGTCAAGAAGTCTTATAGTACATATCATTTGATATCATTTTTAGAAACAAACCATGTTTACAAATAATAGAGGATTATCACCCGACATTCCAATCATCCCATTATCATGGGATTTATTGAGGATATAATATAATGGTCCTACAGAGGTCACCTTCTATATCTCATAGTGCTACAATTAATGTATCTTAATCAATATTGCAAAAACTAGTTTGAGGTAACTCTTATCAAGCAAGTGGGTATTTGATCTACATAGTATTATTCATGGTGATGAGATAGTAGAGGATTTTCTTTGCCACTATTTTTTATGGATAGATGGGTATATATAAAAAATTCTAGGGATGTAATGTAATGGACCAAAGGCTTGCATGAGATGGGTGGAATAAAAATAGGAGGATGTTGGAGGTATAACATAATATTTTCAATGTCATTTCGAATCTCTCATACAACTGGTAAACGACACCATTATTCATAATCCAAAAGTAGGTATTTCACTTTTTTATTGATTATCAATAAATCAGATTATATATTCTATATAGCCATAGAGGACTCAAAAATTTATAATATTTATTTTAGGTGGAATTTTTATAATATCCATGATATTAATTGTTCTAATGTCGATGGCTATATGTCGCATGACAAATAAAATAAATTTTCACGAGGTAACCTTGATTACGCACTATAAGGGATAATTTTATTGTTTATTGAACAAAGCAATCTAAACAGATTATCAAGATCTTTATGATGGTCCTAAAAATAGTTGTATTTGACTAGAAATTCATACTGGTAACTCTGAACCAATGAAATAAATTTTTTTTAAGGATGTGGTTCATAGTCTACTAGTAATTTACACTAGCATTATTCATGCTAGAGAGAAATTCCTAGTAGTGTAATGTTCCATGGGCTAACCCGAAAGAGGTAGACTCCAAAACCTCAAGATCCATCTTTATTTTAAAACACATGGGCCATAGATAAATAATATAGATACTTTGGAACCCATACATTGCGACCATCAAAAACTAAGTCACCAGAAGGGGGAAATAATCATTCAGAAAATGGCAGTTGAGGTCCCACGAGTTAATTTAGATTCTAATATACCCATTCATCACCCTAAATATGACAATGTAATGTATCCACCATGGATTATAAACCTCCCTAGAAACATTATATTATCTATTATTTTCAACCTCATACTCATCCATAAAATCATGGGAGGGTTGAATCCTTCTTGGAGACTGTTTGAACTCATGATGGCCCTTTAGGAGGTGAATGAAAAAGATAGAATCCTATGATTCTTGCCCATTTTCCATCATTGATAATGATTAATATGTTGTATTTCTCTTTCAGGAAGGCCACATACTACCTTTTCTCTTTGAGGACATGGTATAACATATCAGTGTTGGTCTCGTATCTTATTTTGTGCCAAGGTTCATATATGTTTACTCTTCAATAAAGGTAGAGAAAACATATTTAATGTTTTGTGGGGGAATCTTCCAAACCATCTTCAAATTCTAAGATCTAGATATTATATGGAGTGGTATTAAATTTTGTGAAAGAAAGTTCAAGATATTCCATAGTGTCTTATTTAGAGGATAAATAATCCTTAATGATGGGATTATTTTATATTGAGACAATGGAAATAGAAGTTCTTGAGAAAATTATATTTAGTTTGTGGCCATCGGTTTACACTTGATATAGAATCAGTGGTGATGAGTTGGAATTTATTGATTTAGCCTTTCATTTTAAAACATTATAGAATTACATTGATCTGAGGTCGTGAGGAAAAACTTTTATTAATTCATAGGAGGTGCATTTTTGGTATCATCCAGTCTTACCTGTTTTAAGGGTATATGATAATTTTTGAGAACTATGTTTTCCTGGGTATGATAAAACAACCCCCATGTCATTCACAATGGGATCTGACCAATGAATTCCAAAAATGAAACTATAATTCATGTTTAGCCACTTATCATCTAGATTGAAAATTAAATCATCAGGGGGATTGGTGTGCTAAACTCCATCAGTTTGGATATACTTTTCATACCTCTAATAGCTTCCATCATCCATATTAGGGGGCATCATATAATTCAAATGGTGATATATCACCCTAGAGTACTCTGACATGACTATTCCAGGAGTACGTGAGTAATTGGTGGTACAATGAATGAACTATTCACGAAAATGAATCTAGGGTCTTCCTAGTAACATATTTTAGGAAGTATCATATGTGACTATAATAAAATGAGGGCTTAATATCGTGATACTAAATTGATTATTTAGATTATTATTTACACACAAAAATTACTTTTTATTTTCATAGCCCTGTGTTTTCAGGACAGAGGAAGTCAAATATTATTTTTTAATTCAAAATTATAGAGTGTCTATAATAATATATGTTTGATCATGGACCATATATCCACTTGGAAGTGGTGGATTTTTTTTCATTGTACTTTCCAATGATATACAAGGGAATTATGTTCCATGAAATGATGACACCATTTACTATTATATAAAATGTTATAATGGACCAGAATTCCTTTTATATAGCCTCTATTAATTTTTATGCATTATTGAAAGCTACCTCATCCTTATACTGATGGGGTATTCTCAAGGATCCAAAAAGTGGATTTCTCATTTTCTAAGATAGGCAGAGTGATTCACTGATTATGAGTATCATGTGTATGTCAAAGAGGTTATTCAACACATAAAAAATTTATTCTAAGGTATTTTTTTAATTTCGGTGATTTATATAGGGTAACAAAATGAAATTGGATTAATTTATTTTTCATTGAAAGTATTGGTGATATTATAAATATTTCTTGATAATCCATTCTAGAAAAATATTGAATGAATATCAGTCGAATAAGATATGGTCATAGTAGGGAATGAATGATCATATAATTGTTGTTTTTGATTCATACAGTAAACTAACATAGTTAGTAACCTGGGTGATCTTAATAGTGTATGATGGGAGTAATGGGATTTCTAAGCCACCCCTAAGACATAATTCATAGTTTTTGAATCTTGAATAGAATATTTCTATTCACAATCCTAATTATTTTTACATCCTGCATGTCCCAATACTAACTATCATCAACGTTGACAAATGTAAGTGAGAGGTTCACAATAAATTTTTTATTATTTAGGAAGTTCCCCAATAGATCAACAACATTCAAGGAGGTTTATTATTTCCATTTAACATTGTAATTTTATAAGGTTTGGAAGACCTTAGTCATATCTGCAAACATAAGTGACATGATGTCACCAAGGGTAACATCTAGTTTTATCACCAGTTCAGCTTTTATTTCTCTTAAGACATTAACATCCATTCATCAGAGACATGGGAGGTAATGGAACTAATATAAAGGTATCAGATAGTGAAGGAATTAAAACAATAGGAGGTTCCAGATTCCTCATTTGGGATTAGATGAAACCATAGTCTTGAATGACTGCATTATGACTCAACTAGTCATTATACATCTACATCCCATGATTGGGAATATATTATGATACAATTGAGTATTTTTTTCCCTATCCTGTCAGTATAAAAAATTTCCTCTTATGATAGAATATTATCCAATTTGAATAAGACATGATATACTTGGTCATTAAACCAATATATTATTCCAACTATTTAGTTTATAGTATTTTTGAGGATCAAGTGATATGGGAAATGGTTAGTGGAGCCAGTCAGTCTAGCCTTCATGGGACTCATGATTTTTGGAAACATAAGAATTCACGTTTCTAATGTGTATATAAAATACCAAAGGAATTGTACATCTATGATATTGTAAGTCTTATTTTTTCATTTCCATCAGATTAATTCTAGTATTATGGCCCTAATGGAGGGATAAAGTTACATTCTATTGTGATTTCAAAAATACATTTAGAGAATCCAATAGGTGATGGTTTTTTGTCAATGACTAGCCTGGAGAGGATATACTTTGGGATGCTCATTCCGAAAAAGGAATAATAAGTATATGATTATTTATAGCCTCTTCATGAAAATAGATTGTATTATATACTATTATAGGACTAATTTCTATTGATATAAGGGGAAATGGATATAAACATTGTTTTTTCAACAATAAGGATTCTTATATATGATGATATATTTCGATGAACTCCAAAAAAAATTATTTGGTTGTTCATGTATATGAGGGTACATAGAATCTCATTTATATTTTTTTTCTATTCACGTCACAATGTATTTATCCTTTGAATGTGGAGTTGATAATGAATACACTAGTCTCTTCCATCAGTCAAAAAAGATAGAAAATGACTCATTAGAACTTGAATTACTACTGAATAGGTTAGTAATTCCTATGTTGAGTAAGGTGGGGTGAGATGGTAGATTATAGTTTTATTGAGATCCTACGAAAAAAGGCCTTGTGGGTATCTCACTATACTAGATAAAAGTAGGACCATCAATATTTTGATCAAATCATCAGATCCTAGTGGGTTCTATAAATTTTGGAGTCCCAAAATTTATACCACAACTCATTGAAAAATGTTCCATATATTATAGTAGATCACATATCCAATTAAATGTGTTAAATTTGGGATTAAATAACTCTAGGTGTGCTAAAAATGATATATTCATGTTGGTTATGGATTTCCATTAGGAATGATTGCCTTTATTCATGTATCCAGAACCTCAAGATATGTGATGAGATAGTTCATCAGGCAATAATGTTGAGGGTTTGTGGACACCAATTAATGTATTTAAAGGCTCATAAACATTGGGAATGTTGTGTCCTTGATACTGCAGTATAGAATCATGTTGCTCAAGTTGGGTGGGCAACTCATATCATGATTATTTTCTTAATACTGTAGCTTCTACCATAACTGGGTGTATGGGTCCATAATGATCAAATTAGGGAATATAACCATAGAGGACTAAGATACCCACTAGAGGATAGACATGGTATTTTTTGAAATATTCATGTTCTATGAACTATATAGAAATGAGCATAGTGATGAATTTTCGTATTCCTCATGCTCCCGATACAAGGCTGTTTTCCTATGTTCTGACTCATCTTTTAGTGTATCCTCATATGGGTTAGTTGGCTTTGTATGTCCCTTGAATTTTTCTATATATCAATATTTATATGAAATGTCTCATTATGGGGACTCCAAAGACCAAGCACCAGTCTCTTATGATGAGTTTGGGTTTATACCAAGGATTCTTCTTGGTAATGTGTCTCTCCTTGATATGGGTTTTCTCTATCAGAACCATTGTCTAAAACACTATATATGTGATCCTATGGTGGGTGAGTAGGGAAAACATTTACCATGGTGGTTGTTATAGTGGATTTTTCATTTTCATTTTGGTGGGTGGATTGGAACTCCCATAATTTCATTTGATATAGATAAAATAAATTGTAGAATAATACCCTAATCCTCTAATCAGTGCCTGTGGAGACACATAGGACATGACCTATTGGAGAGCTGTGTGGATTCTAACATAGGATTTTTGGAGAGTCTGATGCTAGAAATAAGATCTAGTATATTTATTTATAGGGAATGCTATAATCTAAATGCTATTTCACATTGGGTGAGAGAAATTTTGGGGCATATAGATCCATAGATAGGTAATGTAATGTCCATGAAGGTGGTGATGTTGAATCTATAAATTGAGGAGAAAAAATATTGGGTCATCAGTTTAGGACTCCAGGAAGAAAAAATATGTAACTGTTGGAGTGGAAAACATAAATGATATCGTGAAAACAATAAAAATATCCCAAAATCCCTCTTGTTAACTATAAGGTGGATGGTCATAATATGGGTCTTCCCAATCCAAATATTCCTTGTCCCTGAAAAGGGTCATGTAACTGACATAGACCTTATTTTCTATTAAATTATAAGAAAAATGGGTGTATTATTACTCAGAAAACTGCTATAAGATGGAATGTATCTCAATGGGTAGTAAAACAATCCTGATCATATCAATATATGATAGTTTTTTTAAAACATATTCATGTGAAATGGGAGTAGTATACCATTTATGAGAATTAAAGTGTCCAGTATCATCTTAGAGCATCAACCTTGACCTTGACATATCTATAATATATTATGTGAGGAATGTGAGGAGACAAAATAATTGAAACAAAGAATGTTTCATTGTTAGAATATTGAAAAATGCTTGAACCTCCTCCACCTACATGTTTCTATGGGGGAATCTAGGCATCTTTGAATCATGGATTCATTGATAATAAGACTCGATCATTAATATTTTTTCCATATCCCTTTCTTTATGGGTGGAGGATACCTCATCGATTAGTCTATTACCTCCGAATATAAAAGTTCAATGGTGAAATTATGATTCACATGGTCCCACCTATGATGGAGTGATAATTGTCTACTTGTAATTTGTTGGATGTCACTACAATTCCATCCATTTGAGTAACGACCTGTGTTGTGGAAATGACACCCATGACTAATGTTTTCCTAAAAAACCCCTAATTTTTTATAATATAAGATAATTTTTTCAACGTGTGCAGGACCTATAAAAAGTATGGTGGTAATGTGAGGAATATATCCTCATAGGTATTACTCATTATGGGATGGCCTATTATGACTTTTAGTGGCACTATTAATTGAGATTGTTAACCCATATATCCTAAGAGGTAGCTAGGCTATCAATCCCATGTGGGGGAAGATAGATCCCTATTGAGTATATGTGGGTATCTAATTGGATATTACTGTGGTGGAAGTCTCCACAAAAGATATAGAATATGCTTATTTTTTTTAAATGTTTTTGTTTCCACCCTAAGCATTGAGATCTGCTTTTCTAGAGAGAGGATAACAATGAAAGGATTGAGTAAATTCACTCAATGACATGTAGGGACTTATATTGTATTAACTAACATGTCTTTGTGGGAGCCCTGTTGGGATTCACTGAAATATTTACGGTAATGGGTACGACTCAAAAAGTCACTACCTTCACTACATAGGGGACAGAGCTATCAGAGCACTACGGGGAGAATATCCCAAAGAAAATTTCTATTGGAACATGGGTGGATCACCCCCTATATGGCCCTCAAGAGTATCAAATACGGGTTCGAGATGATGAAGAGAAACCTTGCTCAGTTATATATTTGTTGGGAATGACCACTCATTGTTTCTATAATCTAATAAGGGAGTCAATCACCCTCTTCTAGATGATCTATGTGGGTGTAAATTAGTTTGGGAGATTAGTACCTAAATAAGTTGTGACTACCAGGGTAGGAGAAGAGCCATATGGGACTGCTCCAACGTAATGCCCCGACCCTAGTTACCCGGAGTCGGTGCCTTATTACATAACATTAGAATGATACAAGGAATCATGTATCGAAAGAATGATCAGTTTAGTAGCCTTAGAAGTACTAGAAACACTCATATGTTTTACATTATATTAAAAAAAGAAAAACAACAACAATATTTCCTCTATTGACCACATTCATATCCCTTAGAAAATCCTTGTAGGTATTTCATAAAATACTACATTGCCTCATGGGACAAATAAAACATAGAAAGGGGCATGATCAGATTCTCTGTAAGGATAACAATACAATGGAATATTTCATAAATAAACATAAAAATTTAAGGAAATGTATAAGACTAATAAATAAGTCTTTTAACAATGAACATCTATATAATATGTCCAATATAAATCAAATAATTCCATTTACATATTCAGATGGATATTTAATAGTCAAATAATCACATGAAATATCAATAGCCACTTTCATAGTGATGGAATGCACAATGGAAGACTTCGTAACCACATAGTCATAGCCTTGTTCCAAGACTACAAATAATATATTGTCATGGCCTTGTTCCAAGACACGAGTTTGTCTCATGAGACAAACTGATGCATCAAGAAGCTATAGCAGGCTCCACCCGTCAATTACTTAGTCCAATGCATTCCTCATATTAAAAGTCTTAAAGATAACATAAACATTTTACTTAAAATATTTTACTATATTTCAATAATTTTTCTATAAAACATGAATGGTATAAAATGAACACAACCACAGTTAAACATTTCACAAAACCTTCAAAACAATATGGATGATTTTTATCATAATAAATCAACCTCGATCAATAATAATATCCCTTAAAGGATGTTGACATAGTTGAAAATGAATTTTAAAAATTGTTGAGATGATTATCCCTTTATCAAGAAATCATTTAAAATTCATGAAATTTATAAAAGAAGTAATTTAAAAGATATTTTTGAATCAAAGTGTCTCATACCACATTGAACCTTTTGAATGGAATTAACATTTAAAAACATTCATGTCTATAAAAATAAATCCTTAAAACCATATTAAAAACATGGAAATTAATGTGAATGGTTTAGAAGAATTAATCAATAAAACATTTAAAAATATTTTTTAGTAAAAAAAATCCCCTTAAAAAGAATCCCATTGAAATCAATTTTGTGAAACATGTATTAAAAATTTGTCCCAGAAAATACTTACATAAAAACATCCTCAGATAATAATGAGATTGTGAGATTAACCATTACCATATATGTTTCCTTGGTAAATGGCACGTTACACTCATATATAATAGTTAAATAATTGTTCATAAATTATACTAGAATTATATATATAAATATGATATCATATATGATCTTCCAATATTTCTTTGTTAATAATATTTTAGTAGTATCATCGTTTCAGTTGTTAACTCGTCTCTTTCCTTTATATGATTGGTTTAGTTGGCCATGTTTGTTATGGATAGGATATATTTGATTCATATCCAGAATGATATTATGTTCTAAAACATAATTTTTAATCATAAAATGAAAATTACACTTGAATTATTATGATGGGGAATGAATCTCATCGCGTTCGTGGAGACGGTAATCTGTACATACGCACGAGAGACAATATAATTTTATTGAGGGAGAAATAATATGTAATTGGATGGTATATCATATATACAGAATCATTAAAATGTTATATTTATTATTTACATTATTTATACTAATTATTATACCTATCCAAATAATTAAGTGTTTGAATAATATACTACACCACGACACAGATACGGAAAGCCGTGCGTATGCCTGTATAGTGGATTTGTAATTTATAGGATGGATAGAATAATGAATATGGTTATAATATATTTATAATAACATCAATGTATGTATATGGTACTTTACTATTATTTTTTTATGGAAAAAACCATGAAAGAGGATGTGGATGAAGAAAATAACATGAAAGAGGGTGGTGAAATTATTACATGTTCTTCACGTGTTTCCTTTTGAGTTGATAAAAAAGGCTCATTAGGTTGGCTTTATTATAAATTTATGGACTTTAGGTTGAAGGAGGGATAGTTTAGAGTATATTTGGACTGGTTTTTTCCTATCCAAATGGCTTTGGAGGAGTGTAATTAAGAGAATGTGAGAAGCCATTTTATAAGAGGGGTGATGATCACTTTATTATAATAATAAAAAATTAATTTATTATACAATTATATTCAGTTTAAAATGGCTCTGAATGAATTTAATTTATTCCTTAGATATTTTTGAGTTGAAATACTCTCAAAAAATATGTTTTAGACATGTTTAGGTTACAATTTTAACCTTATCTTTTAGATTTAACTATTAGTTAAATAGATTAACTCTTACCGTGTCTTCTTGTCTTCTTACACTATATGTTTAATAAACCTACTCTAAACATCCAAGAGAACCTCAAGTGGTTAATTAATGAAATATATAATATTATTTAATCCCTTTGGCCTAACCATAGATTTTTAAGAATATTATATCAACCAATAATATAATATTGGTTTTAAAAACTAATTTATGTCAATTTTGACACTATTAGGTATTTTGTTTTAGTCAAATTCATAACAACCATATAAATTCAAAAAAAATTATCTATAAAACCCTAACATGTAATATTAACCTATAAAATTGTTTTAATTCATTAAAAGACTCAATTTACATTTATTTGGATTTTTTTAATATCAATTTTCTTAATATTTCATTAATAATGTAATTACTGCATCATATATGTGTCATAAATAAATTAAATTATTTAATGCATAAAAAATAAATAAATCGTGACAATGTTGGAAGTATTTTAATCGTTATAATTAATATTTATAGTCGAATTTATATTTTGTGTAAACCTATATAAAATATTATTTAGTTATTAATCTTTTAATTTATCACTATTAACTGTTAGTTAAATAAAATAATAATAAATGTCCCAATCTAATCCAAGTGGACCAAATAGGATCATAATTTATTACTATGGTTGTTGTTGGTTGAATTAAACTTCTCCAATTGAATTAGTACATGTGTTTGGGTATTTATAATATCATTTTTACCCTTAATTACCCTATTTACTTTTAACCGCAGTAAATAAATGTCAAAAGATACTAATCACCACAAATTATTTTAATCTTATTGAACCATATTTTAATTACTAATGTCAATCGTGTCTGTTGGATTTTTGAAATTCAACTCACAGATACAGGAAAATTACGTTTTTTGCAAATTTTCAAATGCTCCTAAAAGGTTGGTAAAAAACGTTAAAAAGTTCAATAAAATTTTATACATCATTTTTTATTATAAAATGACTCCAATAAATTACATTGAACTTATATTGGTATTATATATCAATTTTTACTTAAAAAAATTTAAATATTATAAATATTTATTTAAATAAAAAGTCAGTTTTAAATAATAACGTATTGTTTTCACTATCCATCTAAAATTGAATGTTTTCAGAAAAATACAAAAAAATTACCCCACGATAATTTATATATTCTGAATTCAAAAATGGGATCCATTTTACCAAATTCAAAACATTTATGTTTCATTTATTAATTTTAAATTATTTCATATTGTCAAAACCAAAAGGCAGGTTTTCTAGAAAGTAAAAACTATCAAAATATTGACATGTGTTTATGTCAAATTTAAATGTGAAATTATATTAAATTACCTACATTGTATTAAAAGATAAAAATTTAATCTAATTATACTTAAAAAACCATTAAAATTCATAATTTAAACATATAAATTATTTCAATTAAATAAGTTGTTTTCAATTAAAACATGGTATTTTTCACTATTTATCAAAATAAGAAATTTATCAAAAAAGTACCAAAAAATTATCCAAACTAAATTATTATTTACATATTCTAAATATGAAGTTCATTATTTAAAATATAATATAAAAGTGTCACATATTTTTCTTAAAATAAATCAGCATTAGTATGTTGTAAAATTGTATTTTCGAAAAAAACATCCTTTCTCTATAAAATTGAATTTGATCTAATATTATGTCTAAGAAACACATAATATGGTTGTTAAAATTATATAGATTATATAATATGCATTTAATACCATTGATAACTACTTTTTTAAAGTCTAGTTTGGTAAGTTGTGGTGCGTTCGAACTCGGTGTTTCTAGTAGTGCAAGCTATTGAATTACTTTAATGAGATAACATACTATAAAATATGGGGTTGTTACATTCCACCCACATTCAATAAATTGTGTCCTCACATTTTTTAATTTTTCTTTGAAAATAAATTATTAAAAATTGGAAAATACCTTTGGGAAAACCCCACATCAGAAATTGGGTTAATATAATTTACTCTTAATTAGAGGGAAAGTGAAATGAAAAAGTCACCACCAAATTATGATGTATATTAAGAGAAAATTGGTGTAAATTAGAGAAACATAATTGGATAAAAACGTAAATATTTATAGAAAGTTATTGAGGTCACCAATCACATACAATTGTAAAATTGAGTGCCTTAAATCCATCAATCTAAGATGATGTAAAATATAATCAATTCAAAAAAACATATGCTATTAGATTAACACATTTTTATAATTAAGATCAATTCCCTAAAGATTAAGAATTAATTTATTCCTAGAATAAGTGGAAATATAAATATAAATGACAAGTAGAGTTTCATCCTTCAACTAATTCCTACCACAAACTAATATTTCATGTCAAAAGATAATATAATTCATAAATATTCTATTTATCCAAATCGTATAGGATTAAAAAAATGAATTTATAATTTATTTGGCATACCATTTAATGAATCTACATTATAAAAACTAGGACATCACATAGTCCAGTGGTAGGTGATTCACTCTGGTCTCTCTTCAGTGGAGGATTCAAGTCTCGCGACCTAACAGGATGCGACGAGTTATCACTCAACCTCTGAGTTGTGATTTTTCTGAAAATCCAAAAAAAATCAAGAAATAATTTTACCTTAACAATAGTATCAAATATAAATCATAATCTATTCCAACCATTAGAATTATCCAAATTACTTCTGTCCAAACTCACAATCCAAATTTATAAGAATGGTAAACCCAATAAAGATTCTTTTTTCCACGTTATAACCTGTGAATACATTCACCGTGTATTATTTTAAAACACCGTAACACCCTGAATTACCATAAAACTTTATTTATTACATTCATAATCCATTATTCCATATAGAATACTAGATATAATCTTTCTATCCAAAAGTTTTGTGAAATCCAATTATAATGTAATATACAAATCATTATTCAGTATCAAGGTAATCAATAATATCAAATATAATTTATCCAAATCAATTATATATTATCCCAAAATCACAACCTCGGTATTAGAACAAAATTATTGTGTATCCTTCTCTCAACCATATATTTTCTGAATAAATAAACCTGCTATTACGTAACTTTTCTAGTTCCACACAATCTCAAGTCTTTAATGAAATATTACTACTGTACAATCCTTATATACTCTATAATTATTATAACATGTACATCATTAATAAAATAATCAAATGACACAATAAATTAATAAGAAAATAATAACTCTAATCATTCATCTTCATATTAGGTAGTATCATAACTTGATTATTATCTAATAACACCATTTGGGGTATACTCTGATGATTTGGACATTGATTCGAATATTTTCCCAACTCATTGCAGATGAAGCATTGTACATTTCAAATTTTTTTCTTACCCCTGAAATCATGTACTCCATGTACTTTTTCTCTACACATATAAAAAACTCATATTCCTTCATGAATTTACCAAGGTGATTCTTTCTACAGTTATCACATATCAGTAAATCCTTATTTCCCCTCTTCCATTTATCCATATTTCTCTCTTCCATCATTTTCTTCCCTTACATCCCTTCAAATACATAAGACTAAGAAAATTCATTACTTATCTTTTTAACACATGATATTATTTCTTAAAATAATGAAAATATGTGGGAGAATATTTCTCTTTTAAATGTTTTCTTAATACCATGAATTTCATGATCCTTTTAAATCATTTGATCATTCGTATTCCGGGAATTCGCATTATTTCTACTAGGTTCCGTTTCTAAACAATGGCATACACTATGTTAGTTTATGAATCACAATTCATAATTCCTAATATTTAAAAAACCTAACATAAATTGAAATTATTATGCACATAATCTACTATCAGTAAATGTTTTCTTTGAGTAAACACTTATTGCTAAATCCATCAAAATGCCTTGTAATGAAAACGTTAATTATCTTAAGCATATCCCCCTTGAGTGTTGTAACCAAGAGTGCAACAAGGCTCTTTTTCGTGTACCTGGTTTCCCCGAGTCATGCACGAAACTCCATGTAGGAGTTTTCACTCCTAGGTATATCTGTTTCATAGCCGCCTCTACCTGATTTTATCCATAGATGGATGCATTGCTTGGAAAATACACAAAATCTCTACATTATCAAA
Source organism: Viscum album (assembly GCA_963277665.1). Classification (NCBI taxonomy): domain Eukaryota; kingdom Viridiplantae; phylum Streptophyta; class Magnoliopsida; order Santalales; family Viscaceae; genus Viscum; species Viscum album. The sequence goes on from OY728142.1 coordinate 614,208,467, forward strand.
ATTCATGGATGTTCGTCAATACTAATCCTCAAAGTCTATCTTTGGGTAGTGTTCTCGAATCAGAGTTTTTCTAAATCTAGTTTCTAAGGAATGTACTAAACTTCCAATGATACCAACTGTAATGCCCTGGACCTTGTTATTGAGATTCGCTGCATTGTTACATAACATTGGAATGATACAAGGAATCATGTCCTGAATGATCGATCAGTTTAGTATCCTTGGAAGTACTAGATACATTCAAAAGTTTTAAATTACATTACGAACTTGAAAGCAAAAACAACATTGTCTCCATTGACCACATTCATATCCCTTAGAATATCCATGCAGGTATGTGATAATATACTTATTCACATCTGGGGACAAATAAAACATAGAAAGGGGGGAGCTCAGATGCTCATTAAGGATAAAAATATAGTAGAAACGTTCATAAATAAACATAAACATTTAATGCCATGTATAATACTAAAACATAAGCCTTTTAAACATAAAATTCTTCATAATATTGTCAATATAAATCATATAGTTCCATTTAATTATTCACATGGATATTCTACTAGTCTAATAATCACATGCAATATCAATAGCCAGTTTTATAATGATGGAATGCTTATTTCCAGATATAATAACCACATAGTCAAGGCCTTGTTCAAAGACTACATATAATATTTTTTCAAGTACATGGGCAAAGACACTAGACTATCTCATGAGACCTACAAATGCATTGATGAGCTATATTAGGATCCACCCACCACTTACTATGTCCAATTCATTTCTCATATGAAAAATTTTAAACATAACATAAACATTTGTATTAAAACCAGAATACGAAATGTCAATAATTTATCCATAAACTATGAATGGTATAAAAATAACACATACATAGTCAAATATATCACAAAACACCAATGAAATATGGATGATTTTTGTCTTAATAAATAAAACTCGATCAAGAATAATATCCTTTAAAGGATGATGACATAGTTGAAAATGATCAATAAAAATCTTAGAGAAGAATATCCCATTTTCATTAAATCATTTAAAATTCACATTATTTATAATGTACATCATTTAAAAGATAGTTTTGAATCAAGGTGTCCCATACAACTTTGAAACTATAGAAGGTATTTAATATTTTAAAACATTCATGTCCATATAAATAAATCATTAATACAATTATGAAATCATAGACATTAATGTGAATGGTTTAGAAGAATAAATCTTTAAAAAAAATTTAAATGTTGTGTTAGTAAATAAATAACATAAGAATAATCTCTTTGAAAACAATTTTAAGAATCATGGATAATAAATATGTCCCAATATATACTTATATAAAAACAACATCAGATAATAATGAGAGTGTAAAATTAACCAATACCATGTACATTCCCTTCGTCGAGGGTATGTTAACCTCTAGTATAATTGTTAAATACTGGTCATTAAATTATTCAAGAATCTAATAAATAAATATGATATCATATATGATCTTCAAATGCCGGTTTGTTAATAATATTTTATCAGTGTCATAATTTCTGGTGTTAACTGATCTCTTTTCCTTTATATACTTGGTTACATAAGACATGTTTGTTATGGAAATGATGTATTTTATTCCTATCAAAAATAATATTATATTCTAAAAAATTATTTTTAATCATAATATGGAAATTACTCTAGAATGTTTATGATGGGAAAATGAAGCTCATCGTATTCATGGAGATGGTAATCCACACGTACGCACGACGAACAATATCATTATATTGATGGTCAAATCATATGTAATTGGATGGTATATCATATATACAGAATCATTAACATGTTATATTTAGTATTTACTTTAGTTATACTCATTATTATATCCATCTAAATAATTAAGTGTTTCAATGACAAACTTCACCACAACGTGGACACTGTAAGCCATACAAACGCATGTATGGTGACTTTTTTCATTTATAGGATGGATATATTAATGAATATGATTGTACCATATTTATAATAACATCACAGTATGTCTAATTTATTGGAGTTATTATTTTGGTATGGATACAACAATGAAAGAAGAAGTGGAAGAAGAAAAGTACTTGAAAGAGGGTGTTGAAATTATTACCTCTTCTTCGGTTGTTTAGTTTTGATTTTATCAAAAGGGATCAATAGGTTGGATTTATGATCAATTTAAGGCCTCTAGGATAAAGGGGGGAAATGTTATAGGATATTTGAGTAGGGTTTGGCTGAGCTAAATTGCTTTGTAAGTGTGAAATTAAAAAAAGGGTAGTTCCCTTTTATAAGAGGGGTGAGGTTCATTTTAGGAAAAGATTAAAATATTAATTTATTATACAATCATATTCGGTTAATATTGGCTCCAAATGAATTTATTTGTGCCTTAGGTGGTTATGTGTCGAAATACTCAAAACCAATAAGTTTTTCAAATTTTTATGTCACCATTTAAATCTTATATTTTTAGATTTAACTCTTAGTTAAATAGTTTAACTTTTATCATGACTTCTTGTATTCTTACACTATATAATTAATAAAAATACTCTAAACATCCAGGAGAACCTAAAGTTGTTCATTAATGACATATATAATATCATTTAAGACCTTTTTTTCTGAATCATATATTTTTAGGAATATAATATCAACCAATAATATAGAATTTGTTTTAAAAACTAATATATGTCAATTTTGACACTATTTGGTATTTTGTTTTGGTGAACGACATAAGAACCTTATTACATGGAAAAATATTAATCTAACTAACCATAACATGACATATTCACCTAGAAAATTAATTTAATTGATCAGAAGTCTCAATTTACATTTATTGGGATACATATAATGTCAATTTTATTAATATTTATTAACAAAGGTAATTACTGTATCATCATTGTTTCATAAATAAATTAAATTATTTAATGTCTGAAAATTATAAATAAAATAACATTATGTGTGAAATATTTTCTATATTTATAATTCATTTTTATAGTTAAATTTATATTGTGTGTAACTTTATAAAAAATGGATTAGTTATGAAACATTGAATTTAACACTTTTAACTATTCCTAAAATAAAATAATAATAAATTCCATAATCTAATCCATGTGGACCAAAGAGGATAATATTTTAATCCTATGGTTATTTGGGGTCGAATTACACTTATTCAATAGAATTATAACATTATTTAGGGTTAATATAATATCAATTTTACCCTTAATTACACTATTTATTTTTTACCACGGTAAATAAAAGTCAAAAGTTACTATTCACCAAATAATTATTTTTATCTTATTGAACCAAATGTTACTTACTTATGTCAACCATTTCCCTCATATTTTTTAAATTAGACTCACAGAACTAGTAAAATTATGTTTAATGCAAATTTGCAAATTCTCCTAGAAGGTGGGTTAAAAACAATAAAAAGTTAAATTAAATTTTAAAAATCTAATTTAATTATAAAATGACTACAATGAATTAAATTTAACATATATAGGTATTATATATATATATTTTACTTTAAAAAATTAAATAAAATAATTAATTATATAAAAAAAGTCCGTTTTAAAAAATAACGCTGTATTTTTCACTATTCATCAAAAATTGAATGTTTTCAGAAAAATCCCAAAAATTTACCAAAATATAATATTGATATGCAGAATTCAAAAATAAAATCCATTTTACCAAATTCAAAACATAGATGTTTCATTTATTAATTTAAATTTAATTCCCATTGTCAAAACCAAAAAAGCGGGTTTTTACAAAAGTAAAAACTATTAAAAGATTGACATGTGTTTATGTAAAATTTAAATGTGAAATTACATATAAGGACCTATAATGTATTAAATGATAAAAATATAATCTAATTATACTTTAAATCCATTCAAATTCATAATTTAACAATATAAATTATTTCAATTAAAAAAGATGTTTTCAATTAGAAGATAGTATTTTTCAGTATTCATCAATATATGATATTTATCAGAAATGTTTAAAAAATTTCTCCAAACTAAATTTTTATGTCCCGCTTCTAAATGAGAGGATTAATTTTTTTCAAATTTCATATAAAAGTATCATATATTTTATATGAAAAAATTCACCACTAGTAGGTTGTAAAATTGTATTTTTGAAAAATACTTTCTTAATCTAAAAAATGAATTTGTCCTTATCTTAAGTCGAAAAAACACATAATATGAGTGTTAAAATTATATAGAGTATATAAGATGAAATTAATACTATGCATAACATCTTTTTCAATGGCTAGTTTGGTATTTTGTGATGTGATCCAAATCAATGTTTCATGTAGCACAACCTATTGAATTACTTTAATGAGATAATGTAGTATAGAATATTGGGGTGTTACATGCACCATTGTTTCCCCTACCAATAAACCTGTTGGTGTTAGTAATCTAATATTCTATATCCACAATCATAAAAAGTATTCTAAATAATAAATCAGAACATAAATGGTGTAGGTAAATAAACTTACATAACATCATCCACTTTTCCTGAAATTGAAGAGGGATCCACACTGATGATGTTGAAAACCAAGTACACCCAAATTTATCTACACCAAGTCATAAGATATGCACATGGTGGGCCCACCACATTACATTCGGGTCTTAGAACTGAATGTATAGATATGGTTACAAGTCAATATGATAGTTCTCGAATGATACTAGTCTCTATAGTTAAAGGTGAAGAGTTTAATGTTGGGTTCACTATTTTTTTTTCTAAAAGCTTCATTAGGGTTATGCATCATCAATCTTACCTGTATTGATAGTATTTCTCAATTCCCTTCAATCCCACATTCCTAAGGCTAGTCGCTACCATCACTTTTATCTATATAGTTAACTCCTTGATTGAAAAATTATTACGGGTTGTTGGTCCATCTTTAAATGCATTCCTCCTAGAATATAAACACCTACATTGGGTCTACCTCATATATTTTAGTATTGTTCAGGAAAATCATTCTGATTTCTATCTTCTAATTATTTATACTACTTCTATCATAAAGGGTAATGAATGTTCAATTAGAGATTATTGCAAATTATGAATTTCATGGATTTTTTATACATTAGATTGTTTGTAAATCAATAAATTATTCCACTTTTTATGTTATAGGCATCAGATATAAGGAATAAAAGGATTGTGACCTATATAATCACATGTTATTAATAAGGTAATAAATGATAGTGGTGTATGTTTTCTGAGGATTTTTTCCTTAGACATCCCATCTTTATTTTAGGTGGTTGAGCTTTATGGTTAGGATACATGTTTAGCATTGTCCATGGATATCTATGCCATAATTATAATTTCTATTGGGGACACAACTAGAGGTTAAATTTCATATGAAAATATATGTGTTTTGGGATTAACATCTTGTGGGGATATTTTTCTTTTCATGTGTTTTCCCAAGGGGGAATGATTTAAATCATGGTGGTTTCATTATCTGTTCTCCTAGGGGTTATTTCACAGTCTGGATTTGGTGGACTATCTCACTAGATGAATTATTTCACACATGGTAGTTAGTGGAATATCACCCTTGGGATAATATTGCAGGCTTTAGGATTAGTATAGAATATCCCCATAGGGGAATATTTCACACCCAAGATTTTTTGGAATGTGTCCCTAGGGTAGAATATATCATGCTTGGGGGTTTGATGTTGGCATTATGGCATAAGGATAAATATTTAGGGAGGTACTCCAAATGTGTTGTATTTTTTTGTGGTTGATCCTTATGTTGATGTCCAATGAACATTGTTAACAAGAACAGATCAAAACCCACAGAGTTTGATTCCATAGTTTGATTTTTTATTTTAAGACTAGACCATTTAGATTAACTCCATGAAGGAATACTGGTCATATCAGGAAATGAAAATCCATTAGGGATTGGGTTGGTTCATATGAATATGGGCTTAACGACATAGTAGTTTCTTCTTATGGTATGAGAATTGGTGGAATTATAAGATTACCTTAAATGGGGAATTCTGTGTTCATCACACGATGTATGAATACATTTTAATATCTTTTTAAGAGGAAATTTTCATATTTTTTGAAGTCATTAGACTAGTATATATAACTAGTAATTTTTACATCATGTGGATAAAATGTGGAAGGGTCTTAAACATGGTGGTGGTCACGTTAGTTTGAGGGGATGAGTAAGAATATATACAATTTACCATAGTATTGTAAGTAACTTCCCTCAATGATCCCACCATTCGGGCTTCTGTTTCCAAATTTTATAAACCTTTTTGAAGGTTATGGACTGAACACATCCATATAGGAATGTAAATCAGGATTCCCTAAATTATAGTGACAATTCTTAAGATACAATTGAATTATGGTTCCTATTCTTCTATGAAAAAATTAAAGATAATTCCATATTAAACCCTTGGTGAAATTTGGGATAACACAAGGGTAGGTGGTATCAATTGAATAGATATTTGGGGTTTGTCTAAGGTATCCTAGAATGATATACAGGCCTAGGTAACTAAACAATCACAAAAGGGTATAGGCTAAAAGGGGGAATGAGTAAGAGGCTTAGAAGAAGGTTTTTTTAGAAAGATGGGCTAACATGCAATTTAGGCGATCGAAAAAGATGGTTTTATTGTGAAGTTAATAGGTCAATAAAAGAAATATGATTCATTTAATATTGTTTTAATACCACATTTTGATGTCATGGATCCCATGGTATTAGTTTCATGAAAGATAATTATCACTCCAAACCCCAAGAGCATCAAAGGACATTTATATTATGAAATTTTTTTCAACCTTTATGAAAAGAATATTCACCATATTTTTAGGTTCTAAAAACACCATGAGATGTGGGTTGTCATAATATGGACTCATTTTTAAATCCATCACCTCATTATCTAATGAATTGCATGGGGTTTGCGAATTTCTGACCTTTTTCAGAAGCTAGATAGATGTGTCCATATTAATTTTAGAAAAAAATAAAAATTTATAGGTCTAGTAGAGGAATGTTAATTAGTCTACATATTATAAATTCAATCATAGAATATTATTAAATTACAAAAAGGATAGTTCCCTACAAACCATAGTTATGCAGCATGATGGTTACCACCTCAGCTCTACATGGTAGATGAGTTATGCAAATTAGAGGTATGTGATCTTGAATTACACTGAAAGAATGTTACCAACACATATCCACATGGTTGGGATCATTCATGATTTAAAATCATTCATAAATATTTTTACCAATACTAAACATAAACATATGTGCCTTTTTGGTCAATTTTGTACTGAATTTTCATCGAACAATCTGTATTGTCATTGATCACTCTTGTAACTCACATGATTCAGAATCAAAAACTACTATAATTGTTTTTTTCAAAATTTTGTTATTTTTTTAATATCTTATAAGGTATAATCTACCCACTATAAAAAACCTATCTCTTTGTTCTATTCGGAATCATATGGCATAAGGGGAGGCATTCCTGAGGCCTTATAGAAAATTGGCTCATTGTATGAGATTATTGGAATCTGAGATGGGAAGATATAGTATTAGCCACCTATTTGGTATCAAAAAGGAATCAAGAACCAATATGGTACTCATAATCTATAGGGGTTCATGAATTTCCATGATACTAAAAATCCATAAGACTTCGGCTTCTACCAAGCTATAAGTCCATCATGCATCCACATTGTACTCAGTCCCTTCATCATCAAAGTAATTTCTACATGTACATTCATTAATGTGAAATTATAACCATGAGGATCTACCCATTCCCAATATAAAATTAATACATAAAATGGTATGACCGACACACCTAACAATTAGAGGAAAAAAGATAGGAATAAAATAATTTTTCATTATGAGGAATCTGTTTTTATTTGGATGGGTTAACCCTTGTGATGTTTCCTAGGGTGTGTAATTGTGATTATAAAACACTTTTAAAGAAAATGGTTTATCCTTTAGGGATATTCATTAGTTTGATAACCAATTTAGAAATGTTGGTGGCCCAATGGAGGAGACATCACATGTATTTAGAGATATTTGTATTTCTCAAAATCCTTGTGGTTACATTTTTTTTATAGTAGGAACAACCTTGGATGTGTGGTTGGACTATCTATGATGATATCTAGACTGCACTATATAAATTTTGTGTTACAATGGGTTGGGGGTCAGATATAACACCCTCTAATATTGAAGGGTTAAAGGCTAAATGTAACAATTCATTTCCACAAGATGAACCTTTATTTCATGAAGCCTACATGATTTCAAATTCATATTTATTTTTATCCTATATTAGTTATTTGGATATTTGGAATATTGAAAAGTTTCTATATATTTCTAAATGTGAGGAAACAACATTCTAAAAGAAGATGTTTTGGATTTTGAGGATAGTCATTAGTCCTCTGACCTATTTGGCCTCATGTTTATGAAATAGGAAGGGGAGATCATTGGAATGTGGTGAATCAATTGTGCCTACTGGGACCAATTATTGAAATATTAATATGAACAGATCTTCAATGAAACAAATATTTGTAATATCTAATCAAATCATGTTTGTTACATTTTTTACACATTTCATTACAATGTCAATATTAAGCTATGTCACCATATTCAATGAATTAGGTATCCAATTTTACGCCACATTTATTCTCACATAAGTCATATATAATAGTATAAATATGGATCAACCCTATCGTATGACTTTATTTAAATATATTATAAAATATATGATTTTATGGAATGGCTCCATATGATATGTGTAATGTATTCACTAATAGTGATTATTTGTCTTGTAAAACATATTGTTTTTCATTTTTATTTCAATATTATAATAATACACTAACTATGATTATTCTATAAAAAAGGTTTTCTATCTCATAAATATCATTTGATAATATGTTATATGTTTCATTTCCCTACATTTTAGGATTCCTGAAATTATGTTATTAAACTCCATTCATAATCCAATCAAAATCTGAAAAATCCAACATAATCTTCTTTTTTTAAATAATGGTTGACTATTTGTTCGATTATTTATATCATATTGTTAATTCATGATAAAAATATTTCTCCACCTTTTATGTTTATTTCACTTGTACTACATATTCATTAGATTTCCTATTATTATTTATTTCTTATAATTTTATTCTAATAAAATAAAATTTATAAAATTTGTAGTTTTTAATTATTATTCACATGGTAAAATTTCACCTATTCTACATATAATAATAATAATTATAAATCTATCACAATAATTTCACATGAATATGATTTTTCTCTTAATAACGATTAATACATGAAAAATGGAAACATTGTATTTTAAAAAAAATCAACTTCCCAAAGGGTCACTAGTGAGTAATGATAATTTAAAACACTAAAACCTTTATGATACATCTTAAAATGATAAATATTATAAATAATTTTCAATTAAACAATGAAATTGTTTTTAAATTAAAAATAAAATAAAAATCATTTAAATTAATACACCAAATTTGAAAAAAAATATACAATTTGTAGGGAAATATTTATTTATTTTAAATTAACATAAAAACAACATAATTTTATTAAAAAGAATATAAATAAAGAAAATATAGATAATAGTGAATAAAAATATTTTTTATGGTCATAATGACTTATGAAGACCAATATTGAGATTTTATGCTAATGAAGAACCTGGATAGTTACACCTCTTCCATAAAAGATAACTATAGGGACTTTTATTGGGAATTAATCTAAGGATTGGTCCCCCACTGCCATTATACCTAGATTTTATCAAGAGATTGATCACTTTATTTTGTTCCACTATGTCTTCAACCATGTCTTCACTTACTAGAATCCACTATAAATTCATTATCCTTCCATTATTTAATATCACTGTCACCATTGATTGGTTGTTCCCAAAATTCTGTAATTCTGTACCACACCTTTTATTCTCAAAATGTCATGCACTCTATGTCTCAGTCTGTATCATCCAACATGGACACTTAAAAAATTCGTACCCTCCCATTATAGACCATCATGATCACCAAAAACTCATACAACACTATTTAATAAACATATATGAAATTTATGGAAAAATACTATCATTACAATTCATGATACCTATATCTACTCACTATGAAAAATATACAGGATTAAGAAAACACTAAATTGGTTCACAAGTTTTTCACCTACATATCATGCGTCTAAAATATCGTGGAATATATTATTTTTATTTTTTCCAACAAAAAAAAGTTACATCCTTCCATAAACTCCATTAAGGATGTTTTTGATCTCATATGGAGCTATATTATTGTCTAAATCAATGACATTAGTGTCTCTGTCGAATTTAATATTGAAGTGGGAATTTATGTGCCTTTTTTCACCTTCATGAAAGATGAAATTACAATTATATTGTGAAAAAAATGACGAAAGTCTAAAATAGTTTCATGGATTCTATGTCATTAATACATGTCCATGGTTATATTTAAAATATCTAATTATACTTTATGCTGTGAATTTAATGTGTTGAATTTGATGATTTCTTTTTGGATATTTGACTATATAGAACATATTTTTCCCGTAGAAGTATTTTCACATTAAATATTTTTAGTAATCATGGAATTTATATTCTTATTATATCTAGGTGACTTTGTGATCATTTATGGTGTGTATGGGGGGGATGCTTTGTGGATTTTATGGATAGTTATTTAATAGTTATTAATTTTGATTTTATTTTTTCTACATCTCATATATTAATGTAAATCATTTATCGTGTCATAGGAAATAATAGGCCATATTTTTTTTATTTGGTGTAATTGAGAACCTAATACATATTTCATAATACATAATTCATATACAATATAATTTTATATTACCCTAAAAACTACTTTGATGAATATTTTCTTTTGCAATACTCAAGACTTTCTATGTAAAGGTTTTGAATGTCATAAATTTTTTTGGTTTATTGTTTTTAGAGGACCTTGTGAAGGATCAATAAAAACCGTGGGAAGAAATATAAAACCCAAAAAACATGTTCTAGAATGTGACTACTATATGTAATATCTGGAATTTAACATTATATAACTTTTTATTACGATTGTTTTTTGATTATCTTGTCTCCATCAATAAGCTGCCTGATTTTTTTCCATTAGTTTTCAAATGAAATATTGAGTTAAATACAGAATTGTATTTACTTTAAAATTATATGTTTTTTATTAATTGTATTTTGATTAATTTTATTACTGAAATTAATTTTTGAATCTCTTTATAAGAAAATTTATTTTGACGTATTAAATCAATTTACCACCATAGAGATAAAAATGGAATGAATTACATTTAATTTCTATCATCTATGATTCAAAAGACCTACACATAGTGAATGGTAAAATGATTATTTTTTATCATGTACATGAAAATGATTTAAAAATATTCAAATCATATATTAATGTAAATTTAGTGTTTAGTTGTTTTGGGAACCCTAGTTCATTTTGTACACAATTAATGCCTAGTGTATTACTATATTTCATGCCTAAATGTTGTAATAATTGATTTTTCATCCTCCTTAACTCATATAGTCTATACGCTCTATGAATAAGCATTGTTAAAATAGTATGATTCCATGAATATTCTTTATTTTTTCATTTCATGATAACAATGAATATCTTCTATTGGTATTATAGAACAATCAATTGAAATTGGTTAATTGATTATTTCATTGATATATATTATGGTATTCAATGTTAGATGTATAATTTCTTATGATGTGTAGTTTATTATTGAATTTTATAAATGATGTGAGACTTTTATTATGTGATTTCATTCATCCATTATGTACTTATTATCATCCCAAATAACAAAATACTCTAGAAATACATGATTGTATCATTATAAGAAAATATCTTAAAGAAAGTGGATATTGTTTTTTACTTCATTTATTCCATGTTTTTAATCATTACTTTTTTCATTTAGATGAATATAATTGTCAAATTTTACCTCATTTGGTTTTCTATCAGAAGAAATTATTTGGGAGAGTATCATATGATAGGGATCATCAATTCACATATTTTTAATTACACAATTAGCTTATCACTCAACATTTTATTTTTTTCAAGATTCATAATTTTGGTCATACATGTATAAAATATAATGGGAAATATAATTTCTGGATAAACATAATAAGGCCTCTTGACCAATCCAACCAAACATTAATAGTTCACCACGATGTCATAAAAAACTAAAGGAGCTAGACATGGTACTCTAAAAAAATTACTTAATCCTGACCTTGCATGACATTCTACATTGTTTTTCATGAATTTTTAGATTTTAAATTTTGTAAATTTGTGTAGACACAGATTATATTAAATAATTTCTCAATTTTAGAAATTTATTATATTTTAATGTCAAAAAATCATTGATTAATAGTGATTCCTTGTTATATGAATTTTCACAGCATTTAAATTTTAAATAACATTAATTACCATCTTTCTTATTAAACATTTTTATTAGTTGGTTGGTAGGTTGAGGAAAACTATTTTGGTAAATTATATTACCTTGATAGTTAGGATGACATATTCATTAAATTCATGCAATATTATAAAACTTCTTGCAAATTCAAACCCATGTAGTAGAAAAATTATTTAGTAATTATAGTGAATTATTCAGTTTAAACATATATTAAAAATAATTTTTTAAATATCATGTTGTAGATATTTCATCCTATGTATTGTTAATTTCATCAATTCACTCAAAAACCATAATCATATAAAATCGTGGTTGTGGAAAATAAAATAATATAATTTTTTATGGATCATTTTATCAGTTCCTTAAAAAAAATTATAAACAAATTAAGGTGATTCAAAAACTAATGTAAATTAATATTTCATCATGCATTCCTGGCCTACAACTAAATTTAATGTTTTTCATGATATTATTTTATTTCAGATGGCCTTTATTAAGTGAGAGAAATTTTATTTGGAAGTATCAACATAGTTTTATTCTATTTGGGTATTTTTTTTATTTTTTACCTACACAAACAGAATTAAATTTTTCCATAATCCCTTTGAATACCTTCTTGAAACATGTTTTTCAGTTTATTATATTTTGAAATGGTCTTAATGTAATTATATAATCTAAAATGTTGTGTTTTATTCTACTTCAACTTGTTAAACATTAAAAAATGCGATTTTAAGACTGGAAGATAATTAGTTTAATTATAATGATATCATAGAGTGATCGAAATTAATAACATGTACTGTGTGATAACATATTTAATATTGAATAAAATTTACATCTATGTTCATATTAAAACCATTATGGATTTTTTTGAACATATTAAATCAGTCTCATTTTTAGATTCTTGACCACATCTATGGTTAGTGCATCTCTTCCAATATCATGTTTTTTTAGGATACCAATTTTTGAATTCTTATATTATTGTGTTATTTTTATCATTGATGAAGGTTTTCACAAAAAATAAGGACCCAAAATCTATGAAATTTTTAGCTATTAAATCTTAGGTGATGTATTTTTTATATAAAGGGTGTCGATGTTTTACTAAAACATTTTATTATTTATATGAAAACTGTATTCTCGATAATTTTAAACAGGATCTATTGATATTGAATAAATTTTTTTGGGTTGTTATTGGGGTGATAAATGGATTAATGGTATTGGGGAATATGACAAGATAATTAATTTTATGAATTTTTATGTTTCTAAACACATCATTTTGTTTTTATTCATTTTACTATATTTCCCATATTATTCTTTTTTTATGAAAATCGGTGGATTGATGAATTTAGAAGAATAAAGGAAGAGTACCATCAAAAAAATCATTTAATGAGATGGGTTTTATTAATCCTAATACATGTCCTAGAAAAAGTAAAACCTTATTAATGATTCTAGTTAATTTAATTTAGAGTTGTGTATTTCTTATGTTGAAATTAATGATATATTTTGTGGAATATGAATATATAGAACCAATGTGTCATTTGTATTTTTTTACCATTCCATATTTCCTAGAATAATACATTTTGTATGTTTATTATCATTTTACTACTTTCATAAACTTTTTCGAGTAGTCAAGATGGGATATATAGATGGGTTTTCCTAATGTTATCAAACATATAATGATTTTGAATTTATTTATAGTTAGTCTAAACGAAAATTATATATTTTATATTCTATAGAAAAAGACTAAGATAATTATTTATTTATTCTTTATGAATTAAATGTTGAATTAACCATATTTTCTATATCAGTTCATTAATATACTAATAACATCACCTTTTTTATATCCACAACTATATTTGGTAATTCATTAAAAAAATAATCAGTTATTCATGTATCAAAGCATTGAATGTCTTGAAAAGATGTATTGTTTCTCGTTTGTATAGATATATTTTGAGGGTTATAACAAGAATCAATGAGAAGATATGTGGAAGTTGTAGAAAGTGTATGTTAGATAAATCCAATCAAAATCCTCTTATTAACATTATTTAAGTGGGAACTATTAATTTTTTTTATTCTCTAACTTCTATTGAGAAGTTCTAGAATTTTTCCCCATTATTTTTTACTTGATTTTGCTAATTAACTATGACATTTGTTGGGTTGAAAATATTATGTGTATTTTTATAAGATAATCTCATTTTTATTTTATTTCTTCATTCCTTTGGTTTAGCTCTTTTTATGATAATAAATTTTGTTGGACTAAATAAATTGATTGACATAAAGATAAAAAAGGTAATTATTTTCAAATTATTACTTCATATTTATTGAAATAACAACATAGGTTCTTTAATGTTTAGAAGAACACATGAAACTAAGAAAATATTTTATGGTGTAATGGTATTCCCATCAATCACAACTTCTTAAATTAGAATTTCTACAACTATTTCATATCCAGGGATCTTCAAGTGAAACATAAATGTATCATATAAGAATGAAAATATTTTTATACTGATTGCCCAAAAAATTGACATAGGGACACATTTATTTATCAAATGGGAGGTGTCCATTCTTTATAGTCTTTTCTTAGGGGTTTTACTAGGCTTGTAGTTGATTAAGGGTCCCTAGAAAACAACTTAAATGTATGGTTTTAGAATAGAAAAGGTTATTCTAGTAGTTCACACATTCATGGAATTAATATCATTATAAGTTTTTGAAGTATACGGTATCCTAAAATATGGTGTGATATCATTAAAATATTCCCACTCATATGGCTTCACAAATAAAAAATTATTCTCTAAAAAAATATTTCAAACATGCTACTTAAAATCACTCGGTGTTCACCCTCGTTCAAAAGATTATTACATTAATACTCACAATCAATGACGTGAAGAGAACAATGATTTCAAGAATGGCTAGTATGTTGGAAAATAGATCATTCCAAACGTAATATTAATTTATAGAGAACCAGTGTGTATGTCATCATTTTGGGAGGGGGTATCACCTGATACACTAATTTCTTCCATATGGAGACCAAATCGTGGTGGTATGTGCTACTATTTGTGTTGAGAATGAATATTTAATTGTATTTTCATGTTAATTTATGTTAATCCTCCAAAACATCTATATTTTATGATCTTGAACATGAATTATTATAATATAATACAACTGGGATTTCAACGACTTCTATTCTGGTAAAAAAACTTATCATTTATTCGAATAATAATAAAATTCTATCATAAACGGTGTTTTAATAATTTCATATCATTATATTGTGGTATAATTTTTTTAAATTTTTCTATAAGGTCTGTAATATTATACAATTTCATATAGGAAAGGTAGATTATGTTTTTAATTGTTATCATGCCTTCTATCTATATTAATGTGGGAATGTTGACCATACCCTAAAAATTGTTTATGATATATATTTTTTAATTTTTTCATTCATTATAAATTTCTTGTGGTGAATAATATTATCAAATTATACCTCATTATTTTTGAATATCATTATTTAGGGGAGTCACATATTTTAATTTCATCACTTTTATGTTTATATGTTGTGTGTTTGAATTATACATGTATGAATTATAGAATATTATCAGAAAAACATTGGGGGTTCAATTTCAGTTTGGCATAGATTAGGGGCTTGAGAGTTAGTATTACAGTCATTTAGTGATTATGGGTGGTTTCATTTGTGGTTATGGGTTAGTTTTTAGGTATTATGGGTTTACAAATTCAGGGAAGTTAGGATATATTACAATTAGTAATGTATAAGGGTGTTATGGCTTAGGGATTAAGGTTTGTAGGGCTAGAGGGTTTAGTGGTTAGTAGATAGGGTTTAGATTCAAGGGATTTGTAGATATATGGCTAGAAAGGTAAGGGTTTGTTAGGAATTATGGAGCAAGGCTTTGGGGTTGGTTTCCCTCATGGGTTGGGGTTTTGGGTCTGATTAAGGGTTATGGTTTGTTGGGATTAGTGTTATATTGGGTAGGGGTAGGGATTATGGTTTGTTTAAGAAAATGGTCTAGACTGCGGTTTATGGTAATGGTTTGTATGGTTTAAGAGTTAATTAGGAAAACATGTTAGAGATTATGTGGTTTAGGGGTTATAATTGTCAGTGGTTGGGGTTGTTTAGGATATTTGGTTGTGGATTATGGGTTCCAGGGGTTATTATATTGATATTGGAGGATTAGGGATTATGGGGTTAATGGTAGTGTGGCTATGTGTTAGAGAATTAGGTTAGTAAGGATAGAGGTTTAGGGTTAAGGGTTATGGATTGTTTGTATTGGGGGTTATGGGATTATGGTGTTAGGGGTAATTTGGGATTCTGGTATGTTAGGATAGGGTTTAGGGTTAGGGGTTATGGTTGGATAGGCTTGGGGTTAGATATTAATGTTAGGAGTTATGGGTAGTTTGGATAAGGGTGTTACTTTTAGAGACCCTGATCCCCCGGTGCCTCATGAGACATTATATACCAGCATTTTACTACAACATTTACAAATAATATATCATGTCCCATTACTACATAAGATCGCGAGGCTCAGGATTCTGGGAAACCTGCTGCTTCTGATAAACTTCACTAGTACAAACCATTCCTGAAAAATTTTAAACATAAATGTATGGTGATCAAATATGCCAAGTAAGGGGTTTTAAAAACATTTTAAGAGAACCCTTTCTCAGAGCAGTTATTTTGAATAAAACAAAACACTTTACTAAAACAAACCATTATCTTTTATTAAAACATGTAAATCCTACATTTTTTGAAAACCACATGCATGGTGAAGAAGTAAATACTTAAAAGAAGCTTTAAAGAAGACATAAATAAGAGAGCATAAGCATGTGAAGAATAAATGATGCATAATTTACAATGAAGATTACATCAATTCTAAAAATCTGTGAGTAAGCAGGGAAAATATTCATAACATGATTCATGGGCACATAATGGTCTTATAACAACTTACCACATGAATTACAATTCTTATCTCATTATTTCATTCTCATAGTCAAGGGAATTTTCAACTAGGGGATGTCTTGTTAGTTGGACTATCCCCTGGTTGACCATTTATCATTATATATAGAGGGAAATTATAATTCCTAGACTTGTCTAGACCTTCTGTCATGATCATAAAATATAACTTAGTACGGGTCAAGGCACACCGCCAATCCTGTTTCCCATAGTAGCACAAGAGAAAGCCAACTGCCAAGACCGTCGCACATGAAAGCACAAGCCTAGGCTAACCGCCAAGACCGTCGCACATGAAAGCACAAGCCAAGGCTAACCGCCAAGACCGTCGCACACAAAAGCACAAGCCAAGGCTAACCGCCAAGACCGTCGCACATAAAAGCACATGACAAGGCTAACCGCCAAGACCGTTGCACATAGCGTCTCATGAGACTCTTACTTTACCCAATGCATTGGAATGCTGTATAATTCCGTGCGCACCCATCCATAAACATTTATGTTTCAAACATCCCTCAAATATCTTGACATGGTCGTTCATTCAAAGGGTTTCATTCATATATTCTTAATCAAACCCCCCTTTTTTCACATACATATTCATTACTTGAAGACAATTCAATCATTAATAAAACTAAGACATGCATGCTAAAAATCCGTACACATACGAAATTATCTTAACAGTTGAAAACATGGGTGAACATAAACACTTTAACATTCCAAAGCCTTATAATACCATGTTAAAAAAAAGGCCATTCATAACTAATAAAAATGCTAATAAATGGGTATTATGGGTGATTAATTAAAACTGTGTGAATATACATATATTTATAAAGTGTGCAATTAGGTTCATCTTGGGAATTCATGTATATATGTAAGCAAACTGCATGAACAGACATATATATATATAGTTGTGTAAAAACTCATCTGCACATTAAATAACATGACCTTTACTTTGAAAATTTTTCAAACACCATAAGAATAACTTTTATTTGAATACAACATATTGATACATGTTTATATATACATATATATAAATATATATAAATTTAGGTGTGTATACACTTGTCCATGGGTTTACCAAATTAAACCGTACTCAATAATATTTATTATGTTATACATTAAACAATGTTTGGTAAAACCGAATGGGGTTCTTTTACATAAAAAAATGAACATAATATTCATAAAAAACTTATTGGCATAAAATCATTCTTTCCTACTACATGGTCGATCCATAAATATGAGTACATATACATATTAATACATATATATATATATATATACTTGTAAGAGTTTAAGGAATTTCACACACTACCCATCTTCACAAAAAAGTCATTATTTATCAGGAATGGTGATAAATGAGAATTTTCAATTGAAAGAATTATATTGACATCAAACTAACCCTTAAACTTCGTCATACATATAAACATGAATACAAATAGTTTTGGGTACTTTTCTTGAAATAATAACATTTTTTGAGTAAATAAAATTTTAACAAATTAAAAAACAAAAGGATCAAGTTCATCCTTTATGCACATTGTTGTACATATACATCTATATAATTACGTGTACATATACATCTCTATGCTCTATATACTTGCATGCTTTACATGTTCATGAAATTACCCGAAATATCCATTTTTTATAGGAGAAATAAAATCATGGTTATAAACATTGAGAAAAGGTTTGTATATTTGCATATACCATTTTATACATATATGTATGTAATTATATATATACATACTCAACGTGTATATGAAAATACCCGAGCCTAAATAAAATAGATCCCCCGTGTACCCATAGCTCGGTTTTGGAATCCTACTCAGAAGCGGACAAGTATGGTCCTCAACCTAAGATTTTGTGTATAAACAGGGGGTATATACTTATAGGTTTATACATATATAATACTATATATAAAAACATACAAACCAATGTGTTTTAAAAATTATGTAGGATATGTCCCCTTACCCGTTCGGAGGGAAGGAGAAGAAGGAAAACGAAGCAGACGAGGCCGGTCCGGTGGTCGGAGATCCAAGAAGCTTCGCATGCAAAAACCTCCCTACCTTCGGTGCAAACTGAAACTTAAGTATAGGTCCTCTTATTGTGTGAAAAAAAAAACCGATGGGGTAAATGAGGTCATGTCAGTGCCAACCCATGGAAAAGAGGGAGTAGAGCCGGGTCTACTAGCCGGCCTACGAGAATAAAACGAGCCGCCCTAACCTTCTGTTACAGCTGCGCGATGAAGAAGAAGGCCATGGGGGAAGAAGAAAATTGAAAAAATGGCGGACGACTGAGATTATAACGAAATTTATCGAACGTCTTAGATGCAGCGTGGCTTAAAAAACAGATGGTGCGATTGGAGATGCTGGATCGAACGATCCAGCAGGGATGCGGTGAAAAAGAAGAATTGCGGGTCTTCGGCGGTTTCCTATATATATATATATAAATATATATCTTTTTTTTAAACAAAAATAATTTTATTAACCTTATTATATTAACTTTATTATTATTAAACCACAATTATTGATTACTTAATATTACATTATAAAAGGTTAATGGTTTATTTAATATAAAAAACATTGATTAATTCAAACTTATCAAAACATATTATCATCTTTTTTTATTAACCAATTATCTTAATTCCCTTAATTAAATATTAATATTATCAATACAATTAAACATTAAACATAACTACATTTATAATTATTTTCAAAAACACACATAAGAGTGCATTAATATAAATATTACCATCACGAAAAACATATGTAAATGAAATCATTATTTGACATAGTTTTCAAAACTGTTAATTCAAATTATAAACATTCACATTAATATTACCACTAATATTTAATTTAGAGATAAAAATAATACATTTAATTTAAGGTTGGATGCAACATATATATATATAACTTATAAAGTAAAAATCCATCAGATTTAATATAATTAGAAAATAAAAGTTTAATTTCTCAAGTTAAAAACATGTAAAAAATAGTTGAAAAATAATAATATTAATTCTCACCGTTTGAAAAATAAAATATAATTCACCTTTTGGGAAAACAAGAAATAAATTAATTATACTGTTATTGGTGACATTCTTTAAATATTAAAGAAAATTACATGATTAAATTTTCAAACCATTCAGGGGTAAACCATTCTTATCTCCAACGGTCCAAAATAAAACAATAGTGGATAGGAGTATCATGAGGAGCCAATGGTCATAGTTATAGCCGTTAGGGTTCAATGGTCGAATTAGTGATCTTATAAAGAGTCTGGTCTTGGGGTATCCCCCACTCAAGGTGACTGGTGGAGATAAGAGGAGATGGTTCTTGTGATCCCATTGGTGCTCAGCATGGTTGCAGTGGCTTCGACCATCCTCATGTTTATTCTGATGGATGCCATAAACCCTTACTGCCTTCATGGGGTCCTGGTGGTTTTAAGCGGTTTCCCTATATTTGTAATTTGTTTTTTAATTGGGATTTTTGGTTAGCTTAACTTCTTGTTTGATCAGAGTGAGTTGTAGCCACCGAGATGTTACGCATTTGAATAAAAGGTCCTTTCATTCATTGGATGCGTTTTTCTATTTTATGATTAATATTATCTTATAAGATTATTTTTTTTCACTTAACAGGTGGCATTGTTAAACAAACTTGTCATTACTCAAAACACAGTTTCTCGAGATGTTGCATTACTTCCCCCTTCAAAGAATTGCGCCCTCAAAATTATATTCATAAAAATAATAAAAACTGAAACCCCACACGTACAACATTACCGAAATAGGGGATCTGGCTTGGTTAACGGAATACCAAAGTTGGCACATAGTTATTTTGTTTCCCTAGCCCAGATTCACTTTGAGCAGTAGGTCTTGAACTCCTGCTCGTGCGTACTGCACACAGGCTTCCAAAGGGAGGCTCATGCGGTGAAAAGCTCGGAAACGTCCGAGTAGATGAATTCCCTGATAACTCTCTGAGCTACATCACCCTCAAGGTAATCAAGAGGAATTATGTGATTGAGGAGACTGAAATTCAAGACATGGAACATATAGGCTGCACTAAGGTGGTCATCCTGAGTAGCTACGAGGAAGACCACTCTGGCAGAGAATTTTTGCGCCAGAGTAAAACACTGAAAGAGACCCTCAAAGTATCTTCCCCTTCGCCTATAGCAGGGAAGTTGAGCAGTGGAGATGAGGTGAAAAACACGATCATCCTCTTGACACAAATGAGAATCTCAGGACCGTTTGGTAGATCGAGCAGACCATGGAAGGACCCTCGCAGGTGGAGAGAAGATGGATAATACACCGTGCATTCCCTGATCATGATAACCTCTACTAACTCATCGTGTAGTGATGAGATGTTAGTTTGACCAGCCATCTAAAAGTTATAACATTTTTACTTAGTTAGTCATAGTAATATGTTCATACGACCTGGTTTTCCAGAGTTACCTAAACCCATCCTCTGATACCAACTGTAGAGACCCCGATCCCCGAGTGCCTCATGAGACATGATATACCGGCATTTTAATACAACATTTACGAATAATATATCAGGTTCCATTACAATAGAAGATCGCGAGGCTCAGGATTCTGGGAAACAAGCTGCTTCTGATAAACTTCATTAGTACAAACCATGCCTGAAAAATTTTAAACAAAAACTTAGGGTGAGAAAATATGCCCAGTAAGTGGTTTTAAAAACATTTTAACAGAACTCTTGCACAAAGCATTCTTTTTGAATATAACAAAACACTTTACTAAAACAAAGCATTATCTTTTCTTAAAAAATATAAATCCAACATTTTTGAAAACCACATGCATGGTGAAGATGTACATACTTAAAAGAAGCTTTAAAGAAGAAATAAATTAGAGAGCTCAAGCATGTGAAGAATAAATGATGCATAATTTACAACCAAGATTACTTCAGTTCTAAAAATCTGTGAGTGAGCAGGGAAAATATTCATAACATGATTCATGGGAATATAAAGGTCTAATAACAACTTACCACATGAATTACAATTCTTATCTCATGATTAAATTCTCATGGACATGGGAATTTTCAACTAGTTGATGTCTTGTTAGTTGGATTATCCCCCAGTTGACCATTTATCATTACATGTTGAGGGAATCTATAATTCCTAGACTTGTCAGGACCTTGTGTCATGATCTTAAAATATAAATTAGTACGGGTCAAGGCACACCGCCAATCCCGTTTCCCATAGTAGCACAAGCCAAGGCCAACTTCCAAGACCATCGCACATGAAGGCACAAGCCAAGGCTAACCGCCAAGATCGTCGCACATAAATGCACAATCCAAGGCTAACCTCCATGACCATCGCACATAAAAGAACAAGACAAGGCTAACCACCAAGACCGTCGCACATAACATCTCACGAGACTCTTACTTTACACAATGCATTGGAGCGTTGTTTAATTCTGGGTGCACCCGTCCATAAACATTTAAGTTCCAGACATCCCTCACATATCATGACATGGTCTTCCATTCAAAGGGTTTCATTCATACATTCTTAATCAAAACCCCCTTTTTCACATACATATTCATAACTTGAAGACAATTCAATCATTAATAAAACTAAGACATGAATGCTAAAAATCTGTACACATAAGAAATTATCTTAACAATTGAAAACATAGGTGAACATAAACACTTTAACATTCCAAGGCATCATAATACCCAGTTAAAACAAGGTCATTCATAACTAATACACATGCTGATAAATGGGTATTACGGGAGTTTAATTAAAACTGTGTGAATATACATATTATTATATAGTGTTCAATTAGGTTCTTCTTGGGAGGTCATGTATATATGTAAGCAAACAGCATAAAGACATATATATATAGTTGTCTATAAACTCATTTGCAATTTAAATAACATGACCTTTCCTTTGAAAAATTTGCAAACAACATAAGAAGAACTTGTATTTGAAGAAAACATATTGATACATGGTTATATATACCTATATATATATAAATTTAGGTGCGTATACACTTGTGCATGGGTTTACCAAATTAAACCACACTCAATAATATTTCTCATGTTATACATTAAACAATGTTTGGTAAAACCGAATGGGGTTCTTTAACATAATAAAAATGAAAATATTTTTCATAAAACAATTATTGGCATAAAATCATCCATGCCTAAAACATTGTCGATCCATAAATATGAGTACATATATATATGAATACATATATATATACTTGTAAGCGTTTAAGGAATTTCACACACTACCCATCTTCACAAAACAAAATCACGATTTATCAAGAATTATGATAAATGAGAATTTTCAATTGAAAGAATTATTTTGACATAAAACTAACCCTTAAACTTCATCTTACATATAAACATGTATACAAATAGTTTTGGGTACTTTTCTTGAAATAATATTTTTTTCTTTTTGAGTAAATAAAAGTTTAGCATATTACAAAACAAAAAGATCAAGTTCATCATTTATGCACATTGATGCACATATACATCTATATAATTTCATGTACATATACATCTCTATACTCCATATACTTGCTTGATTAACATGTTCATGCAATTACCCGAAAACTCCATGTTTTCATAGGCGAAATAAAATCAGGGTTATAAACATTGAGAAAAGGTTTGTATATTTGCATATATCATTTTATACATATATGTATGTAATTTTATATATATACATACTCAAACTGTATATGAAAATTCCCGATCCTAAATAAAATAGATCCCCCGTGTACCCTTACCCCCGTTTTGGAATCCCACTCAGAAGCGGAAAAGTATGGTCCTCAATCCAAGCTTTAGTGTATAAACATGGGGTATATACTAATAGGTTTATACATATATAATCCTATATATAAAAACATACAAACCAATGCTTTTTAAAAACGAAGTAGGATCTATCCCCTTACCAGTTTGGAGGGAAGGAGAAGAAGGAAAACGAAGCAGATGAGGCCGGTCCGGTGGTCGGAGATCCAAGAAACTTTGGGTGTGAAAACCTCCCTACCATTGGTGAAAACTGAAACATAAGTATATGACCTCTTCTTGCATAAAAAAATCGATGGGGTAAATGAGGTCGTTCCGGTGCCAACCCGTGGAAAAGAGGGAGTAGAGCCAGGTCTATTAGCCGGCCTATGAGAAAAAAACGAGCTGCCATAACATACCGGTACAACTGTGCGACGAAGAAGAAGGCCATGAGAGAAGAATAAAACTGAAAAAACGGAGGATAGCTGAGATTATACCGAAGTTGATCGAACGACATAGATGCAGCGCGGCTTAAAAAACAGATGGTGCGATTGGAGATGCTGGATCGAACGGTCCAGCGGGGATGCAGTGAAAAAGAAGAATTGCGGGTCTTCAGCGGTTTCCTATATATGTATATATATTATTTCTGTTTTTTTAAACAACAATAATTTTATTAACCTTATTATATTAGCTTTATTATTTTTAAACCACAATTATTGATTACATAATATTACATTATGAAAGGTCAATGGTTCATTTAATATAAAATAACATTGATTAATTCAAACTTATCAAAACATATTATCATCTTTTTTTATTAACTAATTATCTTAATTCCCTTAATTAAATGTTAATATTATTAATACAATTAAACATTAAACATAACTACATTTATAATTATTTTCAAAAACACACATAAGAGTGTGTTGATATAAATATTACCATCATGAAACACATAAGTAAATGAAATCATGATTTGACATAGTTTTCAAAACTGTAAATTCAAATTATAAACATTTGCATTAATATTATCACATATATTTAATTTAGAGATAAAAATAATACATTTAATTTAAGGTTTGATGCAACATATATATATATCATAAAGTAAAAATCCATCAGAGTTAATATAATTAGAAAATAAAAGTTAAATTTCTCAAGTAAAAAACATGTAGTAAATAGTGGGAAAATAATAATATTAATTCTCACCGTTTTGAAAAATAAAATATAATTCACCTTTTGGGGAAAAATCAATAAATTAATTATACTATTATTGATTTCATTCTTTAAATATTAAATCAAATTACATGAATAACTTTGCGATCCATTTGGGGGTAAACCATTCTTATCTCCAACGGTCCAAAATAAAACATTAGTGGATAGGAGAATCATGGGGAGCCAACGATCATATTTATAGCCGTTAGGGTTGAACGGTCGAATTAGTGTTCTTATAAAGAGTTTGGTCTCAGGGTATCCCCCACTCAAGGTGACTGAAGGAGAAAGGAGGAGATGGTTCGTGTGATCTCCTTGGTGCTCAGCACGGTTGCAGTGGCTTCGTCCATCCTTATGTTTATTCTGATGGATTCCAGAAACCCTTACCACCTTCTTGGGGTCCTAGTGGTTTTAAGCGGTCTCCCTATAATTGTAATCGGGTTTTTAATGGGGATTTTTGGTTAGCTTAACTTCTTGTTTGATCTGTGTGAGTTGTAGCCACCGAGTTGTTACCCATTTTAATAAAAGGGCCTTTCATTCATTTGATGCATTTTTCTATTTTATTATTATTATTATCTTATAAGATGATTGTTTGTTCACTTAACGGGTGGAATTGTAAAACAAACTTTTCATTACTCAAAACACGATTTCTATGGTCGTTCCATTACTAGATTTATTTTTTATAGTTTGTTAAGGATTAGGGTTAGTTGCGATAGGGGATGTTTTTAGGGATTTTTAGGGATTAGGGTTGGTTGGGATAGTGGGGTTTTGGATTGGTATTAGGATAGAAGGGTTAAAGGTTCAGAGTTAATGTTTTTCAAGTATTCAAACTAGGTGTTGCATACCCTTAAGAATATACTACTTCACCTCTCAGTGATAGTGGGGTCTTCCATCAAGAAAGGGATGGTTACAAAGAGCGAGAAGTCCTCCTGGAAGGTTCACAAGCTTTGCAAATTGCCACATTAAACACAACCAAGGGAGATGCATTGGCTAAGGCTATATTTGAGGATCATGAAACTAGTGAGGCTTCTCAGTGTCTAGAAATTGAAGAAAACTCAGCCTAATTCTAATTTAGGGGTCGAGGATTAGAACTAACATGAGTTTCCAAAAAACCAAAGCAGGTCATGCAGGCTAGAATTTCCAGTGCTGAGAAGCTTAAATATTGGGGATCAATTTTGGATTCACAAAACTTGTTTCCAATTTTAGGGGAAGATTATTTCCATGTTAGTGATTAATTTGGTGGTATGTATAACTGAGAGGACCCCGGTGGATATGGAAGCATCTGAAGAGAAAATGGATGAGGCCTAGTATTCTATTGAGTCCAAGGGATGAGTCATAGAGTATGACTACATTAGATCCTCTTCCCAAATGGGTAAGAACAAAATTATGGATTCAGACTGATTCATTATGATCAACTGGAGGGTGCGATGTAGGAATGAATACTCCAATATTCCTAGTCCTCCAATTACTAGATCTGCATATAGGGGTTTGTTGCCACCTAAGTCTCCTACAATTGTATACATTACACCCTCGAACAAACAAAAAGGATATGACAATCATGATGTGGCTGCCATCTCCATGGACCTGGTGGATATAGGATACCAGGCTATAGTTCCTATCATTCACATAGGTGATAAGGGGCTTATTGATCAGGGGAGTAATCACAATGAAAGATCCAATGAAGAAACTCAGTGATAGGTGTCATCGGTGGTGGAACACATGGATCTTCTAGAGCATTTGAATGAAATAGTAGAGGATGATCTAGATGTTAATGTGTCAAAGAAGTTGAGACCGCTTCAGGTGACCACTACCAAAAACAATTAGTGGTTAGATAAGCATGTTCGTATTGTTCTTATTGGACTCAACAAGGGTAAGATCAATAAGTAGGGATACAAACAATCATGAGACTACTTGTAAGATCTATACGAAGGCACCATAAAAGACTATTGTGACCCCCCGGTACATTCTATCCCTTGGATTTTGTTTAGGGAGATTTGTTCGAACCAACTCAAACTATTTTTCAACAAGTATATCCTATAATTTTGTGCAAAAACTAGTAATATGTGAGGGTTGTCACCTCTCCCTTAAAACTTTTTGAAAATTAAAAATTAACGTTCGATGGATAGGGATTGGATGTTAGTAATTAGAGGTTACTAGGCTCTGTGTTAAGGTTAGATATAAATTATGGGGTTAGGAATTATATATTTTTAGGATATAGAGTAGCTACTAAATTATGGATATGGGGGTAGGGGATAAAGTTAGTTTGCTATAAGGGTTATTTCAGAAAGACAGGTCAGGGATTTGGTTAGTTTTTGATAGGAGGGGAAAGGGTTAATGTATGTTAGTGATTATGGTTAGTTATACAGGGGTGGTATAGGGGTAAATAATTATTGATTGGAGGTTTGGGGATTAATGGGTTAGTGTTACATATGTTTGGATTTTATAGATTATAGTTTGTTGGGTTAGTGTTTAGGGTTAGGGTAAGCTAGTCTAAGGATTATGGGATTAAGGAGTTAGGTTTTGATAGGGATTTGGTTTTGATGGTCTATAGGGGTTAGGTTAGGGTTGATTAAGGATTATAGTTTGTTTGACTTAGCGAGTATATATTAGGGATTCTCTAGGGGTTAAGGTTAGTGAGTAATTTGGGATGCTTATGGTATAGGTTGTGAATAGAGGGTTTTGGGGGTTTTCAGTTAATATTTGAGGATTATGGATTATGGGTTTAGGGATAGGGATTACTATTAGTTAGGGATTGGTCTTAGTTAGGGTATGGGAAATTTAGGCTAGGGGTTAGGGGATTACGTGATAAGGGTTTCTAATGGATTGGTGTTGGATATGATAGGGGGCAGGTTGTGGTTAGTTAGGGAATAAGGTTGGTTACAGATTATGATTTTCTAGACTTATTGGTTACGAGTTCAGGATAGTTAGGAAAGTGATTAATATTAGTTAGGGATAAATAATGGGGAATAGTTGTTAGGATTTGTCATGTATTTTTTTCATTAATAGATTATGGTGTTGAATTATGGTTAAATAACGGTAAGGGTTCATTAGGATAATGGGGTTAGTTTTAGTAATAGATTATTTTTAGTCGTGGTTAAGGGTTTGGGTTAGTTAGGATTTGTGGATTGATATTATGATTTTTTGGGGGATTAAGGTTGTTTAGGGATTAGGGTTGGTTATGCTAGGGGTAAGATTTAGGGTTATTTGGGTTAGGGTTAGTAAATATTGGGTTTACTATTAGTTATTTCTTATAATAGGGGTCAGAGGTTCAGGTTTGTTCCAGTTTAGTGTTAGTCTTGGATTATGGTAAAATTGGGGTTAGGGTAATTCGGAATAGGGGTTTTAGGATTAGGGTTCATTAGCAGTTAGGTTAGGGATAAAGGATAGTTATGATTAGGTTAGTTGGATAATGGGTTTGGTTAGTAGTTTTTTCAAGGATTGTTGACAATTAGGGTTTATTTTAGTATAAACTATGACTATTGGGGTTAGGGATTAAGGTTTTTATGGGGTTGGGTTAACAATTATATAGTGATAGGGTCATTTGGTGTACGGGGTTGTGAATTAAGGTTCATTTGGGGTTGAATTAGGTTTTAGATTTTTGTTATTTAGAGATATGGTATGGTATTATGGATAGTAAGGAAATGGAGGTTAGGGATTATTGTTTGTTTGACCATGGGCTAGCTATTTGGCTAGTGATTAGGGATTAGTGTTGGTTTGTGGTTAGAGTTAGGGTTTTTATTAGGTTTCGATAGGGGTTAGGTTATGGAATTATGGGGGATACATACTAGGTTAACATAGGTAATGAGTGGTTAATATTATGGTTAATTATGTTTGGGGTAATATCATTTGGGATAGGGATTATTTTTCACTAGGATATGGGGGTTACAGACCAGGGAAAGTTAATATACGAGGTTGAGGATGGTTGGGGGTAGTTAGTGATGAGGTGGTTAGGGTTATAGAGGGGTTAGGTATTATGGATAAGGGTTATTGACTAGGGACTATGCATTATTAGGGGTCGGTTAGTGAGGATATGGGGTTATTGAGGGTTATAGTTAATTAGGGTTGGAGTTGGTAATTGTGTTATTTGTGGGATATGGATAGGGGTTAAGGTTAATGTCTGTTATGTTTTATGTCTACATATATTTTAGAGAAATGTTTTTAGGGATTATGATTATGGTCAGTTAGTCAGGGGGGGATCATCATGAACCCCCCCCCCCCAAGAGTACTCCTATTTATCCATGAATTAGATATAGAGGATAGTTACCAATTGTGTCCCTCCTATAGAAGGCCTTGTGTTGGTGATTAGGATCAAGGGTATCATAAACATTCAAATTGGGGGAGACACCCACTATATGATCATGATGATGAGATAAATAAGTCCCATTCACAAATCAATTACTTATAAGATATATAAATGAAGATCCCATGAGAAGACATGTATGTTGGGTTTGGATTACTATGATATTTGAAATATTGGGTTAGGGATAAAACTGTGGGAGGATTATTAGGGTTACAGAATAAATGGGTTAGGGGTTAGGGTTCTTTATGGGTAATGGTTAGGATTTATATTATATGACATTAGGGATTAGGGTTATGGATTAAGGTGTTAGGGATTTTGGTTAGTTTGGATATGTGGGTTAGGGATTATTTTTTTCTAGGCATGGGAGTTTATGGATGATTAGTGTATGATATTATGGGGTAAGGTATATGTTTTATTTATGCGAGGGGTTTGGGATTAGGGTTATTTTGAATATGATATTTTTTGGGTTTTTGATAGATAGGGATTAGGGGGTTAGGGTTATAATGGGTTTGTGTATTAGGGTAATTTGGGGTTAGGGGTTAGGGCTAAGGGAATAGGGGTTAGGGTTGGGGTTAGGGAATGAATAGATTTGTTATGAGGTTGGGGTTACATAGGATGAGGTGTTAGGGATTATTTTTGTTGGGATTTGGAGTTAAGGGACTAGGGTTTTTATTGTATATAGGTTTAGGGATTATGATTTATTTGGGTTGGGGTTAGAGAGGGATTTCTTCAGTTAGAGATTAAGGGGTTAGAGATTCACTGTGGTATGTGATTAGGTTTAGTTAGGGTTAGGGATTAGGGGATATGGATTATGGATTTTAGTTATTATTTTTTAGGTTAATAAAGGGTGTAAAGGATGGCTATGATTAATTATAGTTTGGGGGTAGGGATTTGGGTTCATTATAGGTTAAGGATATGCGGTTAGTTTTAGTGTTTAATTGGGATGAGATTTTATTGGATATTATATTAGTGATTGTAAGGGATTATTGAAAGGATTAGCATATAAATGTTGGGTTTCATGAACGCATCCCCCCAAAAGAGTTACCATATTAGGTGGAATAATTTAGAAGGTGGAGAGTGGCCACTCCATTCCCTCCCCATGTATGATCTTGGTTTGAAAATACTACTGAAGTTATAATAAAAATACAAATGATATGCATTACACTCTAAGAGAAAATGAATAATAGACAGATATGAATTATAGAAGAATCGAATACTTATTATATATAAAAATGGATATCTCATTTTCATACATGTAAATGGGGTATAGAATATTATGGTTAGTGATTTGGGGTGTTAGGGATTAGGGTTCAATTTGATTTTGGGATAGGTTTCATATAAAGGTTTGATACGGTTTATGGTTAGGTACTTGGGGGTTTCGTAGCAATGTTAGATAGGATAAGGGGTATGAATTACATATAGATGTGGGGTTGGGGAGGGCTATGTTTAGTTAGGGATTACAAAATTTGGTTAGTCAGACTGGGGTTATGAATTATTTGGGTTAAGATTTAAGGGGTTCCAGGATTATGTTTTGTTGGGGGTTAGGTTAAGGTTATGATTTTGGTTATTTAGAAATTATATTCATATATTAGTGTGCTTTGGATTTGGTATATGGTTAGTTAATATGGGGTGTGTAGTGATTATAAGGGTTTGGGATAAAGGGGGTTTGGGAATAGGGTTAGTTATGGATTAGGGTTAGGATATACATTATAGTATATTAGAGATTAGGGTTGGTTATGGATTACTGATGGTTAGGGGTTCAGTTAAAGGTTTAGATAATGGTTCTCTAGAGACTATGGTTAGGGATTATGGGGTTATGGATTTTTTAGAGTATATTAGGTTGTGGTTTGGGGTTAGGGTTTATTAGTGTTGGAGATTTAGGGGTTATAGACTAGGGTCCATTTGGTTTTATAGATAGGTGTTAGATTAAATATTGTTAAGGGTTGGAGTTATTGATTAAGGTGGATTTAGATTTTGGTTAGTTAAACTAGATAGTTAGATATTAGGGTTTATAATGTTAGGGAATTAGTAAGGGTTTGTGTTAGTTGGATATTATGGGGTTCTAGTTTGTTAGGTTTGGGATTAGGTATTATTAGGGTTACAAGTTAGGGTTAGTTAATCTTGGGGGATTAGGTATTAAGTTAATCAAGTATTGTCATTTGAGAGGATTATGGTTATTAATGGATTATAGGGTTAGGGTTATTTAGGATAATGTGGTTTGCGATTTGGGTTACCTATTGTTTGGAATATTTGGTTATGTGTTAGTGATTAGCATTAGTTAGTGTTATGTTAGTTGGGATATGGGTTAGGGAGGTGTAGGGTATGGTATTTGGATAGTTAAAGATGTTTTTACATTGGGGGATAGGTCTAGTGCTGTAAGGGTTTGGGTTAATTAAGGGATAGGGATATTTAGAGACAATATTTTTGTTTATCGGTGATTATGGATAGGGTTATGGAATATATGTCTTCGGGATTAAGGTGGTTAGAGATTTGGGTTCATCAGGGATTAGGGTAAGGTATAAGATTTTTTTATTTTGGGATTATGATAATAGATTAAGGTGTTGGTTATATTGTCAGTTATACTAGGTGGTGGTGGAATACGGATTGTTTGGATGAGGTGGTTAGGAAGGGTTTTAGTTTTTTGGTATTATGGGGAATGTGTTAGTTAGTATAACAATTATAAATTATTTTAAATATGGATTAGGATTAGTTAGGATAGTTGGATACTGATTAGGTTTTGTTAGGACGGGGTTATAGAGGGTTTTGAAATGTAAGGGATTTGGGGGTTCGGGTTAGTTAGTATAGGGTTTTGGGATTAGTGTTAGTTAGGGGTAAGTATTTGTGGGTTAGTGGTCAGGGACAAGGGTTAGTTAGGGTATGTTTATTTTTTCTATGGAATTTGGAGGTTTAGGGTTGGTTTAGGGATTTCGTTTTGTTAGGGGAATCGGCTAGGGGGTATGGTTTTTAGGGGTCATTAGAGGCTATGGTTTGTTAAATATTATATTATGGTTTTTTAGATACTATGGTTAGGGTTAGTTTGGAAAAGTGGGTTTTCACTATTCTCTTCCCCTAGAGTAACCGTATCAGAAAAAAATAGAGAAAGAGTATAGTGGATACTTGAGCCTCACTTCCTATAGGCTATTGCATTGTAACAACCACATAGGGTATAGTAAAAACAAATTAGACATTACCCTATAAGAAAAACTTTTAAATTGAAATATAATAGATAAAATAATCAAATCCTATGTAGATATATAAGAAGATATACCATGTGAATAAATTTAATTTCTTATATTACTAAAAGAGGGGAAAGGGGACTATATGTACTAATAAGGTAAACTCTCTAGTTACCATGAATGCCGAATAGATATCACAAAACAATGGGATAATAACTTCCAACAGTATTGATTAACTTATCTTTTATACCATAAGTGATTATATATATAAGAGAAAAAAAGGTATACTAAATTGGATCCTCTCTAGTGTATCTCATTCAAAATATAATAAAATAATTCTAAATCATAGTGAAGAATTGTAGAAACTATGTAATCACCCAAACACATATAAAAAGATCCCATCCTCACCATGAATGTCTCTTAATATGCAATTCAAACAAGATACCATATATTACAACAATAAATCAACAAGGGTGCATCTTTATTTCTTACACAGTAGTTTTCCACTATGCATCGACATTTTACGTCATAATACATCTCTCTCCAAAATAAGTCATCTGGCAGACACCTTGAATAATTTTTAAAACATGAACCCCAGGAAACACATCATTACACAATCCTGTATCTCATCTTTATATTGGATACAAGTAGTTTTTTGGAGCCATCAAATCTCATATAAGGTGTATCATACATATGGTATTATACCTCTGGCTATCAAAACCCGTACACAGAGTATGTTACCTCATACCATATCAAAAAATAAATTTTATGACTTTAATAATAACGTGAATACTATATCTGGTGATAGATGTGTTTTAAATAACTGCATTCTATTACATCCCTCTACACTTATGTATGGGATGATAACCATTGTTCATAATATCACATTATACTGTAAATAAAATAGAGAGGGGATGAACGGGGTAATTATCCATCCCTTCTCACCATAAGGATATTGCAAAAAATAGCCTCACATAGACCACTAGTTTCTTTTATCCCTACCTACATGGGCAGGGTGGAATATGAAATCATATATATTAGAAGATATAATATGTCTCTCAACCATACTATAGTCATAACATAGTCCTATTATCCACTAAAAAATTCTTCATTCAAACACATACATACCACTCTTATATACTATATATCCTTTAATCTCACAAGAATTTAAAAGAGTTATATTAAATTAATTCTTTGGTTTTTAGCTTTTTATTAGTGTCAATTAATTCATTAACAATTAATTAAAATTATTTCAAAAATGAATATTTCATTAACCCATATAGTTATGTCTCTTCCCTACAAGAATAAACTAATAAAATCCCATGATTTTTGAAGGGCATATAATTTTTATTCTAGAAACACAAACACTATAGATTATGTAATTTTATAAACAATATTAACAGCATTAGGTATATTTACTCTAGGAAGATGTCCAACGGTAACACAATTATATATTCAACTAAGAACATCCATCTTCTAAAATTAGTGAGTAAGGGAATGAAAATAAAAATGAAACATGGTTATTTGGACACTTAATCGATTCAACGAGAAAGAATCCAATTTTTAGCATTTAAACCAGTATTCTCATATATGACATGTTCCAACCATCATGTTTCCATCTATGACATAATCATGCATATAACTATGCATCTCCCGGTCACAAAAACAAAATCCTACTAGAACCTATGGCCTCCTTGACCAAATATAACTAGCCATCTGAAACTCATCCATCTTAGAATCATAGAACATCATAGTGACCATATAAAAAGAAAAGAGAAAGTAGATAAAATCCTAGTCAACCTGGAAACTTGTTCTTAAAAACTAGGCTTTTAACATTGAAAAACTAATGGGCTCTCATGAACCTCAACAAAAGGCATCATGCCGTTAAAATAATTTGGTCATTCTGGAATCAAAAAATATATACATATAAAAAACATGATTTATAGCATCCTGAATTGGTATATTAATTATTCACAACATCCATCTATATGAATCCTAAGGAATCATCTTTAACAATCTATAACATTTTATAAAAATCATCATTATTATAATAATAGTTCTATCATACTATGAGAAGAATAATTATCAATTAAAATGATCTTATTATTATCATGAAAAATATGTATCAATATTTTCATATTTATCATTTAAATTAACACATGGAATAAAAATTTTAAATGAACATTAATTTGGCATCAATATAATTATCATAAAATTATAATAATTTACGGATTCATTAATATCCCTATTTAAGATATCAATCCTCCAGATTAATTTACTATAATTATTTTATCTATCAATTTTATCATGGAAAACTATTTAAACCCAACATAAAACATATAATAAACAAATAAAATAATAGATACAACAATATCTTGTAAAATAAGTGCTAAAAAATTGTCACATTAAAAAACATTGTCATGTGATCACTATACATTAACAATTCGTTATAATTCTAATTTATCATTAAGTTGGTTATTTTCAGTTACATAAAAAGTTATAAACCATGTAAATTTTATAATTTTACATTATTAAATAGAAGATGAAACAAATACCTATCCTCAAAAATTAAATTCTTATGAAACTAGAATATAATGTCGTCCCGGATCTCAGATCACCTCCCTACGAGAAATTGCATCCCTCAAAAGATATTTCATTGTAATAAAAGAAAAATAAACATGAAAAATAAAATATAATGATTTTGATAATAAATAAAAACATTTATAGAAGAAATGGGAGAATACAAGAACAATCGGAGAAGAAATCATGAGAAAATATAAATAAAATGTACTTCTGATTACTGTAGATCAAACTTGAGAATCCAAGAATAATCCATGTAAAGGGTATTCAATGAACATAGAAAATAGTTTTTTGGTAATATTGGGTTTAAGGAGAAATTTTGATAAAAAGTGTGTTTTGAATGGGGATTTGGTTATATATGGACACACTAAAGTACGTAAGATCCCAAAAAAACACCATGGACTATGCCACAGAACTATATGACATATTTAATTCTACGTAAAAGAAAGAGAGACTACACTATAGCCCCACATAGTGGAATAATTTTTTTAAATACACATAAACTATAAATAAAAGTGTATATTGTGTTATCTAGTATCCTTGAGATCCACATCGGGGAACCCTTTCACAACCAGTGACGGTACGCCGCATCTTAACCACCATGCTTCAAATACCAGTTGATTTGAAAGTATAATAAAAACCAACTATGGTACACCCACATTGCTCTACACTATAGTGCTTTACCATAAAAGTTGAATTTATTATTTACTACAACCACACATTTACATGTTTGAAAAGTTATTAGCCATATTTTTCTCCATGATCCCACTATTCCACAACTGATATTTACTACACCGTTACTACCTAGCATATGGTGTATCATACCCCTCATAGTCAAATCCACTCCATTTTTTGTATGTGGATCCCCCCATTTCCACCAATCACATTTTAACCTCTATTGGGATCCTCAAAAACCAAAAAACTCACAACGAGATGGGTTACTCAGATATGTGGCCTTACATCAAATACATCTAAAATCATTCTCATCCAGTATAATTTAAACAATACCAAAATGAATGAATTATCATTTTGTTATACAAATAGCCACACCAAAGGATACCTCTCAACTATATAACCATCATACGAACTTAATGGCCTCATTAGATGATCTAAAAACAAAACATTACAAGAGCAAATACCATATCCTAAAAAAATATTCAATGAATATACCTCCCCAATTAGAGATATTTTACCCAAAAATAAGGTAATAAGAGAAACCCATATCAGAAACCAGAAATGGACTATGAATTGGAAAATTTAAAATATATGAGATAGAAAAATATACCACGATATTCAGATGTTATTTTGACTCCTATTCTAAGGTACTCTCTTGGAAGACACCATGCCTCAGAATCACATGGACTATGTGATCATAAAATCCATGAAATGTATTCCCATAGATGTCATAGATCTCAACAATATCCTGCTCAAGAATTGTATCACCATCAATTGTTATCTTTCCCCAATCAATTATATTTGATTCATCATGAATGTAATGACATAGCTACGACATGTGAATTACTTTAGATATCCTTATAATGAATAGAGGACGTGTTATCTGTTATACCACAACTACAATGTGATTCAGTACCACAAAATGACCATAAATATGGGAGAAAACATACTTTGATGAAAAAAATATTCACTACCCATGATGAAGAGTCACCATTAAGAAAATGTGATCTCTAACATTAAACTCCAATGATATCCTAATATGGTTAGAATTAGATTTATGACTATAATTCACTTCCTTCATCATTTCAAAAATTACCTGAACCATATCTATCTTCTCCTAAACTATATATACCCCATTAATTTCTGAATTTTCATCCTTATTCCAGCACAATGGAGAATGTAATTGTTTCTAATATAAATATTCAGATTGCTCTATACAAATGTTTGAAGTAAAAATGTTGTTGTATGAAAACTCAACCCACGATAGTTTTTTCATTAATGAACCTACAAAATATAGTGTATAAGGACACAATATATAATGATGTGTTTTTATAGTATTATCTATATGACTATATTTCAATAGATGAGATTATATTTTTAGAAATATGTATATGATTAGGATTTCAAGGAGTGGATGGGATCCACCCGATTGTTGGATTATGGGTGGTTTTTATGTGAAAAATAATGAACATCTGATTATTATAGTCTCTCTTGTTAGAAACTCATAATGGTTCCATCATCCATAATTGTTTAAAGGACAGCTTTCAAAATGAAGATAGTCTCTTAGTTTTTTTTTCTAGTTACTCTTTTGTACTCGTATAGGTTGAGAGGCTGGGAGGTTGGGCTCATCAAACCATTTTTTGAAGAATTATTGCCTAATGTGGGACTCACTAATGGATTTATGATATGTTTTTGAATCTCTTCATAATACTAAAATAGTACCGATTACCCTAAAAGTGATAATAGGATAATAAAATTTTATATTAAAATACCTAGGGTTTAATATCCCATGTAATTATAGAATAATAAATTTTCATATATATTAATACTTATGAATTAAATAGTGTTTTTAATATAATGGGGATTTTATCATTAATTTCATACCCGATAAGAAACAATATGTTCCTCTGAAATCTTATGTTTCACACAACATAGAGTTATCCAAAAAAATATGATAATAATATGATAATTTTAAATTGTTGCTAACATCTAGACGTTGTATAAGAGGAAATGAACAAAAATATCTCAAATACGATTCTACATGTTTGATATATATTTTTACATTTATCCCACAAATTTTAGTGGCACAAAATGAGAAAACATCCAATTTTAAGCATAAAACACTTTAATATTTTAAAAGGTAGTTTAATGCCTTTTGATGGAGAACCCTTTTTAATCTAGTTTTCGACACACTAATATGTTATATTTTAGAAATTAAATCTCATCATAAGAATTGGAACATAAATATTTAATTTGGGTAAGTTTTTGGTATTTTCCTGATAAAGTTAATTTTTTTAATGAATAGTGAGAAAAATGCATTTTATGTCAAAACTATTTTTCATCTAATTTATTTATTTGATTATATTATATTTTAGAACAATTTATGGGGTATTCATATTATTTTATTATATTTAAATCAACTTTTATTTATTGGAAGTAATTTTTCTTTTAAATTTTACAAAAACAAATGCCATTCTTTTGATATATTCTACTTCATAAAAAACTGCTTTCTCAATTTGACAACGAGAATTAATTTGAAATTAATTTTCTCCAATTATGTGTTTTGAATTTTTAAAAATGGATACCATATTTGGAATATTTTTTTCCTAATTATGTTAATATTTTACTTTCATTTTTGGACATTATGAATTGTAACTTCAGTAACTATTTTTATTTACCATGGATAAAGGGTAAATTAGTTAAATTAGGGTAAAAATAATGCTATAATAATATTAATTTACCCTAAAACATGTCCTAACCTTATTTCATGAGTCATTATTGACAAAATAAACCCTTAGAAAAAATGCATGATATTTTGGAGCAACTTATATGTGAAAATGACATTTAATTTTAGTTATGGTAAATAAAACAAAAACATGAATCTTCTTAATAAAACAATTTTAATGTAGGGTTATACATATTATAAATTCTACTATAAATATTCAATGGAAATATAAAGAGATGTTCTAAATCATTTATTTTATTTATAATAATTATACATGATATAAATAAATTTATTTGTGACATAATGATGATGTAGTGATTAACTTATTAATGAATGATTTAAATAAATGAGATTAAAAAAATAAAATAATTTTTTTGATACTTTTTATGCCATACAATAATTTTATGAATTATTATGACTTTTTATTTTATAATTAATTATTTAATTCCAAATGTATCATATTTTTATGGATTTTTAAAAAGTAATGATATGAATAGTATAAAAATTCACATAAATGTGTTTTTTTAGAATATTATTTCAGTAAATGATATGGTAGTTTTAAAAATATAAGAATCCCCAAAATGACATAGATAATGTTTAAATTTTGTTAATGAACCATTTTAGGTTCTATTCTCAATTTATAGTCAATATATTAACTATATAGTATGAATATACTAGAAGACATGGTATGAGTTAAATTAGTTAACTAAGGCTTAATACTAAATGATAATGTTAAATTTGACATAAAAACATTCCAAAAACCTATTGGATGAAATGATTCATAAAAATAATCATTTTATTATCTAACTAAATGAGTTTTTTACCATTTTAAATATAAATATATTTTATAATAAAATAATCTTTCAAGACATTCCTCAAGTACCCATCCTACCTCTTATAAAAGGCAACCACCTCTAACCCTTAATCACACCACTGAAGCCACATGGATCATCTAAACATTGATAAAAGAAGCTCATAAATGACATACGTTCATATTATAATCCTCACCATGGGTATAATGAAATTCAAGAAATACTTTTAGCTTAAATAGAAAAGGAGTTTCCTCATTTGAGGTAATGTCTTCTCTCAAACTTTTTTCTTATATATTCCTTCTACAACCCCCATAAAATATATGTATTACATAATATTATAAAAAACATTTTTATTAAATATTATAGTATGTATTTATTCCAATTATTAAACCTACACTCACACAAAACTCTATATAATGGATTTAGAAAGTATTGTTCTTCTCAATTGTGAACTACTGCATCATGAAACAAGGAATGTTCGATTTTCCCCTACTACCTCACTTGGTGAAAATTATGATGAAAAAAATATTTATATATAATATATATTATATTTATATTTACTCTGTGATTATGTTATTTTAATTTACAATATTTCTTTATGCTTTCCATGAGGTGTAAATATGATAATTTCATTTGAGGAACTGTGGTCTACCACCCCCTCAAAGTGATTTGACTCATTCATGATATAGGTGGAACGAATAAATGATGATTTTAATAAACCTATGATAAATATATGAAATAAATATAATAATGGTTTTATAATATTTGTTTATATCATTTTATTATTATTATTTTTGTATAACAAT
Organism: Viscum album; assembly: GCA_963277665.1. Classification (NCBI taxonomy): domain Eukaryota; kingdom Viridiplantae; phylum Streptophyta; class Magnoliopsida; order Santalales; family Viscaceae; genus Viscum; species Viscum album. The sequence goes on from OY728142.1 coordinate 614,248,838, forward strand.
GAAATGAAAGTAGCGTTATGGCGTACGTACAACCTATCATCCCCATGAAAGGTGCATTTAATTTCATAGATGCAAATGTTATAGAAAAATAAAGTACATATATACTCAATATATATGAAATTTAAATCATTAATATCATTATATAGATGATTTAATTTTGACTACATGTACAACTTACATCAAAATAAGTTCATTTTCTACTCAAGTACCGAATATCGCAAAATGTCCGATATGAACATAAATAATTATGTAAATGTAAAAAAAGTTTTATTAAGTGATATAAAAGGAATAATAAACATTAAAATGTTATGAATCAAATATAAATTAATGTAATTTTATTATTTAGGAAATTAATAATTAAACAATCCATGTTCGACATAAGGTAACGAAACTTCTTAACCCAATTTCCATTCTTTTTGTTGATCTTATACTTATTGATTATGTCATTGAATATTTATGTTAGAATGGAATTCTGATATCTTATATTTGAAATATAAATTATTTATGTATATTTATAGAGAATACACAAGATCAATCTTTTTTATTAACAAAATGATCTTTGTAAGAGAATTTTAAAACCAATTTCCTCTAATTGGGTTTTATGCATACTTCGTTGTAAATATGATCCCAATATTATATGTGGAATCTATGTTTATTTACTTATGTTGTAATCTTGACTTCCCTTTCTGTGTATATATTGTTTCTACACATAATCACCCAATTGATAATGTCCTATATAATTTATACAAATGTTGTAAGAGAAATAATTACTCTATTTCCATTCATTTAGTTAAATATCCATGTCATTGGTTTTGTATTTCCAAGAATATGTGTGAATGAACACTCATCTTTTTAAATTAAATATCCAGTTATATTGAGTGTATTTATATTTTTCACACATATATATTTCATTAATTTGTCCTTAATCTATTTACATAATCTTTGTAAGGGACTTCGTCTCAATCGCCTTTCATTGATTCATGTTATGATATATACCTGAATTTCTTTTACACGATATATGAACCCCTTTGCAATTAATTTCATTTAAAGGGAATATTATTTCTATGGAGTGTTTTACAAAAGGTCAAAATGAATGTTTTTAACGTATGTGGTGACAACAACTATTCCGCTGCCTTGAGAATTATTTGATATTTGGATACCCTAACAAGCTGTAATGTTTTCGTAAAAGGAAAAAAATACCATATATTATTTTTAATTTTTTTTTTAAAAAAAATGGTTTTTGAAAACAAATTATTATTTCAATAATTTGAAAATATTTTTTTGATTTAAATTTGACTTATATTAGTAAAATAGTTATTTTATCAATATTATATGTGTTTTGATTATATATTGGTACTTGAAAATTTGAAACGTGGTTATATAATAAACCAAATAATATTTGTTACGTGACAAAACAAATTGTGGTTGGTTCGGTGATAGACCAAGGATGAGTGGTAACATTATATCATCTAATGCATTTGGTATGGAAGTCGGCTGAATGGCTATTACATTTAGTGATATGTGTGGAAGTCGACCATATTTTCATTCTATTTAAGTATGTTTATGTCCCATGTTACCTTTATATGATTTATGTTTCTTTTGATTGTATTTATGGTATAATTTGGGTAATTAAAAGGGTGTGAAATGAGAATACATTCTGTGAAGTGTCCTTTCTACTTCTTAATGGTGAAATGTTTTATTTAATAATAAGGTATTCATGGTTTTCATGTTGTCTTGAATAAATAACAGTTTTCTTTCATTGTGTATCCCTTACAGAGCAATTTATGCTCATCCCAAGTTACTAAACTATTCTCAAAAGGTTTTAATGATGAATAGAGTCAAGGATAAGATAAATGAAATGTTTTTTTATTTAATTATTATACGAAATCATGTATTTTTTATGTTTTTATTTTATAAAAATAAATGGATAGTGTGTAAAAATTTCAACATTGTAATAATAATGTTGTTATGTATAAGTTTAAACCTCATTCTATAAATCTATACACCTAAAAATATCCTCGATGTTAATTATTATCCAAATTAAAGATTATGTAATGTTTATGGTAATGACCTTATAGTTTTTATCATAGGTCGGTTTAGAAAACATTAGAGGTTAGGGTGTTATTTAACCATAAGTGACATAACCATAACAGTAAGAATATTAGAAAGATTCATAGTTATTTTAGATAAATTTAATGAGTATAAGATACCAATAATAATCATATCTTACTGTTTACCCTACTCATAAGATAATATATGATTATTTAAATGATATACTCACACTGAACTTTTTAGTTTTAGTAAATCATTGGACCCATTAAGCACTAAAGTAACAATGAATTTGAAGAAAACTGTAGTGGTTTTTGATTAAACAACTAAAAAAATGGGATACGAAATGATAATTATTTTTATTATTCTCAACCAACTATTAGGAGTAATTATTGAAAATGTGAACATTGATTATTTTTATAAGGTATCATATATGTGAGAAACGAATCCCTATGGATGTTCAAGTAATAATCATAAATCAATGTATATTAAAAAACCTATCTGTCAAGAATGTGGAATGAAACACAAAAGAAAAATCTTCAAAGGGATGGGAAGATGTAATAGATTTGTATTAAAGGTAATAATTCAATATCCTATTATGAAAAACGGAATCATTCATTTGACTCGTGGGAAGGGAAAGATGTTATTTTTGAGGGATCAAGTGAATGTTTTAAATGTAGTGTGTGTGGAATATATGAAAATATATGTCCTACCATGAAGGTTAGGTAATAGTATTAGTAGGACCACAACAATACATGTTTACCACTACCTAAGGACATTTTAATTGAGGATTAGAAATCTGACAATTACCTATAATGTGTATGGATTATTTCTTTGCATATGGTTTGACATTATTTAATCTAATAATATGATACAGGATTTTGTTTCGAGGAAATAAGTATTAAATAATATGTTGGAAAAAGTGGTTATGGGATCATGAAAATTGTTGAAAGATTATGATGTCTACATTTTTGAAATTTAAGAGATATGTTAGATATCAGGGTGATGAATTGGTTAAAAATATTAATGCTCATTTGACGATGGGGTTACATTAGAAGACTTTTCTATTGAATGTATAACCATAAATTTTTTCGTGTAAAAATAATATTTGAGGAATAATTATCTTTTATTATTTGGATATAGTTATAAATATTAATTTGTGTTTATTTGATTCTTGAATTTGAGGAAATTACAGGTTATTTCATTTTGGGATGGAAATGTGAGGTATGAGATAACATTTGAGGTTAAAATTTATTATGGAAATTTTTGAGAAATTTATCTGATTTTTTATAATTTTAAATAATTACATTGTTTTAGAAAAATGAAAAACCTCAGGATTTGTGACAACCTACCGCATCCAGCACGGCCGCATAAATCAAACCCACAACCGAAGGTAGATAAGGGAGCATTGGCAACCACCATTCTATGATAAGTCTGTGGTTAGTTTGACTTATTCTTTTAAATAAAATGATTCTATAGATCAATAATATTATTATTTGGGGATCATATTGATATCTATTGTATAAGAAAATTATTTGGCAATTAAGTGATAAATGTTATTTGAGAATACATTTTCTCTTTTGGGAACACTATATGCCTGTAGAAAATAGAATACTATAGGATTTCACTTGAGGAGTAATTGTTGAATTTTATTTTGGAAGAATATCTGTTCATATTGTAGAAATATGGTTATTTGGATTATTTAGGAAAATGATTAACCAATAACAGAGAATATGTTATTAGGTTAATGACTTTATAGTATGATACATTAAGAGTAGTCAATGTTATTTGGAGATAATTATTAAGATTTATCGTGGATAACAATGTGATAAAATCCTATGGAATTTTTGGTCTCAAACTCAGTTTGTGTTATTTTGAAAAATTGTTAAGAATTTTTTTTATTTAAGGGTCTTTGTCGAACTTAGGGTATTGTTTATTTAGTTTTGGAGATTAATAGTATTATTTCATTCTATAAAGGATTATCATTTTTGTGAAATATCTAATCATGTACTAACCATTTTGGTTTTGGATAATTTATAAAGATGGAATAAATATGTAGTTCATATTTTTTGAATTAACTGATTCTCGAAAAGTTGAATTTAGAACCTTTGGTTTGACCAAGACATCTTGAATAATCTTCATTTGGATAAAATATTCGTTTTTTGTATAAATTTATTAATGTATGATGCTCTACTTGAAAAATTAGTATATTTCCTTATGTTCTTAGTCAATATCATAAATAAATTCTACATATTTATGAAATGGAAATTAAAACAAATACATTTCATGTTCACTTTTTCTAATTGGTTAATCAAATATTGTTTAACCCATTAAATGTTTATGGTTTTGTGATAGTTATCTTTATCTGAATCATGTTTTCTATCACTCTCCATCAGAACACGATGGTTTATTTTCCCTTATATATCAATGTTTTCTAACATGGAATCCTAGTATGTGTTATCTCGGGTGACCATTCTATTTTATAGTCATTAATTTAATGTGAAGGGTTTATTGACTCTTTTTTTAATGTGGGATTTCATTTAAATTACCAAACCCAATATAAAATTATGAGAACACAATTTCCAAAATGGGGAAGGATGAAAAATCCTAGGTGATTATATAATAATTCATTTTCATATATATTAATACTTATGAATTACATGGTGGTTTTACGATAATGTAAATGATATCTTTGAGGGTTCACCCGACACACAATAGTGGGTTCTTTTGTAATCTTGCGTCGCACACAGCATTGAGTTATACTGAAAAATTATATAATAATATTATTATTTTAAATGGTAGTTAATTCCTTGAAGTAATAATTGAATAAATGAACTTAAAAAACTAAAATATTATTATAAACTTATTTTAAATATTTTTACATTTATTAAATAAATTTTAGAGACTTAAAATGAGAATAAATCCAATTTTAAGCATAAAATACTCTAATATTTTTAAAAGGTAGTTTTAACAACTTTTGATTGATAACCCATTATAAATCTATTTTTTACACCGTTATATTTTATATTTTACAAAATAAACTTCTTCATTACATTCCTTACATCAAAATTTACATTGGGAAATTTTTTTGTACTTTTCTGATAAAGTTCATTTTTAATGAATAATGAAAAATACTGCATTAATGTCAGAACTATATATTCATCTAATTTATTTATATTGTTATATTATTTTCTAATTGGTTTTAATGTGTAATTATATTATTTTATTATTATTTAGTCCATTATTTTTTATTGGATGTAATTTCACATTTAAATTATACATAATCAAATATCAATCATTTGATAGTTTTTACTTCTTAAAAACCAGCTTGTCATTTTGACAACGAAAAATAATTTAAAATTAATTTTTGAAAATTATGTGTTGTGAATTTTGAAAAATGAAATCCATATTTAGAATTTTTGGGTCCAAATTATGTTTATAGTCAACTTTTATTTTGGTACATTATGATTTTTAATTTCAATAATTATTTTTACTTCATATGGTTAAAAGGTAAATTAAATAAATATGGTTAAAAATGATATTATAATAACATAAATATACCCTATAAATGTACGAAACTCATTTTATGAGTTTTTATCAACCAAATAAACCCTTATGTGGATCTCTTGGAATTTGGGAGCCACTATGAGTGAAAGTGACATTTAATTACTTTTAATTTAAAGTCATGTTAAATATAACATAAACATGTATCTTATTAATTAATATTTTTAATAAAAATGGTTATACATCACATAAATTATACGATAAATAGTAATTTGAAATATAAAAATATTTCATACATCATGGTATTTTATTTATAATTTTTAGACATTAATTTTTAAAAAATATTTATGATACAATGATGATGTGATGACTTCCTTATTAATGAATGATTTAAATAAACAAGATTATAAATATTAAAAAAATTATTTGGAAACTTTTTATTCTATAAACTAATTTATTGGATTTTTATGACTTTTTTTCTTTTAATTATTGATGTTTTTAGAAATAATTAATTTTTTTTCATTTTTAAAAATACATGATATGAATACTATACAAATTGACATTAATGAGTTTTTTTAAAATACTATTTTATTAAATAATATAATAGTCATAAAAATTTATGATTTTTCCATATTACATTTATAATTTTTAACATGACATTAATAAAACAATTGAGGTTTTACAATCATTTTACAATAACTATATTAACCATATAGTTTTAATATACAGGACGAGATGGTAAGAGTTAAATTAATTAACTAAGTGTTAATCCTAAATGATAAGAATAATTTTGATTCCAATAATTGTATAAAACATATTGGTTGATATTATTTCAATTAATCCTAGTATTTTCATCTAATTAAATGAGTTTTTTACCTTTTCAAATTGATGTTAACTTTATAATATAATCTTTCAAGGAATTCATAAAGCACACCTCCTCCCTCTTATAAAAATCCACAACCTCTAACACTTACTCACACCTCTCAAGCCCCTTGTCTCATACAAACTATAATCCAATAAGTTCCCAACATACCTACCATCCTCATAGTGTCCTTACCTAGGGAATAATACAATTAAATAAAAACCTTTCATCTTAAATCAAAAGGATTTACCCAAGTTGAGGTATTGTCTTCTCTCAAGATTATTTCATTTATTTTCCTTCTCCAACACCCATTAACTCTCTTTATTATATTATATAATAAAAAATATAGTAACCTAAATATACTAGGAATTTTTTATTCCATTTATTCATCCTACAATCAGACACAACTTCATATAATGGATTAAGACAATACTATTTCTTTCGAGGGTGAACTACAGCCTCAAGAAACGATGAATGTTCAATTTTCCCATACCACCTCTCATGGTTTCCATTATGATGAAAATATATTTATATATGATATATATTATATTTTTATTGTATCTATGAATTGTTATGTTTTTTTCACAATATACCTTTATACTTTCAATGATGTGTAAATAAGGAAATTTTATTTGTGGATATGTGGACTACAACCCACCTAATGTGATATGACTCATTGTAGCTATACATGGAATGTATAAAGGATGGTTTTATTAAACCTATGATACATATACGAAAATAATATAATTCTATTATTATAATGTACATTTATATCATTTTATTATTATTATTATTATAGTATGAAAAATAAATAACAGTAGAGGTCATGATTACATACGACCTACCATCTTAATGAACGGTGAATTTATTTTCTTATTTCCAAATGTCTTGGACTATTATAAATACATATATACATGATATATATTATATATAAATAATAATTATTATTATGGTGATTATTTAATTTTGACTACATGATAAACTTACATGAAAACATGTACATTTTCTTCTCATGTATATAATATCGATAAAACGTTTGATATGAATAGAAATAATTACGAGATTTAATAATGTGGTAATAAGTGATATAAAAGGAATAAAAAAATTGAATATTTTTGGTTACAAGTATAAAATAAATTACTTTTTTATATAGTAAATTAAATAATGAACAAGTCATGTCGGACACGACGTAAGGGAACTTCTTAACCCAATTTTCATTATTTGGTTTGATCTTCTACTTCTTGACTACGTCATGCATGATTATGTGGTAAATGAATTTTGATATCTTATCTTGAATTTTTCATTAAAATAATTTTTTTATAGGTAATACACTAAATAAATCTATTTTAATAATAAAATGATCTTTGTAAGGGAATTTCATAACTCAATTTCTTCTCATTGGGTTTAATGCATACTTCGTTGTTAATATTAAGCCATGATTATGAATGGAATCCCTATTTGTTTATTTATGTCATAATTTCCACTTTCTTTTTTGTGTGTATACTATTTTTACACATAATTACCCCATTTATAAACTCTTACATCATTTATACGAACATTGTATGGGAAATCATAACTCAATTTCCATTCACTGAGTTAAATATCAATGTCATTTGTTTTGTTTTTTCTAGAATTTGGGTGAATGTCCTCTGATTATTTAATAATTAATATTCACTTATATTTAGTGTATTTATATTTTTCACACATAATTATGTAATTGATCTATCCTTAATCTAATGATACGATCTTTGTAAGGGACGTCATCTAAATCTCCTTTCATTGAGGCATATTTTAATTTATACTAGACATTCTTTTATACAGTGTATAAACCCCTTTCACTTTTAATTTCATTCCATGGGAATCATTTTTGTTTAATGTGTATTACTAAATTGTAAATGGAATATCATTAAGGTAGGTGGTGAAACCAACCATTATTCTTCCACGAGTGTTATTTAATAGTTGGCATCCTTAAAAATACAATGTTTTTTTAAAAGGAAAATAAATACCCTATAACCCTTTTATGTATTTTTGTATTGAAATTGGTTTTTAAAATGGATTGAGTATTTCAATGTCATGAAAATATTTCTTTTGATTTCAAATGAAATTTTTTTAGTTAAATATTTATTTTTGAAATATTCTGTGTAATAATTATATAATGGGAATTATAAATTGGAAGGATGGTTACATGATAAAAAAAATTAAGGGTGGTTGTGAGATAAACCAAATTATGGGTTGTACTGTGATAATCTACGGATGGGTTGTTACGTTATAACCTCCAATGCATTGGGTATGGATGTCAGATGTATGGCTATTACATTTAGTGATGTGTGTGGAAGTTGACAGTAGGGTTATTCCATTTATGTATGTTTATGTCCCAAGTTACCTTTATATGGTATATGTTGATTTTTATGGGCTTTATATTAATTACTTAGTTACAAAAATGGTATGAAATGGGTTTATATTTAGTGAAGGGTTTTTTTATACTTCTTGAAGGTGAAAAGTATTACTTTAGGATTATGTATTCATGGTTTACATGTGGTTTTAAATAAAAATAATAGTTTTCCTTCTTCATATATCCCTTTTTGATCTTTTTATGCTCATATAAGGTTTTTGGAATGTTTTTCACAGGTTTTAAACCTATATAGAGTTAAGGTTGGAATTAGGTAATGGTATGTTGTGTGTGTGATGAAGCCATATTACCAAGAGCATTATATTAATACCACAGAATGATGTTATTAACATTTTAAGGAGGGGATTGACCCATTTGAAGCATAGTTTTTTATGCTATAAATTATATTAATCCAATCCCACACAGTTCTTTGGAAGCATGTAGTTTAAAATCATGTAGAGGGGACTTATAGGGATGCTCTGGGACACCATATGTTAATACTGAGTCCTGGAGTGATGTCCTATGTATGCCGATTTGGGAGATAATTTTTTTTGTAATTTTTAATTTGTTTGGGGCATATAAAATGAGGTTTTCCATGTCAATAAAAATACTTATGGTGTATATAACATGATAGTTGAGATTCCCTATGACCATGTTATCTATGCTCTGTTTTAGAAACTAGGAATCACATGTTATTAATTTTTCATTGCTCATAGTATGGGACATGTAATTTAGGGACTATATAAGAATATTTATTATGGGGCTCAGGCCTTAGAAATACATCCTACGTATCCTAGTTATAGGAGGCAAAAAAAATTTCATAGTTTAGTTTATTTATCAGTCAGCTAGTGGATGAGGTAGACTAATCAACCCATAGGTATGATTGGGTCCAGATAGTTTAAAACGAAATTTTAATAAGGATTACTAAGAAATGATTTTTATATTTGATCTCGAGCATTAGGAAAATATCCTACTAATCATAGTTATTGTATGAATTTGAGTTCACATAGTTCAATTATCCCCGAACCCACTGATGGGCTAAGGTGGATTATCACACTATGAGATATTAGTATTATCAAATATGTTTTAGGAATTCGAGGGAATTATACCCATATGGATTCCCTTTGTTCAGAGCCTATACAAGGAGGATTCCATTATTATTGGGGAAATTCATATTCGGTCAGTGATATGATCATACATATTACGGGTTCTAGTTGATGTCGTCATTAGTTATATATGGATAGATCAAAGAGAGATAATGACGACCATGAATGGTCTTTTTAAAGACATGACATTGGTAGGGTCATATGAGTATGTTAGCCTAGCCCACCAAGGACAATTCCCGTATAAAAGGTGTATGTGGCCAAAGGCTCATAGATGGGTACATCATGGAATTATTCTAAGTTATTTTTTAGACAAAGCAGACATGTCCAAGAGGATTTGTCTAACAGTCATTGCCACCTACTATAGAATTCTTGATTGTATACTTCATATGTTTGGGAACTAATCTTACATGTAAGATATATCTAAGGGTGTTTCCCTAATTAATTAAAATGCATTGGTTTCCATTTCATGGGGGAATAAAACATGTACAAGATGTATCACATAACCAATGAAGGTATATTTGTGGTCTCACACATGATCTAAGAAGACATAAATATATGTTTTCACATGATCAACTGGATTTTCCTTTAGACTATATCCTGACAATGTGTTCATGATAACGACCTATCAATTGATCATCCTGACATGTACCTAGTCTATCATGTGACATTGAGGACAAATTAACATGATTTCACTTAGTAAAATTGGCTCGTCTTTATATTATCACATTAAAATTCCACCATGTCAATGGGAAATCACATGATCATCCCAACATGTCAATGACTCATTTACATGATCACAACACCTTATCAAGGTCATATTCACAAGAACAAGGTGGAAACTTGAAGACGTTTTGCATCATTGAAATGTGTTTACCCATGATTCTCACATGACAATGCATACATGTCAATTAGTTTTTACATGATCAAATTGACTTATCATTAAATTAGTATATGACTATAGTAACAAGATAATTTATTGTCATGATATCAACCCAATATATCCAAGGCTTGTCTTATGATAAAATAGATATGTCCAAGACCATCTTAGGACATCGTGGGACCAATAATAACTATTTCCATTGTATGTCCTTAACCCATTCATGCATTGGGGTCTCACAGATATCTATATGTTCTTTCTTTTGATTAAGTTAAAAAAATTCAAATCCAAATGGATAATACCCTAATATGTTGTGGGTTATATTTTCCTAGTAAAATTCATGTATGGATGTATAATGGTCTTCCCATGACTTCTCTTGAGTTTTGACTCAATATGTAGGCTGGCTATTTTCTGCATGAAGGAGTAATATGAAGTAACAGTCGTCACAGGCATCACATGATCCTAATAGCTTCTTGTAGAAGGATTTATCTTGTGTAAAAGGGTATGAATATCAATACATCATATTACATGGGTGATGGATGGAATTTCACTGTGAGGAGTGAATGGAATATGGGGTGAAAGTTTTGAATCGTGCACCTCGAGACCGGGCAGGGGGCATCACGAGACCTGGGGTGTGGCCTCTTGAACTGGCATGATAATGGGGATTCTTCCCTATGAAATATATTCCACAGGCCACATGATCATCATGTGACTGCATAATCTATAATGGGTCACATGAAGGGGTATTATGGTGAATGATGGGGATGTTTAGTGTCTAGTTGGCCATTTCCATGTTTTCATTAACGCATTACAATAAAATTTTGATCTTAGTATTATAAAACATTAGGATCCCATATAAGTAATCTACACATTCCATGGATTACATCCTTAAATCACATGAGGTTACACCCACTAGTGTTGTCTTAATGAATAATGACATGCGCTGCTTATAAGATTCATGTCCATGGTGATTCCTACAAGAATTTTATACATGATCCTATGGTTTTGGGGGAGTTATGGGAGACAATACCATTTAACCTTAAAGAAATATGATAAAGAGGTATGTCCATGTCATAGGGATATACATCAATGAGAGTTCATATACATTTGGAGATCCTTCCACTCTTAGGTTTCACATGAGTTTACCAAATCACACGATCACATGATCATATGATGATCACGTGATGGAAACTTGTGATGAGATCCTATGGTAGTTCATGGAAGGGGGACCCCTGAATTACCTTTAGGAGAGCTCTGATGATGATCACTGATGCGTTATGATCCTTTAACCTCCTTCCTTTCTAGTGCTCCCTTTTATCACCTCCCATGCATGCCTTTTTCTTGACAGGATCATGGATTGTATAGGGGTGGTTATCCTGAGAGTGGTTCCCCATTGTACAGGTTGGATTCCATATACACTTAATTAGGAAGTGGAGACATTCATAACAAGGTCATTTCAAATGGTCGTGAGACGCCTTCATTTTCCTTTTGTGGAGTCATGTGATCTTGAAAATCCAAATTAATTCAGATAAAAATATTACATTTAATGTGTAATGGGTTTTCAGTTTCAAAAATACTTGTGATGACTTCACTGACTATCTTCACATGAGTTTCATGATCAATGGATGACCATGAGATGACCCCAAGTTCTAAAGAGAGATATTGTATAAGTCCACTAATGTTCACATATTGGATATCCTAGTGGATAACATTTGGTTTTGTTATACTTCTGTGACTATCATTAAATGACTATTGAAATTGTGGTGATGTTGAGTGGCTATTGGGAATGAAATGGTTTGCTAAACTAGCACACACTGGGGTTGAAGAAGATTTCTTTTCACCCTATAGGTTCATCTAATTTCAAAAAAACATATCTTGGCATCTTCTCAATTTTGAAATCGTAATCCCCAGGACTGGACTGGATGACTGGGATTATCAGGATACCTGATTGGATGACACAAATATTAGATATGTATAATCAAATGGTCTTGAATTTTATAATTTGAAAATAGTCCATCCCAAATCAAAATATCTCACTACCTTTCCTTTGGTATATAATTATATTCGTGATTTTTTTGGTTCACACTGGAAATGTGGTCAGCACCCATACGACATGAAGCACCTATACTCAGGCTTTAGCCCTTGGGCCTTATGCCCATTACATTTGTAACGAATCATGCACCATGGTACCTAGAGATTAGTATTACCATGGCTTATGGGTGATATGATATATCATTCATCCAATGGAAAGCCTAGTCTAACTCCCACTAGGAAAATTAATGTGTGAAACCTTGAAAAAAAATCTAAGACAATGGTCTAAAGAATACACCATTGGGAAAAATACAATTCCGTGATATAATTCATTTCAATTTTCATTGAGAAAATTACATCAATGTTTTTATAGTCTTCACATTCCTCAAATTATTGGTGGAAAAGTATGAAATACACAATTATGGGTTCCAAAAAATGCCCCCCTTTGATTGATATTCGTTCGGAATGAAAATAATATGGTTCTTAATTAAACATACAACTCTTTTTGGCATTACTACATATCTAATGGACTATGATGTTTGAACCTCAAGAGTGGGTTTTTCCAAAGTGTTGATGGAAGAACTCTCAGGTGTTAAGAGGTTGATACTTCTGGCCACAAATACATGAATTAATCCAATATAGGAAGTATGTTTGACATGAGGCATAAAAACCCTAAAATTGAAATGTGTATAAATTGTATAAGGGAATAGGGATTGGGTGGGATGTAACTTATGGTTAGTTCATAGAATATGTACATGGATGTCATTACAGATCCCATTTAGGTGGTATGAAATCATTATTTAGTTCTGAAATATACAACTATGCATATCAAATAACTACATCGGAGACATTGGATAACAAATAATTATCTATATGATGAATGTAATTATATAGATATAGAACATAAATATGTGGGTAAATATAACTATATTATTAATGAAATAACATGTAAGGATCCTTGTTGAGTTAGATACATTGCTTGGATCAACCAAAAATCCCATACATTATGTGTAATAAAAAATAAATCTAATCGACTAGATTTGAGTGCTTGACTTTAAACAGGTTACCCTATGAGAAATGATCATCAATTCCAATTAACATAAAATTATGAATTTATTTTCCTTCTCTATTAGTCTTTTATCATATGGTTTATTAGAATTATTTTTACAAGGTATCCATTTTTAATTCCCTAACTTCTTCCTATATTAAGGGGCATAACAAGCATAGATTTATTTTTATTTGACTATATAGTGGGACCCAAAATCATTGTATGATTTTAGTTTTTTGTCATAACATGTTCCTAAGATTCACATGGTGTAAGATGTAGTAGAAATGAACTAGGATATTTCTTAGGTTTCCTGCTTATATGTTTTTATTCTGACATGTTTTTGTGCCTCTTCCATTTACAAATGCTTAATTTTCCCTGGATCACACAAATTTCATATGTAGTAACCAGAGAGTCCACTTTTTCCCAGGATTCCTTTATCATGTTTTCAAATTGGTAATTATCTTTTCTCTTAATGTATTAGGTTCCTGCAAGCTATAACATCATTGTGATATAGTTTAAGGTCATTGTGCATGGACATTTTGTGTGCTCTAATTTAGGATGTTTATTATCTGACCTTTAGGGTGATGTAATTTAGGGTATTTTTTGATGGAACTTTTGTGTAATGTAATTTAGTGACATTCATCTAGGATCGTTTGATTGAATGGTATTGGGAAGACATTTTGGTTATATCTCGCAACATTGTAAGATGTTAGGTTCCACCTTAGTGTCTCTGATGGCCCCCAAGAATTATATATCCCTTTATATAATGCCGGTATTTCTTGAGTCGATGGGTCTCATGATCTTCTGTGTTGATAGAATGGCTGAACTAAGAGATCTCTTTAATTTTCCATTGGCCACATATGATTTATTGAAGTAAATATGGTTTAAGGATAAAAAATATGGATGGTATGCCTTATTAGATAGTTTGAATATGGGTAATAAAAGCCATAACCCAAAATATTGATTCATTGAAAATGGGATGGGGTAGAATTTTTGGTTATGCACCATAAAACATTAAGAAGTTTGGTTATTCCTCAGTATATTCAGTGCTCACAAGGATTGAATCACCTTTATTAAAAGAAAGAGATTCCTTTCATTGATGGATCAAATAATTAATGTGTTTATAAAATGGATATTAAAAGATGATATAGAATTATTTTCGAGGTCCACACAAGATTTGTGATAACTCAAAATTCTAGATGATGAATTTGGGTATGAAAAGAAAGAAATCCTGTAGGGGTTCTGGAAACCTTTTTCAATATAGATCTTAATGTTAAAATTGATTTTTATGCCCTATGGATTCAAATCATGGGGTAGGTTCCATCATAGTCTCAAGAATGCAGTAACACATTTTATCCGTTAAAAGGGTAAAAAACATAGTGATGTACGGTCTAGAAGTTTGAATAAACACGAATAGTTAATTTATGAGAATTGTAAAGAAATTCCCATGAATATATGATTTATTAGAAGCGAAATAAATCTAGACGGTATAGGTAAAATGATCCTCTAATATTTCATGAGTTCAGTATGATAGATCCTTTTTTAAGGCGGGCCATTATGGGATCTCGTTGTCTTCTCGGTAGAGTGATTCCCTATTAACAATCTATTTTAGGGATGTTCCGTCAGATCATATATCAATGTAATGAAGATGTTTTTTGAAATTTGTAATATTAAAGAATGATATGATATTAGTAAATATTTTTTCACCACATAGAGAATAAATTCTTATAGTGAGGATATGTGAAAAATAATTTCTAAATAATTTTCATGGACTAGGGGAACCAATGATCATATCTTACCTATTTTTAGGGCCACAAAGTGGACCCTATGATATTTTTTCCTTATACGTTTGCATACTATTTTTTTCTAAACTCTATATATGTAGATTTTATAGAGTTATGACTTGAATTATACATACTTCCCCCTTTGTGGTTTTTCAACCTGACATTTTTTACGTGTCTTTATCTTGTAGTTAATGGTATTTAAATTTAAGCCAATATATGTTATAGTATATGTTTTTACAAATTAGAAATGTGTGAAATCATTTTAAGGTCATGACTCGCATTGATCTAATATGGTTGATTTTACATAAGATTCTAATTATGATACCCAGAGTCCAGAGCACTCCATCATCATTCTTTGTGGGAGATGGAAATGTTGTCAACCACAGTTTGATTATCTTAGGTCTTGTGTATTGACATGGTACATTCATGTCAGGTATGTCCCCTAACATCCTAGTATGTCAGGATCTTCCTTATTGTGACATCATGCTCATAGTTATTAGAAATCCTTCCTTAAAGATCCAATATATAACTGTTAGGTAGGACTCAATCCCTTATTATTCAATAGCATGGATGTAAAATGTCATCTCTGTTCATCTACAAGGTAAATGAAAAACATACGGTAACATAATCACTCATGTCCTGAGGTGTGGTATATGGATTGAGGTGCCTTAAAATATGGCTGAATCACACCATACTTTATTTGATCATGGTATGTCACATACAGTCCCCTGATATTGGGATGAATAATGGATGATGGTGGTCATAGTTTATCATCATATAGTGGGGATGTATTTTGTTCAGTTTAACGTCATTTAGTAATGAAAATTTTTAGGAATGTTTTCATCATGTCATAATGATATATTTTTGTGCACTTTTATAGTCATATGACCTAGCATTTTTCCATGAACATTAACGTCATGCGGTTAGAATATAAATCCTTCCATTTTTCCATCATGTGGAAAAGATGTGGTAATTGATGTGAAATGTTGGAAAGGTCATGGTTGTGGCCAATGTTGGTTGCATGGGCATCACATTCTATATCATGAAAATGAGAATCAAACCACACATAGTTCTGAATATCCATGCAGATTAATGTCATGCGGTGAGGATATGGATCCCCCAACGTGAAATGATGGTATTTTGGATAGGATTATTGATGGAAATATGGGTCCACTGTGTAACCCATGGTTCTTGTAATCAATCCCCACAATTCTATTATTGAATTTTTCTATGTAGATTTGTCCCATAGATGACAAGGAGGAATATTTATATTTGGTTTTTTACTATGCCTAGAAAATAGAATTTGGTAAACACTGTGTATCCTTTGAGGGAATGAATCATTTCATACATAGTTCTTCAATGGTAAATACTCGACATGGGTCTGACCCCCACATAGAAGTAGGATTGATTCCAAATAGTTATTATAGCTTAGCTTGAGAATGAAGTCCCAAGTAAAAATAAATATCCTGTGATGAAAATAAGCAAGACACACGTAGTTATAATAGAACCATATAGATTAACATCATGTGGCACTAACGAATATGGAATGGCATGGAAATGTGGTGATGTTGTGGCTGGGCCCTAGGATAGAAGATTGGTTGTCGCTACCTATATCATGAAAATTATAATCAGGCGACATTTGTTCATGAAGAACCATGCAGTTTAACATAATTTGAAAAGGACATTGGATACCCAATGTGAATAGGGAAGGAGTGGATAGAGGTGTGGTGGAAGACTAATAAAAATAATATTTTCCCTATTAGGTGAGATCACCAGAGTGTAAATATTCTTGATTTTTAGGGATAATAACTATTTTGTTTAATGTTATGTGGTAGGTACTCATGGTATGGCTTTTTTTTCTTTTTATTAGTACTAAGATGTGTACGTCAATATATTATTATGATTTTTTTGTAGGGATGCCCATACAGAGAATAAAAATACCATGTAATCTTTGATAGGTGTTGGAAATATGGAAATTCAAGGGATCCTCTAATAGTGCAGAGGCATTTAAGAGGAGGAAAATTTTAATTTAGTAATATCTGGTGGATTGACCAAGATATAGGATTGAAGAAACCCTGTGTATTTTATTTTAAATGAGAATAAATTCATACATATTTCAAGGAAACCCTTACTGTTTAAAGTTATGTTGTAAGGATGTGGGTGAATTTATGTGAGAGAAGATTGATAGTATGGATACATGTTGTTTTACATCACGCGTTAAGGATGTAGATCACCTGATTTGAGGGAAAGGGATGTTGTCGCTCTATGAATTTTTCTATAATGCAGTAAAAAAAATTATTTATAATTTAGTTTCATTCATTAAAGACATTGGATCACCTTATTTGAAATGAAATTAATCCTATGGATAGCCCTATGAAAAATACTTTGAATGTTAGTACATATCTTGTGATATCTTGAATCAATCAATACATAGTTCTTAGGGAACCATGTGGTTTAATTTCATGAATCTAGGATGAACTCCATAAAATTTAGCATTAATTTGTTTTGGAAAATTTATATAGTTTAACATCATTTCCATTGGATGAATGATGGGGCTTACTCTAATGTGGATTCCCATACCAATAATCAATGCATGATACAAGGATTGCCTCATCCAAATCTCAAATAGTTAGAATGTTGGCTGCATTAGCCAATGCATTTTGATGGACATTTTTTTATTGGGGAAAATGATGCATCATGGTCTCAAATGGTAACTCTTTCACATATCCCCTTGGGTAGCTACTAAGGTTGAGGTAACTTCTTTATTTTTAATTGAATATTCACCATTGATATTATTTATCATCAATTATGATTCCTATTGATGTTCTGGTAGGATATGTGCAGTAGTACGGATATTACCAATCCAATGATGAGGGATTGATTGTTGGCCACATTATTCATTCATCCTTCAGATAGTGAGAATGAGTAGGGACGAACTAATTTTTGGAATAGAAAAATACAATCAACAGACCAAATTGATTAACCTTCAGGTTTTCCATTCTTATGCTGATAGGGATAATATAGGTGCCATCAAATATTACATACCATGTATGGGGAGTGTTAGGGGAATTAACAAACTCCTCATCAAGATGTTTGGCGTCCTCCTCTGTATTTCCAAATGAAGGATTTTCCTCGGGGAAATCATCTATAGACTTCCCTTTGATTTAATTTTATGATATTAACTGAATGTTGTGTTTTTTAGCTTTTGCACAAAAAATAGGAGTGCAATGTAGTTATTCATGATTTCATAGTATATAGTATTACTACCTTGAATCATCAAACTGTGGTATTAGAGAACATTCTCTCTTCACACATCATTTTTCTATGATAGGAGGGGGCCTAGTGAGTGTTCCATGGTTTCCACATGTTAGATAGAAGTCCTTAAAACCTCCAGAGACATCAAAACTGGTGGGTTCATTAAGTAATATATGTGAACTTTGATGCCTGTTTTATATGCCTCATTCCACTAATAAGCGATTACCTTGTTCATTATTTGATAAAAGTGGCAGATTTTCTAGCCATGTACGTTATGAATCACTAAATGTAGGATGGGTTCCCTTGGTATCCCCATATTTATTTTAGATTTATGGGGGGTTACATTGCTAAAACACAATTAGACATATCTAGATCAACAAAAATTCCATGGAGTAATACCAAAAATACATTGAACATTCTTTATGCTACACCAAAAGAACATTTCAACAGATTCATCATTAAACTATGTTCTCACATCTTGTATATGATTGTCTAGAGATCTACGAACTAATTACATCACTGTCAGGATTTAACAGCATGTTAATAAACATAGCACTTATCTATCAATCATATGAATGTCTTTTGTTTGTGACATGTGGAATACTGATATGTCACAATATAATTATTTAATCCCAAATTAATACTAGATAACAAAATATTAAGTGAGGTTCTCTGTTGGCAGTGACTTCTTCATCCTTGGGGGCCATCTTGATCTGATTGTACCCCGAGTATCATTATATGATAAAAATGGCTTATAATCCAATAATCACATCAATCAATAGTTATATGATTACTAATGAAAAATATTTCTATGACTAATGACGATTAAAGTCTTTAAATTTAATGCCCAACCTAATATTCCCATTCATTTTCTTGAATGGTATAGTGCTCACAATACATCATTGGCATTTCACATCCCATATAAATTTGGATTTTATCAACTTGTAAAATTATACCTCTAAATTTGTGGAATGAGAGGGTTACATCTCTTGTCTACCTACTAAAATCCTAGATCCTAATCAGGTTGTCCGAGATAGTTCACAACCACATTTGAATTTTTTCTGATAATTTCTGTAGTGCTTCAGGTGTACACATATAAATATTTCTTGATAAATTCCATGTATATATTTTCTTTTTTCAGGGGAATATAGGCACTGATCAATTTAGACAATTAGTCTTCATCTATTCCAATATTTGTTTTCCTAATCACATAAATGATGTTGAATAGGCCTTCCTTGAATTCTGAAGGGGTGTTCCTAAGATCATCATCACATTCCTCCAACTCTGATTCTGTGTTGTAATTTTAAATAGAAAATTAAAATATGTGGGCTTCTCCAAAACTATCATTGCAAGGGAGGCTATTATATGATATGTCATCACCCCTTTCTATAGGATTAGTTTTAGGTTGATTCTAGATTTGAATTTATTTTACACTATCAATGACGAAATGAGGGTTTTGGACCTATGTGATTAGATCTACCACCTCATCCAGATTTATGGGGATCACATAGTTATTGTGAAGTAAACTCTATGGTTCCCATGGATGGTCGCTTAATCAATTTGGAGATGAAATCTGTATATCATCACCCAGCATTAGTTGCTAAACTACATTCTTATCGAAATATGATTCCACATATATGTATCCACAAGTCATTAAGGGGGTGTAGTCGCTATGTATTATTCTGGAATTTCCATATTATGTTAATGTTGTATCCTAGTGATTGAAATACCATACAATTTATCATCCTTGGACCAGGACATGTTTCATATAGTTTTTCTTTATTTAGTTATGTTGTTGATGTTGTTGGTTGGGCATAGATATAGAATCTATGAATCCTTATTTATCACATGAGGATGAGAATCCATTTGTACATAGTTATAGTGAATACCCATGCACTATAAAGTTATTTGGAAAATAAATGAGTCATGTAGTTTAAAATCTTCTAGTTAGGATGTCTACCATGTAATTTTAACATTATATGGTAAGACATTGATCCTATATATTTAATTACATTTATTGATGATGACCTCCATGTGGTTTAATGACTTTTGGTAAGGAAAACAACCATTCAGTGTAACATCTTATGGTAAGGATGAATTTCGGTAGTTTAATGTCTTGCGTTAAGGACATAATAATTATGGTATACTATACCATGGTAAGGACGATTTCCATGTATTTTAATGTATTTTAGTAAAGGTATAATCCATATAGTTTAATGTCTTGATGTAAGGATTATTGTGAATAACTTAGAAGGATAGAGGATCTTCCAAAAAATCATGAAAAACTCATTTACATATTGAATGAGTTTCAGGAACCCTCAACTCTATCAAACCTGCAGATATATATTCTTCCCAATGATCATTGAATGAAAAAATCAATCTTCTATGTTCCCGGGATGTTGATGATAGGGGAATTAGTATTCAAGGAATATCAACCATGCCTTATTCATCGTCCTCTTTGTTGGGTGTTCCATCAAACCAACTTTCATGGCATAGTCAGAATACATAGAGACATTATTTTTTGGGGAAGGAGTAGGTTTTTTAAATATTTAATCGACAGATGTACATTTTTTCCTGGGAGGTAGGTAGATAATTTTCTAATTCACAATATGTGTGCCATGTTTAGAGTTATCAGATGACTGGAGTGGGGATTCAAGTGTTTGTGGTTCCAATATCTTCAGGTACATCTCCACATGAAGACCGACTGGAATGAAAAATAAATCATCAATCATGTTCTTGAGATATTTATGGTAAGGGAAATTATTTTCATTGATTTTTTTTTTCACATGTGGGTTTCTTATCATTGGGAGTTTCATTAAACGATTTTTCTTGGAATGGTTGAAATACCTAGGAACACAATTTTTTTGGAAAGAATATACTTTATGGATCATGTCATCAATATATTGGTGACCAGCATGCTTCTCCTCTATGTTATCTATTTCTATAGTGGTGCTGGTGTATGTTTGATTCTAGAGTCTGGGTTATAATTTCCCTATCAATATTGGTCTAGGTGAATGTGTTGACGTATTTGTGGTCTTTAGTGATTCAGATGCATCCCATTGATTAAAATATTCCAAATCTCCAAAAATATTTGGAAACACCTGGGGTATGATTTTTTTAAGAATATAGCCAATAAAGAATAGGAAAAAATTTAAATTCCCATATACATAAGGGTTGGGGTGAGGTGGAATAATGTTCTAAGTTTTCCAGATGAGGGTATGAAAAATATGAATATTCACCTCAACCTATGGGCTAGTGCAGATCACTATAAAGAGGGATTTTATGGGAAGACAGTAGTGCATCAACCCAACATAGATATCTCATGAGAATTCTCAAAATAATCCATTATAGATCCCTTTTTTGAGTTGGATGACCAGTTCTTTTAAATAAATTACCATGTCATACACAAGGGGATCACCAGTAGGATCCATGAGAACCCCATTTCCACTATTGGTTTCAAGGTGAGTGTTTGATGATGGGATGTACTACATGGACCCTATAGAATAAAGACAATTATTTCATATTCCATATTATCAATAATTATTATCCTATGAAATTCCAACGCATTCAGTAACAACTTCTTTAAATTTTTAGTGGATACCACTGAACATTTATGTAGTTGTTCCAATGGAAATGGAAGGATAAAATACTCTGAATAAGATGGCTAAAATATGTTATGACTATACCCATTATATGAATTTTCATCCTGATATAATCAGGAGTCTTTATTTCCAACTGATATCATACTGACTGAGACATAAGTAGGACGATGCCCCTCCTCCATAGAGTATCTCATTTTGTAGGTTGGTGTTAGATGTACCATCTGAGGGATCGGTCCCCATTATACTATTTGAGGTTTTGGTACCCATTATATCATTTGGTGGGTTGGATCCCATGATTATTATGATCATAGAGTAATATATGGTAATAATACAACCAATCCTACGAGCTATAGTGTTCCCTAGAATTCCACAGTCACCAAGGCCAGTTGTGATGATGTTAGAAGCTCCTGGAATGTGATGATATAGGATTGATTATAGGATACTATTAGGATACACTTGTGGAACTTTGACAGATTAGTATAATTAGAGATATATGCTATCTCTAGGCTGCAATTCTTGGATACCCCTTATAGGGAAATCCAACTAGGTTCCCCATCTTCAGTGGTTTGTGTATGGAAAACCTCTTTTGAAACTCTTTGTAGAATCATGGTCATATATTGGTGATAATGGTCAGAATGGATGGGATCCAAACAAGGTATCCCCTATTTAACTTATTTGACATAATGAATGCCTTCATACACCTCCCTATCATATGGAATGTGTGTGAGTATGTATTCTAGTGATAGGCTCTCAATACGGCTGAATGTCGCAACAACTGCCACTTACATTCATCGGGCCTATCATGGGAAAGACAAATAGTGGAAACTCAACCTTTGAATGATTTAACTAGTCCATACTAGAGTTTATAAAGAGTTTTAAATAGTCTATTCCCGGTTACAAGCATTTTGCAATTGATATTGTAAGTGGTATGCTGGTGAAAACTTATGTCATGACCTCATGAGAAATGCATCTTATCCAGTGATCTTAGAATCCATTAGAACATTATATGATTGCATTTAAATTCCATATAATCTTGGGAAGTTCATATAAGAAAACAAGTCACGTTATCAGTGCTATATCATTTATATATTTGTGTTTCAATGATTAATAAATTACTATCATGTTTAAAGGATAAAGAGGCAGGCCCTTTTTTAACACAAGAATCATCATGGATAAAAGAAACATATGAGGTTTATCATTTTGTGGTGCAAAGATATCAATGTAATTTAGCTTGATAGGAATAGTGAAATAAATCATTTTTTACCTATGAAAAGGATTCAATGGTTAAAATAATTCACATCAAGTATCAATTTTTCTTTCATTGGTAACAAGATGTGGAATGGATTTCGTACGATGTTTTTATTGTGAGGGTTTTATGGTGGTCACAATCATGAAAATTGGATTATAATTATCACTCTTATTAGAAAATACTGATTGTTTATTCATCCATAACTGGGTATATACAAGCTTTCCATGGTAGGAGTTCACCTGGGTTTTTATGCCTAGTGACTCTTGCGGAATCACATCGGTTGACATGATGGGAGGCCAGGCTCATCACTCCCTTGGTGGGGGGGATTATTTCCATCTATGTGACACTATTATAAATTTAAGATATGTTAAAAAATATCGATCTAATCCTAATATGGTTCCGATTACCCTAAAAAATTATCATGGGTTAATTATATTTCATATAAATAATACATGGGTCTATTTGGTGAATCCATATATATATATATGTATCTGAGGTTCTCCATCGTTCTCTAGTAATGGGTAGTTTCTTATGTGATGAAACCATATAACTAAGAGCTTTGAAATTTAATACCATGAAAGGAGGTGGTTACTATTCTTAGAAGTGTATTGATCCATTATGACGTTTCCTACATATCCTGGTAATTTGAAGAATTGAAACCCATCTATTTCATTGGAATAGTAAAGTTTAATGCCATAGATAGAAGACTTGTTGGGGTGCTTTGGAACACTAGGTGTCTAAGATTGATTCCTAGAGGGACATCCCATGTATCTGAATTTTGGAGAGTATCATAGTTGTCATAGTGAATTTTTGCAGGGCTTATACAATAAGGTGTCTTTTTTCATTGTTCTGACTTATGGTGTAGATTTCATGATTATTATTGTTCCCTAATACCATAAGAGGTAAGTTTGGTGTGAGAACCAAGAGTTGAAAACTGAATATATTTTTCATGGAATATATTATGGAAAATATGTTATAGGATAGTCCTAATAATATTTATTATAGGGATCATGTCTTAGGGAGAAGTCTTATGTATCATGGTTATCGTTGGAATCAGTGCCTTTATTGTTCAATTTATTTCTATGTATTCTAGTGGTTGAGTTAATGTAATCATCCAAATGAAATTATGGGGTCATAATTATTAAAAACAAAATTTTCATAACACTTACATCTAGGTGGATGTTTTATTTAATCTCTATCTATAATAATGAATCATACATATCCGGATTATGGATGCAATAAGAGTTCTCATAGTTCAATTTTACCTTATCCCATTTATGGGATATGGTGGATGATCACACATGGATATTATCTTGTTATCCAAGAGGTTTTTAGAATTCTAGGGGATTATAACATTATGGATTCCCTTTATTTGGGGTATACACAGTAAGGCTTCCCTTATTATCAGGGGTATATTATAGTATATATGTTATTAGGTCTTATGCATTGTGGGTGCTCGTGGATGTAGTCATTATTTATCTCTGAATAGATCAAAGAGAGACAGTGAAGACCATGGATGGTTTGTATGAGGGAATGAAATTATTAGGGTCATATGAGTATGTAACCCTACCTCACTAAAGAAAAATCCATTATAAAAGGGGCATGTTGCTGAAGGATCCAAGCTAGGGTCCTCATTGAATGAGTCCCTATGGGTTTTCCAGAAAATGTGGGCATGTCCTAGAGGATTTGTGTTAAATGTCTTCGAAATCTACTAGGAAATTATTTATTTTCTCCATGATATGTTTGGGAGAACTAATAATAATTGGAAGATACATCCAAGTGTTTCCACTTGATTAACTAACATTCCTTGAATTTCTTTTTTTGTGGGAGAATAAAACCTAACTAAGATTATTTTCATAACCGAAGCAAGAATGTCTAGGGCCTTACATCGGATCAAAGCAGTCATAACAATATTTTTTCACATGATAAACCTGAAATTTTATTTTTATTTTCACCAGACAATGTTGTCATTATAATGAGATTTTATGAGATCATCAATGATTTTTGACAGTCTAACTTGTAACAATGCGGACAAGTTAATGGGATGTCTCCTGATCAACTTGTCTTGTTTTTAGACTATCACAAGGCAATGACACCATGTCAATGGGAAATAGTATGATCATCCTGATGTTTCAAGGAATCCTTCACACAATTGAAATTAATTTTAAATGAAATATTCTTGTGGACATGTTAGAAAAATAAATGGTTGTTCAGATAGTTGAAATAGTTTTCCTAAATCTTTTTTGTGACAACACATACATGTCAATTAGCTGTCATGAGATAAACAGGAATTTTCTTTGGATTGTCGTATGATAATAGTGACTTGACAATAGACTATTTTGAGATCCACCAAACATATCCAAGGCATGTCTTGTGATCAATGTGATACGTAAAATACTATCTAAAGACATCACAAGACCAAAGAATAGTTTTTTGATCATGAATCCTTAAACAATTAACATAGTGGGTCATGAAAATATTTTTAAATGGTTGTATATGATTAAGTACAATAAATTAATATTCAAAGGGATCAATACATATTTCTGTATTGGAAATATTATCCAAGGAAAAGGGATTCATGACAATGGAATTGACTTACTTTAAGTTCCCTTGTGGGATGAGGCCTTATGCAGGATGGGGATTGTCTACATGGAGTCATATACAGTAAAATTATGAACACACTTCCCTGGATCCTAAAGTGGTCCCTCATAAGGCATTATACTCTTGTTCAAGGTTTTAATATTAAAACCTATGCATTAATGGGTGATGGAAGTCATTGATTTATGAGGATGATTTCATGGAATATGGGGTGCAAATTTTAAATCATGTACCATGAGATTGAGAAGGGGGTCGTCACAAGACTTGGGGCATGGACTCTTGACCCTGAATTATAAGAAATATTCTTTCTTATGATCTACATTTCAGTGGTCACATGATGATAGTAAAACCACATAATATCTAAGGTATTAAGATAGGGGAAATTCGTGTGCATTTTAAATAAATCGTTTAATGACCAAATGTTTTATAAATGGAAATTCCTCTCTTATAATTATGTCATTAAATGACATGAAAGCACAATATAATGAACTACTAGGTGTTATGTGAAATTTAAAACTAATTTTTTCACTTCAGTTATTGGAATTTAAAAACTCTAAGATATGTGGTTGTGATCAGTAAGTTCTTTGGTGTCCGATAAGGGAAAATTAATTTTTTTTAATAGTAACCTACCGTTATGAATAAAAACATACCCTTATGAATAGTGATATACCCTAATGAATAGTAACCTTTAATATGATAATATATAAATAATATTCATGTTTCATGTATGATATACCTATAATTGAGAATAAGTAAATGAATGTTTTAAAACTAGTTTTTGATAATAAATTACGATTTAAATTAAATATTATCTTAAAAATATTTTGAACATAATTTATGAAAAATGGACTACATTTCTGGATTCTACACGTCGAAAAATGTCTAGTGTGAATTTCAATGATTTTTCTAAAATACTTGAATTCTTTATTAATAGTAAAATAGAGTAATTTACTATATATAAACATTATAAGCTAAATAGACTATTCCTATAGTCAAGGCTGATGTCACCACCCATGGTTCAAATTTATATGACCCATTTACTATTCTTGGTTATATAAGACTCGTTATTCCATGTCATGTGGGGAATTAATAAATTAATAAATTTTATATTGAGAAATACCTTCCCTCATCCACTATAAAACCCCCCTCACTCCCTCTTCTCTTCTGTCCTCTTCAGCACTATGCCTTGAAAATATACTTCCAAAATCTCACCCAAAACCTCCCCCAAATCCCAAAGCTCATAGCCTCTTCAAAATACAATAACGTATCCCCTTAAGAGGTTCACAAAGTAGGAAGTCGTATGAGATAAATTCTTCTTTCCAATTCCTTAATTTCTTTTAAGTTCTTTTATTTATTTTTTGTTTCGTTCCTCACCTCGCTTAACCCAAATAGTATTATAACTCATGTAGCATACATGTTATGGAATTAAATTATGGTAATGGGATACTTCATTATCTTCTCTACTTTCCTCACCTTTGGTTTGAATGAAACGAAATCACTATTTGAGATGTGCTAATTTTGCACATTCAAGGAAAAAAATTTATCAATTTCTTTTATCATCAATAAATATCGTCATAAAACCATTTTTGTTATGGTTGAACAAGATTATAAATAGTTAATATATACTATTTTTATTCTGTAATCATTTTGTACAAACTTTGTAAAGATATAAATCAAAACATTTTCTTTTTAATCGAACCCACCAATTAACAAAAACGGTTGTCACTGTGGTTTTACCTAATAGTTTGACTTAAATCTAAGTATCCAAATTAAATTTCAACCCATGTAATCACCTGGATGTCCAATAATAGAAAATAAATTCATTTCTTCATAACCACTTCAGTCATTCATGTTTATCCAAACTTGAATATAACGGAACCGATCTTTTAAAACCAAGTAAACAAACGAGTGAGAATAGTGAAATTGAACCATATAACTAATCGAGAATGACATGAATGAACTAAAAAGGGTTATAATAAATCAATTACATACTAAAGATGTTATGGAATTACTAATTAAGAGGGAAATTTTTTTATTCAGGTCTTTAATAAAAAGCGTAGAACACCATTGGATTTATTGTAAGGGGTCCTCTCCTTTTCACTATTAATCATGATTGTTCTCTATGATAGGCATTTTTCTGTGTAATACCAAGTGATGGGGTATGTTTTACCACCTCCCAGATACTGAGATAATGTTTTATATGTGATCAGAAACCCCTTATATTTATCATCGGGATTTCTTAGTTACACTTGATACCTTGTTGATAAATCTTAATGGATTCAACCAGAGCTTCCTTTATTCCATCGAGTTACCCAAAATTTCGTTTTACCGAAATGTAGTTTCATTTTCATTTTAGGTAAAAATTATACATTCTGTTTATATGATCTAAAATTATTTTTCAAGATCCTTATCTTATTATTGTTTTGGGATATACATGTTTTTATGTGAATTCCTCCTCGATACTTCCTAATAAGCACACTCGTTTTGAAGTAACTTCCCGAATTTTTACCCAATTCCAAGTGCACTATATATTATATTTTAAGAAAACAATTCCTTTATAAAATAATTATTTTTATTATTAATATTTCTTTGATCAATTCTGGTTTTATATAAAAGAATGTCCTCTTTACAATTTTAAAATCTCTATAGTATTTTCCGAAAAAACCGCACAAAAATGTTTTAATGGAAATGTTTCTCAAATAAATTTATTATATGTTTTTTCATCAATTTGTCACTAACTACCATGTTATAATTATATATTACTTTATGAATGTCCATGTATGTTCAAATACATTTCTTTTAGGTAATATTTCATGATACACTCATCGGTTATGCATTATGTCATGATTGAGGTATCCAATTATTTCCATGGGTATCCTTATTTTTATGAACGAAGGATTATGTATGATTATTTATGTGGAAAGAATATTTATGTGGCAATAATATAAATGGAAATGCTGAGATGGGTGCTTTTAGATAGCACTCCAATGCATTGTGTAATGTTAGGTCTCATGAGATGCAATGTGAAATGAGATTGGCAGTTAGCCTTGACCAAAACAAAAATTGGAAATGGGATTGGTGGTTCGCCCTGACCCATATTAAAGAAATGTTTTATGATTATTCCACATTTATATTATTCCATGTTTATACGATCCCATTCATATATGATATGATTTCAAGTGTTCCATTTTTTGTTATCATTATGTCATGCCTCTTAACTCATGTGCTTAATTTGTACCCTTACGTTAATTCGCTTACTGGGATTTTTATATCGTCCATTTGTTTATGTGTTCCCCAGGGTACCCTTTACATATGTAAGGGCTAAAATAATGTTCAGATCTCTTAAAGGATATTAAATAATGAAGTGTTTTTTTAGCCCCGTTTTTAATGTTATATGTACCAAGTCTTCCTAGACCCTAGACTTAACTATCCATGGCTTGTACTCTAATGTATAATTATGCTTAAAATCATGTAATGATATATGTAAAAGTATTGGGTAACTATAGTTGGTATTAGAGAATAATCTAGTATTTTTTTCTGAGATTAGGAATATATCACCATAGTGATAACCTTAAGGATAAGACTATTTATAAGAAAATAGTCTTAAATTTTGGAGAGTATTGAGTAAGTGGTTTATCAAGAAAAAAAATCTTTGTTTGGATATGAGCAGGTAGAGGCGGCTCTGGAACAAATGTTCATAGAAGTGAAAACTCCGACAACGAGTTTCAGTCTTGACCCGGGGTATCCTGGTACATGACAATGGAACTTCTGGCACTCTTGGTTACGACACTCCCGTGGGATATGCGTTGGTATATTCAGTAGCTTAGTACAAACCATTGTTAAGGGACAAAAAATCCCATAAGAATATAATTTAAAAAATATATTGAGGATAATCTAGGTTTAAACTTAAGGAATCACAAGTAAGGTTACACTTCTTCTTTCTAAGTTTATACTTTTATGTTCAATGATTTTTATGGTAAATAGATAAGTTTTAAAGACCTCTAATTATAAGTTTATTTTCATAGTTAATGGCGTGAAATAGAAGAACATGTTCCAAAAACCAATGTGATTGGAAATGTGAATATTTCCCTAATGATATGCCTGATATGATTGGGGAAAGAGCTAAAAACATAATGATAGTACTTTCTCAGCTAGCTCGAGATACGAATAATAACGTGAATCATGTGGAACACCATCATCCTCCTATGAAAGAGAATGTTGTCATATAATCCTTCATGTTCCAATGGCCTCCAATGTTTAATAGATCATTTTATACACTACTAATGTAATAATGTATTAACTACATTGAAAATATATTCTATGTCCTCCAAAGATCAGTAGAAGAGAAGGTTGTACTGGAAGTCTATCATTTTGATGGGGAAGATGATCAGTGATGGAAAGCAATCAATAATATGAAGTCCCAAGAGGAAATTGATTCCATGATTTGGGAGGAATTCAATAGGAAGTTTTTAACAAATATTTTCATCAAACCCTCCATCTCAAGATGGAAAGAGAGTTCCTCAGACTCAAGTATAAAAAAGATGAGTCCATCGGGGCGTTCGAAGAAAACATTACAAGGCTTCAAAGGTAAACCTATGGCTTCATCATGAATGCCTAATGGAAGGAGGATCACTTCTTTAGTGGACTAAAGGCGAGTCTATGAAATGCATTGGTGATTCGAGACTTTGACAGTTATGTAGGTATTATCTGTTTTTCCTCAAGGATGAAATGGAGATTGGAGACTCTAAGTGGTCTCATGGTCCTAATGAAAAGAAGAGAAAAACATAGAAACAACATGGCCGGTTCGTCAAACCAATCCCATGATGGAAAGAAGCTCGACTTTACCCCATGAAAAAATTGTGGGAAGAAGCATCTTGGTAAATTTTTTAAGGGAATCAATAATTTCTTCAATTATAGAATTTTTGGTCATCTGGACAAGAACTGCTAAAGGGATATGAAAAATCCCGCTAATATTGATGAAGATTGGATGTTTTAGATAAACACTCAGCTAGCAGTGCAGTGTTACAATTGTAAGGAGGATGGGCATTATGCGAACAATTTCCCTAAGCTGAGGTTTGTTTGAGGCAATCAACAACAACCTCCAAGGAAACAAGGAAGGGATTATTCTACCACTACTACTTAGGTGGAGCTGGACAACGATGTTGTGATAGGTACACTAGTTATTAATTCAAGAATTGTAAAAGTACAATTTGATTCTGGTTCTACACATTATTTCATATCTTGTGAGTTTAGAATAACTATTCAATCACTACCTCTAAATTTGGAGTTAATGTTATCTTTGAGAAAAGAAAATGATAAAATTATTGGATCCATGGTTTATAACTCCTCCCCAATTATTTTTAATGAATTGAGCATCCCATAAAATCCGATTATATTTTTTTAGTGGACTTAAATGCAATCTTGTGCATGGATTGGCTGTCTTTATACAAATGCAACATCAACTGTCAGTAAAGGGATATCACTATTCACATCCTAAAGCATCCTCCAATTCTTTACAAGTGTAAGGAGGAAGATGAATTCCCTTTAGAAACATCATCTCAATTGTGGATATGTTTCCTTTCCACCATGCATATCTAGCTCAAATGATTCAGGCAAAGGAGAGAATCATATTTGTAGACATTCCCATTGTGAAGGTTTACACTAAAGTATTCCCTGAAGAGTTATCTGGTCTTCCTCCTGACAGAGAGGTCGAGTTCACAATGGAACTTATCCCTATATCTTTGCCTGTCTCAAATACACCATACATAATGTCCACCATAGAGATAGAATATCCAAATAAGAAGTTAACGGAGAATATAGAGAAGAGTTTTATACAACCGAGTGGCTAACATTGGGGTGTGACAGTGATCTTTCTACAGAAAAAGGATGAAAAAATGTGCCTCTGTATTGATAATCGTGAGCTCAATAAAATCACGATATTGAATAGGTATCCCATACCATGGATAGATGACTTGTTCAATCAGCTTTGTGGGGCTATATATTTTTCTAAGGTGGACATTCTATCAGGATATCATCAAATAAAGGTGAGAAAGGATGATATTCCAATGAATGCCATTCGAACAAGGTATGGAAACTATGAGATCATAGTGATGCCTTTCAGACTCACTATTGGTCCATAAATTTTCATGGATATAATGAATAGAGTCTTTAGAGATTACCATGAAATATTTGTGGTATTATTTATTGATAATATTTTGATATACCCCAAGATCAATGAAGAACATTATAAGAATCTGAAAACTATGTTAAAGTCTTTGAGAAGGGAGAATTTGTATGTATAGTACAGTAAATCTGAGTTTTGGATAGGGGAAGTATCATTTTGGTTCATGTTATCATCATCAAAGGGATATCTTTGGACTCTTCCAAGACAAAGGAAATTAAAGAGTTGCCCTGGAAAACATCTGTAACAGAGATCCTCATCTTTTCAGGTCTAGCTGGGTATTATCGATGATTTGTGAGGAAATTTTCATGATTTTCAAACCCTTTGACCATGATGAAAAGTAAGGGGGTAATGTTTGTTTGGACCCTGAAATGTGAACATTGTTTCAATGAGATGAAAATGAGGCTTATCAGTACGATAGTATTCACACTCCCTACTAGTGGAGAACTCTGCGTGGTGTATAGTGATGCTTCTTAGAAAGTCGTAGGCTGTGTGCTAATGAAAAATGATAAGGTGAAAGCCTACAACTCAAGGAAACTGAATATCCATGAGCAAAAATATCCACGAAGGATCTGGAGTTAGCAGCTGTGATCATTGCGTTGAAAATCAGGTGGCATTATATCTATGGGGAGAAATGTGAGATATATACTAACCACAAGAGTCTCAAATATATATCCACATAGAAAGATATTAATATGTATCGGCGAAGATGGATATGTATCATCAAGGATTATGACTAATCAATTCACTAACATCCTGGTAAGGAAAAGAAGGTAGCGGATGATCTAATTAGAAAGGATCCTATATCTTTATCATTAATGATAATTGAAAAGGATAATATCTTAATATATTTTCAATGGATAGACATGGTAATAATTAAGGGAGGAAAATCATCGATCCGTTATCAAATGATTTCTCAACCATCCCTCTTGGAAACAATAATGCATTCTCAAAGAATTGAAATGAAAATTCATCAAAAGGTAGAAGCTATCAAAATTGGGAAATCCGCTGGTTTCAGAATAGATGAGGAAGAATTTGTAGGAAATGGGACACAATTATGTGTACCAACTGATCAATTGATAAATAAAGAGATATTGAATTATGCACATAGCTCGACGTTTTCTATCCACAATGAGAGCACAAAGATGTATCAAGATCTCGGGGAAAAAATTTGGTGGGACAAAATGAAAAAGGAGATTACTGAATATACATCAATGTGCCTAGTATGTCAGCAAGTGATGGCTGAAAGACAACAGTCTAAGAGGGTGATGTAACCACTACCCATACTAGCATAGAAGATGGAGATCATTTCTATGGACTTTGTCACCATACATCCAAGGAAATACAAAAGAAAACAATACTATATTGGTTGTTGAGGATCGTCTTATAATGATAGATCACTTTATCGAGGTTCTAGAGGGCTTCTCATTGGGTCAACTTTCCCCGATTTACCTTAATGAAGTGGTAAGGTTGCATGGAGTAACACTATCTATTGTGTCCGTTTGTGATCTGAGATTCACGTCAAAGTTCTAGAAAAGTCTTTCACATGCTCTATGCATTGAACTGAACATTTTTACGGCCTATCATCCTCAAACTAATGGACAATATAAGGAAACTATTCAGACACTGGAAGACATGTTGAGAGCATGTTCTATAGAATTCATATGAGGATGGAACAAACATCTTCCACTAGTTAAATTCTCCTATTAAAACAATTTTCACTCGAGAATTTGAATGGCACCATATGAAGACCTTTATGGGAAAAGGTTCATAACACCATCATGTTGGGATGATGTTGATGAGCGTAAGCTGATAGGACCTGAAATGGTCGAAGAAATGGTGAAGAAGGTAAAATATATTCAGTAGCATATCAAGGTTGCCAAGAGTCGACAAAATAGTTATGAATATAACTATTGATGAGACCTTGAGTTCAAAGAATGAGACATGGTATTCCTATGAAAATCTCTATGGAACAAGGTCATGAGGTTTGGAATGAAAGGGTAGTTATGTCTCAGGTACATAGGCCGCTATTAGATAATTGATTGAGTCAGAGCTGTGGCATATCGACTAGAACATACACCTACCATGTTGAAAGTACATGATTTCTTTGATATATCCCTCTTATGGAAGTACATACTAGACCCTTCACATGTACTCTTATCAGAGGTGGTATAGTTGTAGGATGATCTATCTTGCAAGGAGCATCCAAAAAGATATTGGATCTTAGAGAGAATGTTCTATAAAACCAGACTACACATTTGGTTAATGTACAATGGAGAAACCATAAGTATTAAGTGGAAACATGAGAACTAGAGGATGAAATGAATGAAAAATACCCACACTTGTTTTTACCTTACAATATAAAACGAAATTTATAGGGAAAAATTTCATAATGGGGGAAGAATGTAACAACCCAATTTTTTATAAATGGAAATTACTCTCTTATAAATATGTCATAAAATCCCATGAAAACACAACATAATGAACTAATAAGTGCTAAGTGACTTTTAAAGAATAGTTTCTCAATTCTGTGTCTGGATTTTAAAAAATCATTCATACACAGTTGTGATCAGTAAGTTATTTGGAGTCCGATAAGAAAAAGTTAATTTTTGGTGAATAGTAACCTACAGTTATGAATAGTAACAGACCCTTATTAATAGTGATATACCCAACGTAATAGTAACTTTACCAATGATAATATAAATATTATATTCAAGTTGAAAGTCTGATATACCTATACCTGAGAATAATTAAATAAATATTTTAAAACATGTTTTTGATAATAAATTATGATTTTAATTAAATATTATATTCATAATATTAAAAAATTTATTTTTGAAAAATGGTCTTCATTTTTGTATTCTACACGTAGCAAAATGGTCATTTTGACTTTTTGAGATTTTAATAATATACTTGAATATTTTATTAAAAGTAAAATACAGTAATTTATCGTATATATACATTATAAGATAAATAGACTATTCCTAGAGTCATGGAAATGTCACCACCCTTGGTTCAAATTCAAATGACCCATTTACTATTATTTTCCATGGAATATTCAATATTCCTTGTCTTGTGGGGAATTAATAAATTAATGAATTTTAAATTGAGAAATACCTTCCCTCCTCCACTATAACCCCCCCCCCCACTTCATCTTCCCTTAACTCATCTCAAGACTTGTGCTTTGCAAATATTCTGCCCAAATCACTCCCCAAGATCCTCCCCTACGTCCAAAATCTCTGATCCTCTTCAAAATACCAAAACCATTCCTTTTAAGAGGTTCTCAAAGGAGAAAATCTCAAGAGTTAAATTCCTCTTTCCAATTCCTTCATATCATTTATGTTATTTTATATTTTTATTTCTTTACTCGCCTTCCTTCACAAAAATGCTATGATAACTATAGTAGCATGCATGTACTTTAATTCTATTATGCTAATGGGATAATTCAATATCTTCTCTCATTTCCTCACCTTTTGTTTGAATGAAATGAAAGCACCATTTGATATTTTCCAATTTATAACATTCAAGGACAATCGTTTATCATTTTTTTCATCATTAAATCTGGCCCTGAATCAATTTTTGTTATTGTTGAACCAGATTATATATAGGTAATATATTCTATTTTTATTCTGTAATTTTTTTACAAATGGTATTAAGTTATAAATCAAAACATGATCTATGTAATCAGACCCACCAATTAACAAAAACGATTGTCACTATGGTTTTATATAATATTTTGACTAAAACATAAGTAAAAAAATTTATTTCAAAACCATGAAATTTCCTGGTTGCTTAATAATAGCTTATAAATTCGTTTCTGGACAACCAATTCCATCATTCATGTTTATCCGAACTTGAATATAAGTGAATAGGTCTTTTAAAATAAAGTTAACAAATGAGCCCGAACAATGAAATTGAACCTTATAACTAATCAAGAAGGCCTTGAATAAAAAGGGTCATAATAAATCAATTACATATTTAAGAGGTTAGAGACTTATTAATTAATAAGCATAATTTGTTTATTGAGGTCTTTAATAACATGTGGATGACACCAATAGATTTAATGTAAAGGATTCTTTATTTTTTGCTCTTAATCAAGACTGTTCTTTATGCTATGCCTTTTTTGCTTAATACCAAGTGATGGGGTATATTTTTGAACCGACCCCATAGTTCCTTAATTTTTTTATATGTGATAATAAATCCATTTTCTCTCTCATCATTCCCTCTTAGTTACACCTGATACCATTCCAATAAAACCTAATGGATTCTTCCAGAACATCATTTATTACTTCAAGTTGCTCTATCATTCTTTTTACCAAAATGTAGTTGTCTTTTGTTTTTGTGTAAAACATTGAAATTATTTTTATATGCTCCCTAATAATGTTCCAAGATCAATATCTCATATTCTATAGGGGATATACATTATTTTAAGTGAATCCCTCCTCGATACTACCCAAGAAGCATACTCCTTTTAAAAGAACTTCTTAAATATTTACCAAATTTCAAGTGCACTCTATCCTCGGTTTTAAGAAAACATTGTCATTATAAAATAAGAATTTTTATTATTTAAAACTATTTGGTTCAATTTTGGTTTTATATAAAATAATGTCTTCTTTACTATTTTAAAAGATCTAGAGTATTTTTCTTAAAAACCGCACCAAAATGTTTTAATTCTAATGTTTCTCAAATAAATTTCTTATATGTTGTCACTTCTATTTTCCACCAACTACCATTTTATTTTCTACTATTTTATTATTAATGTCCACGTATGTTCTAATCCCTTTCTTTGATGGACACTTTCCTGATACACTCATTGGTTATGCATTACGTCATGATTGTGGTACCCAATTCTTTCCATGGGTATGCTTATGATTATGAATGTCTGATTAAATACAATTATTTATGTGGAAAAAATATTTATTTAGAACGAATATTAATGAAAATGTTGAGATGAGTGTGCCCTGATAGTGCTTCAATGCATTGGTTAATGTTATGTCTCTTGATATGTCATTGATACGGGATTGGCAGTTTGCCTGGAGCCATAATAAAATGGAAAACGGGATTGGAGGTTAGCCTTGGCCAATACTAATAAAGTGTTTTATGATTATGCCACATTTATATTATTCCATGTTTATATGATCCCATACTTATACGATATGATTTCATATGTTCCATGCTTTGTTATCATTAGGTCATGCCTTATAAATCATGTTCTTTATATTTACCCTTATGTTCTTTCCTTTACTATGATTTTTATCTCATCCCTTTGTTTATGTGTTCCCCCGGGTACCCTATGAAGATGTAAGGGCTCAACGAAAGTTAAGAGCACTTAATGGAGATTAAATAAAGACGTTGTTTAGCCCCATGTTTTATGTTATATGTACCTAGAATTCCATGAATCTAGACTTAACTATCCTTGGCTTGTACTTTGATGTATAATTACGCTTAAAATCATGAAATGATATATATTAAAAGACCTGGGTCACTATACATCATGTGTCGAGGTGACATCTTCCAGGGTCACATAAAGGCATCGTAGGAAATGAAGTATATTAATACTGTGATACAATGGGAACTAGTATGAGTACACTACACTTTCAATGGATTGTATCGTTGAATCACAATAGTTTCCACCACTCATTATATCATGGACTCAAATGAGGATACTTATGGGGTATTTCAAATGCATAAAGGGAAACTAAATTAGTGGTAGTCTTCGTAGA
The DNA here is from genome assembly GCA_963277665.1 of Viscum album. Classification (NCBI taxonomy): domain Eukaryota; kingdom Viridiplantae; phylum Streptophyta; class Magnoliopsida; order Santalales; family Viscaceae; genus Viscum; species Viscum album. The sequence goes on from OY728142.1 coordinate 614,287,096, forward strand.
TGAAATCATGCAATGCATAAAAAGTTCAGGTCTATGGCTATCCCTACGAGATGTCAATGCCTGATCGTTGTTCAGTGGGAGTTATGAAGGGAAATATCATTACACCTTGTAATTGTATGACAAAAAGGGTTGTTCACATGATACATATTTAAATCTATGTGAGTTAATAGCTGCCTGGAGATCTTGAATATCAAAGGTTTCACATGAGCTAATCCTATCGTGATATCGTTTGATCATATGATGATCATGTGATAAACACTTGTGATTACATGTAGTGGTATATTCATACATGAGGGACCCAGATTTACCTAGAGTATATCTCCAATAGAGATATATAATGGGTTCTGCTCCTATACCCTCATTCCATTATAGAGATCACTTCTCTCCCCTATCGTGTGTGTCATTTTCTTCATGGGATAAAGGATTTAATAGTTGAGGTCAGCTCATTTTTGTGCTTCCTTATAAGGGGTGTGTGTCACATGCACTGCTTGAGGAGGTGGAGAACATCATAACATTATAATTTCATCTGATCATGAGATGCATCTGTTTCCATAACATGGAATCAAAATATCCAACATAATCTGAATTAATTTAGATGATAAAAATATGTATGAGGAAGAAGGGTTTTGTGGTCATAAAACAACTTATGATGGTTCTAGTGATTGTATCCACTTCAGTCTCATGATCAAAATATGATCATTCCATCACCCCGAGCACTGATGGAAGATATTGTGGTCAGCCATTATGGTTTGTAGTTTGGATCTTAGGTTGGTTCACTTTTTTTTCTCGGAATTGAGTGTCTATCAACGAAGTATTGGAGATATTGTGGTGATGTCACATCGGTGTTGGGTTTACCTCGGGATAATGATCAAGGGCATGAGAAGGTTGAAGATAATGTTTTTTGGCCTTCACATCTGAAAGATTTCAAAAATAAATTGGTGTAGGAAAAGATCAATGGTGATCTTGAAATCTATTGGACTATATAATATGGAAATGATTAGTTGGAGGTGAGATCAGACAATGAAAATAGTCAAGAGGTATGATTGAATGGTCCAGATTTGTATTCCATGAAAATATTCCATCGCGCAGTGAAATATTTCACCACCTTTCCACTAGTGTATAATACATTCTATGATTTTCATTTTTTTGAGCTGACAATGAGGTCGACACACATACCCCAAAGAACACCTCTACTAGATTTTCATCCCTTCCTTCCACACACCCATTCTATGCATGAATCCTCTCACACTATAGTCCCTGTACATGAGAACAACCATTGATTTTTGCTACTATGATCCCTCAAGAATGCACTGGCTGATATATGAAGACTCTAACTATCTGTCGTCATCCCCCAACCCCACATGTGCCTATTGTCATATTGGTTGGCCTGGTTAGTGGATTGGCATATTTGTTTTGGAAATGAAATGTGTTCAACCTCAAAATAAAATTCAATGAAATTGGCCCAATGTATATCCCATTGGAATGAAGCCAATGTATTTTTATATTCCATTTGATGTTCTCAATGAAAATTAATTCAATGTTTGTTAGGGTGTACATGTTTGTCGAATCTTCGATGAAAAAATATGAAATTCACAATTCTGGTGAAAGCAATAACTAAGAGATAATATCATGTTGAATACTTCTATAGACACTATACTTAAAACACCAATAATTATCATTTATGGTTATCCTCGAGTCTATGTGGACCCTCTCCACCTCTTTCATGTAATACCTCAAAAACACCCCAACTGAGATCAACTCACTAATTTCAATGAAGTAGAATGATTTTATCAAACAACCCACATTCTCCCATATAACATCATATCCTATATGATTATAATGTAAACTGGAAATGAAGTACATTGATATTTACTACCACATCCACTGAAAAACATCTATTGACTTGAGAAACAAATTGAGAACAATATTCTTGACCATTAAGTTCTTAAAGACCCAACATTGGGACACAAATCCTAAAACAGCATGATCCATACTAGGCCAAAAAAGCACTCTCATACTATAATAATTTCTTTTCAGGAAATTTTTTTATTCAATGTTGAGATATAGAACTCATGTAAAATCATCACATGCATCCCTAAAAATGACCACATTCCCCTAGAAGAAAATCTGTTGTTTTTTATCATTTGAACAACCATTACAAAAGACAATATGACATGTCCCGAATCCAACCTCAGAATCCAGTAGTTGAGACCCCTCCATATGAAGTACTAAATACAACTCCACAATAATCTAAAAAATGAATCATCTACCACTAAATACATCTATATATAAATGAATGGATAAAAGATATTTTATCTCCCTCTAAGAATTTTGAGATTCATTCACGACATCATAACATGACATCCTTCTCAAAAAATCTGGAACAGCATTTCTATTTATTACTATTTGGAAATATCAATGTCATAATTCAAAAAAATAATCTATCCATTTTCACTAACTGAAGATCTAATCATGATGGGAGAAGACACACTTCATGCTATAAGGATTGGTAAAAACCCCAAAAAACTCACTGACAAGAAACATTTCACCACAAATTCATGAAATGGACAACTTAAAATGACTAAAGATAATGGTTGGCATTGTTACACTCATGGGGATGTAACAACTAAGATCCATAAGAAAAAAAAATTATTTACAACATCATAATTATTTCCAAACCTAGATGCAATGAAACATAGAAACCATAAAGCATTACTCCCTCTTCAAATAGATAGGGAACTAGAGTAGTAACCAGAATACTATCTAGGAAATCAAAATACACATGATATTGGTTAGTCCATGAGAAATCAAGGACCTTTCTGGTAATGTTTTTCAGGGGATTTCATTCTTAAGATAATTTTATTATAAATACAATATAATAACCAAAAAGGGAAATGAAACTTAGCACATTTGTTACTATCATGGGGGATGTTACAGAAATAATTACCTCTATCCTCAAAGGATCCATTTATACTCCATTATGAGACATGAAATTCTACAAGAATGAAGTTTCTCTATCCTAGAAGACCCACTATTACAATATCACAGATAGTTATTGATGATGAAATTTCAAAAAAAATATCTTATATATTTTCTACATGCTCATCATCATATGTTGAGTAATAAATAATGTCATTGGTAAACCCATCCATGATCATATCCAAAAACTACCTGAACATTACATTCATAAAACCCATGCACAAATATAGAAAAAAAATTACATTGAATTACATCTTAATTAACTCTTATTTCCCATTAAGACATCAAAATGCAGCCTTCAAAATATCCACTTTCATCCCCCATATATGATGATATCCCAATGAAAATAGATCATGAGAATAAACATTCTCTCATTGTATAATAAAATAATTCATCAATTTCAAGAATATGATAATGTTTCACCACCATTATCTGGATCATGTGATGATAACGAATAAAAAATAAATAATTCCATTATCCTTATTCATGAAAAAAAATTGGTGCATCACATGGTGACACAGATTTCTGAACAAACCCTCTCTCCAATAGATCATTGAGATGTACATTTATTTCTTGAAACACAAATGGCACCATTCAATATAGACGCATTTATTGAGGATACATTCCAGAATACTACTCTATTTGAAAATAATCTATAGTCAAGGTGGGAAATGCAACAAACTCTTCTCAAGGGAAATTAGGATACTCTTCCACATCCAAGAGAAACATTATAATCTAGACTACCAATAAACTAAACATATTCTCAGAAACCATGGATGATAAGGATGAATCATGCCTCTTCCTCATCTGAGGTTCTCACTCTATAAAAAAATTTTAATCTATATCGTAATTACAAATAAAATTATCCTCTTGAATGAAAACATAAAATCTTTCCTAAAATATGTCAAATCCACCGAAAGGATAATTTCATATGTATTTATTTATAAAACTAGTTAATCCCCTCATGATGATTGTTTCACGGACACTATATCATAGTTTAAACATTATTCGTATATATAATCATGACCTCCAACTAACATTGTCAACACCAAGGGAACTAGAAACCAATCCACATTAATTCATAATGAAAGGACTGTCAATGGTGATAAGATGATATGTGTATCATTTGATAAAATTAATTATACACTAAATTAGAAAACAAGTTAAGGGTACCTCCAATGTCATCTACTTCTCACATCACTGACAATGCTATAGCATTAAGAAAAAAATGACTTATTTTGTGGCTCATCAAACCCTAATGATGACAACATCCAAAGTCTCACACTAATATCTAAGGATGAGGATAATCATACTGTTTACCTATAATTTCTTCATATACTACCTACTGATTCCACGATGGGGAACCATATTGTAAATTCCTCTGATGAAACATTCTAATTTTAGAAACCTATAGTTAAACACAGAGTGGATGTGGACTTAATAAGAAGCTAAAAAACTATCCTCAATGATGACATCATCCTCAATCAGGAAAAATGTATCCAATGCACTAGAAATGTTTGGAGAGACACCTCCCATATATAATTGAAGTCATTGTTAGGATTGGTGCACTAGTACCAACTAATTTTACATTGATGATGTGTATATTGAATGTATTTAATATTAGATTACCATCTTGTTCAATATTGTACAATTTTTCATGGATTTAATGTAATAATGTCTTAGAGAATTGGTCTCACTCATAAGGTCATAGAAGATCCCCGCTATGATGAGAACCTTGAATTTATATAAATATATTCTTAATATAGTACTACAGTTAGATACCGTACAATGATGGGAGATAGAGTATTTATACTGTCAGGTGTGAGTTACTTTAAAAACGCAACGCTTCTTCTAATGATGTTTGTACTTGGTAATATCCAAGATGCGATATTCCAAAAAAATAACCATCGAGTAGGATTTTTTCACATTTGTTTTTCATTAAATAATCTAATATGTGAGTTTTTGTGATGGTAAATAGAATTTATGATTATCAATTATGTATTTCATGACTTGTTCAGATATATTTACAAGAAAAAACCATCACATCATATATTGGCAGGAAGTTGGTTATGTTTGGTGCATCATAATAGACATATAATTAATGGATGTGTCAATGATGTATTTGGTGAGTCAATAAGGTTTTCCATAAGACTTTTTCATTCATTCTTGTTTTGAAAATCACAAACACTTTATACATAAGTAAATCTATATTTTACTTCTATAAGGAAGATTTTCTTTTCAAAGAAATTTACCCCTACCATATTTTCATTACTCGTAAAAAATATTTTTCTTAAGTATATAAATCAGATTCATACCTAAAATCTCTAAATCAAATAATACTTAGATATGAAGCATTCTGTTTTAGGATCTGAATTCTGGATACGAACTCTAATAAAGTTCCACTCTGAAACCGGGATAAGAACTCTATTGATGTTCCACTCTGAATTCTGGATACGAACTCTAATGAAGTTCCACTCTGAATTCCGGATATGAACTCTCATAAAGTTAGACTCCAAACAATCACTACTTCGACTCCGAACTTCTATATGTTCAACTCCGAATGTCTATGAGTTCGACTCCAAAATTCTATGAGTTCCACACTGAACATATATGAGTTAGACTATGGACTTCTATGAGTTCGACTCCAAACTCTTACTAGTCTACTCTGAACTCTTACCAAGTTCAACTCTGAACTCGGTAAGTTCAGATACCGAATTCTAGTGAAACCAGACTCCAATTGTTATTATAAATTCAGACTCCAGATTTCTACAGAATTCAGTTTCCGCATTCCAATTAAAACAGAATTGAATATCTCTTTATTATAGACTCTAAATTACATTTTGGTTAGACTCCGAAATATTATTTTCCTACATTCTGAACATCATTATTGCTTATACTTATATTGTTTCATTACAAAATGATGTCATTCTTTCAATTTTTGACTAACCATTGGTTGGGTGAAACATGTACAGGTTCCTCCGAAATTCAAGGAGGAATATGACTGCTGGAGGTGGCAGCCAACCTTTGGATCCTCACCTATAAATAAGATCTCATTTAAACGTGATAAGGACTTTTTAGATTTTTGGTGATCAGAACAACCAAATGTGATTTCTAGAGAGAGAGGCTCTTATCAACTCTCAAAGCTTAGTGCAGAAAGTTTGAACAGCTTGTTAAAACATTGACTTGTGCAGAATTTCGTTGTTTGACTCCGATTGTAGCTAATTACAATCAAGGGATTCCGAGGATAGGAAGACAGAGGTTCCAACACCTTGATGCTGATGGCTTCCATGCTAAGTAAGAAAGAGGTGTCGACTACCTTATAGTTGAGGGCTTACAGGGATTTCATGACAGAATCTGTTCTTCGTATCACGGGCTTACCCTGGTGTGGGTAATACAGACTTTCTAGAATGTTTAAATCAAGGGACCTTTATCCAAGGTTGTTGGATACCCTTCTCTTTGGGTTAAACGAGTTATTTTTTGTTACTTGTAGATTTAATACATGTTTTTTCTGGTGAATTTTGTATTAATAAAGAAAGTATAACTTTCTTATACTTCTTTACTTATTCACTGATATAGTTAGATTCTATACACTTTATGGTCGAATCTTAATCCTTGTAACTTTTTTTAAGTTCCATTTTTGGAATCACTATTCCAAAATCTAGCAAGTATTTTGTACTCATAGAGTTATTGTAAATTATCTTGTTTAACTTTGTTAAACATAATCATCCTAAAAATTACCTTAATGAATTTTAAAAGATACAATTCACCCCCTCTTGTATATGAGAATCTCATTCTTATTTCGATCCTATGTTTGGTATAACGGAGTATATCGTACTCAGAGTCATACCATCCTAACAATATTTTCCCATTAAATATTATAGGATTCTTATATCTCGGCAATTTTGTTAATAGAACTGTCACATTAAATTCTATATCATGTGGGTAATGACATGTTCATATCAGATAGTCAAACAAAAATGTATTGAGAAAATATGTTGCCGAAAACGTAGTGCAACCTGTTTGATGAGATATTATGAAAATTTGATTATATTATTTATTTAATGTTTATATGTGGTTTTTTATGTTGTGACAATAGGATCCTTATCTTTTTTTCCTTGACATATTTCTATATAATAATCATGGACATTGGTAAATCTCGAATAATGCCAATGAGAAAGAATCCTAGTGGGTCACACACTATGTTTTTCTCTTAAGGGTTATTAAATTTTATTTTATATTAATTATAGAAAAAACATTACCTATATGTTTGAGAAATAATTTTATTCAAATAATAATAATCGAAGAAATTAAATAAATATTTAATATTCTGCCTGTGAATATTATTATATTTAATTATATTATTGAATATTTAATAAATATTTTTCCATAACAACGAAAATGCAATATTAAAATATGAGTAAATGTTTATCTAGGTTTTCAATAAATTAAGAATAGTTTCAATTATTCAAGACCATTTTCATTTAAAAATATTAATTAATAAATCATTTTAATAATATTTTTACTGTACAAGTTGTTGCATTAAAAAAAATTATTATTTGTATTTGGAATGTGGTTTTTAAAGGTGATAATTTGTATTTAATAAATTGATATCAATTATATAAATTCTTATACTAACTCTTAACAATATAAATAGACAGTAATTGATATTTTGTAAGTAATTAAAATTTATAACTTGTAATATTCCCATAAATAATTATCTCTTGACTATTTCTCTATCCCTCGCTAGAACATCATGTTCAAGATATGATTCTTCATGAATCAGGAGGGAGCAATTTTGAATTAACAATGGAAGACATTCGACTCACCATGCAAGCCCCAACAGATCAAGCTGTAATTTATGGAGCACCTAGTAGCACATGTGGATCACCACTTGATGGATTCAGTCCTCAGATCCTCATAATGAAATGAAGGTAATATGAATGGTTTCTTTAAGATGATCTACATTCTCCTATGAAAAATGTTTCTAAGAAATGATATTTATTTATTAAAATATTAAATAAATTAATTATAAGTTTTACATGAAAGATCCCCACTCTTGGTTTCAATCAATTATTATTAGAATAAATTTTAATATATTTCCCACCACCACACACATCTACTCTACCGAGAACAATAATTTTGTATAAGAATTATAACATTTAATTTTATAATTATTTATTTGATTATTGATCTATGCACAATTTTGTTTTAAATTTCATGTAATATTATTTGTTCGTTAAAATGACTTGAACTAGAATGTTATCAATGAATTAATCATGTTTGATGTTTGTTTTATTTTTTTAATGAATTATGAAAAAATTAAGAATGACAAGATATTTCATTAGGATGTTCAAAATATTTTTTCAGTAAAAATATGTTACATAATGTGTAGCTGGAGCACACAATATAAGACCAATGGCATTGTACTTTTTTGATCCACATAATTAATTACACTCAGTGATTTTATTCCACAATGCATGTTGATTGGTTCAAGCTGGAACATGGAAGGTGGAAACATGGCATGTAGTTGTATTGTTTGCACCGTGTTGTCCGATTGAGTTAATATGAAGAATCTCTAAGTTTGTGAGTCAGATACATGGAATCTGAGGTACACGAAATGAATATGCATTGTACATTATTTGTATTCTCCCTTAATATGACAGAATTAAAAACTACATCAAATTGAAATGTTTTTCATTGAATGATCATTTTATTCGTTGATACACCAATGTGTGTCTGACAATATATTAATGTTTATTTATAATATTCAATTCTCAACAAATTTATTGTAATTAATTTTCCAATATTAGTTCTACTACTTATTTTCCTTTAATGAAATAAATTATGGGTATCCCTAATTAAGATCAAATCATCATTAAGACAAAAGGAATTATATTAATTAATTAATTCAAGCGTGTTCATCTTAAATATTATATAATGAAAAAACACATTACTTCAAGAAAATAACATGTTTGTATTCATATCATGTATGACCATACATGAAATTGACCAAGACTTGTGTATGTTTTTGATGTTTTAATTTAATTTAACACATGATTTTGTAATAAATTTTTATTATGTTAAACAAGTTGTAATGTGTGTCTTCCCTCCCTCGATTATTATGTTGGACCCACCTATTGAATGATATTTGTGTAAACCCCTTTAAATCATTTGTTTCACCTCTCTTGTGTGTGAGGCATAAAATGTGAAATTAATGTATTATTAGATGTCACGTGGATGTGGTTCAAGAGGGAAATGTTATGATTAAAACATTGGAGATATATATGTGGACATGTTGAATTTTATAACTCATGCCATGGCCAGTAAAAGAGTTATTTCCCATAGGTTAAATGTTGATTTGATGATTGTTCATTAAATCAACAATTATATAATGATCATGAGCATGCCATTTAATTATTTATTTCTTTATATGATATTAATTATTTTTTGGATCCATGTCCCTAGTAAAATAAATACATGAATTAATGTGAAAAGATAAAATTTAAATAAATTTATTATGTGTCAATGAATTATACATTATGATTAATTAATTAAGAATCATCCAATTATTATTAACAACATATGTAAAGAATAAAACAATGTAGACATTTATGGACAATAAATTAAGTAAACCAATTATCAGTAATTGTATTAACCAACATGGTTAATTAATTAAGTAACATCCAATTAATATTAACATTTCATACAAAAGATAAAAGAAGATAAAATTTATAAATAATAAAATAAAATCCCTCAACCGAATATTAAGTTAGACTGAGGCTTTTGTTACTTTATTAGGAAACAACTCAATAGAAGTAAGTGCTTTACCAACATATTATGGGATACTTACTATTCTAAGGGGAGTTATTGTGAACAATTTTGGTTCGAATAACCTTTATGCATCGATATTAGTATCTCATTGTACACATAGTGTAATTTGGAGGAATGCGTTGAGGAAATCTAGGTCATTAATTTTATGACTGGGGAATACACTCATCTAATCAAGTAGTTATAAGCCTACATTTTCTGTAGGCTGGCATACTTAAATACATTCAATTAGGATGACCAACCCTTGATAGTTTTATGAGAATTGTAATATGGATCCATAACAATATTATATCCCCGAAACTATACATTCTGAGTTTAATGGTGAGGGATACTGGAACTAAAAAAAATTGTTGTATAACTAGTTAAATCATTTAATTTATTTATTGTCTCACTATTTTTAATCATGAAAAGAAGTTATAATATATTCCTTTTAATTATTGAATAAAATATCATAATTTTCATACACATTATCCTTATGATCAATATTGGATTAATAGAATCTTAAAAATAGTTGTAATTTCCAATAATTGGGATGATTATTTCATATTTTTCTACACAATGAAAAGAAATATTACATTTTAGAATCATCAATTCAGGATCAACTAGATAAAGAGTTTATTTTTGAAGAGTTCATTATCTATGAAATTTTTTTTTCTAATGCAGTGAATATTAAATGTTTGATGCTTTTATAAATTTCTTCTGAACTCATAATTCTCACAAAATCTTGGGTACATATAGAATATTTGAGCCCCTTCATGATATTTACCATGAGTGATCTCTATAGTAACACTTTTAGATTTCCAAGGTTTACTTTCATTGAATTCTAAGAGAGGGTGCTCCTACATGGCATCATATATTCAATCTCAATGGCTTCTTTGGGAACCTAGAGTATTTATGGTTTAAAATCACCAAATAATTGGCCACTAATCATATTATTGAGTCACTCCCTCAGATATTATATAGTTTTTTATTGAATTTTATCATTAAAAAATTAAATTATCTACCGGATAATTTGTCTCTTTTTCTCCATGTAGATAAGGATATGAAGCATAAAAATCCATCCATCATTATGGTAATGAAATGTAATGGGAAAAGAAATATCTTTTAAAAAAAAAATCTTGATGCCATTCTATGAAGAATATGGCCGAGTTAAATTAAAGGGAACACGATGAAATTTATTTCACATGTTTTAGTAATAGACACAAGATAAAAAATTACACTTATCCAATGAAGAAGGGGGAGCTTTAGATGTGTTTGTTATCGAGTGCAATTTACCTATATCTAAAAATTGGGTACTTGATATAGATTTTAGTACTCATGTATGTATTCAAAAAATAAAACCAAGTAAATCTTGAGTGATTAAATGAGGGGAGTTATATCAATGAGTATCTAATGTATATAAGATCACTATTTGTTTCTATCATGTACTACCACTTCACATTGCCATCTGAAATGATTTTTAATGGTTGTTATTATTTTCAATCTATTAACAAAAGAAATATATCAATATATAAACATGATACTGATAAAATATCATTAAAATTTTGATATAATTTGTTCCCAGTTTATAATTGTCCCATTTTTTTAATATATGAAACATTTATGTAAATATATTAATGTTTTGGTTTACATTAACAATGTAATGTAAATCGATAACAATGTTAATTCGCAAGAACCATACTATATCCAACTCTGGTATCACTAACTATGTCATGTAAATGAAAACCAGTTTACTAAACTAAATTAGAATTTATATTTACCTTCTTTTAAACTAAAACCACTTTGGGTATGTTTCACATGAATACCAGGAAAAATGATTGAAGTAACATTTAATTAGAATTGTGATAGGGATAAACAGATTCTTGAATTAGTTTAAACTGATGTGTATGGTAAATTTCTTATTTGAGAAATGGGTGTGTACTCATACTTCAGTACATTTTCAAATTATTTATGTATATATGTATATATAAACTTAATGATGTACATGTTGGTTTTTTTGATAAATTAAAGGAATACTATAATGTAGATAAAAACTAATGCGTAAAAAGATTATGAATATCCATTCAGAATATGGTGAAGAATATCATAATAAATACTAGATTTATTAATTATGGGTGTTTGGGATCATTTCCTAAATCAATCAACCTTATATGACATAGTGTAATGTGGTAAGTGAAAGAAATAATTACATCATGAGTTACATGGTGATATAAATGAAATGTCATGCGAGTCTTATATTTACTTTTAGGTGATATGTGCCACTAACAACAACACATATACTAAACTAGGTACAACCTCTATCAATAAATGGAATTCTATATGAAATTTAGAGTTAATGAAAAACCATGGTATCGAATTTACATTGTTGGGGAAGTAGAGGATTCTCGAATTCCTAAATTGGTAACAAAATTGAACCTTGAGGAAAAAAGGGTACCTTTAAAGGACACCATAAGGAAACAACAGGATATTACCTATATGGCCCTATATAAACATGATATAGTAGAATGAAACACCATGTTCAATAAGTCAGACAACAACTATAAAATAGATTTTGGAATCAAGATAGACTTCAATGAATTTGATGCTCAAAGTACAGAAGAGTTTGTATAAGAAAAGATTCCACAATTCTCCATGCCAGATGAAATTGTTCTAGAGAGACAATAAATAAGTTAAAGAAAAATCTATTTTAGAACATCATAATGTTATATTTTACTAGTCACCAAGGTTTGTCACTCATCATCATTTTATAATATTTATCCTATAACAAAAAAGGAATCAATAAGTGGCATAAATGTTTCAAAGTGGGAAGAATAAACGAATTCTTACGTGTATTCCATGTACAAAACCCAATTCATGATTTTCATATATCATCTAGTAGATGTAAAGCCCTTAGTTGGAAAATGGGTATTCAAGAAGAATCATGTCTTGGATGTAAAATTATGTACAAATAAGGCATTAGTGGTTGTAAAAGGGTTTATACAGTGTCAAGTCATTGAATATGATGAAACATTTTTTGTAGATTCAATGTTGAGATCCATCATAATTATACTCTCCGTTACAGATTACCATAACTATGATATATGTAAAAAAATTCAAAATAGGCTTCCTTATTGCAATCCTTCAGGAAGATGTTTATATTACACATCCCGAAGGGTTTGTTACTCCAATGGATTCTAATAAGATATGACAATTTAAATAATCTATTTGGAGATTAAAGACAAGATATCAATTGTGGTACACTAATTTTGAGTAATCCATAATATAAATTGGTTTCATAAAGAATGAGTGTGAAACTTGTGTCTACAAATGGTTTAGTGGGCGTGTATTCATTTCCTTTATAGTATATTTTGATGATATATTACTCATAGGTAATGAAATACTAGTCGTACAGTTTATTAAGATGTAGTTTAATAAATGATCCTCCAACAAGGTATTAGGTGAGGTACCATATATACATGGGATCAATATCCATTTTGATCAATATAAGAGAATACTCAGTCTATGTAAAATTACAATCATTGAAATGATACTAATGAGATTTATAATAGGTCAATCCAAGAGGATATGTTGACAAAATTAGATGGCATTCATCTTTCGTGTAAAATATATTTTCATACACATGAGTAATGAATTATAATGGCAAGGATTAAAAATTCATTATGGATTGGTGTTGTCATTTATGTTATGATATGTACTAGGTTAGATGTTTCATACTCATTTCATGTAGTAGGAAGATATCAAGATGATCTATGTGACCACCATTCCATTTCCATCAATATTATCCATATATACCAGATTCATATTATATATATTTTCATATTATATTGAAGAGATTAAGAAATTGTCTTTATAATATATGAATATTTCTATTTCCAACTTGATCAAGATTTCATGAAGTCACAATGGTGATATTTATTCACTTTTATAGGAGGTGTTGTGAGATAGAAGAGCTAAATTCATGTTGTTGTCCCCAATTCTACAATATTGTCCCATTATATTGAGGATTAAAAGAGATATTTTAAGTAATATATATTCACAAATTCATCCCAAATATTGACATGGTTCCTAGTAGTATATATCAAATAACACTATATTTTGACAATATATAGTGGAGGCTCTCAAAAATTATAAAAGGTCACATCAACTGATTAATAACATAATTTAAAAGTGTCATCTCACGGGGATAATTTCTCAATGAGGTGAGGATATAGTGAGTAGTATTTCCATGATAGAAAACAATGATTAATCCTTGAAAAAAGTCCCAAATCAGAAGAAACATGATTATCATGTGAGTCCTAGCAGACTAAAATTCATAGGCATTAGGCTCTAGTCAATGTGGGACATTTTTAGAGTTGGTGTACTTCAAACTAATTATACCTTGCCAACATGTATATTTGATGTATTTAATATTAATTTAACTTCTTATTTAATATACTTCATTATATCGTCATCGAATTAATGTAATAATTTCCTCACTAATTTTTTATTACATTAATATGGTCATAGAAGTTCTACACTATGATGAGAACATGGAAGTTCTATGGCAATATTTTTAATATTTTTTCTGTAGTTTTAAAACATACTATGATGGGAAGCATAGTATTTATAATGTTAAGTGGTAGTGCTTGTAAGAAGATGAGGCTTCTTCACATAAATATTTCCCTTGGTAATCTCCAACATGGTCTATTATGAGAAAAGACCCATCGTAAATATTTATGTATGGTTATTTTCATCAAATATTCTTATCCATGAAGGAGTGTAATGCTACATACACTATAATATTATCATTAATGTATTTTATGGCTCACTCACTTAGATCAACTGAGTGAAACCTTCACATCGTATATTTTTGGGAATTCATGTGTTTTGGGTGTGTCACAATTGGAATTTAATTAATGGATTACACTAGGAAGTATTTTCCCCTTCAATATTTATGTATGCGAAGATATTTATCCTCTGATTGGAATATAATCGTCACATTAAATTTTATGGTCACGGTGAAATGATGTTTATATTTCATATAGTCAAAGAAATATATATCGATAAAATAGGTTGATGAAACCATCATCCAACATTTAAGATGAGATATTGTAACAAAGTGATTATATTACATAGTGATAATTCATATATGGTGGTTGATTTTATGTCATTAAGTTCATTCTCTTAGGTTTCTTCACCTGTTTCTAAAATCAAATATAGTTTTTAGAATAGACATCCAATTTTTAATTGTAATGATTCAAAAGGGTAACAAAGTAAGTGTTTTCAATGAGATAAATATGATTTTATTTCTATTTGAATACTAGAGTTAATAATATTCTCAAGTATGTGGAATAATTTTATTCGTGTAATATTGTTCTCATAAAATTAAAATATATATTTTATCCCCAACATGTGAATAAAGATATATATTTTTATTTAATTTAACATTTAAAAATTATTTATTCTCTGATATTTGAATTAAATATTACATTATGAAAAAATATATTTAGGTGTTCAATAAATGAAAGAGGAATTTTAATAGACTAAGACCCTTTCTGGTTACAAATATTAATTAAAAACCTAGTTAAATAATATTTTTTATTGCAAAAGTTTCCCTGCACCCCCAAAAAAATAATAATACAATTTTTATTATTTGGAATGGGGTTTGTTAAAGGTAAAAAATTTTATTTAGTGGCCGAAATTAAATTAAAAAATATTATTTTATCTAAATCCTTAATTTATAAATACTAATATAGGATTCTTTTTTAGAGCATAAAAAATTGATAGTAGATAATGTTTTTCACCTTTAATTTTCTCTTATGTCGTCCATATTTACCATTCTCAAGAAAGGGAAGATAAATTGATATTTATTCAAGAATTATGAAAGGCCAATGAAGAAAAAAATTAATAAATTAAACTCACCAAACATGCACCCAGGAATCAAGTAGTGTTTCTCGTAGATCATAGGATCATGTGGGGATCACCACTAGAGTTATTATATAATTGGATCCTCATAGTGAAAAAAAGTAATCCAAATGGGTCTTTTTGAACTATAAAAATTCACTAATGTATAATGTTCACAACCCCATTTATATATTTAATAATATATTAATTAAATTAATATTTAATTTGAACTGTAAAATCCTCACCCTTGGTTTTGGGAAATAATTAATAAAATAAATTTAAATGCGTCTCCCACTACTGCACACTATCATTTCCCCAGAAACCAACAATTACGAGGGTTTATAGCATCAACCTAATGTCATAAATACATTTTATCTAAGAAACAAGTAATCGTAGATCATATATCTTCCTTACATGGACTTATGATGACTCCCCTTTCATAATGATCCAATTATTTTCAATAACATAGACTCTCACTAGTACATTGAGAGACATTGAAAACAAAAATGTGGTGACCAAGTGCTAGATATTTTGAACCAAAGCTTTCTCAAAATGCCTCAAACATCCCTCCTCATCTTGAAAACTGACTAATGCATAATTGAATAGGTTCTTGAATTTGATCCCAAAGTGTCCCAGACATGATCTCTTATGTTGAAATATAAGATTCTCATGATGAATTGTTGAATTCATGGTTGAATAAATATTCTATGATCGGTAAGGGTATCAAAATATATTCCACATAAATATCCCATAATCCAGATCCCTAAGGATTATGATCCAAAACTACATCACTGCCCTACACAACAATGTCATAGTCATAAAAATTCAACTTCTATTTTTAACGACATATCAAAATAAAATATGTATCAAACACCTCAAACCAATCTTATATGACATAGTCCAAAATATAACCCTTACAATTTTATAGAATCTGATGTTGAAACTTGAAGAGTTTCCCCATTCAAGTATCATCATAATTAACCTATACTCTATAAAAAGGTATTTCCACATCTTTTTGAACATCTTCAACACAAATATGGTGAGTAAATTAACCAAGATCCATGAGTGCATGAATATATAATTGTTAGAGGATCATTACCAAATAATAATAAATACATCATAAGAATTTATTATTTATTGTTTATCTTGTTCGGGATTAAACAGAACCAAAAGTACACTAATTTGAAAAACATGAGTTAAAAATGAATCATCTTCCTTCTCCAGATATATACACTATAAAAATTATAAATTTGTTTTATAGGTATAGAAAACCTAAAGGATTTTACATTAAAAAATTGGGTTCCATAAATACCTATTATGTATTAGGTATCCCATTTTTACATCACTTGCTAAACATATGTAACACTATTTCCATACCAATCCATGAAATCCTCATGTATTCCAAAAACCATACTCTATCTAATCCCATAACATTACCCATTGATAAAAATATATCAAGACCCCCTCCCAACACATAGTACCCATCTTGGGCCAGTAATGAGGGATGTCAGACAATGACTGCCTGAGTCTCACATCCGATAGGTCGGGGGTTAGCATCTATCATCTAAGGTATAATTATATTATAAATGGGAAGAATTAGACTCTAATAGAAAATGTAGAGGACAGATATTATATATATAGATTAAACTAATCCTAATGAAATATATAAAATGGGACACCATGTGCATATATGTAATTTGATACATTACTGAAACAAGTTAAATGAAATAGAAATCACCAAAAAGAAAATCTCATGAGCGCACAGAAATCCCAAAAAGATCTTACAAACACATTGTCAAGTAATATCATCCACAATATCCATCCAACTCATACAAACCTAAAAACATTTATTTTTATGTTTGTTGAGATTAAATCTATACATTCTAGGTTCCTCCCCATATACTCTTATGTAAAGGACAAAGAAACTATACTAAATGATAATGAATAATAAGTGAAACTAACTAACCACCTAAAAATGTATAATATGTCATCAACCTGAACATAATAATCAATAACCACGTAACACAAACAAGAGAAAATATATTTTTATAGTAAATAAAAAATAGTTCCTTGCTATATTTTCTTTGTTGGATTTCGGATATACCCCACCATCGTACATTCTAATCTATCCCTCTCGAAAATAATCATTCAGGTAGACAACTCTGTCATGTTTCACAATGTGAACCTAATAAAACACATCACCATGTCACCAAATATTATATTTATATATTGTGAAATTATTTTCATATACCCTCCATATACAATAAAAATTGTCTTATACATAAGTTATTATTCCCCATTCTATGAAAACCCATGCACTGAGTAAATGTTATCTCATGAAATCAAAACTTATACACAGTCTACACATAATAATCCTTCAAAAACTATATATAGCGATCAAGTGTGTGAAAAAACTAAAATACATTAAAACCCTATATTCGAATATATGGTAAAATAACCGCCATGTATACCTATTCATAATACTACTAAGTGAAAGGATATATACAAGAGGGACTAGTCAGCAATCCACCCTCACCACTGAGATATTGGGGAAAAAACATCTTCGAGATCACTGGGTTTCATTCTCCGTACCGACATTGGTGGTGTAGTGAATAAAATTGGATTTCATAGATAATATAAAACATATCACTAATACAATATGAGAATAATAATTTCCTAGACTCTATTAAACACAACTATCCCCTAATCACCGACTTCTAATCCTAGGGACTATATCTCTTATATGTATACAATCATTTAAAAGATTTTTGTAAAATTACAACATTTTATATTATCTTTTTATAAGCCTTTATTATCTTTTTAATGATTAATATTAATTATTAATTAATTAAAAAGATCATTAACATTCATAGTTGAGTCTATTCCCTCCATGAATATTCTAAACTGAGTCCGTAGTTTCTCTATATTTTATCATTTTTATACCAGAAACATAAACCCTATGGGTTATGTAATTTAAAAATATTATTTACATCATTCCACGATTACAATTACTCTTGGAAATTAGCCTCATCTGCCAGCAAGTTATATGAAACCATGAAAAAGAAACTACCACAATTAGTGTGGAAAATAAAGAACATAAAAAATAAACTTGACCATCATACCTTTCAATATATTCAACAAGAATGTATTAATATTAATTTTATATCATTGGTAAATCCTTGATTCAACCAATCCCAACTATATCGGTTTCATCTATGACATCATCATGCATCTCATAATCATAAGAATCATCATTTTCATCTACCTTTGGCTTCCGTATCCATTTCTCTTCATCAATACCAGACTCATATGACATAAAAAAGATCACATCCAATGCACAAAAATGGATGAAAATAATTTTGAATATTAAACCTGAAATTGTGGTTTAAAAAGTAGGCTTCTATAATCACATTAAAATGTGGTATCACGACCTTCAACACATGGTAGTATACCTTTATAAACATGACGATAGTTTCATCCCTAAAGACTATTCATTATCAAAATAGTAGATTTGTATTCTCTCGTGAATAAATTGTTTCATTATTCATTGTTTCCATGTATGAAAATGCTATGGAATCAAATATCACAAGATATCATTTCTTTAAAAATTTCTCCCCAACATAAAGTCAGTTTTATCAAACTATGATAACAATTATAGATTAATATTCATTTTTAATTAGTATAAAAAAATTAACATTTCTCAAATTACTTATCAATTGTAATAATTAATGTAATAATTTTTTTTTTTGAAATTAGCATCAATGGGGTTATTATTAAATTTTATGTATATAAGGATTAATAAAAATAACTATTTGTATTCTTTATCAAAACATTAAATTTAAATATATTATGTTCCTTAAAAGAATTCCTCAACAAAAATATGGGAATGAAATACTATTACACATTTTAGAAAAATCATATCATAGAGAGTCGAAAATAATGCCATACATGTGGATAACTATTATCATTGTTGAAAGTAATAATATTAAATCAATAGCCATAGAAATATTAATCATTAATATAGTTTATATTTAATTAGTTTAATTTCATTTTCATTCTAATGTGCTAATCCACGATAAATATATGAATGGCACCATGCTCAGTGCGTGGTCTTCTCTACTTTCAGCTTCCCCCTAGGGTTTATGAGGAACTCCTTGTCAATAATGATTCTACCATGCTTCTTTAGTATCCTAACATTATCCTTTTAAGTATATCTTAGTCCCTACTTCGCAGATCGTTTTCATTTGTATTTATTCTTCTTATTTATTAGGCTCGCTATTGTTGGTTTTCTCCCACGACCCTTTCCGCTTCTCAATGGTTGTGTTATGGAATCCATAAGCTACACTAGCCCAAATCTGGTCTCAGGTGACACTTTATCACTCCTTTTTGAAATAGGTGGGGGTGGTAAGAACATGGAATTTAGTTATGGGGTTCGGTGTACTATGGGTTTTTAGGCACTTCCAGCATGGGTTCACATTTGTTTGTTCTGTTTTTTGGTTTTTACTTTCTTGATGATGGTGGTGTTCAGAGCCCTCATTCTCTCAAAGCTATACTTTGACCTTAAGATCCTCAGCATCGCCCCATGTTAGATCTCGTGAAGAGGTGTGTCTCTGGATTTTTGATTTGTGGTTCACTAGCCATCAGGTTTCTAGGGATGACCAGAGTCAATTTTATATTGTAAATATGGATTATGGATTGATATATCTGTGAGCTGTTTCTTCTTCTATGTTTTTAGTGAAGTGGTTTTGTGGTACTTTTTTAATTTCTCTCTTATGATATTTAGATATGGTATTTATTTTTAGTGTCTGGTTGTATGAATTTCATTTCTTGTCTGGTGAAGGAGTCGATGTAAATGGGGATGATAAGGGTGTTGTTATGATGGTTCTTCAGATTTGGTTTGTGAAGGATGGACAACCTTTCAGTGATAGAAATTACATTGTTTCTTTTTGGCATGGATGAAATAGTTTCATTGACAAGGATCTCATGTAGTCTATTCATTGTTGTTCTATGGATTATGAGGGGTTTTTAGGTGTTTCATGGATTACTAATTGAGTCTTGATCTCATGGTTTGAGGGTTGAGGCAACAAAACACATTCTTGATTTTTAAATTTAGAGATCTAGAGATTTGTGATGTGATATTATGGAATTATTTTAATAATGTTCTTTGATTTTTGATTCTATTTTTGAATTTTTGTGGTTCCCACTACCAAAACGTGTTTATGTAAAATACAAAAATAAGGATATACGATGACAAATCTATGAGTTCACATAAATATTTAGGAGAAGAAATGAATACCTAAACCCAAACATCTATCGTTATAAAAGTTGGAATTGAATGAACTAGGGTATCTATTATAACCTATGCCCTGAGAAATCACATCCCTTCAAGGAATACATGACACAACTACACCAAAAAACAACCCTCATTTCCATTATAATTATATAGATGAAACACTACAAACTAGAATGAAGAAACTAGATCATTCCAAAAGAAATCATGAGAAAGTGGGGGAGGTAGAACATATCTCAAATTGTTACTAATTGAAAATGGGATACTAGGGTTAATCCCATGATATTGGGAGTTCAAATACCTTAAAACCCTCTCACGTTGAATCGGATTTTTAGGGAAAGAGCAGTTGAATGCGGTGTTGGAATGGGGGTTCGTGAATTTATAGACCGACTAAAAAATAAAATAAAAAATACAAGCACATAGAATACTCAACAAAACTGGACAACACCAGGAATTATATGGTTTATCATGAAGAACTAGGCCAAAAACCTCAATTTTAATAGCCAGATTTGATATCTATAGAAAAATTCATTAAAATGGAATCCGGGGTTATAGTGCATACTAATGGAACCATTCACAAACAGATTGGTAATGCCTCAACCCAACCATCGTGGCATAATTACCCCTAATTATGTAGTATCCTAAAAACCAACAATGGTGTATCCACCTATCTTTATTCTAGATTTCACAACCAATAAATTTTTTTCCACATCCTGACATCATGATATAGCCATGCCTATAATGGAAATATACCTTTTTCCTCCACGGAACCCCCTAAGCTATAGATGGGATGCACTATGCCAATGAGAACTCAATTATGGTCCAACATACACACCATGTTGTAGAGCTTTTCTTTTCTGATGTGGAAATCCCATTTTCCTTAAATTTTCTTCTAAAAATATTACAAACATCTTAGGATTCCTCCATCATGCAAAAAAAGGCATGGGTGATCATAATTTAGTCCATTAAATGGTTTGATTTATTTATCATAGTGGTGTTTTTATTTAGTATGTGGTGGTATGTATTGTGGATAGTTCAGGGATACAGTTGGTTATATATTAAATTAGGGGGGTTTATGGAATTTGTTTAGTGCTAGTATGGATTGGGTTTATGGTTTTGTTTTGGTTAGGGTTTAGGTTAATGATAGATTTGGGGATTATTGATTAGGGATATTGTTAGGTAGAGGTTAAAGTTAGTTTGAGATTAGGACTTTGGGATTAGTATAATCTAAAATTTGTTAGGTTTTGTTATGGGTTATAGATATCCATGATTTAGTGTTAGTCATGGTATGGGATTTTGGATTATGGTAGTAAGAGATATAAAATATAGGAATATGGATTAAGGTTAGTTAGGTTGAGGGGTAGTTGGGGTTTTGGATTTTGGATTGGTTTAGTGATTAGTTTTTTGTAGGGATAGGGTAAGGGATTAGTGTTAGGGTTATCTAGGATGGGCTTACGTTATTTAAGATTACTTAGTGGTAGGGTTAGTAAGATATTACATATGTCTTTGTTAGTGATGAGTGTTAGTGTTAGTTAGAATAGAGTGTTGGGATAGTGAGGGTTGTTGGTTATCATTTGAGATTAGATTATGGGCTTGGGGTGAGGAATAGTTATGGGCTATGGTTCATTACAGATTTTATTTAGTTAGGGTTACAATTTTCTTGTTCAGGGTTAGTGTAAGTTAGAGTTAGGGTTTGGTAGGGGTTAAAATTATTTATAATTGGGGGTTATGGGTTAGGGTTAGTTATTTTTAGGTATTATTTTTTATAAAAATTATAGATATTTAGGGTTAGGGTGATAGAGGTAATATGGGGGGTAAGGGATTACGGATTTTTAGTGATTAAGGTAACGTTTATGGTTAGACAGGGTATGATTGGGGATAAGGTTAGTTAGGCTAGGGATTATAGTTAGTTAGTGTGTGTGTGTGATGGGGGGGGGGGGTTATGTTTAGTTAGGTGTTAGGGTAGGATTATATTATGGGGGTGGGGTTAGGGTTAATGTCATTTTAGGGGTATATTTATTTATGGTTTAACAATTACGATTAGTTAGGGTTAGTTGGTATTAGATAAGGGTTATGATTAGTTAGAGTTAGGGTTAGTTAAGCTAGGTGTTAGGGATTATGGTTAGATGGGATTAGGAATTATGGGTTTATGTATTAGGAATTGATATCGTTAGGGTTAGTTAGGGACTAGGGGTTTGGGTTTGGGGTTATTTAAGGGTAGTTTAGTTAGTATTGGGGGTCAGGGAGTGTTATGATTTACTTTGGGGTCAGGGATTGTGTTACTATGGGAATGGTTTTTATGGATGATTGGTATTTAGTGGGGGGGGGGGTTGTTTGGGTTTGGGGTTTGGAATTAGGGGTGGAATGTACTAGTATTATGAAAAGTACATTCCATTTAAATTTTTTTAGTCCAAATCCTTTAATCATCTTAGGGTGCATGCATGTGCACAAAGTTATCGGTCTTGTACAACTATTAAAATTATTTAAATAATTAAATTTGATTTATGTAACATATTACACTATGCCCTAAAATTGAAAATGGGTTAATTTTATATAGAAAGTGATTAAAAATGAAATAATTTTTTTAATTGAAATTAATAGAAAATAAAAAGGGATAAAATAATATTGAAATAAAATTAAAAGGGGGTAAATGAGAAGAACAAAAATAATTAAAATTTTCCTTATGCCAATGATATTTTTTTTATTCATTTCAATCCCATTATATTATATTATTTTTATTTATTTCATATTCCTTTTTTATTTTTTCTCTTTTTATTATTTATTTTGTATTTTTATTTTCTTTGTTTATTTTATTTTATTTTTAATTTTTTTCTTTTATTTATTTATTTAATTTTTATTCTCTCCCACCTATCTCCCCTTGGTGCGTCTCCCCCTATATCAGCCCACATTTCTATTCCTCCCCCTCCCTCACCATCCCTTTGGAAGCCCATTTTTCTACTCCATCTCTCCACCGTTTCTAAAATCATTTTTTGAACTATGGAGATCTTGGTAAGACTATGTAACGACCCATTCAATCAATACTGAAAATTCCACATGATCTAATTAAATGTCTTATTATGGATATATAAAATATATGCACTTCATTTCTATTATTTTTTTGTATTTTGAAATACAAATAGGCATTGTGACCATTTCTAATATTTCCATTAAACATTGATCACAAGATTAGTATAAATATAGGGCTTTAAAAATCCAATTTACATAGACAACTGAAGTGATGGCCTCATACATTATAATTTCACCTACGAGGCCCATTTTTGAAAACTCAGAAAGGAGGTGGTGTCATTGGTAATCACTCTTGGTGAATCCCTAGATGAGAATGAACACATTATGTTCATGAGAAACCACCTATAGGAGAAGTGGAAGTTGATAGGGATTACCTCCGGAGTGATGTGATTTGAACCACCCAAAGAATCTGTCACCATTCATCACCCCACCCTTCAATCTTATGAAGATGTTATAAGGGGTTATGTATCAAAACCCTAGAACAATTATTATTTACATTTTTTGTTTTATAGATAATATACAATCATTTTATTATTTTTACTTTCTAAATTGTTTTTAAAAGAAAAATATTATTTTTAGTTAATATTCAATTAAGAAATCTATTTTTATGAATTAATGGATTTTTTAATTCAATAATATTTTAATTAAATATTAATAATAAATTAAATTTCATTAAATATAAATTATCATATAATATTTTTGAATAAAATTTTAATTTTTTATTATGGTTTAAAATCACTTTTTTTTCAAAACCCATGAATTTCGATAAATGTCGATTTTAATATTAAATGTAAAAATTAACATATCTAAAAATATATTTAGATAAAATGAATATTATTTTCGAAATCAGGATTTCTAATTTATCCAACAGTAAATTTTTCATTACTTTCTGAGATAGCCGAATTTTAGGGTAAAAATTAAGTATCGTTTTAATATATTTAGTGTTTTATGTCATCATAATGACCCAACAGTGATGTAATAAAATAATATAAACATTATTTTCTAATAATATATTTCTTAACATAAAAATTATGTGAATTTTTGTTTTTTTAGTAATTTTAGAATACTTCAGTGGATGCTCCAAGAGTTGTAAAAAAATTAACTTTTTAATGTGGTTTCCTTGAGATTGTGACTCAACTCCACATACGAAAGCATAATATTATAAGATGTTAGTCCATTTTACATATAAATTAATTTATTACACTCACCATTGGAAAAAAATTTGGAAAAAACCATGGGATGGTTTTTATTATTATAATGTATAGTGTCAAAAACATAAATAATAAAGAATTATCTCCATTTTCTGATATAAACCCACCCATAATCCCACCTCTTCTTTACTAATAGCAGTTGGATCCTGACCACACTCTACAATAATAACTGTAGTGTCCTACCAAGGCTCCTAAATCTCCCATGAAGCCTCTCTCGAGCCTCTCCCATGCTATTGGGATCACACTTCTTAGTAAGGGATTTATTCCTTTATCATTTTTGTCCAAATCTCATTATATTTTTATGCCAATTTATTTTAAATTTAAATTGTTGGGGTATCATTTCATACCTCCAAAAGACGTCCCAATTTATGCTTCAAAGATTATATACACATTTCACTATAATTAATTCCTTCCATGTACACCTATTACCATTTTAAATTCCGTAAGGAATTTCTCTCTCCTCATTTACATTCAATCAATTCTTTTGTATTATTAATCTAAAATTTCATTATTTAGGTTGGTACATGTATCTATATGACCCCATTACTATCGATTTCATGTACATATGATGATACACCCATTTCACTCTCATAAACCATTTCTATAAATTCTTATATCACGTTGTTATTTTGCTGAAATTGCACAGTGTTTTTCCAATCATAAGTCATTGTGTTGTGAATACCATTCCCATTTATCTATCAAAGACATTCACCTTTATTCACATTTACTTATTGATTATATTGTTTCATGTATTAATTATACAATCATTTATCATGTAATAAATTATGATATTTAATGATACCATGTTGTATGATACATGTGTCACACTTATGCATGAAATGAAATGATTTAGAAGGGTGCTCCCTGGTAGCACTCCAATGAATTGGGTAAAGATTAGTACCATTATATGTCAAGTGAAATGATGGTTTACTCATGATAATTCAAGTGAAATTATGTTTTACTCATGGTCCCTATGAAATGAACCTTGGATCATGCTAATACCATGTTTAGTGTTGTTTCCATATTTACATGGTATGATAATCATGATATATCATGCCTTTATGTACATGTTTCTTTTATTGCTCCATTGATATTCCTATTTCCTAACATGTATTGTATTATTCATGATAGGCCTTGTTTACTCCCTTACTAGTCTTTATTTATCAACCTTTTCTTATGCATGTGCTCAAGTTATCACATGCAATGCTTTGTACGAAGAAAAGCATTGTTCATGGAAACGAAGTTTTCAATAAAGATATCATGTTTGATGTTTTATGTTATGTAATATTCCTAGGTCCCAAAGTCACTACACCTCCCTATCATATATGTTATATAAATTGAATATTTTATGTAATAAATCATTGTTAGGTGTGTAATAAAAAGCATGGTTGTTATAGTTGGTATCAGAGAATAGGTTTAGTTATTTTTGGTTTTCGGATTAAAAACCCTACTGAAGACTTATAGATAAGAATAATTATAATAATAACAACCCAAATTTTTTTATTATTGATTAAGTGGTATATCAATCAAATACATCTATGTCTGTATAGGAGTAGGTAGAGGCATCTCTGGCATAGATAGACAGAGGAGTGAAAACGCTGACAAGATGTTTCGGGCTTGACTCTGGCTATCCTGGTATACAAAAATGGCCCTTGAAGCACTCTTGGTTATGACACTCTTGTGTGATATTCTTTGATAATTTTATAAGATTAGTATGAACCATTGTTAATAGAATAAATAAATCCCTTGAGAATAAATGTTGGGAAGTAGATCATGGATAACCTAGATTGAAGCCTTGAGATTCATAAATTAAGGAAATAATAGTTATTTATAAGTCATCTATTTTTGAATTTGGATTACCCTTCATGTGTTACCCCTAACATTACTTTTGTTCCATACAATTGATGGTAATAGGATGAATTTGGCTAAAAAAATATGTGAAGATTCATGGGATAACTATTATAATGAGATGCACAATCCAATGGGAGTTGGAATCACAAACGTTGTCACGATAATCGCATAGTTAAATCATTATTTGAATAGAAACATGGGTCAAGAGGAATTTCCACCTCCTAAAATTAATAGGTCTCAATCAAGAGCATCATATGAAAAATTACTCCTTCTTTTAAGGGACCATCTGATCTCTTAATTTCAGATAAATGGATCAACCCCAATGAAAAGATCTTATCCATACTTAAATGTTCTTATCAAGAGAAGGTTCTTCTGGATACTTATCATATGGAGGGTGTAGATAATCAATGGTGGATATTGATCAAATATATTAAGCTCAAGAAGGATATTGAGTCATTTGAATGGATGCATTTATAGAAAAAAATACGTAAATATTTTCCTCGCACCCTTCGACTTAAGATGCAAAGTTACTTCCTTTCCCCCTTAAAAAAGGTTACGAATCTATGAGAGTGTGTGAGGAAAAAATCAAAAGGATTGAACGATATTCCTTTGAATATGTTTTCACCAGTGAATGAAATGTTGATCACTTTTTTTGGGTTAAATACTATCCTACAGAAATGCCCAGTGATCCTTGACTTCGATAGCTATGAGGAAACTGTCCAATATCCTCTCACGGTCGAAATGGAGATTGGTGAATCTCAAAGGTATCATGGGGATAAGAAGCATAAGGTGGACTTCAATTCTAGTGGTCGAATAGATAAATCCAACTACGATATGAAAATAAAACACCCCACTTTACAAAGGTATGGAATGAAGTACCCAAGAAATTAACTGAAGGGGACAAGGAAATGCATTAGGTGTGGAAGAGAAGGGCACCTAGTCGTTAACTGCCAACAAAGAAAACCCGTTGCTGCAACATGGGAGAGGAAAACTATGTTTGACCCTCAAATTGTTGTTCATTTCTTCAATTTCAATGAACCATGGAAACTTTTAAATTAGTACCCCAAGCCAATGGTTGTTTAAAGGCAACTGACATCCTCTAAGGCAGCATGGATAATCTTTTTCCATCACTACCACTAAAGTGAACACTAAAAATGAAGAGGTTATAGGTACGGTAGTTATTCATTCAATAATAACAGACATGATTTTTTATTCTAGTCCTACACATTATTTTATATCACGATTTTTTAGAAGATCAATCCCAACACCACAAAAAAACCGGGATGTAAAGATGTTAGTGAGTACGAAAAATGGGGAAATAATTTAATCCCATTAATATAACTCCTCCCATGTTGTAATTTTTGGATTGAACTTCCTGGAAAACATCGTCATACTCCCCCTAGTGGAATTTTATTCAATTCTCAACATGGATTGGATTTCCTAATATAGATCCAACATAAATTTTCATGAGAGGTAAATCAGTCTTCTTAAGAAGAATCAACCCCTGATTCTATACAAGTTCAAGGAGGAAGATGAATTTTATTTTTCACCATCTTCTCAAATGTGGATTGTATTTCCCTATGAGCATGCATATCTAGCTTAGATGATTGAGTCTATATAAGAAACTATCCTTGAAGACCTTCCTTTTGTGAGGGAATTCATTGATCTGTATCCTGATGAATTTCATGGTCTTCTTCATATAAGAGGTGATGAATTCTTAATTGACCTTATTACTGGGGTGTTGCTGATATCCAAGACTCAGTATGGAATGGATGTTGTTCATCTTGAGGAGCTGAAGAAACAACTACAAGAGAATATGGATAATGGGTTTATATTCCCAAGTGCTTCACCATGTGGTGTGCCAGTCTTCTTTGACAAGAATAAAGATGGGTCAATTCACATTTTCATTTCTTATTTTGAGCTCAAAAAAATCATGATAAAGAACAAGTATCCTCTGACATAAATTTATGACTTGTTCGATCATCTATGTGGAGCACATTAATTTTACAAGGTGGATTTTTGTTAATAATTTAACCAAGATGGGGTAAAGAAAGAGGATATCCCCAAGAGTGATTTTAATACAACGTACGGTCACTATGAATTCATATTATTACATTTTGGACTCACTAATTCCCCATAAATATTCGAGGAATTGATGAATAGAGTCTTTATAGATTACCAAGACAAATGTTTGGTAGTATTTATTGATGATGTTCTCATATACTCCAAATCCAAGGTGGAGAATCTATGCACTATACTATAGAACTTGATATAGGAGAAGATATATTAAAAGTACATCAAGTGTGAGTTATAGTTGAAGGAAGTATCATTCTTGGGTCATATCATCACAACCTATGGAAAATATTTGGATCCCTTGAATCTAGCTACAATTGAGGGATAGATGAGGCCGACATCGGTAACAGATATTTGTTGAATCCTGGGGTATGCAGAATATTAACACCGATTTTTGAGGAATTTACCTTGATTTTCCAGCCCTCATACCAAGCTAAATCACAATGGAGTAAATTTTTCATAGAGTGATGAATGCGAAGAATGTTTCAAGGAGTTGAAATAAAGGCTTATCACTACACCAATACTGAAACTCCCAATAAGTGGAGAAATCTTTGTGGTGTACAGTGATGATTCAAAAATGGGTTTAGGTTGTGTGCTAATGAAAAATGATAACGTGATAACCTACGCCTCAAGGTATCTGAAAATCCAGGAGAAAAACTATCCCATGCATGATATAGAGTTGACGGCTGTGATATTTGAATTGAAAATCTAGCGGCATTATCTCTATGGGGAATAGTGTGAAATATATACTAATCACAAGATCTCCATATATATATTCACACAAAAATAGATTAATATGCAACAACAAAGATGGATAGACCTCATCAAGGATTATAAATGATAAATCCAATACAATCCTGGTAAGGAAAACAAGGTGGAAGATGCTCTAATTAGAAAAAATCCTCCATCATTATCAATGTTGAGAATGAAAAAGGATCCAATATTCTTATATTTTTAGAGGATAGACATTGTAATCATTAAGATAGGCAGATCCTCAATCCTTTCTCAAATGACTGCTCATACATACCTCACCGAGAAAATAAAGGATACACAGAAAAGGATGTAGAAATTATAAAAAGGGTCAAGGCTATCAGAAATTGAAAATCCTCAGAGTTTGTTGTTAAAAAGAATGTAATTGTGAGATTTGGGTCACAATTATATGTACCGTCCTATCCAATGATAAATAAGGTTCTTCTGAATGATTCAAATAGCTCATCTTTTTCTATTCACATAGGGAGCAAAAAGATGTATCGAGATCTATGAGAAAACATTTGGTCGGACAATATAGATTGGGACATTGCAGAATATACATCAATGTTCCTTGAATTTCAACAAATGAAGTCTGAGGGGAATAAGTATAAGTGGATGATGAAACAACTACCACAAGAACTTGGTAGTGGGAGAACATTACTATGGAATTTGTCAATGGACTTCCATGGACATCCAAACGAAACAGTTATATATGGGTCATTGTGGATCATCTAGTTCAGACAACATACTTTATATCAATTTGAGAGGACTTCTCATGGGGTCAAATTGCATTGATTTACATCAAAGAAGTTGCAAGGTTGTATGGAGTACCACTATCTATTGTGTCCAATTATGATCCATGATTCACCTCGATGTTACGGAAATGTCTCCAACATGCTATATGAACTAAATTAAAATTCAGTACAGCTTATCATCATCAAACTGATGGTCATTCTAAGTGACCTATTCAGACACTGGAAGATATGTTAATATTATGTTCAATGGACATCAAAGGAGGATGAGACTACAGCTTCCATTGGTTGAATTATAATACAATAACAGTTTCAACTTGATCATATGAATGGAACCATATGAATCCCTTTTTGGGAAATGGTGCAGAACAACTGCGTGTTGGGATAAAGTCGGTGAGTGTAAGCTGCTAGGACATGAAATGGTTGAAGAAATGGTGGGGAAGGTGAAAAACATTTATCAGTATATCATGGAATCCCAATGTCATCCAAAGAGTTATGCAAATAACTATCAACGAGACATGGAGTTGAATGTTGGAGATCTTTATTTCTATACATATCTCCATGGAAGAAGGTCATGGGGTTTGGAAATAAAGGGATGTTAAGTCATAGTTACATCATCCCCTTCTATATTCTAGATCGTGTCATGGCTATGGCCAATCAACTAGAACTTCCACCTACTATTGCCAAAGTACATGATTTATTTCATGTATCCCTCTTAAGGAAGTACATACCAGAACCTTTACATGTACTCTCTTCATAGGTAGTATAGTTAGAGGATGATCATTCTTATGAGTAGAATCTAGTGATGTTCTTGGATTATAAAGATAATGTTCTCTGTAATAAGATTACCCACGTGGTCAAGGTATTATGGCGAAGCCATAAGTAAGAAGAGGAAACATCAGAACATGAAGAGGAAATGAAGGAAAAGTACACACACCTATTTTCATCAAAGAATGTAAAATGAAATTTCAAGGGTGAAATTTCTTATGGGAGGAAGATTGTAATGACCCAAACACTCATTAATGAAAATTCATTTTGATCTAATTAAATTTCTTATTACGAATATAAAAAAATCATTCACTTCCTTGGTTTTATGTTTTTGGATTTGAAAATACCATTAGTTATTCTTACCATTTCAAATATAACTATTAAATAGTGATCACATGATTAATATAAATATAAAACATTAACAAATAAAATTTCCTGAGACAAAGGAGGTGATGTCCTCATCTAGTAGAATATTTCCAAACAAATCCCATTTGTTAGATATCTGAATATAGGTGGTGTAATTGGTCTTGTCTCTTGACCAAGTCTAATCCATGATTCAACGTGTTATGCTCGAGCAAAACCGCCTACAGGAGAAGTATAAGTTGGTAGAGATTGCCACCCGAGTGATGTTATTTGAGCCACCGCATGAATCTATCACCATCGCACGGAATTCCCTTCATCCTTATGTAGGCGTTATAAGGGGTTATGTAACAATACCCTAGCACTATGATTATGTTATTTATTTTTTGTATAGATAATATACATTCATTTTATTATTTTTAAGTTGTAAAATGTTTTTAATGAAAAAATAGTATTTTAGTTAATAATCAAATAAATAATATATTTTCATGTATTAAAGGGTTTTTTAATTAAATAATACATTAACGATATTTTATTAGTAAAATAATTTTTATTTAATATAAATGATCATCTAATTTTTATGAATACAGTCATAATTTTCCTTATGGTTTTAAAGATATTTTATTTTCAAAACCCATGAATTTTCTATAAATTCGGGTTTTTATATTAAAAGAAAAAACATTCACATATTTAGAAAAATATTTAAATAACAAGAATATTATTTTTGAAATTAGGAAGTCAAAATTATCCCACAGTTATTTTTTTATAACTTTCTGAGATAGTTGAATTTTTGGGTAAAACTTATGTACAATTTAAATATATTATGTGTTTTATGACATCATAATGACCCAATAGTGATGTTATAAAATACTATAAACATTTTTTAGAAAATATAGGTTTTAACATTAAAATAATGTAATTATTTGTTTGTTTGATTTATATTACAATACATTAGTGGTCCCTCCAAAAGATCTAAAACATTTTAACTTTTTAACTTTATTTTCTTTGAGAGTGTGACTCACCTCCACATAAACAAGCCTAATATTTTAAGATGTTCGGCCATTGGCCTTATAAATTAACGTTTTCCACACCAAATTTCCAAAAATTGTGCACAAAACTCATGGGTTGGTTTGTGGTTTTGATTAGTTTAATGTGTGGTGTCCAAAACCTAAATAATAAATAATTTTATCCCTTTTTCAATATAACCCACCCATCTATCACTTCCTCTTCACTCAAAGCCTCTTGAGCATGACCATCCAGAACCACCCTCTATCTAGAATCCTCCAAAGGCATCCCAAGCTCCCAATAAGCCAGTAGCAATCCTCTCCATGCTTTTTGGATCACAATTCCAAATAAGGAATTTCTTCTTTTCTCATTGTTGTCCAAATTTTATTTTCCTATAATGTCCTTCTATATTCGATTGAAAATGTTGGGGTATGATTTCACACACCCCAAATGCTGCCCTATTTTTGTATAAATGAGTAGATACCCCTTTAGGTCTCATTAATGCCTTCCATGTACACCAGTTACCATGCCAAAATTCCATAAAAAATTTCCTCTCCTCAATAATATTCAAGCTATTATTTTTTTATTATGAATCTAATATTTTATTTATTATGTTTAGAAGTGTTTCTATATTTCACCCTTACTATCCATTTTATGTAAACATGATGAGTCACCTATTTCTATCTCATCAACCATTTCTATCCAATCTTATTTCAAATTTTTATGATGCTGAAATTGCACCACGATTTTCTATGCCAAAGTGATTATGTCATGAATCACATGCCAATTTCTTTATGAAGGGAATTCACATTTATTCACATTAACTTATTGATTATAGAGTTTCATGTTTGAATTTAAAATTCCTTTATCATGGAATAAATTATGATCATTAATTTTTCTATATTTTATGATCCATGTGGAACACTTATGCATGAAATGATGTGTTTAAGAAAGGTGCTCCCTGATAGCGCTCTAATGGACTGAGTAATGATTAATATCATGATATGTCATGTGACATTAGAGGTTTCTGATGAAAATTCAAGTGAAATGAAGGTTTACTCATTCTTCGTGTGCAATGATACTTAGCTCATTCTAATACCATGTAAAATGTTGTTGTCATATTTCCATGTTATGATAACCATGCTATATTATGCCTCTATGTTCATGTATCTCTTATGATCTATTTATATGCAAATTTCCTAACATGTATTATATTATTCATGAAAGCCCTTGTTTACTCTCTTACTGGGATTTATAGATCACTCTTTTTAAATTCATGTCCATAGGTTATCCCATACAATGCTATGTATGATGGAATGTAGTGGTCATGTATAAAAAGTTTTCAATAAAGATGTTGTGTTTCTTGTTTTAAGCATTATGTAATTTTACTAAGCCAAAAAGACACTATACCACTAAATATTCTATGTTGTATCATGCGTAGATTTTATGTAATAAATCCTATTTATGTGTGAAATAAAAATCAGGGTTGTTTTAGACTAACCTCATGCACAAAGAATTGTAGTTTCTCATCCACTCTC
Source organism: Viscum album (assembly GCA_963277665.1). Taxonomy (NCBI): domain Eukaryota; kingdom Viridiplantae; phylum Streptophyta; class Magnoliopsida; order Santalales; family Viscaceae; genus Viscum; species Viscum album. The sequence continues at coordinate 614,321,411 of OY728142.1, forward strand.
TGTCATACAATCCATCATAGATAGTATTTACAAGAAATTTGGGTTTTTCTAAAATCATATGTTCGCTTCAGTTTTCAGTCAAATAAAAGTTAGTTGTGGAGCATCTGATCTACTACTATTAAAAGGTATGGATTCTACTATATTATCAAATGTTTCATTGTGTATTTTATATTTAAAATTATTCCGTTTGTCGATTCCTACCCATGATATTCAATTTTCCTATTGTAATTTAATTAAATTACATAGATTTACTATTGTAACCTTGTTTGATATAAACTAGATTGTTAAATTTGTTGCAAAAATCATTGGATACCCCTTTGGGTGTTCCAACATAATTGGAAAAACATTAGATAGCCTAGAATAATTAATTAATTAATTTTATGGGTTGTGGGACCCCTCTTTGGTTGAGATTTAAATCATATAAATTACTTACGATAATAATGAACAATTAATTTTGGATTTTTGTTGTTATTTACGCCTAGTAATTTCTTTGTTAATAATTTTTACAGTACTATGCTATTATGAGAGAAAATTTTGATTTGTATATTCTTTTTCTAAAAAGGTGTTTTGACTGTGATTGTTTGGATTGAATAATTAGGAAGTACATGGATATTTTTGAGTTGTTGGGTTTTGTATTAGTGGTATGAACCGCGTAATCCTACATGAAAAATAGGGGCTCAAAACCCATGAGGCACAGGTAATGTACAAGTACTGTAGCATACTGTAGCAGTTGTGGTACAGTAAATCAGCAGTTACTGTAGCAGCAGCAGGATACTGTAGTGGCGAAGAGCACTGTAGCAGCGGCAGGCACTGTATCAGCCAGATTACTATTCACAGAATGGGCCATAGGCCAATAATTTTGGCCTAAGGGATATGTAATGGGCTATATGCCCATTGGGCCTTCAGTCTATGTAATGGGTATCCCTCTACACAGTTAACAGAGGTCTTTGGTTTGCTTTAATAATAAAAAGAGGCTTCTTCGCCAACCATTTAAAAAAACATGGCTCATATTGATAAATTGTTTTTTTTGTAATTATAAATGTATACTCTGTGATATTTATTTCCTTGAAATCTTACTATAGTTATGGTAGTGAGACAACGTGGGTTATATATTAAGGACCTCACATTGACTCTTTGTTTTTGATTAGTTAACACACTACACGCCTGGGAGGTGATGTCCCAGGCTTTTCTAGAAGAGCGTTTCCATAGGTTTATTTATATTTTCCATAGTGAAATCATTTCCCTATAGGACAATCAAGGATAGACCCAATGGAAAAGTGGATAAACAATTCACCAGGCGATACTCTTACCCTTTTATATGACACCCTGGATGGACTCATGATAAAACCATTCCTCGAGTGGTGATTTCTCTTCCAGAAGATTTAATTAGATGGGCTCAATGGTATATGATAAATTGCTGTATATATCATAGTGACACCTTTGGGATGAGCTCAAACTCAAACGATAAACCATAATATATTAAAAATGATATCGTGTGGAAGGTTTTAGTTGATTCTGCTTTAGGTTCCTTCTGAATGTTGATACCTTTATGATACCATTAAGCAAAATTTATTGACACATAAATTAGATCCAATATAATGAACAATAATATGGGTATATTACTTTTTTCTCCTTCTAATTTTCTAGGATTTGGGTGTATATATATATACATCAATCATATTACATGTACATTATTCAGATTCTCATCTTAGGTTGAAGGTGGTAGTGAGGGACATGTGTCATTGGTAACTGATACGAAGTTATACTTATTTTGAATTTTATTTCTTTTATTTCATTTATTTTATATAGGTACACTTCTAGTGTTTAAAACATAAAATGGAAAGACATAGACACTGTGGGTTTCAACCTACTAGGATTTTCTCTCTCACCCCGATCAGGTTCCATTTGGTACCCTGGTAGAGTTTATGAATGTCGATATGAATAGTGGGAAGCATGTTTCAACAATTGATGATGGATTTGCTATTTTCGATGGATCATGGGGGAAGAGGACCAAGTATTTTCTCAACATTATGTTTTTTCTCTTTTTGTTTCTTTCACTTCATTTTTTATAGCATTCATGTATTTCTTATTTTTGTACTTTTATTTTAATACATACATCAGAACATAAAATCATTTTGTAGCTAGTTTGATTTATCAACTTCCTCACTATTCGTTTATTCAATTGGGAATATATAATTTCATATAATGTAGATTGATTATTGATATTTTTATGATAAATGTTAGAAATTATTTTTCCTTCATTTTTTATTAACTATTATAAATGAGGGAATGGTCTCCCATGAAGACACGTTAAAATGGAACTTGCTGTTAGTCTGTAGCCTTTGAAATTCGGGGAGATGCGCTTGAGGTCCTGTGGCCAACTCGGCTCGGAGCACCCTTCGAGTGTCTCCCAAAATGGGGACACTAAAATGTTGTATCAAAAGTGTAACGCCCCAGGTTTTATAAACTGGATCAAGTAAACAATGTTGTGCTTGTTAATGATATCTCTTGTTTATTTCTTTTTATGGTTTGTGTGCGGATAAAGAATTCGAGTAGAAATCAAACATGAAGAATACGATAAACTGTTATATATTTAAAAGATACATTACAACAAGACCCATCTAATTGAAAGTACCCTGCACAAGACCTAACACGGCCACAGCAAGACTACAAAGAACCACAACACGGGCAATCGGATAGTCATCGTCTTCTGGATCCAACAGTGTGAAAAGTATAACCGCCAGAATCACCGCGCACGCACTCAGCACCAGAGGTATGAGAAGAGCCATCCGCCAAGGGTCCGGTGTTTTGAAAATATAAAACATCCTACCCCCTTGCTTTTATAATGGACCTCTAAAAGGGAATATGACCGTTTTTTTTGGACCGTTGGGTTCCAAGGGATAAAGAGCATATTTTTATAAAATTTTTACTTTATAATGCTTTTATAATATTATGGTATTTCAATTTTCTTTTATACAAAATATTAGAATTATATTTTCGAGTTTTAAAATAAAATATGAAAATGAATCTATTTTTGTGACGGTATTTACGTGGTGGAAAACATGATATTTTAAAATGTGTCGGACAATAATTGAAAAATGTATCTTTTCGAAGCTCTAACATTATGTGTTTTGAATTATAGAAAAACTACGGGTCTTTTAAACATAATTTTATCAATAAACAAGTAAAGCAAGTTATAAAATTGGATTTTTATGGTTATAAGATCCTGGTTTTTATAAAATTGTTGTATTAAAAATGTATTTCTCTTTTTAAAAGAAAATAATAGATATATCAAATAGTATCATTTGTATACTTAAACTAAAATGGATTTTTTATATATTCTACAAATTCCAAATGTACCAGTTATACAAATATATATTGCAAAGTAGTATATTTTTAACTGTTTTTTTTAAAAAATATGTAACCCAGGCCATCCCGACCCTGTTTTTTTTTTGCCTCGACCGTTCGATCATGCCCTGGTCGATCCCTGCCGTTGATATGTTTTAAAAAAAAAACGATCAATGCACCGCAGCCGTCCGATCATGCCAAGGCCGAATCCCGTCTGTTTTTTTCTTTTCTCCTCCGCGTCTTCTCCTACCTCGCGTCGAGGTCCCACGAACCAGTACCAGGATTGCCCGAGACGCTACCCTCTCCACTGCTCACGTCGACCCTCGCACACCCCACCTACCTAGGACGCCTTAGGATCGGCCTAACCCCTGGATCGTCTTCCTTTAAGAACCGAGAAACCCCACTGTAAACAGGGACCTCCCGAACCAACTCGCGCCACCAGCCTTGCCGCCGCCTCGCCCTCGCCTCGCAGCATCTCCAAGCCACCAGAACTCCTCCTGGTTCACCGGCCACCCAGCAAGCCACCCTCCAGCGAGCGCCTCTCTTGCTCGGTAAGGGTGCCACGGCTGTTTTTTTTCCCCCCACACATTTCTTCCCGGTTCATGTTTTATATACATGAGTATATATATATACGCCTAATAGTTAAAGGAATATATATATATATATATGCTAACCGTTCTACTACCCAGAAAACACCAAGGGTGTTTTGGTGTTTTTTTTCGGTTTTAGGTAAGACACTATATGTACTCGGTATATATATAAGTATATATACGTATATACATATCCAAATTGTTGTTATATACACATATTCAACATGCAAGCCCCACGGTTTAAGAATAGCACTCTCCTTTAAGGGTGTTTTCATGTTTTTTTTTTGGAAACCTATACTATTATACCCACAATATATACAGTATATATATATATAAGTATATACAACTCATATTTTTCGGTTTTGAACAATTTACAAGGGGTGTTTCCTTCATGTTATAAAAGGGATATCACTTTTAAGTTTGCTTTAACGACCCTATTGTTTTTTTTACAAACCTAAAACTCAAGTGTATGGTGTTTTTATGGTTTTGAGTATATATATATATAAGTACATACATATGTATACACATCAATCAAACCCATATTTCTTTAGTGTATCCAAGAATATTCTGTATTTTTTTTTACACTAAGAATTATACTTTTGAAAAAGGGTTTTTTTTTAAAATCAATTCCTAACATGTTGGATTTTATGTAATCTATATAAATTTATATAACTATATCCTTATGTAAGGTGTTATGTTGGAATGAAATTAGGTTTTTATGTTTAAGACATGAATAATTAACTTTGGAAAAATATTTTTGATGCGAACTTGGACTTTGGCTTCAATGCGATTATGTTATAAATAAAAACAAAGTTTTTATATATTTATGTATTTATAGTTACATGAACATTTTAACCCCCATGAGGTTTTTAATATCAAACTAAAAAGTAGTTAGAGGTATTAAGACTCTAAGTGTACCAAGCTCAATTTATGGGGAAACCTATATATCCTTATTCGTGTATGTGTTTTTACGACTAATATCTGAAAACCCTTGTTTCAAGAAACTGTTCTTAATATTTCTATGCATGTAGGATTTTAGCGCTTGCCTATGTTGTTTTGTATTTTTGGGTCTAAGTATACACCAATGAACTTGTTTAATGTCGCCCCTGAACTGACATGTGTGTTTTTTTTAAGGATATGCTTATGCCTGTTTTAATCTCATTTTAAAAGGATATGGATTTAAGGGTTATGTTAATATGTTGAAATCATCTATTATTTTTATACCGAACTCGTTGCAATGATTTTTAGCGGGCAGAGTGTAACATCAAATTCTATGATCAGAGAAGAATAATAATTAATGAAAGGTATTATTTTTAAAGTGGTCTATTTCCTGGTGTCGGAATTTCAAAGATTGCAAGTGTTTAATTTTTTTTTTATACCAAGCATGTCGCAGTAATTATTAGCGGATGGAGATTTGTTGCAAGTACTATGACCAGTGAAGTACAATGGTTAATGCCAGGTAGTTCAATTTCATGTACTAGTATTTTAGAAACTCATCACTTAATAAACCTTGGGAGCAAGTCTCACACATTCATCATGCTTAAATAATTGTTCTACGCACATAGTATGCTTGCTTAACCATGCCTGCTTTTATTCCATTTTATCTGCCGTAACATGTATTTGTAAACCAATTATGTAATTGTTGCCTTATTCATATTGTCCATGCATATGACTCAACATGATAACGAACTGAGAACTAAAATTACCCAAAGTGGTATGGGACACCTTGGGTAATGAGAAATGAAAATGGTATTACCCAAAGTGGTATGGGACACCTTGGGTAATATGAAATGAAAATTTAATATTCAAAGTGGTATGGGACACCTTGAATATTTGACCTTATCAACATGTGGGAAATGTATGGGACTACCCGGAATGGGGTCCGGTAAGAAGAAAACCCTCCAGGTTGGGGACTGGTTAAAGTAAGCCCTCCGGGTTGGAGACCGGTAAAAGTAAGCTCCTCGATGCATCGATAGTTCTCGAGACAGTCAGATTGGGTTTTTACCCTTAGGTCATGGCACAAGGCCTTGACACAGAGATCATGAGTCCTTCATCATACATTTCTTGTTTATGACCAACCTAGTGTTTATTCCGATTAGAGGAATAACCTTGGTTAAAGAACCTTACCTATGAGTATCAGATTTAAAGGAAATATACAAGACATATGATATGGAAATGCTGATGCATGTCCAGTTTCTTTTCAGGATTTTTGTTACAAATGTAGCATTACATTTATCATGTCATGATGTGTTTTTTTTAGATAATGTGCTTGTGCGCGACTCTGATAATGTTTACCACTTGTTGTTCATGCACACCTTTCTTGTTTATGGACACTTTGCTTCATGCAACCCATGCCTTTTTATTATTATGCATATCTTGTTTACGCAGGGAGGTGACGCTAAGTGTTTTAATGCATATGTATGAAGTACTTTAACTCTGATGTATCAACCTTTGTTTAGTCATGATGATTTTCTTTTAAGAAATTTTCTTAGTATGGAAAAGTATTTCTCAACGTAGTTTTCAAAAGTTTTATTTAAGTATTTTCAAAAACCCCTTACTGAGTATTTCAATGCTCACCCTATGTTTTATGTTAATTTTTTTTTACAGGTTGATAGAGCCTTTCCTAGACTTGGATGTTTGTTCCTAGCTCAGAAAGTAAAGGAGCAAAGCTGTTGTCCCTGATTCTCCAGGATCTAAACCAGAAAGTTCCTCCTGATGAGTTATGATGTGCGACTTATTTGTTTCTTCCGGTGCGGAATAAATTGCACACCATAACCGAAGCACCGACACCGGGCTACCGGGGTCGGGGCGTCATAGTTGGTATCAGAGGAATGGTTTGGGCAACCTTGGAAAATTAGGACAACACAAAAACATTGATAATGTTTTACTAAGTAGGGTTTGTTCTTAAACTTTTCAGATGGAAAGACAGCAAACCACGCCTAGACTCTTGACTCTCCCTACAGAAATCATAGAGACTATCGTAGCAAAATCCTGCTCAACATGTTACCAAACTTTTGTTAACTTACGACTCACGTGCAAAACCCTCTATGAAATATCGAAAAGCTCGAACGTCCTTCGAATCTTCCGAGGTTCCGAAGTTGTGTATAACCTAATGGCTAGTGCGCTGTTTGAGAATTATAAAAAGAAAGGAAAGTACTATGAGGGACTCTTCCTGTGTTTCACCTTGAATAATAAATGGTTGGCCTTCCCGGCATTTGGAGAAGCTGCAAAGCAGTTGGACTTCCGCGCAGTCTTTATGTACCAAATCCTGTGCTTCAGCATGCTTGGGGAGCTCTGTGATTTTGGATCTTTCATAGAATCCTTCAATTATGAAATGGTTCGAGAGATCTTTAGGAACCAAATCCAAGAAGATGTCTCGAAGCTTGATGTCACTCGTTCCCATCTCTGGAAAACCACCTGCATCAAGCGGGAGCTTGGCTTCAACCACGATCCACTTTGCCAAAAATGTATTTGGGAAGAGGAGACCCACAAGCTCTGTTCAGCCCTGGGGATTGAGTTGAATAGTAACTTCTTCCATGGGCCTTGGAGGTAAAGGGACACCACCGAGGGTGACAGAGAAGCTGTGTGAGTAAGTCAGTGTTTGTACGCCGATCGAATTGCGGGGACGCAATTCTTTTAAGAGGGGGATAATGTAACGCCCCAGGTTTTATAAACTGGATCAAGTAAACAATGTTGTGCTTGTTAATGATATCTCTTGTTTATTTCTTTTTATGGTTTGTGTGCGGATAAAGAATTCGAGTAGAAATAAAACATGAAGAATACGATAAACTGTTATATATTTAAAAGATACATTACAACAAGACCCATCTAATTGAAAGTACCCTGCACAAGACCTAACACGGCCACAGCAAGACTACAAAGAACCACAACACGGGCAATCGGATAGTCATCGTCTTCTGGATCCAACAGTGTGAAAATTATAACCGCCAGAATCACCGCGCACGCACTCAGCACCAGAGGTATGAGAAGAGCCATCCGCCAAGGGTCCGGTGTTTTGAAAATATAAAACATCCTACCCCCTTGCTTTTATAATGGACCTCTAAAAGGGAATATGACCGTTTTTTTTTGGACCGTTGGGTTCCAAGGGATAAAGAGCATCTTTTTATAAAATTTTTACTTTATAATGCTTTTATAATATTATGGTATTTCAATTTTCTTTTATACAAAATATTAGAATTATATTTTCGAGTTTTAAAATAAAATATGAAAATGAATCTATTTTTGTGACGGTATTTACGTGGTGGAAAACATGATATTTTAAAATGTGTCGGACAATAATTGAAAAATGTATCTTTTCGAAGCTCTAACATTATGTGTTTTGAATTATAGAAAAACTACGGGTCTTTTAAACATAATTTTATCAATAAACAAGTAAAGCAAGTTATAAAATTGGATTTTTATGGTTATAAGATCCTGGTTTTTATAAAATTGTTGTATTAAAAATGTATTTCTCTTTTTAAAAGAAAATAATAGATATATCAAATAGTATCATTTGTATACTTAAACTAAAATGGATTTTTTATATATTCTACAAATTCCAAATGTACCAGTTATACAAATATATATTGCAAAGTAGTATATTTTTAACTGTTTTTTTAAAAAAATATGTAACCCAGGCCATCCCGACCCTGTTTTTTTTTGCCTCGACCGTTCGATCATGCCCTGGTCGATCCCTGCCGTTGATATGTTTAAAAAAAAACGATCAATGCACCGCAGCCGTCCGATCATGCCAAGGCCGAATCCCGTCTGTTTTTTTCTTTTCTCCTCCGCGTCTTCTCCTACCTCGCGTCGAGGTCCCACGAACCAGTACCAGGATTGCCCGAGACGCTACCCTCTCCACTGCTCACGTCGACCCTCGCACACCCCACCTACCTAGGACGCCTTAGGATCGGCCTAACCCCTGGATCGTCTTCCTTTAAGAACCGAGAAACCCCACTGTAAACAGGGACCTCCCGAACCAACTCGCGCCACCAGCCTTGCCGCCGCCTCACCCTCGCCTCGCAGCATCTCCAAGCCACCAGAACTCCTCCTGGTTCACCGGCCACCCAGCAAGCCACCCTCCGGCGAGCGCCTCTCTTGCTCGGTAAGGGTGCCACGGCTGTTTTTTTTTCCCCCCACACATTTCTTCCCGGTTCATGTTTTATATACATGAGTATATATATATACGCCTAATAGTTAAAGGAATATATATATATATATATGCTAACCGTTCTACTACCCAGAAAACACCAAGGGTGTTTTGGTGTTTTTTTTCGGTTTTAGGTAAGACACTATATGTACTCGGTATATATATAAGTATATATACGTATATACATATCTAAATTGTTGTTATATACACATATTCAACATGCAAGCCCCACGGTTTAAGAATAGCACTCTCCTTTAAGGGTGTTTTCATGTTTTTTTTTTGGAAACCTATACTATTATACCCACAATATATACAGTATATATATATATAAGTATATACAACTCATATTTTTCGGTTTTGAACAATTTACAAGGGGTGTTTCCTTCATGTTATAAAAGGGATATCACTTTTAAGTTTGCTTTAACGACCCTATTGTTTTTTTTACAAACCTAAAACTCAAGTGTATGGTGTTTTTATGGTTTTGAGTATATATATATATAAGTACATACATATGTATACACATCAATCAAACCCATATTTCTTTAGTGTATCCAAGAATATTCTGTATTTTTTTTTACACTAAGAATTATACTTTTGAAAAAGGGTTTTTTTTTAAAATCAATTCCTAACATGTTGGATTTTATGTAATCTATATAAATTTATATAACTATATCCTTATGTAAGGTGTTATGTTGGAATGAAATTAGGTTTTTATGTTTAAGACATGAATAATTAACTTTGGAAAAATATTTTTGATGCGAACTTGGACTTTGGCTTCAGTGCGATTATGTTATAAATAAAAACAAAGTTTTTATATATTTATGTATTTATAGTTACATGAACATTTTAACCCCCATGAGGTTTTTAATATCAAACTAAAAAGTAGATAGAGGTATTAAGACTCTAAGTGTACCAAGCTCAATTTATGGGGAAACCTATATATCCTTATTCGTGTATGTGTTTTTACGACTAATATCTGAAAACCCTTGTTTCAAGAAACTGTTCTTAATATTTCTATGCATGTAGGATTTTAGCGCTTGCCTATGTTGTTTTGTATTTTTGGGTCTAAGTATACACCAATGAACTTGTTTAATGTCGCCCCTGAACTGACATGTGTGTTTTTTTTAAGGATATGCTTATGCCTGTTTTAATCTCATTTTAAAAGGATATGGATTTAAGGGTTATGTTAATATGTTGAAATCATCTATTATTTTTATACCGAACTCGTTGCAATGATTTTTAGCGGGCAGAGTGTAACATCAAATTCTATGATCAGAGAAGAATAATAATTAATGAAAGGTATTATTTTTAAAGTGGTCTATTTCCTGGTGTCGGAATTTCAAAGATTGCAAGTGTTTAATTTTTTTTTATACCAAGCATGTCGCAGTAATTATTAGCGGATGGAGATTTGTTGCAAGTACTATGACCAGTGAAGTACAATGGTTAATGCCAGGTAGTTCAATTTCATGTACTAGTATTTTAGAAACTCATCACTTAATAAACCTTGGGAGCAAGTCTCACACATTCATCATGCTTAAATAATTGTTCTACGCACATAGTATGCTTGCTTAACCATGCCTGCTTTTATTCCATTTTATCTGCCGTAACATGTATTTGTAAACCAATTATGTAATTGTTGCCTTATTCATATTGTCCATGCATATGACTCAACATGATAACGAACTGAGAACTAAAATTACCCAAAGTGGTATGGGACACCTTGGGTAATGAGAAATGAAAATGGTATTACCCAAAGTGGTATGGGACACCTTGGGTAATATGAAATGAAAATTTAATATTCAAAGTGGTATGGGACACCTTGAATATTTGACCTTATCAACATGTGGGAAATGTATGGGACTACCCGGAATGGGGTCCGGTAAGAAGAAAACCCTCCAGGTTGGGGACTGGTTAAAGTAAGCCCTCCGGGTTGGAGACCGGTAAAAGTAAGCTCCTCGATGCATCGATAGTTCTCGAGACAGTCAGATTGGGTTTTTACCCTTAGGTCATGGCACAAGGCCTTGACACAGAGATCAATAGTCCTTCAGCATACATTTCTTGTTTATGACCAACCTAGTGTTTATTCCGATTAGAGGAATAACCTTGGTTAAAGAACCTTACCTATGAGTATCAGATTTAAAGGAAATATACAAGACATATGATATGGAAATGCTGATGCATGTCCAGTTTCTTTTCAGGATTTTTGTTACAAATGTAGCATTACATTTATCATGTCATGATGTGTTTTTTTTAGATAATGTGCTTGTGCGCGACTCTGATAATGTTTACCACTTGTTGTTCATGCACACCTTTCTTGTTTATGGACACTTTGCTTCATGCAACCCATGCCTTTTTATTATTATGCATATCTTGTTTACGCAGGGAGGTGACGCTAAGTGTTTTAATGCATATGTATGAAGTACTTTAACTCTGATGTATCAACCTTTGTTTAGTCATGATGATTTTCTTTTAAGAAATTTTCTTAGTATGGAAAAGTATTTCTCAACGTAGTTTTCAAAAGTTTTATTTAAGTATTTTCAAAAACCCCTTACTGAGTATTTCAATGCTCACCCTATGTTTTATGTTATTTTTTTTTTACAGGTTGATAGAGCCTTTCCTAGACTTGGATGTTTGTTCCTAGCTCAGAAAGTAAAGGAGCAAAGCTGTTGTCCCTGATTCTCCAGGATCTAAACCAGAAAGTTCCTCCTGATGAGTTATGATGTGCGACTTATTTGTTTCTTCCGGTGCGGAATAAATTGCACACCATAACCGAAGCACCGACACCGGGCTACCGGGGTCGGGGCGTCATAAAAAGTGGTTAATTTTTTCATCTTCTAATAATTTTTGGGTTGGATAGGAGACTGGGATATGGGGATTTGGAACTCGTCATATGCTTGATGGTAGCTAAACCATGTATAGGGAAAACCCAAATTTCATGGGTGGGGATTTCAGTTGTTGATATGACGATTATTGTTCGTATTATTCCACTATTGGGTGACATGCATGTTTTTTATCTTTCTGATGTTTCTATTATTGAGATGATTGTATTTCCATTTTATCCTTATAATTTGAGGGAAATACAATTATCTTATTCATAATAACCAACATAGGGATTAAAATGACATGAATATTTCATTTCCATATCTACTTTCAGGGTAAGTATTATTATTTACATGTGAGTTCTATTTTTACTATATGTAAAAACAATTGACGTACTTATTTGATAAATATAATGTTGTGATATTTTGTTATATTTTAACTTTAAATTACATATAAAATGGGTGGTAGGCCTCATTTTAGTGATCTTTCTATGTTTTTGTTTTCTTATCTTGACCCAAATCGTAATGTGGGATATCTATTGAGTAGTGCTCATAGGAATTCTATGTACCTATCCACATTATTTCACCATTACCTATCTTCCTAATCTCCTATGAAATTATATATAAATGTGTGTTTTTTGATATTTAAGGGAAATTTTACCTCAACATCTTCATATCATACCTCAGAAGAGTGGCGATGAAAAGATTACATAGATAGTGGGTCCTGAACCTCCATAATTGTATCTTGTATTTCATTTTGAAGTGTTACATATAGTAACACCCAAATTTCCTCTAGTGTAAACACTTCATGCCAATAATCTAATGTGATCTGATTCTCTATTCATGGATAGTCTCATCAGGTTTGTACAACATGTTCCAAATGTTACCAAACCGTCCCCATCTGTGGTAGGTCTTACCAAGTACATTATAAAGTAGCTCCATCCCACCTTCTCAGGGAGTGTAAATCCTCATGTTTTAGGGTCATGTATAGAATCCATGATGTATTTCTTCGACCATATTGAGATGCTTCTGGGCATAGGTTAAAAGTTGCAGTATACATGCTTCAGGACTCAGCCAAGCATTTGTAGGATTTTATTTCTCAGGTAGAGAAGACCAGTTACATGGTTTGGGAAGTCAACCAAAAATAAATATATGATAACATCATTCCACAAACTATAATAGATGATCATATCAGGGAATTACTATATATTAATAATGTATCTATGACAGTGTTAGAGTATTCTAATCATTTCATAGAGATTAATCATTTTTCCCCATCTCTGACCCGTGAAGCATAAAAAACTAAGAGATAATTTAAGGAAGGACTCAGATATACCTTACACTCACAGATGAACATATTTAAACCGATAAATGTTGTAGAGATTGTATATTTTCACCATATTTTGAAATGAAATATCATGGAAGCTATAGCTATGAGCCCTAGTGGTTCAATTCTGAGATATGCCATAATAATCCCCAGTGTACGAGGAACTCAATGGAGTGCCCAGTTTAGGTCATGATGGGCCACCTTCATCATTTCTACCATTTGATCTCATCTGCATCCAGTGGAAGAGGATCCGCACCGTGCCCTCTGCCAGGTTTGGGATATGTGACTCCATATAAATTTCAAATATATTTTCCCATGAGATGATCAAGACAAGGTAATACAGGGGGGATTTGGTGAAGAAATCATGTTCTAGATGATCATCATTAGCTGGGTGGACTTGTTCAAGAAAGCTAGAAAGCATCTCATGGTGATGGTTCATGTCTTATTTATAGAGTACAAATTGTACCCGAGGAGTAGAGTACATAACCATCTAAGGTAAGAGGTACAATTCTGAAATCTTGAACCTTATTTTATTCCCTTATGATATATGTGTGTCACACTTCTTATTTTCTTCTCTATTTCAAATCCTTGGTTTTATAATCGAGTAATTTTGCAGCATCATGGATCTTGACACCCTACTAGGGGCCAGGAAAGAGATAATACAAATTTTACAAAGGATACCCCATGATATTGGTGGTTATAGTTTCCTTTATAATTTTTACCTTCTCGATATGTCTGTAATTGAAATCATTCTTTGTATGAATTGGATCACTCTTTATCATGCCCATGTGTATTTATATCACCGTCAGGATCCCTTAACATAACTTTATTGTGACAAATATATCCACAAAGGTGAATAGGTCATACGTGAAGATAAATATGGACATAAATGCGCAAGACTGGAATGTGTGACGCCTCCTTTAGAAAAGTATCTTTATGCGTAATCAGGTAATGCAGCTTGTAAAATCCTCCCATGATTTGGAACATTTCAGGGACATATTTTGTAATGATTTCTCTATATTATCTCCACCTAGTTATGTGGATTTTACAGTCAATCTAGTTACATGTGAATCACCAGTTTCTGTTAGACCTTTTAGTATGGAATATATAGAGGTAAAAGTACTCTAAAAAGAAGCTTAAAGACTGTGAGGCTAAGGGTTTTATCAGTCCAAGCACATCATCATGGGGTTGACCAATTATTTTTTCCAAGATGGAGAATGTCACCCTCATTTTTTCATGGTTTATAATCGTATAAACTAGTTTATGGTAAATAATCCCTATCTATTTCCTTTTATAGATGTCCTTTTCAACCATCTCTAAGAATAAGGTATTTTCTTCAATATTGATCTAAGGTCAGGAGGTCACAAGGAAAGTGTGTAACCATTGGACATAACACATATAATGTTCCAAAGTAGGTATGCCTTGTAAAAGTATTAGGTTATTCCACTTAACCTCACGAATGCACAACAGTCATCATGGATCTCATGAATTCGGGTTTTCACCCATACTTTGATTCCATTGTGGCGGTTTTTATTAACACCATCTTTTTGGATTCATGATCTGAAAACGACCATGCAACCCATCCTGAGATCATGCTGAGTACATTGACAGAGTCATGCCTATATACAATGCTTAGAAAATTCCACTTATGATTCTATAAAGTTACCTTATTAGGATATCTAATATATGATATAGACGTATTAGATTCCATAAAAAAGGTGAGTACTGTAGATTCATGGGGCATCCCAACATTTTTTTCAACAGACGTAGTTTCTTGGGGCCTGCTGTCTAATAGTGTAATTTCCTCCATGATTTCTCCAATATAAAAACTCCTCTTACTACGCTGACTAAGAAGTATGTATTGTTCATCATGTCAAAATCTTAAGAAAATTATTTTTAGGATTTAAATGTATGAATAACCACTACTCTGATCCTTACTATTCTTAATCTATGAAGAAGCTATAATTTTTACTATGAAGCTTCTGAAACTATATTGTCTATTGTTTTGATACATGGTGATTGAGTATTGTCTTATGGATACCACCAGGAGATACCTCGTGATTGGAACTATCCAACACATGAAATTGAGATAGTAGTTGTGCTTCATGCTTTATGCTATAAAAGACAATACTTGTTGTGTGAGAGGTTCGTTGTTTACCCATATTCTGAAAGATTGAAATATTTCTCCACATAGTGAGATGTAAATTTATGTAGCACTGGTGGTTCAAATACATAGAATTGATAAAAATTTTGATTTTTTATACCCTTGTTAAAGTAAATGAAGGAACCAATGCTTTGTGCCACCATACGTAGACACGATCCATCCAGTAATACGAGTAGTAGATGATGGATTTGTTATCTGGGATGCATCTAAATGATCAAGAAAAGTGTGGGAAAGAAGTTCTAATATCTCTTAAACTGACATCTTACCTACTAGAGTGAGTCCATGTGTGATAGTTATCTGATCTCGTGGGGCATGTTATGAGGGATATCATCACAGGATACAACCATCCTCCTAGTTGGGTTTTTGATGGTAGAGAAACTATAATCTTCCATGGTCATGTATGGGTAGCATCAGATATACAGGATGAACTAATGAAATATTATCATACCTCTATTTGGTATGTTAATAACAGACATACCATGATGTATATAGACATGTGTCATCAGTACTAGAGTCTGTGTAAGAATAAGTAGATAACACATTTCATCACATAGTACTCCACCTGTCAACAGATGAAGGTAGAGCACCAAAAAACTACTAGAATTATATAGCCACTATATATTTAAAGTGGAAATAGAATGGCATCACCCTTGTTTTCATTACAGTCTTTCCAAGATCTCAATGAGGAAGCGATGTCGTATATGTGAGTTTCAATAGGTTGATTAATTTTTCAAACTTCCTACCCATTTGGGAGACCTTTTATATTGGTTGGATGGAAAGGTTGTATATCCTGAGTGATTGTGAGACTTCATGGAGTACACAATTCTATTGTCTCATAATGAGACACCTTCATTACTTCATGGTTATGGGAAGGGTTGTAGAAAGCCTTACATTCCCATGTACTCTTAAGCACAACATATCACCCTCAAACTGGTGGGTAGTCCGAGAAGAACATATGAGTGTTATAGGATATGCTACAAGCCTACATTCATGATTTTAGAGCTCCTTGGTAGAAACATATTCCTATTATTTATTTTTCTAATAATAACATCTTGTATGTGAAAAATAAAATGGATATGTATGAGTTCATATATGGTAAACCATTCCATTAATTGTTATGCTGGCTCGAAGCAAGTGAGGAATTTCAGGTTGGTTATCACCTTATTCAGGATACATCTGATCATGTTCATATGATATAGAATCATACTACTACATTTCATCCCAGATAGAAATCATATATTAATCTTTACTAAATAATAATAATTTTTGAGGTGGGAAATTGAGTCTTTTTTGTGTTTAACCAAAATTTGGTTAGAGGAGGATCTAGATATAGGTTAGGTTATCACCAAGTTATTTCAGGCCATTCGAGATAGTGGAGAGAGTTGGGAGGATAACATATCAGTTACTGTTATCTCAGAGTTATCATGAAATGAACGACATCTTCCATGTAACTCATATTCAACAGTCTCATCTAGATCTATCTAATTCATTTGATCCTGAAGACATCAATCTTGAAGATGATGCATCCTTTGAGGAGCGTCTAATCTGTATCATCAACCGTAGCATGAGGGTTCTTCATGGTAGGTCAGTTGCTCTTTTCTGAGTGTAATGGAAACGCATATTCATTAAGGAATAGACCTAGGAATGGGATAATGATGTGTGTGTGCAGGGGATGAAACATGTCTTAGAGGACGTTCCACTACCCTCAGAAGGGAATCTTGAGGAAGATATCTCTAAAGGAGAGGGGGTTGTGACATCCCATCTTTAATCATTGTACAGAGCATTTAATTTTTTTTTTCCAAAACCTTAATGTGACCTAGGGAACATGCATACACACTATATTTTGGGTCCCAAGAAACTATTAATATTATTTTTTATAATTTCATATCAATTATGTAAAATATTACAGTGTTACCTAGCACATAATTAAGGTTAAAAGTATATAAAATGGGGTTAAAAATAAAATAAAATAATTTTAATGGAAATTAAAAGAAATTAAAAAGGGATAAAAAGAAATTTTAATGTAAAAAGGAAGGGGTTGTATAAAAATTGAAAATAATTCAATTGGGCATTAGCCTAGTTTCTTATTATATAATCTTTTCATATCCATCATTTTATATTATATTATTTTTATTTATTTTATGAATCCATTTTTTTGTTTTTGTTTTTTTGTTTTTATTTTTTATTTCCTTCTTCCATTCATTTTTTTTCATATCTCACACTCCTCTCTCCTTAGTGTGTCGACCCCTATAGTGACCCCCTTTGGTGCACTTCCTCCAGATCTTCTCTCCCTTTGGAATCCCATTGTGACTCCATATCTCCTCTGTTTCCAACATCATTTTATGCACTATGAAGATACTGGTAATACTATCCTCGTGGATCAATAATCGTTGGATATCATCCACACTATGTTGTTCAATCTTTTGGGGATGGGTTTTACATAAAATTTCGGTTTTTCTAAAACCATATGTTTTCTTATATTATATGTCTAATAAAAGGTCCCTATGGATTATAGAATCTACTATGATAATGAGATAGGTCATCTACTCCCTTTCTATTAATATCATTATGTCTTTTAGATCACATGTTGTTCCACTCGTTGGTGCATACTGGTGATATTCAATAATTCCTATTATAATTAATTCAAATTACTTGGATTAAATATTGAAACCTTTTTTTGAGATGAACTAGATTGTTTAATTTGTTGCAACAACATTGTACACCCATTTGGTGGTGTCGACGTAATTGTTCTAAATGACAGTAGCCATGAACAATTAATTAATTAATTAAATGGGTTGTGTACCCCATATTTTGTTGAGTTTTAAATAAAATATATTTTTTAGGATAATTATGAACTATAAATATTTATGGTTTTTGGTTATTTATTCATGATGATTTCTTTATTATGAATTCAACCAAGCAATGCTATTATTAGAGAGAAACATGTTTTTTTTCTAGTTTTGCTGAAAATCTGTTTTGATTGTGACTGTTTGTATAGAATGATTATGTATTAATAGGCTCTTGTTTCATAAATTTTTTTGTTTCCATTATAAATGAAAACTCAATGATATCTACTTACTTGAAATCTAATTAAATTTAGTTCAGTAATACTTTGTGGGTTCTGTATTAAAGATAACACATGGACTCTCTATTCCTGATTGGTTACACACAATACCTGATAGAGAGGCGATGTCTTAGGATTTTTTATACGAGAATCTCCTTGGGTTTTCTATATACTCATGAGTGATACTGGTTTCCTAAAATAATATTGAGGATGAACCCAATGGAAAAGTGGCTACAGCATTTTTCTGATGATACTTGACCCCTTATGTTTGGTACCCAAGATGAACTCATGGTAAGACAATTCATTGAGTGATACTTGGTCATACATAATATTTCCTTAGACAAGATTCGTGGTATTGAATAAATTAATGGATGTACCACAATGATAAATTCAGGATGGTTTCGGACTCCAACTATAAAAGTTAAAATAATAAAAAATTATTATGCATGGTTGATTTTATTTGATGCAGTTTTGGGATCCTTGTGATTTGTGATACCTTTTGGGTGCCTTGAAGAACACTTTTTGACACATAAATTAGACCCAAGCTAAAGAACTATCTTGGAGGTATTATCTTCTTGTCCTCCATCTATTGTTATATCCATTATATATATACATATATTCATCTTATTAGAGTTACCTTTTTTTAGATTCCAATCTTAGGCCGAAGTAGTTGGCAAGGGATGTGTGTCATTGAGAACCTGAAAACAGATATAAAAATATGATTTGTTAATTTAATTGATTGTATTTATCAAATATTAGGACACTAATTTTGTTTACAGTATGAAATGGAATGGTTTAGAAATCGTGGGTGTCAGCCTACTTGGAGTTTATCTCACACCCTACTTGGATGCCATTTAGGACTCGAGTAGAATTTATGTCTGTAGGTATGGATATAGGGAAGCGTTCAGCTCCCAATGGTTGATTACATTTCTATTTTGGATGGAGTTTAGGGGAATAAGAACAATCCTTTTACCAAGATGTTATAGTTCAACATTTGTTCATTTTCATTACAGTTTTGATAGCCTGCTTATATTCATTTTTTTCTTTTATTTTAGTATATACATAATTGCATGACTTCATTATGTAGCTAGATTGATTTATCAGCTTCTATAATTTTCATTTATTCAATTGACATTATTTAATTTCTTCTCCTATATTTTTATTATATATATGTATCCTCTATATGTTATAAATTGTTTTTCTTCCACCGTGATTTACATATTACCAATGAGGGGCTAGTATACCCTCTAGACACGTTAAAAGGGCCCTCACTACAATTCGGCAGCTTCTTGAATTCGTGGGGATACACTTGAGGTCATATAGAAAAACCAATTTGGATAACCCTTCTACTGGTTCTGAGGATTAGGATGATACATGGGAAATGTTTTTACTGTAATATTTTAAATTTTTTAGTATAAATAATCCTTCAGTTTTTCTAATTTTTATGTTTTTTGTGGAAATTGATATTTTCTTAAAAATAATCATATAATATGTTTTATTTCGTCACCAAATAGTAAATTCCCTATAATTTAACTACAATTTTTTTATTTAAAACACATTATAATAGTTATATAACAATTTTAAATTTATTCATTGATTAAATTACATATTATAGAGCTCGTAGAACGTCTACATTGAAAAAAAAAATATTTTATATATTACGTCACATCAATGTGGTTTATCTAAAATAATTGAATATCCCTTATATGGTATTTTATAGGTAAAATATAGGACTTCCCTTAGATCCAAAATGCGAGTTTTTTCATATGCACATGAAATTTGTACACATGAGATGTTTGGTTGGACCGCATCTTCAAGGAGTGTTTGTTCATTTTCCATATACTATATTAATTTTTATCTTATCATTTTTTTACTAATTAATCTCAATGACCCACACTAAAAACCCAATTTATTCATGTGACCTTCGATCCAATACACTAAAACAAATAAATTTTGGCCCATTTAAATTCGAAAATCCTTAATTGTGTGAAATTAAACTAAAGCAATAAAAAATAAATTTACAGTGGATAATTCCTAAAAAAATTTCAACAGATAATTAATTTAAATCATAAAAAAATATCACAATATACTTTTTTGTTATTTTCAATGTATAATTTATAGAAAAAATTCCAAAAATAATCATGTGAAATTTTCAAACTATGATTACAAGTACTTTTCTATAGCTAAAGATATAAAATTATCAAAGGATTATATATAGGAAATTATCATCTAATAATTAAGGAAAATATCATGGATTGGTAAATGGATTTATCAAAGAATTATTATAAAGAACTACCACATATGCCCACTGTTTAATATATCGTGATTTATTTTATCAAATGAAATATTTTAAATATTTATTTGTACAATATTTCTAACTCATTCATTGATAGAAATTGATAATTTTTAAATTATATAGGATATTATTCCCATGATGAGTCTCAAATATTGAAATGTTGTAATCATTGACAATAATTCCTGATGAAGTTTTCATGGATATTAAGGTTTCCACTCAATATTTTAAACCAAAATGAATGTTTTATCATTAATATTTACCTAATCAAATTAAATTATAATTTAAATCACATTTAATGATTTTCATAACATATTTCATTTTTAATATTTATGTTTTGGATTTATGGATAACCATGGTTCATTTTGATCTCAAGTGTGTATGTGGCCCGTGATACTTTCTATGAGCTTTTATTAAATGAGTGTTTCTATATTTTATATTAACCATATTTGATTAAAATTATACGATGTAATGTGTTGCAATTATATTCTCATGATTATATTATATGTATAACTTTTTTTGTATCCTTTATGTGTATTACCATGCCTGAGAGGTTTTATTAGTACTTACTGTAGTTAAACCATATTGGGTTATTTGTCCCTTATTTGGAGAGTCTATATGATAGGAAATGATAATGAATATGGACCATAGAACAAGGTAGATATATAATGGAATTGTGTCCTTAATAGAGGTATCATGTTATGGTCATGAAATCATATGGTCATGACTTGAAGCATCGATGATGTAGAAAGGCCTAGAGGCATATCCCTTGGTGATCCGAGATACAAATATCTAGGAACTAATATGGATAAATTCAATAACATAATGGAGGGACATTTTATAAGACAATTGTATTGTTTTTGTCACACTTCTGAAATAATAGATTAATCCTATTAGTATTGAGATGGAGAATGTATAGTTAGGGGTTGTTATAACTTGGTTAGTTCACAACCACTCTCTTTTTTATTTTAATATTTTTTTCTTATTAAACATTTATTATTACAGAATAAAATTGTTATAATATATAGCACCTAGTTGAGGATGAATTGGTGTTGTATTAGAAATTTATATACTCACACAATACATGGTAGTTTCAGTGCACTTGTATATTTCATGAGTATAGATCTGAAAAAGGGAAATTAACTTATGATATGTAGTTGAGGAGAGGATAATGGATCTAGAAGTAGACAAGGATAAACTCTAGAGGAAGAATAATTTATTTAATTATTTAGATTATTATTCATACACTGGATATAATTTTTCACTTTTGGAGAATTGTTTATTTGTATGATATGTATGACATTAATCATTTGGGGCATGTTTACTCTAGTTATTTATTATATTGGTTATTATTTATTAATGTGACATGACCTAATACTTAGGGTATAATTTCCCCAATAATGGAATTAAACTATCAATTGTAGTTGGTAGCCTCTAGCATAATTGGATATATACATGAATTTATATAGCACATCTATTTCGAATTGGTAGTTTTGGTCTAGGTGATAAAATATTGCATCCGAAAACCATGATAGAATAACTTGTTTCATATAATTTCCTTGATTAGGGATGATATAGATAATAATATAAAAATTAGGACTTTGGTACGAGAACTATGATAGTTACTAACCAATATTATATAGTGAAACAATGAGTTTCCATAATATGATATATTTTTTTCAATTTGATGTTACAATAGATTTAATTCACCATGGGTGATTGACATGATTCTCATACAAGATTCATGAGATTTTGGGTAAGTTATTTCTTCATGATTATGCATGTATATTCTCATTCCATATATATAATCATGTTGTTTTGATGCATAATTGTTCAATAATTAGATTCCTTTAATTGTTCTACAAATTTGGGATAATTTCTTTGTTCTATGGTATATTTTTGGTCACATGTTGTTGAGATATATCATTTTTGAATTTATTTTTTTGGAGTGAACATGTTTTTATATTTCTTTATATACATGATGATTTTGACTAACATGTTTGATTGGAGATCATGGTTATTACCTAGAGGGTTGTACATAATGTTAAGGGAATAATCATAGACGAGACATATTTGGTCCCATTGAATGAATACGATTTTTTATCTTCCAAATGTTTCATTCACATTAAAGAAGATTCCACCTCAGAATTGTATTTTAGTACAACAAGGGAATCAATCCGGAATACTTCCATTTTGGAGGATTTTTCTGATATACCACTAGATTTTTAAAATTTTGTAATTTAGCATTCTACCACACATACTATATGGTTTTTATAGAAAATATAATTTAGATATAATATTTCACAAATTTAATTTCATAGGTGTTGTATTTCCAAAATATATTTGAATATTACTTGAATTTATACTATTAAATTAATAATATTTCTACGGAACCAGAGGCCCTTAGGATGTTGATTGATGAGTTTAACTCATTTTGGTAAACATTTACCATAATGAGACTATGAATGTTCATCATGTTATGATATATGATTTCACGCTACTAATTCTACCCATTATTTTATATCTGTATAATTCATTTTTGGACTCAATTTACATGTCAGGTTATCATGTCAGTTATATTCCCATAAATACACCATTGGACACAAAATTATATAATCCCAATTATTCATAGGGTGTTTGTTAGTGATTATCAGCTATGAACATTTGTGAAACATAACGATAAAATAAATTATAAGATTCAATGTGATTCTTTGTATACTGGATAAACAACTAATGATCTAGCTTTATTTTTTTAGAGATGGGTGTCATTAAATTTTCTAAAGGGAATAGTCGGTTAGTTTTTTTCAAGGAATAGTAATTTAGAGAATGCATAGTCATACATTAAATGAATATTCCTCTAATCATGAATCTCTATCATGTTGTTTTTTGGAAAAATATATATGACTCACTCATGATATAGGGGTTGAATTTGAAATCGGGGACATATTGCTTTCACAACCCTTCCTCCTTTCCTGAAAGTCACTTTAAGTACCAATGATTCTAATCTGATCGATGGGTGCTCTAATCTATAACTTTCAACTTCGGATTTTTCATAATCTTCATCGCTTCAAAATCTTACATTGTTTGCGTGATTTTGGAATAGATGACCTTCTATTGATGAATTCGACATGTTTATCTTTGGTTCGTGGGGTCTTTAGGAAAGAGCGATTGTCATCTTGCAAGACAGGAATCGCATGATGATTCAGTTATAATATGAAGCAGATCTCATTACTTCTTGGTTGAGGGCTCCTCACTACATTAACAGATCTATTTTCATACTCCTACACTGGTCCATTGACTTTCACATGATGTGTGAATCGCCATCTTTATCGGTGTAGAAAAGCTTCCCTAATATGCCATGTCCCTTCCAGAATCCTATTATTATTCTCATGGAAGGTAATCTCGTAGGGGGGTATTTGTGTTCTTATAGTTGTAATGATTCTATGTGCCACCCAGTTAACCCCCGGATTTGTGTGGAATTTGATGCCTCTCGGCAGCCTTTTGACTATGTGTGGATTACAATTGGGGAAGAGTACAGGTGCGGACAACAGGTGATTTTTGAGAACAGGATGGATTTTTGTTCTTCTTGTCACTGTTTGGGTCATGGAGTGGATTTTTTCTATAGGAGTGTTGACTTGAAGTCTCATCTACATGATCCTAGTTGAAGGGAGGGAGATTCAAGGGGAAGGTTATCAGAGTTTGGTGTGAGGGCAGGGCGTGATCAAAAGGATCGTGGACCTGATGGAGGAGCTGAGAGATCCCACCTTTCAGTTGTGGCTCGTCAACTGGTTGATAATAGCAAGGTGGTAGTTGAGGAGGATCTTGCTACTTCTTCTGAGGAGAAGGAAACAGAAGGGGATGGTAAAGAGGCCCATCCCCCAGTGGTGTCTAGATAGTTGGTAGAGGTCAGTATGGTGTTGGAGGGGGATGGTCAAGGTGCTAAGGATTATGATGATATGGTGATTGCTGTAGTGGGGTCAGATTTGGTTCAGGCAATGGGGGATGTGGGAAATAGGCACTTTTTGAATGGTTCCTATACATGGGAGGCTAGAGGATTGGATTTAGTGTCCAGACCTTTTGTATCATTATCCTACTAGTTTTAATTCCATGGTAATGATAGTTTTGAACCCATTTTAAGTGTTGTTTCAAGAAATGGGGATGATGGTGTGGGGGTATCTAGGGAGGAGATTTTTGTTAGGAATCTGGGACAATAAGAGGTAGCCAAGGATGTGGATAATCCTATCGAGGGGGTTAGGCCTTCTTGTACTACTGCAAGTAATACTTCAGACCAAGGAAGGATGGGTAATAGAAAGTGAAATGATAATAAAGGGAAGGATACCTTGTCCATGGCTATGGAATAATCTCCGACTAATGATATGAAACTCCCATTATTGGAGATCAGCACTCTAGATCAGAGGTTGGTTAATAACACAGAATTCCCAATTTCTATTTGGGGGGAAAAACTTTGTAAAGAAAGGGAGAATTCAAGTGGGGGAAAAGTCATTGTGAGTGTCCTTTCCGGCCTTTCATTCAGGGATATTGTTAAGAGTGGGAATCATAGGATCGCTGCAGGTGAGGGGAATTTTTATATATCAACAAGAAGAAGAACAAGGAAGGATTACTCTTACCTTCGACGACCGATGCCGACTAGATCCATCCCTGAGAGGAGTGGGGAGGTGGTTGTTTCTTTGGAAAAGGGAAGAGTGGTCAAAGACGCTTCATCTAAGCTGCATGTACTGGAGCATCTTAGAAGTCAGGTTAAATGTGAATTTTTTTGGAGGAATCCATAGTGGGAATCAGCTATGGGAGAAGAAGAATCATGCATGGGTTTTGGTGATGATTATGGCTATTATGATGTGTAATGTTGTGATGTTCTGTGTCATTTATGGGTCATCTATCTTGTTTGCAGTTGTGGTTGTATGTTGGGGTATCGATCCCCTTTAAACCGGCTTTTAAAAATAAAAAAAATGATTTGAAAGAAAGGTAATTTAGAAAGTTGTGCATTCTAAATATTGTTTTTTAGAGAATGTATGTGATTTATCAGCACATAGTGATGTCATTTGAATAAAAAATTACATAAAATGTTCATGGATTTCATGAAATTGATATTACACCAATGAATGGACATGTTCCTCATGGATTCTATTGACACTATAATTATCAACTCAATAACACCAGTGCATCGTTATAGGATCCTCGGGTATGTTTGGATTATTCTTAGAGAACATATAATTTACAACATGCTTTTGATGTTTGATTTACAAATTTAGGAGGCTAAGTTCATGGGACATATAGTTTCTATGGTAGGTATATCCCTAGACATACCAAATGTATAAGAATTAACATAATATAAAGGTATATAGAATGTGTTTAACATCCGTATTATTTTATATTTTACATGATATTAATGAGTGTTTCGCCCAGACATCTCATGAATATCATTACCACCTACTCCACTGATAAAAATGGGAGTGAAATTATAATTTCAAAATAGTTTCAATATTAATTCATAGAGTTTATTAGAAGTAAAATGATTACCCTAGTAATAACATATCCTGAGCCTATGATTGATTATTCATTTTACTATGATGCATTGGGAATTTGGATAGTAGTGGTGCTGATTTAGAGAGATAATCACACACAGAACAAAACATGTCATGCCTTGGAGACAAAAGATGTGGTTCATGATTTGAAATTTTTGAGAAAATATCTAATCATGTATATATAATTTTTTTATATGGGCAATAAGATCCTTCATTACATCATTACATAAAATTACCTGATCCATATAATGATTAATTATGCAAGGTCTGTTAAGATGCTTGACTTTTAGATAGCATCTCTTCTTTGAAATAAAATGTCATCGTAATCATTCATAGATATAAAATGTTGGTTGAGCAAGAGCTTGGTGATTGGACTTTATAGGAGAAGTGGTGTTTGATGTGATTATTATCTGACTTGAGGATAGATTCTTATGAAGATAAGTTATTGATGACTTATTTCCCTTTACTGATCACACCCTCACTTGTGGATCAATTGAAAACTTGTTAGGAGTCATAGCCTAATTGGGTTGTGAGGTGTGAAAAAAATTATTGGAGGTAACTTGTTGCCTAAGAGTAAATATGGAGTTGATTTTGTGATCCTTATGAATGGGAGAGTTCTAGACCATCCATTCATCCAAATATATCTAAATAGATACGTACATACCTCAATATAGGGGTACATTTTAATGTGATGAAGATGAAAAATGACATAAAATGAAATTTTTTTTGTCTAGGGATAAATAAGGATATCACTAGGTATTCTTTGATTCATCGTCTATAAAGAGGGTGAAGATCGATAACCATCATCATGGAATGTTGTCACAACAACATTCAGTTCCCATGTAGAAAAGGGAGGATGTCACAATGGACATTTTTATGGGGCTACCAAGAAACTTGAGGAGTCATGACCTGTTTTGTTATTTGATGATCATCTGATGATGGTAGGTCAATTCTTAAACATCTAACTGAATGAACTAGTAGAGGAGCTCAGAAATATATACATATTCAATATTTACACTAGCATGGAGTACCCTTTTGCATCACATATGATAGTGACTCATGTTTCAAATCATTCTTTATGATGGGATTATAAAAATTTATAGAGTCTATGTTAAGATTTTGAACAATGCATCTTCCTCAACAAATGGAAAGTTGGAGCAGGATATACGCATAGAGGAGGATATGTTTAGAGATTTCAATATAATATTCAGTAGAGCGTGAGATGATCATCTATCCTTGGTTTGGATTTCATAAAATAGTTACCAAACATTGATTTGAGGTCATGTCATTCAATAGTTTACTGGCATGAGGTAGGTAAGGTAAGAGTTATTTGGTCTAGTTTGGTTTCGGAGACATCATTGAGAGTTAAATTCATTCAATATATATTGATCATGACTCAATGAATCTAGATATCATATGTATGACATAGGGGGATTCCATTAGAGTTCTATGTGGGTGATCAGGTTTAAAAGAGAGTGACTCCTTTATTAGTCTATCGACATTTGAGGAAGTAAGGAACACTAAAACCATTCATATTTGGACACTTAATGATCATTGAGGGAATTATGACTGTTACATACCATCAGGATATTCATTCTCGCAAATGAGGTGTGCATGACATGTTATATATGTCATAGATGTGGAGGTACACGGTTGATCCTACATATGAAATTGATTGTGAGGACATGGAGTTTTAGCTATAAGAATCATATAAAGAGTGTCTAATTAAGATAATGGACTGGATCAAGAATTTCTATCATGTAAAATTAATACCACTTGTTCAGATCATATGGTCACATCATCAAATCCAATAGTATATATGGGAGTGAGAGTCTGATGATCAAGGTTAGTGGTCTGAGTTGTTTGAGTAAGACCTCTAGAGTAACTTATCAGAGATGATAAATGCATAGTGGGAGAGAATTATGAAATTTTTATTTTAAAAGGATACTTAATCATACATTTTTAGTTTATGAAATTATTTCTTTGGAATGAAATATTTTCTATAAAAGTTTTCAAATAATTTTAGGGATTCCCATTGTGGGAATATATGATCATGGAATCACTGAAGGAAGAAATATTGATCCCCAAATCTTATGTTTTAATTACCGAAATTACATTTCTCATTGGTTATAGTCTAAATTTATTGTAAATTAAAAACAAAAATACAGATTGAGAGAATAGGTGACTCCCAAGGTTTATTAAGTAGTATTATTATCTAATCCTTGGATTAATATGATTAAAAAACTGAACAGATGATCAACTAAAATAATTCTGATCCACTATGATTTTGGAAAATAATTATAACTCTCTTACAAGTTTCTAAGTTATTTTTTACATCCCCCACATCATGTTCATCCCCCATTATTACTAAATTAAAAATGATAAATTTAAATTATATAAATCATCCATTTGTAAATAATAATATTGCTTTCTATTGTGTTGAGATTCTTTTCTTCTAAATATCCTCTAGCATAGGAAATGAAATACCATAATTTACATGATAAACACAGTATGTATACACTTATCATTCAACAAAAAATCACTAGATTAGAACTTTCACATCACTATTAAAATAATTACCACACACTAAAATATATATATGAATATGATAATAATAAATGTTGGGACAATATCACCATCACATAGTCATATCCCTTATCCTTATTAAATATTCAAATATATAAAATACCACATAAATATATTTTAATCCAAACACATAGAAGCATCCACTAATGTCAACATAAAAACATCAATATTAAACAATTTCCAAAATATCTTGTTACTTCATTGGGTCATGAAAAAATTACAAAGCCTCATTATTCTTCTTTAAACAACAGTTTCTTATGTATTAAACCCACACACATGTATCAATTTTTTCATGATATTGAGAGAATCATAATCCTTTACTAAATATTTGATTATTTTACATAAAATAGAAACACCATCAATTTAGAATACATCACTATAAAATGATGATGTTAACATTTTTATATGTGGAAGCACTGACTATGTGGGTATTAAACTATATGGATGGATTGGGTATTTAGTTTTCATTCATGATAATTCATCTATTCATTTCCCATAAGTGACCATTTGGAAACATGGAATCAAAAAACTTCTATGAATTCATTATCAGCACATATATGACTTATTTATTTATTCAAACTTAATACAAGAACAATTTTTATAAATCTTAAAAATATCCATGACATTTAAATAATTTAAGATCACTTCAATTTAAATCAACTAATTTCATTCAAGGTTGTTATTGATACCATGAAAACTCATAGAATATCTTTTTTTCATTAGGAAAACACATATCAATGATGCCAACTCAATGGTAATATACTAATAGTACAACACCAATGGTTGAAAATTGGTGGTTGTAACATGTAATTAGAACCGCGGAGGTAGAATCCTAGTGGTGGAATGCTTGTGGTATCACCCTAAGGGTGGAACCTAGTAGTTTCACATGTCCATGAATCCTCATCCAATACAATTTCACCCTCACAATAATTCACCCATAGTAGTGCACCAAATGGTCTCAACATGCAGTATCCTCTGCCTATAGCATACCCACGACATCACCACTAGGAAACACCATTAAAAATATAACAAAAATAGGCCAAAAAACCAACACCACTTCTTACACTCCATCTTATTTACCACATTCATCAATACAAAGACTATAGTTCTCAACAATCTCCCCCTATTGATTTCATTATTATGAAAGGAATATAAATCATTGAATATATGTATACTCATGTAATGATCACTGTATATCAATTATAATCTTATGTGAGTGTACTCGAATATTGGAAAAAAAATTGTTTATAAATAATTGCATGTTATCCTTAAAACAATTGTCTATAATCATAGATAATATAACACACCCTTTTTAATATAAACTCATTTCAACAAATACAGAATAGTTCCAAATTATAAATCAAAAAATTATTATAACAGTTTATAGTTTTTGCGTATATATCCTATCCCTTTTAATAATACCCATAAATTTATTATCTCCAAAAAGATGAGAATTACATATAAGTTGATTGATTATTCATTCATTGTTCTCCAGATTTGAGAACAAAATTAATATACATGAAGAGATTGGGGACCAAAGATACATTTATTGTCATTTTATATAGAGAGGTTGAACACCCATCATCAACATCTAATTCTAAAAGGAATGTTTGATAAAACAAATTAGTGAATAGTTCTGTAATATGTTCTTATTTTGGGTTTAAAATCAAATGTTATTTAATTATTTTCCACAACCCCTTTGATGATGTGTAGTTTGATATTAATGTGTGTGATATTGGAAGGATAAATTTTATTTTTTTTCATTTTGATACAACTATTATTATAACACCAATGAATAAGTGACATCTTCACACATACCTTATCATCTTATAGTTGAGTTTTCATCCATAAAAACTAAGTAGTGGAATGCATTAAAGCCACATGTTATTATTTTGTAGTTTTTAATGTTATAAAACGTTTCATAATTGTTTGGAAACTAACACTTCAATTAACATGAAATAAATCATCCCTATATTTTTATTTTCTCTCATCGGTAAATACGACCCATTATGTATTATAATACCCAAAAAACCCAAATTTTATTTTTTTTCAATTTAGGAATGAAGAATATGATTTTACATTAATATACCTTTGAATCCTTTTTCATTCAGTAAAATGCAACACTTTTGTATCACAATATTTTCAGAATCAAAAAGTGATGGCATATAAAATATTCGGCCATGAAGATGTAAATTAGAAAAAAAATATGAAGTCAACTCCCTAAGCTCTCTCTCATTAACATAATTTTCAAAATAATATTTAGATTGATTTTTTCAAATTAAAATTGGTACATAATACAATTTTTAATCCTTTAAAAAAATTATTTCAATTCCTCCTACTCTTCTATCATAGAAGAAATAAAAACAAAATACTCATCTTTAGAAATTTACATACAAATAATGTACCTGAACCCTCTAATAATTGAAAATTAAAAAAGGAAATTAACTTTCATTAAGAGTCTTATCTCAAAATTAATAGTTATTTGAAAAATATTAATTTTATATATATACTAAAAAATAAGTATAAATATGTTTTTTCATTTTAGATGTATATATTTTTGTCCAATAAAGATTATATGAAACTTAACCTTCTCAAAAAGATGTCATAGATAGCATGCCATGATCTTGTAGCCCTTTTCATCCCATATAAATCCATCACTAACAATAAAATAGATTTTACATAGTCTATATATATAACCCAACTTGGTTGTTCAATGTAAACATCATCATATAATTCTCCATTGAGAAAAAGAGACTTTAAATATATTAAAATTATAATTAATTCCTTCATGTAGAAATATGATGATAAATATGAATTATTTATTACAGTGAAATTGGTAGAAAGTTGCCATCAAAAGGAACTCCTTCAAATTTTGAACTTCTTTTACAAGCCAGTATCATTTTTTATCAAACCACTTCACCATTATCATTTAGTTTATTTCATAACACAACTTTATCATAAATATAATCTTATCTATTTGTTTAGGAAATTGTTCTTAGCTTTCATTACTATCAATTTTATCCAATTAGTAATTCAATTTACCAACCCACTCTTGATACACAAGAGTTTCTTCTACAACATTATGTTCAACGTGAAAATATAAGAATTTATGAGATATTATTCTATTGTTCCTCACGTTTATACCTTATTTCTTGATTTAAAGTTATTTTTCATTATAATCATGTATTTTAATCCTTGGTTTAGTTGAATTTAATTGTTCCTCATCAATTGATATAGATGAGTCTTTACATTTTGTTCAAATATCTAAAAATTTTGTCTAGTATTTCATCAATCTATTCAAATGAACTAGTTGTAATAACACTTCCACAGCCAGCTTCATTATCAATAATTTATTTCTTTTAAAATTCAAGTACCATGCCATCATATTTATCAACCTTTCAATTATTATTCTTATTATGTAATCTAGTTACTCTTCTATTTGAAGGGTAACTGTGAATCATTTTCAATACCTCTTAGCTTTGAGTTTCCCAAATTTTCACCATTAATTCTCTTGATACAATAGATTCAAAACAATTTGATATGTTTTAATCATTGGTAACTAATATAGTATATAAGATATAAATTTATATCTAAATTTGATCTTCGTTATAATACATTATGAACATGTACTGCATATCTAACAACATTCCTCAAAAAATGCCCCGAAATATCATTTGTTTAATAATGTTAGATGAAAATCCACTATGATTCTATTTTTCTATTCATCTATAAAATATTATTGTGGTGGGTACAGTGTACTATTCTCATGGTGAATTATATGTTTTTAAAATATTTTTTAATCTAGTTATTATTATATCAAGCACTATTTTCAATAAAAAAATTACTTTAGAGAAAAACCAACCAATCATTTAGCACATATTCTAATACATTTGAACCAAATTAGAGTCTCTGATATTTTTTAAATAAATTTAATAATTAAATGAGGGTAAATTCTTTAATAAATAAAATAATATACTTATTTCAATGAGATTATTACATTCTCAAGGACCTACAAATATATGTCTAGATTATTTATAAAGCATGTGATGTAAGAATATGTACCATTTTAGGTGAGAAATTAGTTGGTTTACTCTTTTGACATATAAATGAGATCCATTTAGTATCCAGATTCATATTAGGCTTGTCTCATACACATTCGCATTCAATATTTTTAATCAAATTCCTTTGGAAATGATAATCGAGCTTTCTATTATAGAGTTTATTTTCTTATTTCATATTTAAATTGAGTGAGTTATGAGCATATAAAATATGGAAGGAATTCACCTTCATTCAATTCCCATTTCTAAAAACATTTCCATCGTCAAACCATTTAACATAGAAACCATATTTTCTTAATATTACATCATTACCTTCACTAAATAGCATTGAAATACGTAACATGTAGTCTTCCAGTCCATTAATATAAATATTATTCTAATAGATTAATACTTATTTTATAATATGAATAGATATAAACTCTTTAATTTTGAGTTCTTAGTCGTTTTAAAAAAACATTGAGACTTATTTTATTTCACCAAATTCATCCACATCTTCACTTTCTCTGTATTGTGTGAAGAGAGAATATTATACAATATATATGGACATTCCTTTTTTAAGAATTAAGAGAAACTTTTAAGGCAATTGAATTTTAGTTACCATTCTCATGATGCTTATTTTTATAATAGGATGGAAATATATGGGGAAATTATTTTATAGGATAACCTAGTAGATCACATAATTTATAACATTCTTCTGACACAAGCATTGTATTTTCATTCGTAAAACATATTTTCCAGGTTGATTCTAAATATATTTTGTTTTGGGGAATGACTCACCCTAAAATTATAAATTTCAATACATTAAAATTATTCATGATGATAATAATTAAACTATAACATTCTATATTATTTCTAAAATCCACGGAAATACCAACAATATTCACAAAATGGATATCTCCCTTTGAAAACTACTAGTTTACTGGATGAATGTATCTAATATTCATGATCAAAAATCATGTTTCTGGTTTACAAACCATTTTTTTGGTAACCATATGAACTCTTTAAAATATAAATAGACAAATTTTAAAAAATATATAGTTTTCATAATTAATATTTATTCCATTAATTTTGGCAATCCCATATTTTCGTGATTTTTGGGACTCGATAGATTTAGCTACAATCATGGTTCTTGTAACATAGTTTTCATATTAAACCCTCTTAATAAAATTTTAAATATTAATAACTTCTTCAGATGTTTTCTTCATTCTATCGAAGATTTTTTCGTTGAACATTCTCCATATTCTTTTTTATAAATATTTAATATTATTATAGATTTGATAAAGTCCAACACTTATTTTAAAAATTATAGTTTATTAAGATCATACATCTTTTATAATTAATTGATATCTTCTTTAATATTGATACTATAGGGAATATCAATGTTTTAAATCATTTTCAAATTACTGATCTCCATCAACAATTCTAATTGTTATTCGTAATGAGATGTTTTGATAAAACAAGTAGACTGATCATTCTTCATCAATATCTTTGGTATCTTTTTTATGAATTAAATTTTCTAATAGGAATTGACTATATTATAAATATATAATAAAATTCAATTGATTTTATTCACCTTAACCTTTATATTTATAAATTTTATCCCTGGTTAAGTCTCCTTCATTGACTTTAGAAAAGGTTGTTTTCTACCAACATTGATATAAGTATATGCTTCTTCACAATACCCATACATAGCTAAAAAAGTCCTCTTTTTTAGATACATTATCAACAGTTATTTTATAATTGAATTTTATTTTTAAGGAATTATTATCTATTGTTTTTTTATTGTTTTATTCCGATTTTTTATTTACATTATCATCATTTAGATTAGGAAGATTCGATTCAACATGTCAAATATAATAATAAAAATAATTATTAGGCATTAGTATACCATTAAACATGTTGTTTTATCTTCTAACATTTCTAGAGATGAGGTACAAAATTTTATATAATTATATATATATGTCATAGAACGATTTTAATTATCCTACTTCATTATCCTCATATGATTTTAATTGATTGTTCTAATATTTGGAGGCTTTAAGTGTAATTACATCTCTATCATTAACATCATTATTAATTGAATAATAATCCCTCATTTAATATTATATTATGATACCATTAAAATAAAAAATACCCAATGGATCATTTTCTACTAAATTTGATGCCTTTTCATTAATTTTATCTTCTGATATTTTTAATGTCTTTTAAACTATAGAGTCTCCCAACTTCTCACCATAGACTAAAATGGTACACAAAATATCATTTAATCTCATATATAATTTATTATAAGTATCATTTTTAGTCTTTCTATGATTTTGATATCTGAGTCTCAAGAGTTGATACTTATTAGGCTTCACCTTTTTCATGCCATAATAGATATTTTGGAAATTATCCTAGAAATATCTTATCATTTTGATATATTTATCATTCATAAATTTACCACCATAATGATATAAAGAAATTTAATTCTGAACATGTCCATTATTCTAAAAATTATTCTATCTGTGACCATAATGGTCACATCTTCATAATGGGGAAAAATCCATCTATAATCACTTATAGAATATCATAATTTCTTAACACGAGATAATGAAGCATTCTATCCTTCTCTATATTAAAACCCCTTGTTTCAAACATGGTAATAAAATTAATATTACATATATTTAAATTATTCATTAATGATACAAAAAACTGATTTAGATTATCTACAATAAAACACCATAGAAGAGAACGTCATCTGATACTACTTGTGGGAAGAAAATATGAATGAATAATTGAAATTGGTGTGGAATTTTTTATTTAATAATTTTATTATTTTCTTCTAAAAACATCAATCATTGGTTATATTGAACATTTATGTTAATCCAACCACATGAATTAATAGATAGATCTTATAAAATGTACTTGTTTTACTACTTAATGTGATTATCTAGACCATGGAATGATTTGGTAAAACCCATGGTCATAGAATACAATAAAATTTCTATGAACGCCTATGATTATAGAAAATACATAGAACTCAAATACTTGTCTTCCATATATTTGTTCCATTAATTACAAAATTTTCATCTACCACAAATACCAAATTGAAATGATTGATATACAAAAGATATGTATTCCACCTATAGAAAATTATAAATATTTCTAGTGTGTTGTGATCTTCATATTCTTATCCTCCCCCCTCACATGAAATACATCACATATGATTTACATGAAAACCAATAAATTTGAATAACTCTCATTTAGAAAAACTTTTATTGATCATTACCTCAATATATTCATAAAAACCAATAAAGAATTGGAACATATTGAAATAAATAAGAATATGATAATAATAACCACACATATAGTTATTACATCACATGATATTATGCATTATCGTTCTTATTTTTTAAAATAGATAGAGCAGCATGTATATATTTATATATATATATATATATATATTTGTCTGTGTTTTTGAATTAAAAATCTTATAAACTTCAGATCTAGTAATCATAAAAATATTATTATGAAATAGATTCCATATTTTTCATTAACTGCATCAATTCAAGTTGAAATAAACCAGTCGGTTCATTCTTATTTTAATATTAATATTGTTAGTATTAGAAAATGTGTATTTATATATTTATATAATATATAAAGATTAATCATCACCATAATTAGTATAGTTATTCATCATCTTAAAATCAAACCACCTTTAATTTGAGTATGTCAGGGAAAAACAAATTCATCAACATTTGGATACCCGGTAGATTTAAACTGTATAAAAATTAACCAATTTTGATCATATAATCAAGAAAACATTCCTTCATGATAATTCAGATTTGTATTTCTCTCACAAGGCTATTCAACTATATGGTTTCAATGGACTTCAGTAACATCATCTTTCTCACACATACTCCTTATTTATTTATTAAAACATCATTCATGAACACATTTTAGAAATCATGAATAAATTTATTATAAAATTTCAATGCATAAAGAGTACTTCAATTTACCCCATTTATTTTTATTCATTGTAGCTCTAAATAGCATACATCTCATATATTCTATATATTTTAATAATCATTTTCATACCAATGGTTGAAACTAAATGGTTAAACCCAAACAATATCACTCTAACGGTAGCATATTGGGTGTTTAACCCTAGAAATAACACCCTAGTGGTTTCATCCCAGTGGTGAAATCCTAGTGGTGGAGCCCATGTGGGGGGGGGGGGACTTATTGGTGAAACCTAGCGGTAGAGCATCAACCAAAATGGTACCAACCATATCGTAGAAGACCCAATGGTTGAATGACCAATGGCAGCATTCCTAGGGTATAACCTTCTGTTGTCACATTCAAAAACATCACATGTGTTAGAAATAAAGGACATCACCTTATCAAAAACAACTTCCTATAAAAAATCATTACCATAACAAAAAATACACAACCTCTTAGTGTCAACATTTTTAAGGGTAAAATACAAGTATAATAAAAGACTATATTTTTTCATTGTGGAAATTTGGAATAATAATCTAATATTTTTGGAGTTAGATAAAGAGTTATTATGGGATTCTAGAGAACATTTATCCTTAGTTATGATGTAAAATAATTAAATTTATTACATCAATATTTCATGAATAATAATATATAACATCATATCTCCAAAATAGAGATTCATATGGAAATACGAGACTTTTATTAGATCTGGATTACAGGTATTACCGAATGTGTGACATGACATTTTTTATGAGTTGGGTTTCTAGTTTAATCTCACCATCTTTAAGTGTTTCCCCTTTTTTCTCCTTATTGTATTATTTTTTCATATTTATTTCTTCCATCAACACACACTATGATGTTACAACATTTTATTCTTTGGAAATTCGTTCCAAATGATTAGAATTAATATTTTTTAGAACCTTTTAAATTTTCAAATCCTTATTAGTTTGAAATTTATTTTATTTTTTAAAACCCATAATTTATATCACTCTATATTCTATAGTGACTTTTATTTTATTCAAATAAAAATCATAAATAATAGGGTTCCATTTATTGGAGCTAGAAAAATATGAAGACAAATGTGACAATTAATAGTGATTTAAAGGCATTAATAAAAGTGTACCCATTGTTAATGATTTTTTGGATTAGCAATGTTTCCAGTTTTCCATCATAAAACATGATTTTTAAAGGTCACAACTAATAATTTAATTAATATATATAAATATATTTATATTTTAAAATAATTATTTATATTCTAATAAATATATATATATATATATGAAAATATAATTTATATGATTTATATATACATAATTACAAAATTATCCTAGTGAAAATGATTAATATTATATATATATATATATATATTAATTACCAAATGTGTATATAATTAGTATAAATATGATAATTTAGTATTTTATTTAAACAATTACACGAATATATAATTGAATATATTTTTTAAAATATGTGATTTTTTTATTTTACATATTTATATTCAAATAACAAATAATTTAAAATATACACACATTTATCTGTATATATATGTATGCGTGTAGGTATGTGGATATTTTTGTATGTTTTTTATATGCATTAATGTCTACGTTTTTGTTGTATATATATGTATGTGTGTGTGTTTTTTCATTTTGTGTGTGTGTGTGTGTTTATGTGTATGTGTGTTGTATTTATATGTGTTCATATATATGTTCATATACATATGTACATATATGTACATGGGTATGTGTTTGAGTATGCATGTCCATTAATGCATGTATGTATGTGTATATGTGTGTATGTTTACATTTAATTGAATGTATATGTATATATACATGTATGAGCATGTATATGTACATATGAATGTATATATGTGTGTGTATGGGGGTATGTGTATATGTATATGTATGTGTTTGTGTGTGAGAATGAGTGGGTATATTATGTGTATGTATATGTGTATGTGCATGTGTATGTATATATGTGTATGTGTATGTATGTGTATATGCGTATGTGTGTTTGTGTATCTGTATATGTGTGTGTGTGTGTGTGTGTGTGTGTATGTATGTGAATGTGAATGTGAATGTATTTGTGTATGTGTATATGTATTTTTATCGATGATTATGTAGTGTGTATACATATATTATCGTATATGTATATATATTTATATAGACATATGTGTATATATGTATATATATGTGTATGAACATGTATATATGTAATTGTATGTGTTTGTATGAGTTTACATATGTGTATGTGTATGAATATACATCTATATGTGTGGGTGTTTGTGCATATGTGTATGTGTATGTGTATGTGTATGGGTATGTGTATGTATGTTTAAATGTATTTGTCAATGTGTATGTGTGTATCTGTACATGTATGTGTGTGTGTATGGGTATGTGTATGTATCAGTGTTTGTGTATGTGTATTTATTTTTATCTATGATTATATTGTGTGTGTGTAATTATATTCTCATATATGTATATATGTGTTTGTATGTGTATACACATGTATATATTTTATTTTATGTATTTATATGAGTATGCATATGTGTATATGAAAGTGTTCTTGGGTGTGTATGTATTAGTGTATATGTATGTGTATGCGTATGCATATGTGTGTATGTGTATGTGCATGTATTAGTACATATGCACGTATATGAGTGTCATTGTACATATGAGTATGTGCAAGTGTGTTTGAATGTTAATGTGTGTTTGTGTATGTGTATGTGTATGTGTATGTAAATGTGTATTTATGCATATGTAATTGCGTCTACATGTATGTGTATGTGTATGTAGTGTGTGTATGCATGTGCATGCATGTGTATGTAATTATATGTACGTGTGTCTATACGCATATCTCTATGTGTATGTAAATTAATATACATGTGTAGGTGTACGAATACATGCATGCGTATATGTATGTTCAGGGGAATGTGTATGTGTATGTGCATGGGTATGAGTACGTTTATGTTTATGTGTATGTGTATATTTATATGTCCATGTTTGTTTATTTGTATGTGTATGTGTATGCCTATACGTGTATATGTTCATGTATGTCTAGCATATGAATGTGTATGTGTGTATGATTACAAATATATTTTTTCATAATTTATTCATTTTAAATATTTCTCCATTTTTAGTTTTTTTCTCTAATTTATTCATTTTTAGAATATATTCCTTTAATATTTTTGTAATATACGTACTTTTAATATCTATGTATTCAATTTTAATTAATTATATACCTACATAAAAAGTTATTTTTTTATATTATAATTTATAAAGGGTCATGATAAGCTATATATACAATATACAATAGATGTAGTGCATACATAAATAATTAATAGTAATAATATTAGTAATATTATTACTTATTATTTTTTCATTTGTTAATATTCTTTTAAATATGTTTGAAATTTAAATAATTGATTCCTATATGACCATATCCATCCCAGGCCACTTTGGCATGGAAATGCCATTTTAGTGTGAAATTGAACTCCAATGTATGCCATCCCCAACATCATTTTGGTGTGTATGTAGTAATTTTTGTTATTAAATTAAATGAAATTTCTAGTATATGAATGTAAATAATATTTAATGTATTTTTCATATTTTTTAATTATTTATTGAAATCATGTAATAATTTTGATTTTACTTATTTCAATATAAATATATGTTTTTATTTAATTTAATTTAATTATTATTTTTCATATAGTCAATATAATTCAACTATAATATTTTTTATTTATATAAATATTACTATCTATTTATTCATATTTATTAATTTTATACACATCCTTAATTCCAATATTTAATGTTTTAAATTAGATTCTTAAATTTTTTTAGTTTTTTCAATTTGATTTAGTCATTTTTAATATTCATTCATTTAATACAATTTAGACATTAGAAATATTTGTTAATTTTCAATATTTTTTTAATTTATGCATTTTTTAGTATTAATTTATACACAATTATTTTATAAGTTATTATATTGTTAATAAGCTATAAATTTATATGAATAATTTAGATAAAATATCTTTTATTAAGCGGTAACATTTTCAAAATGGTAGAACATTATATAACTATTTTATTTAAATGAACTTTTAAATATTCGATTCATTTTATATATCATTATATGTAATTTATTTAATCATGTTAATCATATGTAATTATTTTATATGTTTAAATATTTTTAATATCATTAAAATTTATATGATAACTATTTGTTCTATCTTATTTATTATGTTTTAATAATTTTAAAATGTTTGAAATCAATATAATTGATTTTTTAATTGATATTTTAATATTTTTGTCATTATTTGTATGATTTTACAGCTCAAGTAATTAATAATACAAATAAATTTTTTAAATAGCATTGATGTTATAAAGACCAAGAAATTTCAAGGTAATTTTTTTCGAAAATACTTTCAAATTTTACGAGTCTTTGGAATCTGACAGCATAAGATTCCGAGGCCCGGTGTGCCCGGAATCAATTTCCGAAGATTAGCTCGGGTAGGTTTAGTAAACGAACGAGCGGGTAATTCTATCTTTTGAACTGATGCTCGAAATTGAAATCAGAGGGCATCGATAAACTCGCAATGCAGATAATTGCTTAAGGGTACCATAACCGTAGTCACGTTTGGTCGGGAGGATAAGTTATTTATTGCGGTTTAATTAAGAGGTAAATAAAATTGTTTGTACAATTTTATTTTATATCTAAAAAGGTTAATTCCTCCCATGGAAGTTTTTTGGTGGGGTCCACACCCACACAACATCCCATGAGTGGATATATGAGTGGTGTGGCCCACATGAGCCCCAACCATTCCCCTCCCCCTAAACCCCTAAAACCCATCTTCATTAATTTTTAACTCCTCTTAAATGTGAGACCTCTCACCTCCTCCTCTCTCCCTCTTTAACTCTTTCCAACACATTAATTTATTGAATTCAACCACATCAATTAGTTAATGAAGTGGTTTGAATTTGAATTTTAAATTACATGTGATAATAAAATAATAGGAGAATCCTATTATTTAATTTTGGGAGGGTTTTTGTTGTGCTAAGAAGAGAACTATTGTGAATAAGAAGAGAACTCCTCTCTCAATTAAGAACAAAGTCTCTTCAACAATGAACGCCGGTTCCACGAAGAATGACGACAGACACAGACGTCATTTACGAAATCTCACCCCGTGATGCCATCTTCCACGACGCCCTACGTACGCCATCAATTATTGAGGTAGGGTTTTGCATAATTAATTTAAAATAAATTACTCACTCGTTCATGTTGTATTCAAGTGAATACCTTGGCCTATTGCTATATATTTACGCGGATGGCGTGGGCCGAACGAACAGGGCCCGACAACCCTCCGTTTGAACTTGTTTAATATTCTTGGAATCAAAAACTGAAGGCAGAGGAAGCATGACGCCATCGCGCCCTGCCGGGAATGTGGCGGAGGAAGCCGGTGCTATCGCGCCGGCTGTGTGGAAGAAACCATGGCCCACTTTGTGGGTCACATTGGTGGAAGAATCGGTAGGCCCATCGGCCGGCCGTGTGAAGGGAAGCTGCGTCGCCAGGAGGGCATTGCACTGGAAACCCGGCTGGCCCGTCGATTGTCCGGGTGGATCCGGACCGCGGCGCCAGTAGGGTTCTGCGCTGAAGAAACCAGCTGCCTTCCATTCAGGCTGCTTGCGCAAGAATGCCTACCGGCCTAGCCGGCCAGTTTGGGACTGCAGCACTGCTTGGCGCTGCTGGTTTGGGAAGCCGGGGGCCGCACCCCTACCTCGGACTGCTCGGCCTACGGGTCGAGCAAGCCGGGCCGCGTGCCCAGCCAGGCCGTGCCCTGCCGGGCCGGGTAGAATCCTTCGTCCCAAGCTATGTTTCCCTTTGGACCGTCCTAACACCCCTGTCGGGTCGGACCCGTCAAACTCTGTTAACCTGACCCATGGGCTAACTGTGCTAAACGAACTGGGCCAGTTATTCACTTAAACATGAATAACATAAAGACCGCACATTTGATCGATGCGTCGTCTACATCCCTTGGTCCCCTTTCGACGAGACGGTCCTTTTGCGATACTCTAAGTGAGTTTTTTACAACTTTGTTAAATGGCCAGGTCTGGAACCAGCATATTTCTAACCGGGCCCCTAGAACGAAAATGCCAATATCTCTTAGACCATGCATCTGATTGACGTGCTGTCTATCGCGTTGAGTTCCTTTGGACAAGAAGAAACTTCGAGATATATCAACTCTAGACATTATGAAATTTGATATATCGACTCTTTTACATTAGGAGTGGTCCCTCCCGGAATCAATTACGCTGTGTGTGGGAACCCTAGAGCTGGCTGCGACTGCGATGACTACCGTGCTGGGATCCTCCATGGGTTCAACAATGTAGACGATTATACTTGGATCTTACGTGGGTTCGGTAGTGGGGATGACTGTACTTGGATCCTTTGTTGTTTCGGTAGTGATTATGACTGTACTTGGATCCTAGGTGGGTTTGGCAGTGATGGTTACTGTACATGGATCATACGTGGGTTCGGCATCGACGACATCTGTACTTGGATCCTATGTGGGTTCAGTAGAGGAGATGATATAGAGGCTACACGAAATAATCTCCACCCCTCTTCTTGAGTAGTGTACTTGTTTGAGTTGATTCATTCCTTTCAATCATTATCATTGATGTGATTGACATCTTTCTGTGCGGACCAGATTGTGCATGGGATCAGAAGTTGGAGCCGAACTGAGATTGATGACATAGGTATATGTATGGAAATATACCTAAGTAGAGTTGGATGATACTTTGTATTTGTATTTTCCTTTGTGGTTATCATTCGTGGATTCTGGGAGAGATTCAGGGGTCTCACGGTCCCTAATGAGTGTCGTATACTCACCCCTGCACGGGCAATGACCGCACTACGTTGTGTTGGATACAGACGACAGATAGCACTGATCGAGGTGGAGGCTTGTGGAGCTGGATGGTACCCGGAGGTGGTCCACTAGACACGACGTACATAGAGTAGACAGCCGGACCTGAGGAGATGAGGAGTCCATCTGTACCCACCCTTCAGGTGGGATTTCCAGAGGACGACTCAGTGGTTGTTTCATTACTTTACTACTGTTGTAATTTACTTTTTTGTTGAATTGTACCTTTAGTTGGGTTTGTATACTTTCCCATTTATTTTTCATCACTTACATTTTTCTCAGTTTTACATAGTTCTTACTTTACTTGCGTACTCTATTGTGTATTTTTACTTATACAAAGGCAATGCCTTACCTGTTTATCAGGATTTACGCCTTTGGTGCTAGTTGCTAGCCCCTGGCCTATGGAAGGCAGGTTTGGGGTAGTCACAGCACGGTCCCTGAGGACGGGTCGTGACAGATATAATTTAAATTTTATTTATTCAATTTTAATATGCTTTCAGTTATTATTATTTATTAATTGTCGATAATTAGTTATATTTTTTGTGGAATAATATATTTTTATAGTATTCATTTATACACAATTATTTACTATGATTTAATATTATTAATATGTATTCCTTTTAATTTTAATATATATATTTTTTCAATTATTTTGAAAAAACAATATAATTTATATAAATTATTATTTTTTTAATATTTTTATGTATATTAAATTTTAATTCTTCAATATCACTGATTTTTGACATTCATTCATTTATGATTGTATATTCGTCATTATTTTTATTATTTTTCATGATTTTATATTTAATTCAGTTTAAATATATATTTGTTTAATTTTTTATTTATTTTAAGCATCTTGTTTTCATCACATAAAAAAATTCTTATAAAAATTTCCTTTTAAGCACTAAAATAGTAATCATGTATAAAACCTATATTTACCAATTATAAAATGATAACGATGAAAAAGATTG
The DNA here is from genome assembly GCA_963277665.1 of Viscum album. Classification (NCBI taxonomy): domain Eukaryota; kingdom Viridiplantae; phylum Streptophyta; class Magnoliopsida; order Santalales; family Viscaceae; genus Viscum; species Viscum album. The sequence goes on from OY728142.1 coordinate 614,366,214, forward strand.
GTTTTAGTATCGCTAATTATTTTAGCTATTATAAAACATATATTTATCAGTGCTTTCTATATAGTGCTTATAAAACCCTTCCCAATATAACAATTTTAACCCTATAAGAACTCGCTACATCAAACTATTTAGGATCTCTAATTGAAGTTGATCTCTACCGTCATTCCCCCTCATACTTCACAATCAAATGGACCCATTCAAAACATTGGGTAAACAAATTTTATGTGATTTATTCTCATGACGCTTCTTGTACTTGTAATTTATTAATTATGTCATAAAAATTATTTTTACATGGGAAGTTTAGGCATAAAAAATCCTTTGTGACTAAAAAATGGTTTGTGAATGAAATTTATTTTTCCAATATTTCATAAAATTATTTTATGTTACAGGATTATTCCTGAATGTTCTAATGCGAATTATTGTCTAAATGAATAGAGTATTATAATAAGTTCCATTAAATACCAACCAAATATTCCAAACCATATCAATAATTATAACACTAATACATTCAATTTTAATTACAATTTCTACTTTCATTATAAAATATTGAAATTGAAAATTCCAAATAATCATTCTGTATTTATTTAATAATATTAAGAGATATGTTCAATATTATTAATTAACCAGCTCAACAAAAAAAATATTAAATTAGAAATGAAATTATAAAATATTGGTTCAAATTCAGAAAAAATGTCATCTTATCAGAATTAAAATTTTTGAAATGTTTTTAAGTTTCAGTAGTATTTCCAATTATAGGATTTTCATCAACTAAATTCCATTCCGTCATAGAAGTGAAACTATTTTTTAAATTTTTTATATTTGGTGAATCACCCCAACCACAAGAATAATTCAGAAGACCCATTCATAAATCCAATCCAGTTGTGCTTCCCTATAGAAATGTGGGTTTTCTTTGTTTTCTAAAACCATAATTAGGAGAACTCGTATATTTAAAATTTTTATGTTGACCTAATTCACCATCATTTTCATCCACAGTTCCCAAATTTTGTAAATTTTAACTAGTGGTTGTTTCTTCCCCCAATAGTCTCTATCAAGGATTAATTCTACATTCATTTAAAAATAAATTCAAATTAGTAATTCAATAATTATTTTAAATACTTTATTAATGTCAGACCAACATTAATTTATTCCAACTATCATTGGGTTTCTATAAGACATCGTTTGGATCTTTCTATCTATATGACATTTCCAGATCTTCCCATTAAGACAGACCAATAGTTTTATTTAAATTTTTTTACAAATAATGGGTTCTCCTAGAAATCAATTTTATCCTCCCCTCATACTACCTTCTACTCCTTAAATTGAAATAATGACAATATTTGAAATAATCGATATTTATTTTCTCATTTATAATCCAATCTCACTGTTTCCACTCTCACAATTTTCTAATATTGATTCTCATTGTTGTTTCCACTATGTATGTGGTTTGTTTATAGGATATCCCATGTAGTCCTGATTATACTGCAATCATGAGTCTGATATGATGCTTTTAGCTAACCCCCCTATAACACTTCTACAACATGGTTTTATGTTGAATATTGATTTCATCCCCAATAATAATTTTTATTCTTGTTTATTAAGCCTTTGTTATTGATATATAAACCATTTAAATTTGAAGTATTTTTCAAACACTAATTCAATTATTATCTTGTTTTTCAAGTAGTATGAGGTCCTCATCCATATACATTTGGTCAATTGGATTTAAATTATATAGGTTCTTCAAATGTGGATTTATTGAGACTTTTTTATTTGTATATATCATCTTTTTTATTATCATAAAAGATATAATCTATTTATTCTAAGAATCATTTCATGGAAACATCCAATGTCCTTCCATGTTCTAAGATAATGAATACTTTATCCCAATGTAATTTTTTTATTCACGACTGATTACACTAGAGATATTGTTAGAATACTTGATTAGTCATGAAATAGATTCAATTTATAAATTCTGGTATAAACATGGGGAGGAAATAAGATGTACCATGTACGTATTATTATACTACATTTTATGGATCATTTGATCCGATTACATGTGTGAACAATAATTTTTATAGTATCAACGATATTATAAAAAGTGTGGAAGATGTTAAATATCAAATTTTTTAAATTATAATGATAGTTTAACATGAAATTCATGATTGTACAAAACCAATTCATAAGATAATGTGTTTTCAAAAGATGAAATTTCAGAATAGACGTAGTATATATAAAGCAGTGTCAACCATATTAGAGATATATATTGTTAAATATATCAACAGGTGGAGTGACCCCATCTTTAGTAAGCTACATTTTTTCATGAATGATATATTACTAGAAGATATGATCACACTTTACGAATATATGATTCCAAGTGAAATTTTGTGAACAATTTGTAGGATATTTGAATGAATAAATGTCTTTCCAAATGACTATATTCCATTTTAAAAAAGCCATGAATCACTTAAAAAATATCCCAATGTGTAGCATGTATTTCTACAAGACATTTTAATTGATTCCTTAAAAATAATTATATAAACTTCCATTCATTCCATGTTATAAGAACCAATATGAAAGTGAGGACACTAAATGAAAATTTCCATTGAATGCAGAAATAAGAAATAATGATGGAAAACTTCATCAACCAGAATACTCTCCTCAGTGGAATATAGTTGATCCTGGGTTTCCAAAAAAATTTAAATATACCTGGAAACCTTCATCTTATTTTATTTAAAGATAGAGTTTATATGTTTGGTTTTCAATGAATCACTCATTTTACAGGGACATTTATGATTGTAAATTGTAACCTTAATCAATAGTTATTCCTGAAGTAAAAATACATGATGTTATCACTTCATGTTTGAGAACCTAAACAACTAGGTAATGATATTTATTTATATTTTATTTCATTAATTAACCATTTTATTTTATAGTGGGATTCATGTGTTATGGGTATGATTCTTATAAAACTGATCATTTGATGTTGAGATATTTTTCCTTTTTAATGAATAATTATTTTCCCAATTATTAAAAATTTTCAGTATATAATATTAATGTAACTCTATGTTATCACATTTGAGAAAAGTGAATACACTTAGTTGTGTTGAGACATTCATCAAAGTCCGTGTTTCGGGGACATCCAAGATTTCTACCTTGATGACAGAAATTTCAATCATGAACACCATCATTTAATGGGAGTTTTTAAGTAGTTACATTACTATTTCCACTAATATGTGATCAAATTATTGAGAATTTAAATGATATGGACATCACAGTAGGTAAACATTTATTTAAAAAACTTAAGAAACATGTTGAAAAAATATATAATTTTTTTAATTACTATACTTGATTTTTTTACCGTGCATTTTATTCATGTTGTGCCTATGGAAAAAAATGAATGTGATTGTTCCATTTACCTGTTACTAAATGAACCTGAATAAAATAAAGGATAACATTGTGGATAAGTTGGACATGATTAAAATGGGGATACAGAAATTATTCATGCTCGTGAAGGGTAAAACCTGTTCTTATATTCATTTAGCTACTTAAAGTCATTATATTAAAGAAAGATTAGTTTTATGACATCCTAAATGACGTAATGGTTATGTAGTGAGATTCATAAAATACTTACAATATAATTTCTATGAATTATTTAATTTTAAAGGTCATAAAATTACACATATTTCATATTTTTAGGTATGATCTAATCCCTATAGCTTGAGGCTGTGTTTTACCCAATAATGATTATCATAAATTAACAGATCTATTTTTATTTTATAAGTATATGTGTATTCATGTTATATAAAAAGTGAAATTTCCATCAATAGGAAATAAAATTATTATCATATTTTGTGAATTGAATATGTTATTAGTGCCATCAATCATTGATATTAAGGATCACATGATGGTTTAGATGGTTAGGGAGATTTGGACATGTGATACTTTCTATTATATATGGATGTACCCCATTGAGCTATATATGAAGATTTTCAATTGTTATATCAAAAATAGAAGTTATATATAATGTTTTATTGTTGAGAGATATATTATTGGGAAAGACATTGAATTCTGTACTGAATTACTTACTAATGTGGAATTCATTGTTCTACCAAAATTTCATCACCCATGGAAGATTGTGGGTGATGGAATTTCTAGAATAGATATTTCTATAATTTCTATTGTATACTATGTGTACACCCCCATATGTTCGTACATAGTATTTTAGATTATGTTCCATATATTCATACATGCACAGTAATTCTTAGTCATTTGAATCCATCAAGGGATAAAAATTGGATATCCAATACACATAATATACAGTTTATTGGATGTTTTTGAGACAATATTTTGTATAGTGTCAACTATATATCTACATTAAATTTCAAAATGGCATCCATGGATATATAAAAGACCAAATTTCCATGTGTAATATTATAATGGTAATGTAATTAATCCTTATAGTATGAATACAAATTAATATGATGGATGTAGTAACATGAATAATAGTGGAGTTATATGTGTGGCTAATGTACATCATATATCATGTACCAATGATAGAGAATAAATTTTTATGAATATGTTATACATATGATTTTTCAATAGAATATGGGATTTAGATTATATAATGATCAATGTTCAGAATTATAATTAATATTGGTTGTTAGATGAAGTGCAGTTGAAATAAATGAATTAGAACTCATCGAAAAGGATTTTAGTATAGAGGGATTTAAATACGAACAATTTATAGTGATATCACATGATGTGTATACTTTTTATGATACAGATACTATAAATAGAAAGTGATAAATTGGATAGTTATCCATAAAAACCACAGATGGGTCTTATGTAACTTTAATTGAGGATGTACATTTCATTGGGACATCAAGATCAATTCCTGGTTGTCCCAATCTAAAATGGGGTGTTTAATAATTTAGTTGACCCCAATAAATTTTTTTGAAACATTATAGATTTGAAAACAACCTCCAATGATTAATTAACAAAATAGGGTTCAATAATTAGTTTATTTATTTATAATACACATTGTGTTACATCCTATTGTGATCTATTCACTTCATTATTTACATAGTATAAATTAAATATTCAACCCCTTCTCAAGATAATTTCTTATTCATGTAAAAATACTGAATTTTCCTAGGATCTACAAGTTTCTTAGAATTATGATTCTCCCTTTTTAGAAGAATAACATTTTTCTTTACATATTTATGTTATCAATCCTGAGGAACCAAATATTAATGATTTTTATGCCAAGGAAATGGTATAATGTAAAAAATATATACCTAGAAAAAATTGGATCATCATAGTGTGAAGGTGATAATAAAAAGTATTTAGTTGACATGTAGGGGAATATAATTCAAGGTTGCATGGAATTTACACAAATAGACTATATAAACTATAAGGTTCATTTTCAAGTATTATAGTAGTCTCACCAAAAAAATGAACATCTCTATTGATGTATATATGTAGAACTATGTTTTCCCCATTGATAACAAACTAATTTGGGAATAGATTAGGGTAACATTGTCATATAAATTTTTTATTTAAATAAATAAAAAATAATAAAATATTGATTTAATCTTCAATTTCCCTTGTAGATAGAATTTATAGTAGATGTATTTCAAAAGAAATTGAAAATATTAATCACTGCAAAGGTTTATAGATTCTTCTAGGTAATTCATATGATATATCCACTATTGGATGCTGAAGGGAATGTAAACCTACACCCTCCTAATATGTATTCACACATGGTAAATAATAAAACGAGAAATGTTTTTATTTCTCATCCTAAGGATTCATATTTTTATGTACATTTAGATCGATATGACATAAAATGGAAAAAAATTTATAAACACAAATATTAAAACTTGTTGATTTATGAAATAAAAACTATGTGAATGAAATAATTATTATAATGAAAACCCAAGATACCCCTATTGTTAATCATGTATGGGGAAAACATCACTTGAATGAAATTTTATATATTTTAAAAATAAAATATCATTTTTTTGTTGCACGAAACAATAACATAACTATTCCCCTTTTTTATATCTATATTAGTAAATCAGTATCCAAATAAACTTCCATACCATGTCACATTCTATGGAAGGTGGATCATATAAAGAATGACATGATACTAATATTTATAAAAATTTATGACATGCCAGTGTATTTATGATCAAATAATCTTTTCCTATGATTTAATTAATTATTAGATAACAATGATTACTTATGTTCCTATATTTTGTATTTTAGTTGGACATTGGAATCATTATCAATTGTAAAAGATAAAATTATGCTATTAGTTTCCATGAAGTATCCTGAAAAATATTTTTAATGTCAATGTCATGGTTTTTAGGGTGCCCCCACAAACGTATTCTATGAAAATAAATTCAATGGGGGTATAGATAAGAAAATGGACAATATGGAGACACAAATAAATACATTATAATACATACATAATCAGTAGTATTAGTTGTTATATAATGTAATGTGAATGCATCAAAAATCAGAAAAAACACAACAACAATAACTACATTAACCCCCCCCCACCCCAATAAGCATTGATTAAATTTATTCCCCTGAAAGTTCTACCTTATAATAGGTAATGAATTAAATAATAATTGTATCTATAAAATATTAACTAGGGAGGCACTAATTACTATCTTTTATTAATATTATAAATGGTTAGAATTATTTTTAATTATATCAATCTACACCCACCAATCTATTTACTGTTAGGGGTATAATATATATTATCTAAGGAGATATTTTACATTATAAGAAACATCAAAAAGGTTTTTTGACTGTAGGTATTCACATAGCTCATGAGACATAAACCAAAAAAATTATTCCCCTGGATGATCTAGATGTTTATAATGTATCCCTTTGTATCAAAACCATTATTACATGGTTATTATATATTTTAAATATGTAATTTTATAAGAAGGTGTTCCTTTAAAAGTTACTTTATTTGGAAAATATTTAATAATTAATGAAATGAACTAAAATAATAAATATAATTATAGAAGGAGAAATTAATGGGGTGAAATGAATAGTTAAATTAAAAAAATATAAATAATAAAATATTCATTTGAAAATACCTTCCAATAGAACCATAGGCTACTAATCCACCTTTCAAATTTATTATCATTATAATATCATGAAAATACAATGTTCAAAAATAGTGAAATGACCATTAATGATTTTGGATAAAAAATACATGAAGATTCCATTAAAGATAATCAAGTTAATGAGAAGGGAGATGAAATCTTCTAGTATGAATGGATATAATTCTCTGTTTTAATCTTAAACATGATACGTGTTATCATAATTTGGTTTTCCATTAGCTAATCTATTATTTTAATTACAGTTTTATACTAATTTTTTACGAGAATATATATTAGTGCTACTTTATGGAAAACCTTATGAATAAAAAATAGGACTCATTTTTCCTCATATCACTTCTACACAAAAAGGATCATTGATATAAAAGGAAAATTTGGTAATAGTTGACAGAACTCCTATAAAGTTTTATCAAAAACATATTAATGATGAACTATTCTTAATGACCATAATGCATGGGTAAAACTATAAAATAAATAATATAAAATTTATTTTTATTTCATTAATTACTTATACCTTTTTTGGGAATCATTGGTTCTGATCAAAATAAATTTGGATACTCTAATCGTCTATTTTTTATATTCAATGAGTGTATACCCTACAATAAAGCCACAAATTATGATGTTTATGAGTGTTCAACACAAAATATGAATGATTTTGTCAATTATCTTCAAAATATTAGTTTTATATTTTTTTTATGATTTTTTTTATAATAGAGTTGTTTAAGAATCATCAAAATCATGACATGAGAACATTCCTTGAGCATTAGAAGAATATAAAATTAAACAAATGGATATGTATTAGGGTATATATAAAAATATTTCACTATTAAAACACATATAAAACCAAATTAAAAATTTCTTTCAACATTTTTATAGTGTCCAAAATAGACTATTGATACTAATTATGTTCATTACATTAGAAAATTTATGAAATACATCATCTTTCATTGAGAAACTAGCATCCTAGGAGAGGCATTTCTGATGATAATTAAAATTTCATTTATATTATTTATTAATCACATTTAAATTATAATTTTTCAGTACTGCAATGACTATTGAAATTCCCTGTACTAAAAAGACTAATTTGGAAAAAATAATGAGTAGAACACATTGTTTCAGAATATATATAGACAAAAATTTGATTTGATGTAATAATTTACAATTATTTATCTTCATAGAGTTTTTTTCACAATTTAGTTTATTTATGATCATTAGTGCATGTTTCTAGGTTTCATGTTCCAAAAAGTGTATGTTTTATGGTTTAAATTTACATTTTATTAAAGAAAGATGCATGAAATACTGAAAATTGACAGAATACATTTAAATTGTTTGAATAGGATAATAAATTGATCATTAATTCTTTTATTATGCAAATAAATCAATATAATGTCAATAAAAATAATGATGTGACTAGTACGACTGAATGATTGTGTATTAATTTAAAATTAACATTTTAGTTCATTGAACATTTCATATTTACAAAATTGGGAAAAATTATTTGTATTTTATTGATAATTTTTAAAATGATTCTTTTGTCATTTATGACTTTTATGAATCAACCACACCTCAATATGATACATGGTATGCCTAGTATGACTTTAAGTGTATGTTTTTAGATTATGATTAAAAATTTAGCCCAAAAAAGTCACATAATAATAACAGAGAAAATTAATTCAAACTGTTTTGATATCATATGAAAATGACCCATATAAATTTGTTACTTGAAGTAATAAACAACACATCAATCCAATACTATTTGCAACTAGTACGATTTGATGTGTAGTTTTAAGATTAAAATTTACACTTTATTTAAAAACACACATCACATAATCAAATATAAGAAACAACTTTTATATTGGTTTGAAACATTTTTAAATAGATCCAAATGAAAATTTTGAAATGTAGGAATCAATGAATCCTTAATCAAATACATAATGTGACTAGTATGATAGGAAATGCGTGTTTATAGATTAAAATGAAATTTTAGTTTAAAAATATTTCATTCCTTGAAATCGAATCAATGTTATTGGATTGTATCGATATTTTAGAAAATAATTCACATTTAATTAATGATAGGTAAAAACCATCTACACATCAATTAAACACATGTTGTTATCTATATGACTCATAGTTTGTGTTTTCATTTTAACTTTATATTTTAGTAAAAAAATTCCTATGACATACTATGATGAAGGTAAAGTAATTTAAATTGACTTCATTCATTTTAAAAATCATCAGAATGTAATTTTATGTCTAGAAATCAGCTTCAAATCAATTATACACATTATGTGTCTTTTATGACTCAAAGTCTGTGTTTTTATTTAAAAGATATAATTTAGTTCCAAACAAATCCCACAAACTAAAAAATAATAAAACCCATTCAGATTGTTTTGATAACTATTAAAATGATGAAAATGCTAGTGGGGACACATAAGAATCAACCTCACCTCAATTAGATACATGGTGTGACAAGTATGACTCATAGTGTATGTTTTTACTTTAAAAATGAGGATTTTTTTCAAAACACATGCGACATAATCATAACTAAGAAAAAAATATGGTTTGTATAAAAAAATTATCACACTAATTACTAAGTCATTATTTACGTATATGAATGAGATTCACCTCAATATGCTACATGGTATTCCTTGTATGACTCATAGTGTATTTTTTAGTTTAATATTGACATTTTAGTTCAAAATTTGTGTAACTCACTGAAAAATATTCAAACATGCTCATATTATCATAATTACATTAGATAAAATATCCCCTTTAAATTTTTTATAGGTAGTAATTATCGACACACCAATATAACACATGATGTGTCTAGAATTAAAAAAGTACTTGTTTTCAATTAAAAGTGTCATTTAATTAAAATAGATATATTGCAAACTAAAAATGATGACAAAATATTCAAATTGTTTTGATACTTTAGTAAAATTATTATTAATATATTTTTTATGTGTGTAAATAATCTTCACATCAATTAAATGAAAGATGTGACTAGTATGACTATATGTGTGTATTTTTATCTAAAATTGACATTTTAGTTGAAAAAACATTTCTCATTCCAAAAACTGAAAAAATTATTTTATATTATTTTCATACAATTATAAAAAGATACATATATGCTTTTTGAGATGTAGTAATTAGTCTCACCTCCATCTAACATAGAATGAAATCAGAATGAACTAAATTGTATGTTTGTATTTTAAAATTTAAAATTTAATTCAAAACACAAATCACAAAATAAAAACTAAAAATACACATTTAGGATGTTTTTAAACATTAGGAAAATGATATAAATTTAACTTTTAATGTGTAGAAATCATCCATACCTGAATTTTATAAACATTATTATTAGTATTAAATTAATTCTTGTATGTTTTTAAATTGAAACATTAGTTTAAAACACATATCATAGAACCAAAATTGAGAAAACACATTCAAATTATTTTGGTAATTTTGTATTTAGATCCACAAATCATTTTTCATGTGTAGGAATTATCCACAAATCAATGTGGTGCACTATGTAACCAAAATGACTCGAAATATGTGATTTCAGTTTATCGATGAAATTTTATTGATGTACTATTTCATATTAATGTTTAATTTATTTATTTATATCATTAGTAATATTATAATAATTTTTCAATATAGGTTTAGTCATTTTCATTATTGGAATTAGTTTTAACTTTTGAATAAAATGGAGTATGATGAAGAACTATAGAGAGGGTCATGGGGACAAAAACAATGGAACAATGATGGTTTTGAATTTTTGGATTAATTTTACATACCACTGTGTTTATAAAAATAAATATTTTTGAAATATCAATAATATATTTTTTATCTTTTATTTATGATGTTAATTACATTCAAATTAAATCATATATTTTTTACTATAATACACAATAATATTAGTAAGACACTACCGTGACATTTATTTTATCAGTGTAAGTCTAGTAATGATTAATGTCACTTGCTTTTAAATTCTCTTACATCAGTGATTTTTTGGAACTGATAAATGCCTTTTGACATGTTTTCAAATGGTGGATTTGTAATTGTTAACCTAAATTATCAAAATATAATTCTTACAAAATTTATCAAAATATAATTACACTAAATTATCAAAATGATAATTTATATACATTATAAAAAGATAATTATGATAGATTATAAAAGAGTAATTATAAAAAAATAACAATTGATAATTAAATCTAATTATAAAAGGATATTTATTAATAATTATCAAAAAATAAATGCAAAGAAATATTTAAAGTAATCTATAATAAAAATTATGAAAAGATAAATTTGAAAAACAATAAATGTATAATTATATGAAATTACCATGTGATAATGATATAAAATTATTATAGTATAATATTTGGGAAATTATGAATTGATAATTTCAAAAATTATCAAGGATATTTTGGGAGATATATTAAATATATACTTCCAAAACTGTCACATGTTTTCATAGTTTAATTATGATATATTTATTTATTTACATTTGGTTTTACAATTATTATTTTGGTTAATATTTCTATCATATGTGTTATCCTAGAGTAGTTAATTTAAATTATCCAGTATAGAAAAATTATCATCGCACATGATATTTAATTTATTTTTTAAATATAATAACATGATTTAGTTCTAGGAAATCCTGATGATCCTATAGTATTGGAGTGTTGAAAACTAAAATTATAAGCCATGGAGGATGTGTTCTTCGATGTTGATGTTTCCAATCATTTTTTTAAAAACACATGGTGGATTATCTTTACTATATAAATCGATTACATTTAGGTTAGAATTTCTATGCCTTTTAGTCCTTATGTTTTATACATTTCACTATTATCGTTAGGTGTGGTAATAATTGATATTTGTGTTGATTTTGAACACAATTGGCTGTGTGTAACACATGATACCCACTATTAATATTGATTCCAATATTATTTCACGTTCATCATGTTTCCATATTTTATTTTGATAATTTTTATATGTATGTTGCTACTATATAATCAAGATTATATAGAATTGAAACCATATTGTATTTACACTTTTATTATTACCATTCCTTGTAAGTTATTATTAGAACATGACATAGGTAGACCCTCATGTGTTATTTATCCCTCAATGGGGGAGTGAGTACAACCTAGGATGAAGTAGAGGATATAAATGGGAATAGGGAAGGGGAATGATGGAATAGGTGCCTAAAGTGTTGTATCATTTCAATGGAATGATTTCATGGGGACATGACCTGATCCATTGACTGGGTATAATGGTTTAGATGCCTAACCCATAACGATAATTGAAACAGTGCTCTAGGTGTAACTCCCTGAGTCTTAATGATTTTTTTAAATAAGTAATATTTATTTATTTTATTTAATTGTATTCTTTAGCCGGTAAATCCTTTGATATTAGCAACATTATCCTATGCTTTCAGAACATGCCACACTGGCCAAGCATGTATTACATTTGACATTGAGTTTTAATAAATACTAATATGTTATTAATGTAGTTATTTAATTAGGACTGTTATAACCAAGCTATTAAAATTATGGATAAGAATAATCAATAAATAGTATTTAACTATTATGTATAAAGGGTTTATATAAAGAAAACATATTGACAATAAAATACAGAAATTTTGGTAAACTCATTATATGTTTGGAAAATATATTTCTCTCCAAATAACTAAATTTTATATCGTTCGATGAACAATAATTAAAATAATTTTTCAATCTTCTAAAAATTTAAGTTGATAAAATAAACATCATTTTTGAATATATAATGTCAAAATCCTTTTAGGTTTTCATATAAAATTTTTCATTTTTTGGATAAACAGTGAAAAATACTAAAATTTAATTCCAAACTGCCTTTTTATTAAATTAATTATTATAGATAAATTATATGTTTTTTATATAATGTATATTTAGATCAACTATACATTTATTTTTCCAGTTTATGTAATTTTTTTTCATTTTCACTTTTTATTTTGATATAAAAACATTTCATTATTTTGAACATTTTTAAACATTAAAACCCCATTGATTCATCATTTGTACATGATTAACATTAAAATAATTTATGTCACTTTTTGTGATCAATTTTGAAAAATGTATTTAATATTTTATTTTAAATAATTTATACTGTATACTAATTGTAACATAATTTGGGACCAAAATGACTAGTGAAAAAAATTAAAATTATTCAATGTTACTAAGAGAAAAAAAATTTAGAAAGGGACTAAAATTTATATTAAAATAGTTAAAAGACATTTAAAAATGTCCAAAACTCACTTTATAGTCATATTTAGACCACATACCATATTTTAATGAAATAGTTTCATTATTCATGGCACATGAGGTGAGGTATACAATTAAATATGGATTACTTTTTAGAATCTATAAAAATAAAACTACTCTTATACTATAAATATGTACACCCCCCAAAAACATATTCACACCTCTCAGGAAATTTATATCATACAAAACCAAAAAAATACTTCTAAAATTACATCTAAAAATAAAATCCTTACGTTTGGAAAAAATCCATCCATGGAAGTCCATGGGTGAAAATAAAAATGATATACCTAAAGAAGCTGCAACACTCATCAACAAATGTTTTTTTCATTCCATACTCAAAAATAATTAATTTTTTTATATCAAGATTATATATTAACATTAGTGTCTTAAATACACTATGGTTTTGTTATGATAATGTTATTTTTAACAACTAAACACACTACTAACCATTTTTTTGATGAAATAACCTTTCATGTGTACGACGAACTACAACATAGTGAACTGATGACATTTATTATCCACTAAAACCAATAAATGATAGGAATAATGGTGGGTAATACAATTTATGTATTAATTTTATTTTTATTATTGTTATTTTATTATTATTTTTTAATTTTTACAAAACACATGTTTTCATGGTTTCTATTATGCTGGAATACGCTAATGTCATTCATGTGTATGGTGGAATACCAACTCGCGAAGTGATGTGATTTATTCACAATTTACATGAAATGTAATAATTTATTTTTTAATATAAATATGTGATAGATGTGAAAAAATTATTTTACGGATAATAGACAATATAATTTTCTTTCTTTTAATATTCCATGAAAACTGAGACAATTTTCTTCCGTACGGATGGCCTATCGTCCCCATTAACAATGTATTTCATTTCATAATTATATCATTTATTTATTAGTATATATACATATATATAATGAATATATATTATATTTATTTCAATAATATAAATATATTTATGATTAAATCATTATTAAATTAAAAGGAACAAAAATATAACTAATCAAAACATATACAAAAAACAAAACAGTTTTTACCTGAAATGTAAATTTAGCATTAAATTTTCTATAAATGGGTAATAAAATAACATATTTTATGATAAAAATTGGAAGGATTATTTAATATATTTATAATAATCAAATATTTATTATACAGGAGTATAAAAAGCATATAATATAATTCAAGTGTTATGGTAAGGGATTTCTATCTCACTTTTTACTCCCATGAGACACATGTCATATTCACCACATTTATATTCTATGATATGTATATACTATATATTAATGTATTTTATGATTATTATGAATAAATAATTTTTATTTAAATATATAGTTTAATATTTCTTTCCATGGGTTTTATATTTAAAACATTACCAATGTGTTAAGGGAATTTCCCCTTAATTTTCATTAAATGGGGGACAATTTATGTTATGAACATATATTATTTTAAGATGTGTATATAATACCCTAATATCATCTTATATCATAAATATCCTTATTTATATGATAATAAAAACATCATGTAATTCTATTCTTTCATGGGGATTATGATTCAATGTTTTTAAAGTGGTAAGAGTTTATTTCAACAATCCCATCATTTATTAGGATTATTTATGATTATGATTACATTGATAAAATATTTTGGTTCATATCTAAATAATTATCATTAATGTTATCCTACTACGATTATTTAGGGTATATTATTGTAAATTTAGAATATTTTATCTATTTTTTAAGTAACAAAAGAACATTTTTTTAATAAAATTGACCATTATTTCATTCTTCGATCAGATAAATGTTTTCCCCCATTGTTGTGTTGTCTAAATAACAATTTGTAAATGTTTTGATATAATACTATTATATTTTAAATAAAATTTTAACCATGTTTTACCTTTTAAAAAAATTGGTTTATAAGGAATATTACTGTAGTTTTTTATCAATATTCTTCTTAATTGTACCAATAATATGAATGTAATAATAGTTTTTATGTATTCATCATGAACATAATTTTCCGCCTTCTTGAACAGTCCATTTTTTGAAGAAAACATTATATTTTTTCTTGGTTATTTTCAATGAAAAATGTTTTCAAAATATTTTCAAGATTAATTTTTTTAAATGCTTTATTCAATTAAGATGGTTTTGTGGAAATGAAATTGGTTTTTAGGAAATGTATTGAATGTTCATTCAAAATTATTTTTCATCTGTGATGGAAAATATTAGTGAGACTCATTCCTTAGTATGTATATTATCAAAGGGTACCATTCATATTTTATCTTTGAATGGATTATGATTTTTGGACATGATGCTTATGAAACCCATTTTTTCATGGGTTGTACACTTAGGAATCATGCTACCTTTTGTGGGTTATTATATAGATAAATAAATATAAAACCAATTTATTTTCCAAAAGTTAATATATGATGAAATTATTATGACATCAATTTCATTTCATGGGTTTTTATGTGATGAATGTTTATGATCTTGTGGAACACATATTTATGATCTCATTATGTGATAGGTGGGACCTAAATCTCCCTACAATGCATTAGAAAAAGATTAATATATATCAAGAGATATAACAGGCTTGAATGGGTAGTGAACTTTGTACAATAATATAGGGATTTAATGTGGAGTGATCATAGTATAGTAATAAAATGATAGAACAAGGAGTGAACATGGTGTAGTGAAGGACTTTTTATATTATGATGTCCTTGGAATCGATTATTTACCAATATGGAAATTATTTTCTATTCTTATGTGTATGCCACAAGTTCTATGTCTTGTGAAAATTATAGGATCTCTTAGATCAAGTTCATTGATTCCATTATAATTAATGTATTATGAACATCCAATCAATATGACATGAAACATGATTATGATCGTTGATGTGTAGGGTATTTTTTCACTTTTTCCATGTTCTTGTACCCATTAAGTTCATATTATTATTTTATATCTTTCTTTTTTACAATTATTTATAATTTAATCATAAGATTTCTTATGTTTATCTTCCCTAGGTTATGAAGTTGTGTATTACGTATGATTTATCTAATAATAGTTATAGTTATGAAGAATATCATGGGAGATGAGGTTTCTCCTTCTTGGACTAGTGTGTTCATTTCCATATTTATAAACGAAATGAACAAATATTGTTTTTTGGATTTTGTCTTTGTAATATATTAGATATTCTGAAATAATGATGTAATGGCTACGTATGTTAATCTTGGGTTATTATTTTTTGTTTAAAATCAATGGTTTCGTTAATATTTTGAAAATAAAATGATAAAAAATTATTGAAAACTATAGGGATATATTAGAGGATTTTTAAATGGATGTCTCCAAGGAAAAGTCTATGGATTAGTTAAATATTTGGGAAATGTCAACAAATTTTGCAAAAGTATCTGTTGGAATCACCTGTTTTGATAATCCCAAATCATGCTTAAACATTGATTATGATGTATTAAAACCTTACATTAATCTTATTATTCTATGCTTAAACGTATTTTATTCTAAACAGTTCATATTATTACTCTCATAACTGTACTGTAACAGCTTACAGTAGTATTTACATAAGTTTAGTATTGTTAGCTAACAGTCAGAGTTTTCTTTTCAAAGTCACAGTTACAGCTAACTGTCACCTTAAGTTACTGTTGCAATAAGTTCACAGTTACAAGGTTACAGTCGAAGACTAATACAAGCTTACAGTCACGAGTCTACCGCTATCTATTGTCAAAGCTCACAGACGAAGATCACAGTTACAAGACTTCTGTTCAAAGTTTTCTCTGCTCAAGTTCACAGTCGAACAAGTCTACAGTTGGAACAAGTTCACAGTCGAACAAGCCTACAGTCATAAGTCTACAGTCAAGGTTACAGTTAGACAGCTTCTGTCGACTAAGTCTACTGATGATCAAGGTCTACAGTTGACAAAGGTTACAGTTCTACAAATTTGATATTACAAGTCTACATTTAGAGAGGCTACAGTTACATGGAGTAAAAGCTACCATTTCAAGCCTACAGACAGCAAGCCTTTTGTTGAAGTCAGCAGTCAGAAGGAAGTCCACAGTTGGAAGACCACAGTTGAAGTCCACTGTGACATACATTCTCGACCAGTCTATTATTATATTTCTACTTTTTTCTTTACCAATTTGATTAATACTAATCTAACGGTCATGTCCAGACAAATTAATACACCTAACATTATTTATTGATATTTGCAGACATATCAAGAAATAATACAATGTACGAGGAAGATCGCACGTGTAACTCAAAGACTATTTATCTTGTCGGCCTCGGGTGAACAAAAAGGGCATATATGGAGGAGTATAAAAAGAAGAGAGAAGCATTCAAGAAGAAGGCAACAAATGAATGGAACGAAAAGAATAGTGACATACACGAACAAGAATAGAGGAAGGACACACAGAGTCTAACATCTACAACTGAGAAGGAGATACACATATACAAAAAGAAGAACTCTCGAGCATTCATTCTGAAGAACAAAAGAGTCTCAAGTGAACCGACTGAAAAAGGACCAAAGCTTCAAGTCACGCATTCCTACGAGTCCAGAACTGATCTGCCAACACTATAGAGCACTCTAAACCTTCATCTTTCAATCTCTTGCTCTACTGTGTTTAAGTGTTTTACATTTGTGAGCAGTGTGTTAGTATTACACACACTGTCTCCCGTGCTTAAACTGAGGGATACTGAAAATCCCTATCCCAATCCTTTTTACATTTGTTACCCACGTATAACTGTGGAAGAAGCATGGTGTGGCTTGGTTATTTGTTTTCCCACGTATAACTGTGGAAGAGGTTGTCAAACCTGGACAGTTTGTGAAAACTGGTGTAAAGCCCGATACAGGCTGTGTATCAATCTTTTTATAAAATTGCTTGGTGGCAGGTGATCACCAAGTGGAAGAGGACTAAGTCTTAGCTTAAGACTGAACCTCTTGTTTGAAATAGCTTGTTATTCTTTTCTTTACTTTGTTTTTTTATCCGCTGTGCTCTTTTCTTTAAACAAGAAATCTGTTTTTGCATATACTCTGATAGTCAAATTTGGTTAGTGTGTATAAGAGATTTTTTTAGTAAACTTGTTTCAAAAGTAAAGTTAGTCATCAAACTAACCTTACTGAGGATTAATCAACCTTAGAGAAACCTGTTGAACAATAAGTCACCTATATCTCTACTGCCTTAATTGACTGGGCTGTTTTTCAATTTGGGGGATTTAATCTTAAAGTTTTCAACAGAAATTTTTAATTGGAACTCAATTCACTCCCCTCTTGAGTGTCCACTCCGACCAACATTTGGTATCAGAGGTTGTGTTTATCTCTGTTATACTTGCTCAAAGTTTTATTTTAACTCTCTATTTTTAAACTGTGATTGTAGTTTTATCTAAAAGATCTTAAATTTCTGTTAGTTCTAAATTTTATCTCTTTAAAAAATTCTCTAAAATTTCCTTATGGATAATAGACTAGAAGGTGCTGCTACTAAAAGGCCACCCTTCTTTAATGGTGTGAATTATGCCCAATGGAAGCTCAAAATGAAAATTCATTTGGAAAGTATGGGTTTTGATATTTGGACTGCTATAGAGTCTCAATACAAGATTCCAGAAACTGAAAGAATAACTTGGGATGAACCTACTAAGGTAGCTTACAATAATAATTGTAAGGCTGTGAATGCTTTATACTGTGCTCTAGAAGATGATGAATTCAATAGAATTTCTGCATGTAAAACTGCTTTTAAAATCTGGGACACCTTAGCTGTTTCACATGAAGGAACAACTAATGTCAAGGAAATGCGGTTAAATACTTATACTATCAAATATGATAACTTTAAGATGAAAGCTGATGAACATATTTCTGATATGTATCTGAGGTTTAATGAGATAGTCAACACAATGAGCTCACTCGGAAAGATTGTTCCAGCAAAGGAGCAAATCATGAGATTATTGAGATGTCTGCCTGACAGATGGAGAGGCACATCCGTTTCAATAAGAGAATCCTGTGATATTGGAACTTTGCCTGTCAAGGAGTTAATTGGTAAGCTGATGATGTACGAAGAAGAGCTCAAGGTAAATAAAGAGGAAGATGAGGAACCAAAACGAAAATCTGTAGCTTTTAAGTCTACTGCATCAAAGAGAAAAGACAAGGAGAAAGTGAATATACCAACTGAAAGCTCATCTAGTGAAGACATAGATTCTGACAGTGATGCCGAGATGGCACAAATAGCAAGGAGATTCAAGAAGTTCTATAGGAAGAAGAAGTTCTTCAGAAAACCAAACTACAAGGGTAAGTATGATAGACAAGGTAAGTGGAAGAAAGATTGGAAGAAAACTGATAAAGAAGAAGACATAGTTTGCTATGAATGTAAAAGGAAAGGACACATCAAAGCTGACTGTCCTAAGTTAAAATTCAAGAAGAAATATGAGTACAAGGACAAGAATTATAAGAATGCTATGAAGGCCACCTGGAGTGCTTCAGAAGACAGCACAAGTGAATCAGAATCCAGTGATTCTGAAAGAAATCGTGCTAATATGTGTTTCATGACAAACACATCTGAGGAAATCTGTTTGAAAAGCAATTACAAGAAGGTATGGTACTTAGACAGTGGATGTTCAAGACACATGTCTGGGGACTATTCGTGCTTCAAAAGCTTAATAAAGTTTGATGGAGGATATGTCACTTTTGGTGATAACTCAAAAAGAAAAATCATCGGCTTAGGCCAGATTAGTAACACTGACTCAGTATTAATTTCCAAAGTTTTATTTGTTGATGGACTTAAGTACAACCTACTTAGAATTTCTCAATTGTGTGATGATGGTTTTAATGTCAAGTTTGAAAACAATTCTTGTGATGTTTATAATTCCAAAAATGCTTTAATATTTTCTGCCTTAAGAAATGAAAATGTTTATGTTGTTGACTTAAACACTTTAGCTAAACATAATGTTACTTCCTTAAATGCTTTTCATAAAGAGTCTTGGCTGTGGCATAGGAGATTAGGACACTGCAACATTCACTCACTTAGAAAACTCTCTAAGAAACACCTAGTTAGAGACCTACCTAAGCTTGAATTCCCAAATGACAAAGTGTGTAATCCCTGTCAAAAGGGAAAACAACACAATGTTTCTTTTAAACCAAAGAAAGAAGTTTCAACTTCTCAACCACTTGAACTGGTTCACATGGATTTGTTTGGACCATCAAAAATTTCATGTCTAAATGGGAAGCACTATGTTTATGTTCTTGTAGATGACTTTTCTAGATATACTTGGGTATACTTTCTAGCTCACAAAAGTGAAGCCTGCTCTTCCTTTGTTAAATAATCTAAGTCTGTAGAAAATCTTAGTGGACTTAAGATTAAGACCTTGAGGAGTGATCATGGCCGTGAGTTTGAGAATCAAGACTTTGAATCTTACTGCTCACACAATGGCTATGCTCACAATTTTTCTGCTCCTAGGACACCTCAACAGAATGGTGTAGTGGAAAGAAGAAACCGAACCCTGCAAGAAATTTCAAGGACTATGCTTAATGAATATGACCTGCCTGTTTACTTTTGGGCTGAAGCTGTAAATACAGCCTGCTATGTTATTAATAGAGTCTTGATTAGACCGGTTCTTAAGAAAACCCCTTATGAGTTGTGGGATAATAGGAAGCCTAAGGTTAATTACTTTAGAGTTTTTGGTTGCAAAGTCTTTATTCTGAATACTAAAGATAATCTTGATAAATTTTCTCCAAAAAGTGATGAAGGAATTTTCCTGGGTTACTCTATGTCTAGTAAAGCCTATAGAGTGTTCAATAAGAAAACCAAATGTGTGGAGGAATCTATTCACATCAAGTTTGATGAGACTGATCCACATGAGTCTAAAACTTCTCTTCAAGATGTTGAAGAAGACTTATCTGTTCTGGACCTAAATGACAAATCTAAAGAACCTGTAATAAAAACATCCAGTTCTGGACTTTTTCCTGAATCTTCCTCTATGGAACCCGAACCTATAAATGAACCTGAAATCTCTAGTTCAACCTTTACCAAATCAACTAGGATTATAAAGAATCATCCTTTAGATTCTGTTGTCGGTAATCTTGATAGAGGAACACAAACAAGAGCTTCTCTAAGAAATCAGGTTGAACATCAAGCTTTTCTTTCACAGATTGAACCCAAAAATGTCAATGATGCTATCAGTGATGAATTCTGGGTAATGGCTATGCAAGAAGAACTAAATCAGTTTGAAAGAAACAATGTTTGGGAATTAGTGGAAAGACCTAACGACACTCTTACCATAGGCACTAAATGGGTGTTTAGAAACAAAGTTGATGAGTTTGGTAATATAATCAGAAACAAAGCTAGGCTAGTTGCACAAGGGTATAGTCAGGAAGAAGGAATAGACTATGAGGAAACCTTTGCAACCGTGGCTAGACTAGAGGCCATTAGGATATTACTTGCTTATGTTGCTCATCTGAATTTCAAAATATATCAAATGGATGTTAAAAGTGCTTTTCTAAATGGATATATAATTGTGGATGTATTTGTGGAACAACCTCCTGGTTTTACAAATCCCCATTTTTCTAATCATGTTTTTAAACTATCTAAAGCTTTATATGGTTTAAAGCAAGCTCCAAGAGCTTGGTATGATAGGCTCAGCTCTTTCCTTATTTCGAAAGGATTTACTAAAGGGATAGCTGATCCTACTCTTTTTATTAAATGGATTTCTAAAGATGTCTTAATAGTACAAATTTATGTGGATGATATTATTTTTGGATCTTCTAAAAATTCTTTATGTGTTGATTTTTCAAAAATAATGCAAAATGAGTTTGAAATGAGTTTAATGGGAGAACTCAAATTTTTCCTTGGATTTCAGATCTTTCAAAATAAAAATGGTATTATTTTGAACCAAAGTAAATATATTAAAGATCTTCTAAAACGTTTTTCTTTGGATGGCACCAAAGGCAGTGACAAACCTATGAGCACCACTTGCAAGTTGGACAGTGATGAAACTGGTGAACCAGTGGATCAAACCAATTACAGAGGTATGATAGGTAGTCTACTGTACCTTACTGCCAGTAGACCTGACATCATGTTCAGTGTATGCATGTGTGCTCGGTTTCAAGCCAATCCAAAAGTGTCTCATTTGACTGCTGTTAAAAGGATTTTCAAATATCTAAAACAGACTCCCAATTTGGGATTATTTTATCCAAAAGGACAATCATTTGATTTATTAAGTTATTCTGATGCTGATTTTGCTGGCTGCAAGATAGATAGAAAGAGCACCTCTGGAACATGTCACATTCTAGGCAAATCACTAGTATCTTGGTGTAGTAAGAAGCAGAATTCTGTTGCATTGTCTACTGCCGAAGCTGAGTATTAGCTGCTGGTAGCTGTTGTGCACAAATCTTGTGGATGAAACACACTTTACTAGACTATGGATATCAATTCAAACATGTCTCTATAAGGTGTGACAATACAAGTGCTATTAACATTTCTAAAAATCCAGTATCTCATGCTAGGACAAAACATATTGATGTGAGACATCACTTTCTGAGGGATCATTATCAAAAAGGTGATATCACTCTTGAGTTCATTGGCACTGAACATAA
Source organism: Viscum album (assembly GCA_963277665.1). Lineage (NCBI taxonomy): Eukaryota > Viridiplantae > Streptophyta > Magnoliopsida > Santalales > Viscaceae > Viscum > Viscum album. The sequence goes on from OY728142.1 coordinate 614,389,258, forward strand.
GTTAGCTGATATTTTTACAAATCCTTTGAATTCCGAGAGATTAAGTTACATCAAACATGAGTTAGGTATGATTAATTATAGCACAGTTGAAACCTCACAGTTGAAACCTCACAGTTGAAACCACACAGTTGAAACCTCACAGTTGAAACCACACAGTTGAAACCTCACTGTTGAAACCTCACAGTTGAAACCTCACAGTTAAAACCTCACAGTTAGACCTCACTGGTGTACCTCACTGTTACATCTCTCTGTAGGCTGTTTCGCTGTTTAACCTTATTTTATTTTTGCGGGAATTCGAACCGTTTATTTTCTTTACACTTTTATTTCTAAATCCCTAAATGATAAAATTTAGAACATCGAACATATCTCAATTCACTCATCTCGACCCTTGCTCTCTCAAGTCCTAAACCCTAAACCTTCAACCGAACCTCGAAACCTCATTCAGTTCCAATGGCCAGAACAAAGCGACCCCCGACTGTCAATGAAGATGCACCAATGCCGAAGAGGACTCGAGTCGAATCCAGTGGCACCGGGAACGCCTCGATAAGACCTGTTAATCCACATCTGACTAAGAGAGAAATAGTTGCTGAGAAGGAGCTAAGTGAAGAGTGGATTTTATCGAGCAGATCATTAGTACTGGCAGTGCTTAATGAGCAAGGATGGACCGAATGCTTCGCAAACAATAATGGACCGTACTACCCGAAGCTGGTGAAGGAATTCTATGAATATCTACAGTTCGAGGAAGAGGATGATCTGCATAAACTGGTATCCAGAGTAAACGGTAATGAAGTCAGTTTTTCATCCGTTGAATGGGCTGCATGTTTAAGAGTTCCTCGTGAGGGTATTTACAACTACTATTCTGGAGCGGCTCCTCCAAATAGTGGAATCTTTGATCATGAGACGGCTCTGGAAGAACTGACAGGTAATGGCTCAGTAAGAAAGATTATTGCTGCTGAAATGAGTGGAGAGGACAGGCTTCTGTTTAAGTTTATTCAGCATGTACTAAGTCCTAGAAGAGGAGATTTTGCAACTCTGAAGCACCAGGATATTTACTTGATGTACTTATTAAAACATGGAAGGATGGTCAACCTTTGTAGGTTGCTGATGGATCAGATGGATGACATGATAAAGGCAAGCTCAAAATCAAGTGCCTTGTTTCATGCTAAACTCATTTCGGTAATGTTGAAAGTGAAAGGTGCAGCTGGAAGTCAGGAAGAGTTTATAGTGGCAAAGGACAGTGTATGTATCTCGAAAGTAATCTGCAAATTCATGAGGGTCAGTTGGAATCCCTGGAAGAAATCATGGGTGAATGATGAGGAGGGAATCTATGAGAAATTTAGTCCTTCTACTCATCCCTCTAGACCGAGAGATAGGAGAGATCCAGGCTTAAAGCCTGATGAGCCTGAACCTGTATACTCAGATGATGAACAGACTGCAGTAGTTGGTGACTCTGCAAGAGAGAACATCCCAATTGATGAAGGGAGTGATCCTGAGACTACTCACAGTCCTGTCAGGACAGTGACTTTTGGAGCAGCAAGCCCTCCAAAAGAACTACCTAGTAGAGAACCTGTTCTAAGAGACAGTGAGACTGAGTCTACAGAAGAAGAAGAAGAAGAATCTCAATATTTTGTCAAGGACAACTCTAAAGAGGATGATACAGTCAAAGCAGAAGAGGCTGGAGCTTCAAATGAAAATCAAGAAACTGTTGCAGAAGATGAAGAGAAGATCAGTGGTGAAGAAACAGAAGAACATAGTATGAGCCCTCCGATAGGGTACACAGACAAGTCAGTGTCTGACCAAGAAGTAGGAGTGGTCTCCACTACTGTTGTCATGGAAGTGGTTGATGACTTAACGGAGAGGGAGGCTAACCTCCATGCTAAACCTACAGAGGAAGCAAGTATGGAACCTGCTAGAGCTACAGAAGAGAACTTAGAGTTACCTAGAGTCGAGAAGATAGTAGAAAATGTTCAGGAAGGAGCTCCAAGTGAGGGGGAGCGTTTTGGTTCAGTCTCTGTACTGTATGATATAGAAGGATGGACCTCAGATCCAGGATACATGGTGTTAGGACTCAATTATGAGGATTCAGATGAGGAAAACCAACCACCAAGAAATCCAGTTATCCTAACTAACAGCTCTCCAGTGTTAGAAACTGAAAGATTGGCCACCAAGGAAGACCTTGAATCCTTAAAGAATGAAATGAAGGAGACCATCAGACAGTCTGTTGCTGAATTGAAAACCAGTCTTTTTGATGAGCTGAAAAATGTAGAACAATCCTTAGAATTATCTCTAGGATGTGTTCTGGGAAGTCCAATCAAAGAAGTGATGGATGAAATGAAAGTTTTCCACACTCAAATTGAAAGCTGTACTAGAGCAGTAGTGGCCCTCATACAATCAGTTGCTTCTTTAACTGCCCTGAGAAGTTCTCAGACACAAGTGGCCAGTGAGATTCGATACATCAAAGAAGTGGTCAAGCAGTTTGTGGAAGTATTTGAGGCTTTCAAGCAATCAGTAAAAGAACACTTTAACAATCAGGATGATGTCATTCAGAAAGTGATTGGAAATCTGACTCAGTCATTCAAGGAGACAGTGGCATTCTCAGTCAAGTCCCTTCCTTCATCTATCTCAACTGTAGACCTTGAGCAGTTTAGAAGCCTGCTCAGAGAAGAGCTTACTCAGGCCCGTGCAAATGACACATCAGACCTACAGATCCTTTCTACTACAAGAGAAGTCAGTGGCTTTGTTCGTGAGCACCTGCAGGCTGCTACTGCTTCTCAGGAGGCCATCAAAAGTAAAGTGGATTATTACTTTGATCGGATTTTCACCAAGCACCAGTTGAACCATCACTTCAAGCTCATGCTAGAAACTATGAAGCTGCCTCCTGTAACTCAAGCTTTCAAAGAACAAGTTAGCAAGCTATGAGAGTTGACCCCGGCTTTGGATAAATTCTTGGAAAACAAAAATGACTTCTTATCTGCCATGGACAGAGGAGGAAACATCATCATGGATATCAGGAATCTGCTCCTACCTTTTCTTCATGTGGACTGCACACCTGTCATAGTTCCTCCTGCCCTACCTATCTCCAACCCCAGTGGTTCTTCCGTAATGTCTCCTGCTAATGCCCTCAGAAGCCTTAGACCACTGATACCTCGGCAAGCTACTCACTACAGGCCTTCAGGAGCATCTGTTGCTGCCCCTCCAGACATTCCTACTACAATTCCTAAGCCTGTTGATCTTTCACCTACTGCTCCATCTTCTTCCTCCAAAGGAAAAGCTCCCTTACCTCCAGATGAAGAGGATTGAGTCTGTTTATGTTTTTTTTTGATAGGGATCATGTATTCACGTTTTGGGTCATGTAATGTACTAATTATTAATACAATGTTTATTTTCTCTCTCTCTGTCTTTCTTTTTTTTAATCACAAAGGGGGAGAAATAGGGAGAAATAGAGAGAAATAGGGAGAAATAGGGAAAACTCTGGGGAGAAATGAACCTATACAAAGAGGGAGAAATCCTTGAGGATTATACCTAATTTTTGTGCTCATATTGCTAATACTGTGTTTTGCACACTTCTCTCTGATACATCTATATTTCATTCCATACTGACATAATTTGTGATTATCAAAAAGGGGGAGATTGTTGGAATCACCTGTTTTGATAATCCCAAATCATGCTTAAACATTGATTATGATGTATTAAAACCTTGCATTAATCTTATTATTCTATGCTTAAACGTATTTTATTCTAAACATTTCATATTCTTACTCTCATAACTTTACTGTAATAGCTTACAGTAGTATTTACATAAGTTTAGTATTGTTAGCTAACAGTCAGAGTTTTCTTTTCAAAGTCACAGTTACAGCTAACTGTCACCTTAAGTTACTGTTGCAATAAGTTCACAGTTACAAGGTTACAGTCGAAAACTAATACAAGCTTACAGTCACAATTCTACCGCTATCTATTGTCAAAGCTCACAGACGAAGATCACAGTTACAAGACTTCTGTTCAATGTTTTCTATGCTCAAGTTCACAGTCGAACAAGTCTATAGTTGGAACAAGTTCGTAGTCGAACAAGCCTACAGTCATAAGTCTACAGTCAAGGTTACAGTTAGACAGCTTCTGTCGACTAAGTCTACTGATGATCAAGGTCTACAGTTGACAAAGGTTACAGTTCTACAAATTAGATATTACAAGTCTACAGTTAGAGAGGCTACAGTTACATGGAGTAAAAGCTACCATTGCAAGCCTACAGACAACAAGCCTATTGTTGAAGTCAGCAGTCAGAAGGAAGTCCACAGTTGGAAGACCACAGTTGAAGTCCACAGTGACATACATTCTCGACCAGTCTATTATTATATTTCTACTTTTTTCTTTACCAATTTGATTAATACTAATCTAACGGTCATGTGTAGACAAATTAATACACCTAACATTATTTATTGATATTTGCAGACATATCAAGAAATAATACAATGTACGAGGAAGATCGCACGTGTAACTCAAAGGCTATTTATCTTGTCGGCCTCGGGTGAAGAAAAAGGGCATATATGGAGGAGTATAAAAAGAAGAGAGAAGCATTCAAGAAGAAGGCAACAAATGAATGGAATGAAAAGAACAGTGACATACACGAACAAGAATAGAGGAAGGACACACAGAGTCTAACATCTATAACTGAGAAGGAGATACGCATATACAAAAAGAAGAACTCTCGAGCATTCATTCTGAAGAACAAAAGAGTCTCAAGTGAACCGACTGAAAAAGGACCAAAGCTTCAAGTCACGCATTCCTACGAGTCCAGAACTGATCTGCCAACACTATAGAGAACTCTAAACCTTCATCTTTCTATCTCTTGCTCTACTGTGTTTAAGTGTTTTACATTTGTGAGCAGTGTGTTAGTATTACACACACAGTCTCCCGTGCTTAAACTGAGGGATACTGAAAATCCCTATCCCAATCCTTTTTACATTTGTTACCCACGTATAACTGTGGAAGAAGCCTGGTGTGGCTTGGTCATTTTTTTTCCCACGTATAACTGTGGCAGAGGTTTTCAAACCTGTAAAGTTTGTGAAAACTGGTGTAAAGCCCGATACAGGCTGTGTATCAATCTTTTTATAAAATTGCTTGGTGGCAGGTGATCACCAAGTGGAAGAGGACTAAGTCTTAGCTTAAGACTGAACCTCTTGTTTGAAATAGCTTGTTATTCTTTTCTTTACATTGTTTTTTTATTCGCTGTGCTCTTTTCTTTAAACAAGAAATCTGTTTTTGCATATACTCTGATAGTCAATTTTGGTTAGTGTGTATAAGAGATTTGTTTAGTAAACTTGTTTCAAAAGTAAAGTTAGTCATCAAACTAACCTTACTGAGGATTAATCAACCTTAGAGAAACCTGTTGAACAATAAGTCACCTATATCTCTACTGCCTTAACTGACTGGGCTGTTTTTCAATTTGGGGGATTTAATCTTAATGTTTTCAACAGAAATTTTTAATTGGAACTCAATTCACCCCCCTCTTGAGTGTCCACTCCGACCAACAGTATCTATATACTGGTTTCTAGGAAATTAATTCCATTTATATATAATACAAGTGGATATTCCTCTTGAAGAAATCAACATAGGGATAACAAACCCAGAAACACCATATTGTGCTAGAACCGATTCAAAGTTGGTGTTTGACAATGGGACTTGTTGCACAACTAGTTTGAAACTCATTAGGGATATTCTCTAGAAATTAAAAAACTATTTACAATGAATTTTGAATGATTTAAATATATGATTCCTATGATACAGATGATTAACCTAAGCTTTCATACATTAATGATGAATGTGTCAGGATTTAGACATCCTATTATTGAGTTTACAGGGTTATGTGCTTCCCTAAAATGATTATTTTTTCTCACACTATTATTTTTAGTATTAGTTAGTGGATAAAACTCGAATAAACCATGAATTTTGTAGTGTCATGGAATATTCAATGATTGTCCTCCATTGAAACCATACATTATGGGAGCGAGAATGAAAAATATTGTTTCTACACTCACAGAATATTTTAAATATAAGAATAATGATGTTCATAAAAATTATTAAATGAAGTAATAACACATTATTGATTACATTGTGTCAATTTCTTTCTTCTTTCAGTGGGTCTTATAATCCAACTGTTTCGTAAAAATGGAATAGTACCAATGGACATATATTTTCCATTTTTTTTATTTTGGAAGAGGAAAATTTAATATTTGTTTTCTAACATCAGCAGGTGAGAATACTAATGGTGTAATCTTATAATGAATAAGAGTAAATGAGATGAAATTGAATTTTTGTATTTGGATGAGTGCATCAACTTCTTATTCAATATGTATATCCTCATTTTTTTCATACAAAAATTGGGAACAATATCCTTATGTTAACAAAATGGGACGATGAGTCATTGGGTACATATGAGACTAATTTCTCAATGACATTTGAGATATTCTGATGGTATTATCATTAGACCTGAGAGTAATTTTGATTGATTCTTTAGATGAATAAAACTATCTCTCTAATGGGTGTTAACCATAAAATAATTCAGTAGCTATAAAGAGATTGTGCATTGTTTAATCAAGGTTGAAATGGAGGTTGTATTTATTAATTAATCTCATGGTTCGAACAAGTAAGTGAATGTTGTGATCAAAATAAAATCTAAAAAACCTTGAGAGAGGAAAATGAGATTTCATTTATTCTCAACATGTAGGAAGAATCCTAGAGGAGATTTTCTTAAGGGGACTAATGAATTATTTATGTGTGGAACGGATGGTCATTATGAAATTGATTTCCAATGTTATGTGTAGTATTTATATATAAATGTTAATATAGGTAAATATTGACATAATGAACATCCCATACTTTAGGTCTTCATGTATATGAGGAATGGGAATTATGATAACTAATTCCCAACCCAAAGGGTTAATGATGGTGATCGATGTTATTAAACTCTTAATATGAGGGGAAAGGTGAAATATCATGATATCAATGTTTCATATGAGGGTGAAATGATGATGTGGTTAATGTTACACATACCATCCACTACTGCCTTTTTTAACTACGGATCTACACATTATTTCATATATAAATAATTTTTTAAGAGTATCAATATTCCACCCATATTGCTAGATATTATAATTATCAGTGGAATCCCATAATGGTACGATGATCATATATCATGACTTTGATTCTCCTTCAGTTGATATTGTGGGAGTTTTCTCTGTACAAATATTTTCATTATTCCTTTTGTTATATATGATGTAATCCTAAGAATTTATTGGATTTCTCTACATAATTTCGACATCAATTTTTATGGTAGGGAAGTTATGATTTTTATTCCAAACCAACATATTATTTTCTATCAATGTGATTATATGTATGACCATCCAATGTAGATCACATCAAAATTATGGGTCTCAATTCCCATTCATATGGTGCTTCAATATTAGATTCTTTTGGAGAAATTTGACATCGATGATATTCCTATTGTTTGGGAATTATAGCTATATTTCTAGAAAACATTCCTAGTCTCCATGAAAATTTGATGTTTAATTATTATTATAACTCAAACTTGTCGTAGTATTTATGTCAAAGACTCCCTATAGAATGGATGTAATTGAGTTTTATGAGTTAAATAATAAACACCAAGAAAACCATGATAGGGGATTCATTCCTTTTTTTGTGTCCCCTTTAGGAAAACCCATAATTTCCATGATAAATAATGATTGATAAAGGTGGCTTTGCATTAATTATTCAGAGATGAACCATGTCACAACTAAGAACAATTATCAGCTTACTAGTATTAATTACCTGTTTGATCAGTTACTTTGATCTCAATACATTTCCATATTTGACCATCATTCTTGATATAACCAATTTAGGGTTATGAAAGTGGATATAACCAAGACGGAATTGTGTATATAGTTCAGGCACTGAATATAGAGTGATGAAATTTGTTCTTACTAAATCCCATGTTATCTTATTATATTGAATTAATTGAATATATAGGGATTAAGTTAATTAGTTTTTGGTTGTAATTATATATGACATTATAATTTTTTAAAAGAGAAAGGAAGACCCTGAAGTGAACATGAGAATATTACTAATGACCCTAATGAAAGAAAATCTACATATAACATTTATAATGTGATATTTTTTTCTCCAAATGGTATCATTTTTGTTACATATAGTCTCAGGAGAGTTTATATCCATAGATTCAGCAATGATTGACTCTATTGAATGTTGGCTGTGACAAACCATGGGGACTGTGATGCATGGTTTTCTTAGTTTACCTAGATATTATCAAGTGTTTTTTGAATTTCTCACAAATATCAAATCCACTTATTAAGTTAACTTAGAAGGTAGAAGTGTTCCTTTGGAAAGACAAATGTGAGGAAAATCTCAATGAAATGAATACAATATTATTATGTGCATCTATGCTTACATTGCCTTTATGTTAATAAGGGTTTGTAATATAGTGTGGAAAATCCAATACTTGAATGTGTTGAGTACTTTATTATAAAAAAACATGGTTATAACACAAGGATAAGGTAAAATTAATATTCATGAAAAAAATTATATAAATCATGATTTATAGATATCTAAGGTAATTTTTCACTGAAAATAGTAGAATTATCACTATAGAGAAAATTGTGATATATATTTATATAGATTACAAAATTTAAAATGTATATCTTCCTACAGATGGATTTGAACAATTGATAGAGAAAATACGTAGAGATAATTTTGATTTATGATTTCTCAATATGTTACCACCCATAGAAGGATGAAAAAGTTGATAATGCTTTTACTCAAATGGATCAAGATATATTCTTCATGAAGAGGATTACCAATGTTAAAATATTTCTGTATTTACAAAGGATGGATATGGAAATCCTAATGAATGTGGAAAAATATTATCCTTCTAATATTTCATGTTTGAAAATTTATCCAAATGAATATTAAATAGGTACCATAGGATGACTTAGACATAAAATATAAGGTTACAAATGTTTTAGTGTTTATTCGTGATATGATGGAATGATAAGGATCATGAACATAGATTGTAGTCATTATATAAAATATTTGAAGAAAGAGCTATTAGAGGTAGATCATTGTTCTTTACTGTTTGTTTATCTTGGATGTATGGACATATATAGATATTTGAAATAATACTTCTAGTGGTGTTGAATGAATGAAGATATGGCAATGTTTGTATCTATGTTTTTGTATGTCAACAATTCACAGAATAAAGAATAAATTCCACGGTGGTGTTGCAACCATTACCTATACTATAATGGAAATGTGAGAACATCACAATATATTTTTCATTAGAATATTAAAAACATCTAAAGGGTATAATTATATATATGTGGTAGTCGATTCTAAATAAGTTATCACCCTTCATATCTATCAAGGAAGATTTCATCAGGACTATCATTACATGAAATATTGTGAAGAAGATGTAAGGTTCAATAGAGTACCACATTCCATTGTATCTGATCTAGATTCGAGCATTAAATCAATGTTTTGGTGAAGCCTTTTGAAATATGTTTATATAGACATTAATTTAATCACTTTATATCATCCATACGTGCGTGGTTAGTCTAAAACAATTATCATAAACCTTGAGTGTTTTTTTGATATCTTGTTTGATGGATTTTAATGGTGGTTGGTCTCAACAACTTCTTCTAATTTATTTTTCATATAAAAATAGAATACCCTAAACAATTAATATATATCTTTTTAAATTAATATACAATAAAGAATATAAAGCACCATCATGATAAAAAGAATTTGGAGAAAAAAATCTATTGGGATATGAGATTATGATGAAATGGGAATGATTATTAGAGAAATTCAGTAACACATCAAGAAAACTCCTTTTCTGAAGAAACAAAATATTTATAATCGTTGAAGTGATCTTCAATTTGATTTTGACGAAAAGGTGTTTTTATAAATTTCATTATAGAATAATGATATATGATTTATTAATAAATAGTATCTATTCCCTTAGTATATCAGTCCCTTGGAAATTCTCAATCATACCAAGATGGTATCCTATTATTTAAAGGTTCAACCAGACATATCTCAATTATATGATGTGTTCCAATTAAATATCTCGAGGAAGTACATACCTGACCCTTCACTAGTATTTAACACATAGGCAATACCATTATAGAAAGTTCTTATTTATAAGGGAAGATTTATTAAGATTATTGTTCTTATAGAGAATGTTCTACAGAACAAGACCATTCTCCAAGTTAAAGTATTAAGGAAAACACCATTTTTAATAATCTATTTCGTTACTTGATTAAATCATGAGGCATTATTATCCCCATTTTTTATATTAGTGAGATGATATTTTATGGTGAAATTCATTTTAGGGGTGTATTATATAAAAATATGAGTTTATATGAACCTTATTTATTTAATATATTAAATTTATTTGATGGAATGATCTTCACATTAAAAAATTTTAATATTTCAGTATATGAAAAACCAAGTTATGTTTGCGTTACACGTAATATTTTTTTTTGTTTTATAAATGAAAATTTTCTTAAACAAAACTATTAAAAATTATTAATTTACATATTTGAACATGATTTTTATAAACTATATGTCACACATAGGGATATTAATATTATTTAATACTTTTAAAAATTTATTTATAATGTTTTAATATATAGAAATAATATTGGTAATAAAATTAATAAATTTCTGTAAAGTATTTAAATGTTTTGAAAGTACTATTTTCACAAAAGACCTACTTTACATGTCCTTCTACGAACAATAAAAAAATTATATCCTTTTAAAAATTTACCATTATAAAATAACCTTTATTTTCTAATTCTGAATGAAATAATTTTCTTAGGATGGATTTTTTTTATATTTGTTGAAAAATTTCTTTTTATATGAATAGTGAAAAATATTGACCTTTAATGAAAAACCATTTTTTCATTAAATTTATATATATATGTATATATATATATATATTATATTTTTATTTACATTTAAATTATATTTACAACAATTACTCCCATATTAATCGAATTTATTTCATTGGAATAAAATTCATAATGAAATTGAATATAATAGCATTTTGATCATTTGGCCATTTTTTCACTTTAAAAACTCATTGTTTCATCATGTGTAAGGGATTAATTGTAAACTAATTTCGTCCACCTATGAGAATTGAATTTTAAAAATGAGATTCTATATTTGAAATCGAAATAATTTATAATTTCTAACAATTCTGACATAATTTATGATCATAATTATTATTGAATGCAGTAAAAATTAATCCTGGTGGTTAAGAGAAAACGAGTATTTTTGGGGATGAAAAATAAAATTTAAAGATAAAATGGCCTAAAAGGTTGCACAAAACCCATATTATGGAAATATTTAGACCATATATCAACTTTTAGAGAATTAGTTTCATTATTTAAGGCACATGACATAACATAGGCTATATAGTAGTGTTTACTATTGGGTTATTACAAGAATGTCACTACTCCTCCAATATAAAATGTTACTCACACCCCCATTTATTCACACATATAAAGCCACATGGACCATACAAACTCTAAAACTTCAATTATAAAATTTCCTTATATCATCTTAAAATTCATAATTTGATAATAAATCAATCCAAGGATGTGTATTGGTGAAAACCAAAAGGATTTACCTAAAAGATCGGTAATGTTTTTCTGTAAAGATTTTTTATTTATTCCTAAAACATAATTAATTATTATTATATAAATATTATTTGATAACATAAGAATATTAAATATAATTATTTTAATTTTTCTAAAGTGAATGACATAAAAAACAAACAGTTCTATCAAATGGATCACAAAATCATCATTTGCGTGTACGGTAGACTACTGCCTCACAAACTGATGTCATTTGTTTTCACATATCCATCAATAAATGATGGTAATAATGATGTAAATAAATTTTATTTATTTTATTTATTATTTTTATGAGGTAATTTTTATAATAGAATTTTTATATTACGCATAATTTATGCTTTTCATTTTTTCAGAATCTGATAACATTGTTCGTGTGTATAGAAGAATACCATCGTTCAAATTGATGTGATTCATTCACGATTTACATATAATAAATTATGTATGGTTTTGATAGAAATATGTTATATATATTATATTATAATTATTTTATTAATAATAATATATCATATATTTCTCATTATTTCAATACTGCAAGAAAATGGAAATATCTTCATGCATACGTAGGGGATACTGACTTCATGGATGGTGTATTTAATTTCATACTTATATCTTTTTTATATAATTATAAATATTTATATTCTAAAAAATATATGATATTTATTTCATGGATATAAATATAGTGATTATAAAATAACGATTAACATACGAGGACAAAAAATATGTCAAAATGAAACGTATACGAAAAAAAATTATCATATGAGTTGGTGTCCTAGAAGAAACAGGTGGTAATTTGATTACATGTATATTTAATGTATTTAAATATTAAACAAATTGTTACATATTGTACTTTGTTATGCATGACTATAATGTAATGATGTTCAACAGTATTTGTTGAATTGGTAAGGTCATGGAAGTTCCCCGCTCAGATGAGAACCTTGAAATTATATAACAATATTATTAAATATAGTTATGTGGTTGAATGACATACTATGATGGGACACATAGCATGCAGACCATCAGGTGTGAGTACTTGTAAGAAGACGAGACTTCCTTTCATGAAGTTATCACTTGGTAATCTCCCAGACATGAGATTATAAGTATAGACTTGGTAGTAGGAATTCGTCAGGTTATGGTGTCATCAGAAACATTTATTTGTGAGCATGTGTATTGATCCTTAGAATTTATGATTTTCCTTAATACGCATTCTGACTCATTCATGTTGATTTACTGAAAAAACCATCAGGGAGATAGTTGGCGGGAAGTAGGGTACGTTGGGTGTATCACGAGTGGCATGTTATTAATGGATTAGTCGAGGAACGATTTGTCCCTTCCATTTATCGAAGTTGATATCTCGAC